>CM077096.1:101115898-101802398 GCA_039513925.1 Platanthera zijinensis | reverse complement strand
ACTAGGCTACCAAGAGCCCAAAGTGCTGCAATCTACCAAGGAAGAAACTTCTAACACCCTAAGCTGTGGGAGATGGTAGTAGCATAAACAAATAGCATGGATCCGGGTTGGAGGCAAACTCAGTCCCCCAACCACCATTTTCAAGCCAACAAGCTCAAGGGTCTACATGTGAAAGAACAAGGGACCTTCCACCCCCTTTCCTAGCCCGTACCTGGAGCAAGATAGAAGAATAAGGGTGGCCTTGGCTAAATTACACAACACCCCCCCCCCATGAAGAGCTTCAAACCACCACTACTAACCACGACCCACAATTTGGCCATTAGGAAAGAAAAACATGGCCAACAAGGAAACTACAAATATAATCAAGGAATTCACTCGGGAACGTAAATCGAGGAAAGAGAAATAGTGTTGAAGTTACACAACACGGCTCGGCGTTGAGTGGAACCCACTCAGCACCTTACCAGACCTTGGCGTTGAGTGAGTTAGCCTCACTCAGCGCCAGAACATCCATGGCGTTGAGTGAGAGTCACTCACTCAACACCCTCCGCAAGAATAGCTCTGGCATTGAGTGGGCTATCCTCACTCAACGTCAAAACAGCCATGGCGTTGAGTGAGGTCAACTCCCTTAACTCCTTCAGCAAAAGAGGCAGCGGCGTTGAGTGAGCAAACCTCACTCAACGCCAAAACAGATATGGCGTTGAGTGAGGTCCACTCCCTCAATGCCTTCAACAAAAACCAAAAATCCCAACAGTGGCATTGAGTGAGTCTACCTCCCTCAATGCCTTAACAGCTTTGGCATTGAGTGAGGTCAACTCACCCTACGCCAAAGTTCATTTCCGCAGGAAAACCCTAAGCCAATGCTACCAAGAGGAGGTCGGCTGGAACGCCGACTTATTCTTGCCGAATCGGCGGGAATGCAGGATGATTCTCGCCGAATCGGCGAGAATCCAGAATGATTCTCGACGATCGGCGGGAATCAAGGATGATTCTCGCCGAATCGGCGGGAATCAAGGATGATTCTCGCTGATCGGTGGGAATCACGTCGAAATCGGCGAGAATCACTTGGTGATTCCCGTCGATTTTGACTTAGACGAAAATTCTCACTCAATCACCCCACCACTCAGCCGCAAGGAACAAACCGAACTATGGCTTTGAGTGTATCCACCACACTCAACGCTAAGTCCGGGCTGCTTTTGGCTGTGAGTGTGTGCACCACACTCGACACCAAAACCCGAGAGTCTTCCAAGACTGGTTCTAACCAGAGCCCTACCACAACCACCTCCCTCACTCTCTCTCTCTCGGCTCCACCCGCAAAAGAACCCAACTAGAATTACAAATCTGATGTCTAAATGTTTATAACAACTATCGGGTTGAGCAAAACAGCACAAGGAGGGGGCTCATAGGCGAATCTAAGCCCTAAATTCAACAAGATAAAAGATAATAAGCTTGGTTTCTACCTTAGGGCTAACCGGGAAACATTCTAAAATATCAAAAGAAATTAATGTCAAGGGCAAGAATACCACTTGCCTCGATTTCCGGCGAAGCTTGGTCGGCCTTCCCTCCTCTTCGTTTTGCACTAGAAAGAGCAGCACCTAACAAGCAAACCCGCACTTTAATGGCGAAAAAGCACAAGAACCGGAAATCCAAGTCACCTAAAACTCAACGAAAAACAAACCTCTTACCGTCGAAATGAAGATCTGAGCGAGAGCAAGATAACGCCGCTTTCGGAATCGAAATCCGCCCACGAACACTCCCGGAATCGTCGTCCGAAGGAGAAGCAGGTCTGGCGGTTCTCCTCTGTTTTCCGCAAACAGGAACAGCGGTTTCGGGAAGAAGAAGAATGGGCCGCTGATTCTAATTAAGGCTTTTATATAATCTAGCCTTGACGGTTCAGCCTAACTGCCTCCCAAGCCACCGGTTCACTTAATTAAAAAGGGTTTCTAATTAGATTTTACTAATGGCACACCCAAAACGAAACGAAAACTGAACTACCTCAGAATTCGACGAAATTCGCACCGTAGCTAAATATCCACGCTACGAACACAACGGCGAAGTCGAAATTAACTTTCGAAGAACAGAACTCGAGTTATACCCTCCCGAAGCCAAAACTCAAGCATCCCCCGAGAGGCCACACCGGGTCACCCAAAACAACTCGGCTTGCTAGGGAGATCTTGCAAACAGGCTACAAAATAGGGCACCATGTTCTAAGGAGTTAAGACCACACTCTACAGATGGCACAAGCCAAGAAAACGTGTCGACGTAACGCCAAACGAGGATTAAAATAATCGCAGAATAATCGGGGGCGTTACAGTCACTCCCTTAAAAGAAAGTTTCGTCCCGAAACTTTACGCACAACACTTCTACTATAGAAGGAAAGTAATAATCCAAACATTACAAGAAGAAGAACAAACCAAACTAATCAGGGAAACAGCTGATGGTAAGCCTCCCTTATAGACGACTCTAACTCCCAAGTCGAGCTCTCCAAATCCTGATTCCTCCAAAGAACTTTCACCATCGGAATAGACTTCTTTCGCAGCACCCATTCCTGAGTATCCAAAGTACGGAACAGCACTTCAACAAAAGGGAGGTTGGGCTCCAACTGGGGCACAACGTCCAAGACTTGCCCACTGCTGTGCATGCACTTCCGCAATTGGCTAACATGGAAACCATTATGAACACCAGGGAATTTTGGTGGCGAACCCAACTTGTAAGCTGACACGCCAATCCGCTCCAAAACCTTAAATGGGCCCACATACCTCGAGTCCAATTTCCGATTCTTACCAAATCTCTTTACACCCACCATCAGGGAAACCTTAAGAAATACAAGGTCCCCCACATAAAACTCCAAGGCAGACCTACGCCGATTGGCATTCTTCTCGTACCTCTCCTGAGCTATACGAAGCTTCTCTTGAACAAGCTTCACTGCGACTTCCATTTCCTCGAGCGCATCAGGACCCAACAATGGCCTCTCACCAGCCTCCGCCGAAAACAACAGAGTTCTGCAACGCCTCCCACACAAGGCTTCGAACGGAGCCATCTGCAAGCTCTCCTGATAACTATTGTTGAATGCAAATTCCATAAGTCGCAGCCTCTCATCGCACACTCCACCGTGGTCTAAAATGTAGCATCAGATCATATCCTCAACTATCTGATTCACCCGCTCTGTCTGCCCATTATTCTGTGGGTGGTACGCAGTAGAATACCTCAGATCCGTACCCAAACCCTCCTACAGACTCTGCCAAAAACGAGAAGTAAACCGAGAGTCTCGATTAGAAATGATGCTAACCGGCACACCGTGCAGTCGGATGACTTCATTCAAGTACAACTCTGCTATCTTCTTCATAGGGTTATCTATCTTATATGGGACGAAGTGAGAACACTTCGTCAGTCTATCCACTATGACCCAAACGGAATCAAATCCCCTCGGGGATCGCGTTAAACCCGTGATGAAATCCATAGATATACTTTCCCACTTCCAAGCCTGGATCTCTAACGGAGTCAACTTGCCACCAGGCCTTCCATATCGGCCTTCACCCGCATGCAAGTGTGGCACTCCGCAACAAATCGCGCTATATCTCCTTTCATGCCATACCACCAGGCAATTTTCTTTAAGTCCCGATACATCTTTGTAGATCCTGGATTGTAGGCAACGCTGGAACCATGAGCCGCTCTGCAAACCATACCCCTAATGTCCCAAACCACGGGGATGCAAAATCTGCTGCGGTACTTCAAGGTTCCCGCATCATCGATGGAATAATCCAGTAACTCTCCTCTCTCAGCCCTAGAGAATAAGTGTAGAAGATCCGGGTCGTCCTTCTGGTGAAGTCTGGTCAAAGAAATCCAAGACGGCTCTGCCACCGACAAACTACTCTGCAGGCCACAACATCCCACTGATATATCCATATGGAGGAACTCTTCCACTAAACGGTCGGTAGAGAGATTAAATATTTTCCCCGTCTTCCGACTCAGGGCGTCGGTAACCACATTGGCCTTGCCTAGATGATATTGGATCTCTACATCATAATCGGCCACATACTCTAGCCACCGATGCTGGCGCAGATTTAACTCCTTCTGCGTGAACACGTACATCAGGCTCTTATGGTCTGTGAATATCTTGCACTGAGCCCCATAAAGTAGGTGTCTCCACAGCTTTAACGCATAAATAACCGCTGCGAACTCGAGGTCATGCGTAGGATAATTCTTCGTATGAGTCTTAAGTTACCTTGACCCATAGGGAATCACCTTACCAACCTGCATTAATACGCATCCCAGACCTACATGCGAAGCATTTACGTATACATCATAATCCACACCCTCAGTAGGCGGGTTAGAACGGGAGCAGTGCACAATCTCCTCTTTAACTCCAGGAAGGCTTCATCGCACTTCTCGCTCCAAACAAAAGTCACATTCTTCTGAGTCAGCTTAGTCAAACGTGAAGCTAGTATAGAGAAACCCTCCACAAACCTCCTGTAGTAGCCGGCCAACCCTAGGAAGCTCCTGATCTCTTTGGGCGTGCCCGGCCTACTCCAACCCATCACTGCTGCGATCTTTTCCGGGTCAACCGAGATCCCATTCTCATTCACCACGTGGCCCAGAAACGAGACCTTAGGCAACCAAAATTCGCACTTGCTCAACTTGGCGAATAACTTATGGTTCCTCAAGTATGATAGAACCAAGCACAGATGCTGCTCATGCTCCCCAGCACTGCGAGAGTAAACCAACACGTCACCGATGAAGACCACCACGAACTTATCTAGGAAATCCTTGAACACCCGGTTCATCATATCCATGAACGCTGATGGAGCGTTGGTGAATCCAAACGACATCACTAAGAACTCAAAATGTCCATGCCTCGATCTAAACGTAGTCCGTGGAATATCTGCCTCACGGATCCTAAGCTGATGATAGCTTGAACGGAGGTCAATCTTGGAGAAGACCGTGCTACCGCGCAACTGGTCAAATAAGTCATCGATCCTCGGCAGAGGGTACCTGTTCTTAATTGTGACTTTGTTCAGCTCCCTATTGTCGATGCAAAGCTGCATTGACCCATCTTTCTTCTTCACAAATCGAACAGGAGCACCCCAAGGCGACGAACTCTGCCTAATAAACCCTTTCGCCAACAACTAATCTAACTGGACTCGCAACTCCTCTAGCTCTCCAGGGGCCATTCGGTACGGCGCCTTAGCAATAGGACGCGTACCCGGCTCCAAATCGATCACAAACTCAGCATCTCGCTCGGGAGGAAGACCAGGAAGGTCATCAGGAAAACATCGGCAAAATCACGAACAATTGGAATCTCCTCTAAGCGCGGTACACTAACAGCGGTCCCAACCACCGAGACCCAACAAGCAAAACAGTCCGAAAGGAAAAGCTTCTGAGCACATACCGTAGAGATGATAGGAAAATCCTGGCTCAGATTTGCATACTCTCTTTCGGGCTGACCGTCATCCCTGATGAAGTCCAAGCGCTTCCCTTTGCATTGAATGACTGCATCATACCTAGACAGCCAGTCCATGCCCAAAATAACATCGAAGTCCTCCAGATCAATCATCTTCAGGTCTTCCTTCGCAAGGAAGTCCCCCAACAAAACAGGGCAATCTAACACGCCCAAATCTGACAACACAGATTCACTAGAGGGGAACTTGACACGAAAGGTATCCAGAACTCGATCTAAAGTCAACCGATGTCGCTCTACAAAGGCTCTAGCAACGAACGAGTGGGTAGCGCCGGAGTCAAACAGAACACGCGCCCAGCAGTTTTTCACCTTAAACTTCCCTATAGGGACATATAAAACTAAGGAACTACCACAACAATACGACAGACGTTCTAGTAAGACAAGAACAAAACATTCAGGTTGGAAAGACAACTAACCTGAGATGACCTGAGTCGAAGCTTCAGCCTCCTCGGAAGAGATAACATTCAGCTTTCCCTTTCCTTTGTCCACACGCTGAGGTGGAGGTAATGCCTGAAGAGGCACTGAATGAAGGGCAGGCTGGACTTGAGGACACCTAGAATTGATGTGTCCCTTCTGCCCACACTGAAAACAGACCTTATCCTTGGGCCAGCACTGGGCAGCATCATGCCCCGGTCGCTTGCAAACAGAACAGGAGACATCCCTCCTAGGAGCACCCTGAATCGCATGAACCTGCTCCTTCCTCTGAGCTGCTGCCCTCTTGAAACATCTCTCGATAGGGTGTCCTGACCGACCACAGAAACTGCACACCACTTTGCTCTTCTTTCCAGGAACTGCATCCGGTACCTGGGGTCTCTTTTCCTCCATAGACTTCCTCTTATCCTTCCTACTTTGCTGTCCTCTGCTCTTCGCAGTCTCAATAGCCTCCACCTTCAGAGCAGCCTCCACCACTCCTACATAAGTCTCTGACCCATAAGCACTGGTCAACTGCTGCACCTCACTCCTCAAACCACCGAGAAATCTCTTAACTCGATCAGCCTCAATGCTGACCAATCCTGGGGCAAAACGGCTCAGCTTGCTGAACTCTATCTCATACTCACCCACTGTGAGTTGCCTTTACTTCGGATGGAGGAAGTCGTTCATGAGGCGGTCACGCTCGACCGAGGGTAAGAACTTCCTCAACAGCATCTCCTTGAACACTTCCCAAGATCATCCAGATACCAAGCTCTCCTTCTCTCTCAGCCACCAACTCTTAGCCAAACCTTTAAGCTGATAGGCGGCTATCATCACCCTTTGATCGTCTACAATCCCTGAGTACAAGAACATCTCCTCCATGGAGATCATCCAATCTTCTATCACCATGAAATGTGCCTTCCCGTCATAAGTGGGAGGTCTCAGCCTCTGAAACTGCGAGATGAAGGCCATCTATGCTGGCACCACTACTGGAGGTCTTAAGGGTGCAGGAGGGGGAGGAACAACAATCCCCCCTGTAGGGCCTTGCACTCCCTGAGTCTGACCTGCCACAACTGCTACCAAAGACTGAATCTGGGCTCGCACCTCCACCAACTGCCTGCTCAAGGAATCGCTACTCTGCCGCAAGCTTTCGATTACCGCATCATTGTGAGCTCCAGATGACTCACCCTAAGACAGGGGAGTGGATCTAGTCGAAGGACGTCTCGCCATCCTAAAGTCATAGCAATACTTGTTAGATCCTAGTACAACGGCTAGACCCAACTACTAGTACAGACAATACATATATAGATATAAACTTAAAGCTGCTAAACTTGCTCTGGGAGTTTATCTTTTTACAAAAATTGATGTTATGCCCTAACCTAGGATGGTTAACCACCACCATACTAATTCTTATGCCTAGATCGGGAATGCATGATTTTATATTATTTTTGACTCGAAAACTTATGTGTGTACATATGTCATCCTGCTAGTCTTTAGCTTGGCACGTTGTGCTTAAGCAATGTTATGCTATGCATGTTTGTGTTATGCATTCTAAAAAGGCCCTAATGCATGTTATAAGCGGCGTACACATGAAAATGTTATGCATCCCAAACTACATAACATTCGCATGCAACGAAGAAAAGAAAACGTGCTAGACGCAGCCATGTGGTGAGGTTATGCATCCCATACTACATAACCCTCACATGTTTCCCCTATGGTGGATCCATATACGAACACATATTATGCATCCCATACTACATAATATGCCCCGTATACTTCATGTTATGCTATGAGTGTTGTGTTCGTGCTTTTGCCAAGATGTGCTGATGACATATTGGTGTGTGAATGACATGATGCTGAACTACTAAAGCAATCAAAGGAAGGTTGCCCGACTAACTTGTCAAGCAACCTCACTCTGATACCAACTGTCACAACCCGCATTTTCTTCGAATTAAAGAATTATCAGAGTATGAGAAAACGCGCGTCATGATGCCCCGTCAAGCAGGGGATAACTGCTGACGCTCAGGCAAAACCAACTACTACACTTTATGAAAGAAATTTATAAGTTTAATGATTAGAAAATCAGTTATACTTTAGAGGCTGTATCCCTCGGCTCGGTGGATCACCTAGTCCATAGTTAAAAAACTATACTTATGCGCTGCGGAAAAATACTTTATTCAGGTTTGACTTCCTAAGGAGTGCATAAGAGCCCTAAGAGGACCAGTTATGCCATGCAAGACTCTACATTTAATTTACATTATATATAAGAAAACTATCTTTATACGTTGTTTGGAAAATAGTGATTTACTTTTATAAAACATGTTGATCATGCGATGTACTTATAATAATAATAGTTGTAGTTTTAAAATAACTAGCAACCTAGCATAAATCCTCCCCAGAGCAAGTAGACTATCTCCAGAAAATGGTAGCAGCAAAAGTAATATATCTAGTACAAAGGTAAAAACTACCAGTGGGAGCCAACAACCTGACACGAACCCACAGGCAAATATGTTTGTCTGTAAGAAAAGTACTGAAAAACTACCTCACTAACAAAGCAACATGATCTCCAAAGTCCAAGAGACCACCAGCAACACCACCGTAACCTAGCCACCAAACTGGCTACTGCTCCAAACCTGAGGCATTCAAAAGAAGAAAGAATACGTCAGCAAGCAAAACAAGGAAAAACTGCATGGAAGTGCCAACCAGGGAATAAATAAAAGAGGAAAACACACAGCAGTAAAAGTCACAACTGCCTAAGGCAAGACAATAAGGAATGCACTACGTGCGAGGAAACAACACCAACCCTACCCAGAAACTATATGCTGCAGGGTCTACTAGGCTACCAAGAGCCCAAAGTGCTGCAATCTACCAAGGAAGAAACATCTAACACCTTAAGCTGTGGGAGATGGTAGTAGCAAAAACAAACAGCATAGATAGGGTTGGAGGCAAACTCAGTCCCCCAACCCCATTTCCAAGCCAACAAGCTCAAGGGTCTATATGTGAAAGCACAAGGGACCTTCCACCCCCATGCCCAGCACGTACCTGGAGCAAGATAGAAGAATAAGTGTGGCCTTGGCTAAATTACACAACACCTCCCCCATGAAGAGCTTCAAACCACCACTACTAACCATGACCCACGATTCGGCCATTAGGAAAGAAAAACATGGCCAACAAGGATACTACAAATATAATCAAGGAATTAACTCGGGAACGTAAATCGAGGAAAGAGAAATAGTGTTGAAGTTACTCAACACGGCTCAGCGTTGAGTGGAACCCACTCAGCGCCTAA
The DNA here is from genome assembly GCA_039513925.1 of Platanthera zijinensis. Lineage (NCBI taxonomy): Eukaryota > Viridiplantae > Streptophyta > Magnoliopsida > Asparagales > Orchidaceae > Platanthera > Platanthera zijinensis. Next base: position 101,793,243 of record CM077096.1, on the reverse strand, counting down.
CAAGACCTTGGCGTTGAGTGAGTAAGCCTCACTCAGCGCCAGAACAGCCATGGCATTGAGTGATAGTCACTCACTCAACACCCTCCGCAAGAACAGCTCTGGCGTTGAGTGGGCTATCCTCAGTCAACGCCAAAACAGCCATGGCGTTGAGTGAGGTACACTCCCTCAACTCCTTTAGCAAAAGAGGCAGCGGCGTTGAGTGAGCTAACCTCACTCAACGCCAAAATAGCTATAGCGCTGAGTGAGGTCCACTCCCTCAATGCCTTCAGCCAAAACCACAAATCCCAACAGTGGCGTTGTGTGAGTCTACCTCCCTCAACGCTTTAACAGCTTTGGCGTTGAGTGAGGTCAACTCACCCTACGCCAAAGTTCATTTCCGCAGGAAAACCTTAAGCCAACGCCAACAAGAGGAGGTCGGCGGGAACCCCGACTGATTCTCGCTGAATTGGCGGGAATGCAGGATGATTCTCGCCGAATCGGCGAGAATCCAGAATGATTCTCGACGATCGGCGGGAATCAAGGATGATTCTCGCCGAATCGGCGGGAATCAAGGATGATTCTCGCCGAATCGGCGGGAATCAAGGATGATTCTCGCCGAATCGGCGGGAATCAAGGATGATTCTCGCCGATCGGTGGGAATCACGTCGAAATCGGCGAGAATCACTTGGTGATTCCCGTCGATTTTGACTTAGACGAAAATTATCACTCAATTACCACACCACTCAGCCGCAAGGAACAAACCGAACTATGGCTTTGAGTGTGTCCACCACACTCAACACCAAGTCCGAGCGGCTTTTGGCTTTGAGTGTGTGCACCACACTCGACACCAAAACCCGAGAGTCTACCAAGACTGGTTCTAACCAGAGCCCTACCACAACCACCTCCCTCACTCTCTCTCTCTCGGCTCCACCCGCAAAAGAACCCAACTAGAATTACAAATCTAGAGTCTAAATGGTTATAACAACCATCGGGTTGAGCAAAACAGCACAAGGAGGGGGCTCATAGGCAAATCTAAGCCCTAAATTCAGCAAGATAAAAGAGAATAAGCTTGGTTTCTACCCTAGGGCTAACCGGGAAACATTCTAAAATATCAAAAGAACAATAATGGCAAGGGAAAGAATACCACTTGCCTCGATTTCCGGCGAAGCTTGGTCTGCCTTCCCTCCTCTTCATTCTGCACTAGAAGGAGCAGCACCTAACAAGCAAACCCACACTTTAATGGCGGAAAAGAACAAGAACCGGAAATCCAAGTCTCCTAAAACTCCACGAAAAACAAACATCTTACCGTTGAAATGAAGATTTTAGCGAGAGCAAGACAACGCCGCTTTCGGAATCGAAATTCGTCCACGAACACTCCCGGAATCACCGTCCGAAGGAGAAGTAGGTCCGGCGGTTCTCCTCTATTTTTCGCGAACAGGAACAGCGGTTTTGGGAAGAAGAAGAATGGGCCGCTGATTCTAATTAAGGCTTTTATATAAGCTAGCCATGACGGTTATGCCTAACTGCCTCCCAAGCCACCGGTTCACTTAATTAAAAAGGGTTTCTAATTAGATTTTACTAATGGCACACCCAAAACGACACGAAAACTGAACTATCTCGGAATTCGACGAAATTAGCACCGTAGCTAAATATCCATGCAACGAACACAACGGCGAAGTCGAAATTAACTTTCGATGAATAGAACTCAAGTTATACCCTCCCGAAGCCAAAACACAAGCATCCCCCGAGAGGCCACACCGGGTCACCCAAAACGACTGGGCTTGCTAGAGAGATCTTGCCAACAGGCGACAAAATAGGGCACCCAGTTCTAATGAGTTAAGACCACACTCCACAGATGGCACAAGCAAAGAAAACGCGTCGACGTAACACCAAACGAGGAATAAAATAATCGCAGAAAAATCGTGGGCGTTACACGTGCTCCGGAATCGCTCGGGAGACCCCGACAATACAGGAACACTGCGCACGATTGCTGGACTCACTGTGCACGACCACTGGTCGTGCGTCAATGATCGTGCGCATTACATTCTCCTTTTCCCTAGTTCTGTCTTGACGATCACACGATCACTGGACCTATTGAGCACGACCATTGGTCGTGCGCTGGTGATCGTGCGCTCTGTCCTCTTCATTTTCCTTCTTCTTCCCGGGTAATCGCACAACCACTGGACATTGCGCTCCTGACCACCGATCGTGTGCCACTGCTCGTCCGTATTTACCTCATGTTTTTTGCTTTTCTGTCTTTGCCAATCGCATGATTAGTGGATTCAGTGCGCACGACAATCGATCGTGCGCCACTGATCGTGTGCATATTTGCTTATGTTTCTATCCAAGTTGCAGGTTTAATTGAAATTGTGCACGATCATCGACCGACAGTGCGCACAACCACTTGTCGTGCGCCACTGATCGTGCGCTTTGTTTGTTCTGCCTCCGTATTTTAGGGCCTGCTGATGTAGGCTACGGTGTTTGATGCTATGGCGGCAAAGTGAATAATACGTACGCCTCTTTATCTCCACTATCACGCTCACACGATAATGAAACGCAGCACACTCATGGACAACGTTATAAACTATCACCAACGTACGGTAGCCACGCCGAATAAAGATCAAAAAAATGACTATAGGTCATTGTTCTCTCAAGCTAAAAGGACCAATATTGGGTCTGATCAAGCGATGGTTGTACCAAAAGAGATCTACCGAAAGGTTCGGTTCGGAAATGGTAGATCTCCCCCAACAAAATGAAAATGAGGTTCGCCAAACCTCTCGGAAAATTAAACAACAGAAAGAACAACACAAGCAATCGGAAAGATAAGCCATGAACGGAAAAACGATTCCAAGGTAACGCAAAGGTATTCCACCAAGGTGAAAATCTAAAATAATGAACACACAAAAGTAGAAGATCTCGTTACCCAACCGGAAAGGATGATTCCGGTTCACTTTCAAAGATTGCTCTTCCACGGCTCCGCCAGAGTTGCGCCAACCGAAGAGAAACTTGTCCGCTTCCTTCGCTTCACGCCGGAGTGAGATGTCACAAAAATAAATCCTTGTCGTGGCCGGTCTTCTTCCTCACAATAGAAAGGGGGGGCCTGATTTGGGGCTCTTGATGGACGTCGATTTTGGGAAGAGGATAGGGGAGGTGGTCGGATGTTGTTTGAGAGGGAAGAGTTTGGCTTTGTGGAGGAGAAGGGGAGGCCGGGTTGATGTTGAAGAGGGGGATCGGGTGAGGTGATGGAGGTGGAGGCCGGCAGCTATGGGAGGATGGAAGTGGTCGGATTTTCTTGTGGACGAAGATATGGGCTCGATTTTGCAAGAAGAGGAGGGGAAGAGGGAGGAGAAGAGGATCCAAGAAGGAAAGGAGGGGAGGAGGATGGTCGGCGGCCAAGGAGAAAGAGAGAGGGCGGAGAAGAGGAATTTCGGCCAAGGAGATGGGAGAGGAATCTCAAGAGGTTTTAGGGTTTTAATCTTTCATTCACTAAGTAAAAATATGAAGGTCCATGCCTATATATAGGCTTTACATCATGCCTTGGCTATTTGCAGCCCACCTAAATAAAAATAAAACAATACTCAAATGTTTAAACATTACATGATAAAAATAAAATGCAAATAGAAATAACTAAATATTATTTGGCAATCTTCATCTTCATCATGTAGGAGAACGCCGTTGCCATGGCCGTCATCAGCTTCAACTTGTAGGAGAACGCCGTCACCGTCGCCGTCATCATTTTCAACTTTGAAACGTTGGGGGTTGCCGCCATCAATCCTCCCCCGCTCGAAAGAACTCATCACCGATGAGTTAGCATGGAGGTGCTGGCGCCGAAGAACATCATCCAAAAGAACCTTCGCCGAGTCTGGTATCCAAAAGTCACCGGGGACTGGACGATCACACCATCGCATCATGGAACGCTGAATACTGCCGCTTGGAGAGGAGAGCAAACCCCCAAATATGAACCTGACTAGCAAAAAGATTGTCCTGCGGAACTTGGGAAATGCATTAGGCAAATAAAGAGGAAAAATTTCTACATCAACAATCAACGTGCCTCCTTTGGAGACCAATGGAGAGAACGATCCAAGAACAAGCTCACCCCCCAACCCAAATGAAAATATGGTGGCACCAAACGTAGAGTTAGATATTTCAAATGGTGGAAAAACACAAAGCGTGAAATTGGAAACATTTAAACTTGGGGAATTACCCCTTTTAGTGGTTAACTTCAATAGAAATGTTGTTTCTCCTAATTGATTAAAAATCCGAAAAGTTCTAACTCGCCGAATCGCCAACGTTTCTTTAGTGCCCGAAGGCATCCATTTAGGGACGAGACGCACCAAGAGTAAACCGAAAACCTTATAGGGAGTCACTCTCTTATGTAAGTTAGCGGTAAGTTGATAAGAAGACATTTGTGTGAAAAGCGCTTCCTTAACGCGCTGATGTGAAATGAGAATGCGAGAGGAAACTAGTAGTGCATTTTGACTTAACATATAAAGTGGTGATAACGATACTATATAAGGTGGTACTAGCAGAATGAAATCATGCGCTAAGTAGGGTGATTTCTCAAAAGTGCGCCTGACTAACTTGCTACCGTGTGGTGTGAACCCATGCGCTATGTGACTCACCCCAATTATAGTGAATATAGGAGTTAAGCCCGGGGGAACGGGATCCTTAAAATCAAAGATGATTTTCAAAGGCTTGAAGATCACAGTTCTAATTTTATGTTTAATATAATCACACGTGGCAAGAAGATACGTCAAAGTAAGCAACTCATCACTAATACTAGTAAAGTTAAACGCTCCCGAGTGTGACAACAGACACGAGCTACACAACTCACGAGGCCTAGCCGAGGTCACTAACGAGTGGGAAAAAGGATCATCAAACGGCGGGGGATAAATGCGAGTGACCGGGTGGGGTATATAAATATGAGAATCGGACACCACAACCGGCCTGGGAATACCGACTCCACAACCTAAACTATCGACTAACGAGGGCACAAAAATAAGAGGAAAGGTCGGAAAAATCACACCCGGAAAATCCAAATCAAAATTATTTTTACCCAACAAAGCTATCACCCAAGAACCTTCAGCCGGGGGGAGAACCAAAGGATCATCAAATAACACACGACGTGACATGTTCCTCGGTGGATCCAGCATGAATGGAGAAACAAAATGACTCAAATCAGGCAAATTAAATTCATATCCGAAAGGATCCGCTGGTCGGGTCAACATAACGGGAGGGGTAGTCGGTAAAACTAATATAGGGAGAGAGCTAAGATTGCAATTAAATTCACGCCACGGAGTTTGCATCAGGGGACGCTCATCCGGGTCTATCTCAATATCGTCCTCCAAAAATGTAACCCTCTCACTGGGAATTTCTCCCAACACATCACTCTCCACATCAGTGGAAGTGAAAATCACAGAAGTGGGCACTACAGTATGTCTCAGACTAATAATAACTAGCTCGCGTCAAAACACTTCATCGCCTAAAGCACAAATGGGTAAACTCTCAGCATAAGGTAAATCTTCCGACTCAACCGGAATATCAACAGCCTCAGAGCCATCAGAAGACTCCATGGAAATCAAGGTAGACGGCTCTGAAATATCGTCGAAAGGGAATGAGGGTGATTCCTCAGTGGAGAAATCATCATCCAGGTCACTCGGGTAACCAATCTCTTCAAGGTCAATACTATCGTCAGTAATTTCATCCTCGCCCTCAGTGACGGACACAGTCCTAGGCACGATCTTAGACTCATCAGGGGAATCAACCACTAAATCAGGCAACTCAGGGGAAGACTCAAAATCTCCAACGGGCGTATTTGGGGTAGGATGCTCACTAGACCAATACCAGATTTGCCAATAGACTCACCTTTAGTAATCTTCTGACATGTAACCATACTCCTAGGAATTTGGTGCTTCTCAATTTCCAAATCCGTAATAAAGGTGGCGTCTAGATCGGTGTGGAAATAACGTAGTAACTTCCCCTTGATGTAGGGGTCTAACCCCCTATGAAACCTAGACAGGGTAACCTCGGGCATTTCCTTCACACCGCTCCTAACCGTCCTTTCCCTAAAGAGTTGCATATATTCTGAGACTGACTTATTCCCTTGTTTAAGGGTAGCCAAATCATCAGTTATATGCCGCTTGGCCTGGGCATTTGGTCTATAGTCACCCCTAATGGTTGATGTGGAACCTACAGGTTTCATTCGGGAAACGGGGACATCACGGGCCATTTTCCCGTGGTAAAAAAACTGGGGATAGACTACTCGGATTTAGAGCACAAACAAGGATAAAAAAAAGAACCTGAACCATAATTTTATAATATATGGAATTGTTCCCACTAAAATAATATGATACCTAAAATATTTTTTTTTGTTTTCTCGCAGGAAAATAGTTGAAGATTATTAATAAATTTTGTTTTGATGTTTTTGCTGGAAAATAAGAAATTTAAGCCGCTATTGGCAGACCAGAAATAATTTTTTTTGTGATTTTTGACAACTAACGTGCAAACAAAAGTGAGGGTAACATGCCACAAGATGGGGGAGGGGTGCCAATTAGGAAATTGACGTGAACCTCCCTCTGATACAAAATTGATGTAGGCTACGGTGTTTGACGCTATAGCGGCAAAGTGAATAATACGTACGCCTCTTTATCTCCACTATCACGCTCACACGATAATGAAATGAAGCACACTCACGGACAACGTTATCAACTATCACTAACGTACGGTAGCCACGCCGAATAAAGATCAAACAAACGACTATAGGTCGTTGTTCTCTCAAGCTAAAAGGACCAATATTGGGTCAGATCAAGCGATGGTTGTACCAAAAGAGATCTACCAAAAGGTTCGGTTCAGAAATGGTAGATCTCCCCCAACAAAACAAAAACGAGGTTCGCCAAACCTCTCGGAAAATTAAACAACTAAAAGAACAACACAAGCAATCAGAAAGATAAGCCACGAACGGAAAAACGATTCCAAGGTAATGCAAAGGTATTCCACCAAGATGAAAATCTAAAATAATGAAAACACAAGAGTAGAAGATCTCGTTACCCAACCGGAATGGTTGATTCTGGTTCACTTTCAAAGATCGCTCTTCCACGGCTCCTCCGGAGTTGCGCCAACCGAAGAGAAACTTGTCCGCTTCCTTCGCTTCACGCCGGAGTGAGATGTCACAAAAATAAATCCTTTCCGTGGCCGGTCTTCTTCCTCATAATAGAAAGGGGGGCTGATTTGGGGCTCTTGATGGAGGTCTGTTTTGGGAAGAGGATAGGGGAGGTGGTCGGATGTTGTTTGAGAGGGAAGAGTTTGGCTTTGTGGAGGAGAAGGGGAGGCCGGGTTGATGTTGAAGAGGGGGCTCGGGTGAGGTGATGGAGGTGGAGGCCGGCGGCTATGGGAGGAAGGAAGTGGTCGTATTTTCTTGTGGACGAAGATAGGGGCTCGGTTTTGCAAGAAGAGGAGGGGAAGAGGGAGGAGAAGTGGATCCAAGAAGGAAAGGAGGGGAGGAGGATGGCCGGCGGCCAAGGAGAAAGAGAGAGGGAGGAGAAGAGGAATTTCGGCCAAGGAGAGGGGAGAGAAATCTCAAGAGGTTTTAGGGTTTTAATCTTTCATTCACTAAGTAAAAATATGAAGGTCCATGCCTATATATAGGCTTTACATCATGCCTTGGCTATTTGCAGCCCACCTAAATAAAAATAAAACAATACTCAAATGTTTAAACATTACATGATAAAAATAAAATGCAAATAGAAATAACTAAATATTATTTGGCAATCTTCATCTTCATCATGTAGGAGAACGCCGCCGCCGCCGCCGTCATCAGCTTCAACTTGTAGGAGAACGTCGTCGCCGTCGCGGTCATCATTTTCAACTTTGACACGTTGGGGGTTGCCGCCATCACCTGCTCCGCGATTTAGGTCAACGCTGATCATTTCTGCTATCGGGGAGTGTGTGGGAAGTGTCGTTCTACTTCTCCAACTGCTCCAGCCACCTCGACCTTCATCCCTTCCATGGGAGTCCGTAGCTATTGATTTCGAAGCTTTCCAAACCCTCTAGCGAATCTCCCGGCCATTGATGACCATAACTCCAAGCTTTCCACCAGAGTTGGAGAAGAAGATGACCTAGAGAACGGACTTAAGGGCCTTCGAGGTGACAACTCGTTGGTACCGGAATCCTCCTCGGACTGAGCCCGGAAACGGATTGACAACTCGCAATTCGGCCACCACCTGCGGTGGACCTTCACCCTCTAGTGGTTTACTCTTCTTCCACCTTTCTTCGTTGTATGGAATGATTTGATATTGTAATGAACTACATTTTCTACTCTATATCTAATTGGAAGTTTGTAGTTTTCATTTGCTTTTGAGTTGTGTGTTGTTAAGGCGCCTTGCCCACTCCACATCCACTATATACCCTTGTTTCACCCGAGTTCACTCCACACAAGAACACTTCCATCCATTAGCTTTCCGTCCACTCCCCAACCGAAGTTCGGCATCAAGGCCGAGACACTCACCTCACTTTCTGAAGTGGTGCCTTCGACCCGCATAGTCTTAATTAGTTTATTAGATCAAGAAACCACAATCTCACAAGCCCCCTTTTTAATCTTTTCTAAGTATAACCCTCATAATAATATTTTCGGAACTGTCGCCGCTCTATGCTAACTGCATTACTCAAGAGACCGACACTAGGGGATTTATTCCGAAATTTTATTACTTGTTCGACCAGTGCGCTTGTCGATTACATGCATCAAGGCGCAGTGCGGTTTTGACTATTTGTAAAATTAACACATTCATCACAACTTATACCTATCGATTCCGCAAATGACTCTCAAGCTGGGCATTCAAAAGCATTGTGGATGGGATATCGACATCCCTAGCACAATATGCCTCCAACCGGACATGGAGGAGTAGTCGATCTGGTCAGCACCCTTCTTCCATCCATCATAGGGTGGTGATGAGTTATAAATATACCTATATTTTCGTATTTTATTTAAGTCAATTTTGTTTATTTTTTGTCTTTTTTATTAGTTTTATTCAATAAATTGCTTATTTTTGTAAATATTATTTCTAACATAGCTTTATTTTTATTCCAGAAAAATTCCAGAAAAATTCCAGAAAAAGTCAAAATGTTGACTGACACGCCCGTGTCACATGACCGACACGCCCGTGTCACATGACCGACACGCCCGTGTCATGCCCTCGACGATCGCAGACCACAGGTTGCCAGCTCGACGATTGGCGATGATCAAACCAAGCTCGACACGCCCCAAGACACGTCCGTGTCAAGGTGTGACACGGGCGTGACTTAGCCACCTGGCCCGACGTGACGCGTGCGACTTTGCGGCCGGACCGCGCCCAGATCGACCTCCCCGACACGCCCCAGTCACGCCCATGACTGACACATGTCACGCCCGTGACCTAGGGCGTGACCGCCACTTTTTCAGCCGAAGTCAACTTTCCAGTCAAGTCACCCGATCAGCTCATGAATAGTGTCGACACGCCCCCCTGTCACGCCCTAGTCACGGGCGTGACCAACCCAAAAATTTGCCTATAAATAAGAGCTTCCAGGAAGATTATTTTGTCCACTTTTTTGGTCCATCTTACTTAGGGGAGGTGCTGCCCGTTTGGCTTCTAAGCTATGTAAGGAGAATTTCTCCCTATCTTTCTTAGTTTGTATTAGGTTGTTTGTTTTAGCTTTTCATGTAATAGCCTTTTTATTCAATAAAATGGTAGATTTTCTATCTTGCAAAGTTGAAATGTTCAAATGGAAGCGCCCTTCTTAAGTAATTTTCTCGTTCCCTTTTTGTGATTCTCTTTTTATGTTTTCTTTTTAGATTTCATAACTTAGTTTAGGATTTTCTTGCACTTTCTAGCCGTTGCTATGCCCGTTTTATTTTCATTTTCCGCACTTTTTAGATTTAGCTTTTCTCCTTTTTCCTATTTTTTCATTCATAAGGCTTTATAAACACTCATCTAAAAGTGTTATTTTCATTTTTCTTTAACTTAGGCTCTTTAGGATCGTAAAACTTTTTGTCTTTTTTTGTTTTATTTTCACTTTTTAGGAGTTTTTATAAAAATATAAGAATGAAAATATAGTCGTTATAATTTTTCGCTAACTTTGTTTTAACTTTTTATTTGCAAAACTTTTCGTCCCTTTAATTTTTATTTCATCTTTTTATGCATTTCTACCACTTTCTAGCGGTAGAAATGCAGTTGTTTTAATTTTTCGAGTACTTTCATTTTGCGTTTATTTGCAAAACAATTTCGCTCGGTTAATTTTTATTTTCACTTTTTATGCATTTCTACCGCATTCTAGCGGTAGAAATGCAGTCGTTTTAATTTTTCAGCAACTTTGTTTTTCTTATTTTTGCAAGTGTGTGTGCGTGTATGAGTTAGGTTTTATTGCTTTATTTCAACTTCTATAGAGTGCGCGTGTGCGTATGGATTTATTTCCGCCTACTCGCTAAGAGTTAAATGGCGCTCTGCTTTCATTTCCCGCCCACTCATTTGAGTTGGACTTGTCTTTTTACTGCTTTCATTTTCTTCCTACTCACTTGAGTAGGAAAACTTTGTGTGGGTGCGTGTGTTTTCATTTCTATAGAGTGCGTGTGTGTGTTTTACTTTCAAGTAGAGTGCGTGAGTGTATGAGATAAATTTACCCCCGCCCACTCATTTGAGCCAGGACTCGCTATTTTATTGCTTTCTCAATTATGTAGAGTGCGTGCGTGTAGGAGATAATTTTTACGCTTTATTTATCGCTTTCTTCAATTAAGAAGAGTGTGTGCGTGTGTGCATTTATTTCCGCCTACTCGTTAAGAGTTCAATGGCGTGATTTTATTTCCCGCCTACTCATTTGAGTAGGGCTTGCTTTATTTAATTTTCCTTATGGTTTTGAAGTGTGTGTGAGTGCCTGCATCAATTAGCCTTCAATTTATCTAATTGTCCTATTTTTTGTGTTTTCTCTTATAATTGTTCAGTGCAAAATTTAACACTCACGCTTCACTTAAAAACATAAAGCCGTCCCCATACCGATGAGTGGCTAATCTCTATTAGCCTTCGGCATCGAAGAGCATTGGGACATATAAAATGATTTGAAATAATTAAAGAACTTTATTTTTATTTTAATTTAAGGACTTATGGTTTGCCCCGGGTTAACGATGCATAGGACCACATAATCGATTTGTGGGCTCTATTTCCGTTATCCATACGCAACGCCGAGAGGCCGCACGTATGGACCGATCCCCCTTGGGTAAAGAGAACTGCGTACGCCCCCTCAAAAGAGGAGAAACGTAGTTCTGCCGGATTGGGTTCCCCACCCAATAGCGGGGTTCTTAGCGTAATGCGAGCGTTAAGGTGAATCCTTCATCGGACTAACGTTCAGTCGATTAACCTTAGCGCCCAGGTGAGCGATATCCCTAGACCAAGGTGAGCTCATGTTCTTGGAACCTCCACGGCCAAGTGCCTTTTATTAAATTAAAAACAAAGTTCAATAATTGTTAAGAATTATTTTAGTCTTAATCCGATTCGATGCCGAGCGTTAACCCGTCATCGAACTAACTTAGCAAAATTCTGCTCTCTTTCTTTCCATTTTAATTAAACTAAAAAATCCCACCTTACTGATAGTAAGATAATAGTGTTCCTGGAAGAGTAGATATAATCAACGCGTCCCCGAGAATAATACGACCTCGGTATTTTCCCGAATACCGAGTACTACTTGCGATAGGTGCACTTGCCTCCTCTCGTTAGAAAACTCGATCTTCTAACCGGCCCGCGGAATCTGACCATTTCGAACCAACCACAGTAGGTCTCTGTTCCGCGGCCATCAGGTGGCTCGCTTCGGCTTGCTGCATCACCGCATTCACATCAAACATGATTTTTTGCCCCCCCTTGGGGCATTTCTTCCCATCGTCCAATACGTGCTATGAGAGGCTGTGTCCCGAAGAAGCCACAAAGCCTCTTCAGGAGATAGGTTCATAATTATGTCGCCGGCCGCTGCGTCAATCAATGCCTGGTAGTTCGGCTCTACACCAAAATAGAATATTTGTACAAAATTCCAAGGCTCGCAACCGTGTTGGGGACAACGGCACTGCCAGTCAGCGAAATGCTCCCACGCCTCCTACAATGTCTCTTGGTCTAGCTGCCTGAACGTAGCAATTTCCCTTCTAGCTTTCAATATTTTTTCCACTGGGTGGTACATGGAAAAAAAACTTAGAGGACAGAGCCTCCCATGTGGTAGCGGTCCCAAAGGCAATTGTGTGAAGATTGGTCTTAGCCCTATCATTCAGCAAAAATGGTAATAGCTTCAGCTTAAATACCTCATCAGAAATTCCAAAATATCGGAAGGTGCCGCAAATCTCTGAGAACTCCGCCAGATGGAGCTGTGGGTCCTCACTCAACAAACAAGAATACTGTGTATTGTTTCTGATCATATTCAGAATTGCAGGCTTTATCTCAAAATGGTTGTTGGTAATGGCTGGTTCGAAGCCTGGATAAACACTTCTTGTAGTCGGGGTTGGGAAATCACGCATTGTCCTAACTCGATTTTGGACCACCTATTGTCCCTCAACGACTCTATCACCTTGGCCATTCCCTCCTTGGCCCAAGTCTTCCATTCTAACTCATGCAGCAGTGGCATGCACGAGAGCTCTCCTCGCTCGTGCAATCTCAAGTTCTACTCCAAAATTTTCACCCCTAATATAAGGGTTAGGATCTGTCATTCAACAACAAAAATCTATCAAAGCATCAAACACTTGCAAATTTTTCCAAAAAGATAAATGCACACAACGGTTGCACTCCCCGACAATGACGCCAAAAACTTGATGGACTCACGGCAAGTGTACCGATCGTTGTCATGTAATAAAGTTGAGTAAATAAATCCCCGAATATCGATCTCTCAGGGAGCGCAAGTAGGGAATGTGCTTTCTCTATTTTGAAAAGTGGTTGCAAGTGCAATCGTAATACAAGGGGTTTGTTTTTGGTTTCCTATTCTTAATGCCAAAAAAACTAATGCGGGTCTCCATCACCACGTCGCTTAGGTGGATTACTACGGAGAGTAGTATGGAGGATGGATGAAACAATGAGGGTCGCAATCACCTCTTCACCAGGCACTCTCCTAGCAAGCGCTAGAACGGCCCGCTCACTACAAGCGCTGGAAAAATGAAGCTTAACAACACAAACAATGATTAAGACATTAAAACATAATGACATGCAGGATCCTTAAGCAAAACATTGTTGTTAAGCAATAATCCCACTATCACAAGTTCAAAATGAAAGAACCACAAGAAGAGGTGGAGAAATACAACCGAGCGCACGAAGGCTCTCCGAGATTAACGGCCAGATTCAAGGGCTGTCAATCCTTGTCCGTGCTCGGACTTCGGATGCCATCCGGGATCCAGAAGAGCTGTCACCTCCTCCCTAAAACCGGTCTTCTTCGTCTTTGATCGCTGGGAAAGTTCTGACCGAAGAATTCCACAAGTGCAGCAACAAGGAGCTCGGATGGTAGATTGGAGGTTGGAGAATATGAAGATGGTCGGAGACATAACTATTGCAAGCTTTTGGAGGAGAAATGGTGGCCAGATTAACCCTATAAGGAGGAGAGAGAAAATGGCTGCTGGAGGTGAGTTTTCCCACTCACAGGAGTAGAAATGGTGGGGGGAGAGAAGTGGGATGCTTGGAAAGAAGAAATCTGCAACTTAAATAGAAAACTAAGAAAAATTGATCACTCACGGTTTGGCCCACGACCGTGCATCAACTATGCGTTTTTTAATTTATGGGATAAGCTGCAGAAGGAGAGGCGTTGACCTGTTCATTTTACTCACGCATGGGTGCGTCCGCCTGTTCGCTAAGGAAATCGCACGGGGAAGGACAGATAGGAAATCGCAAGAACCAACAAGAAAATCATACATTTTACTCAAGCACGGGCACTTCCACCCGTGCGTGAACAAATTTCATGATTAACCACAGGCTGGTGAAGGAAGGAAAGCTACAGGAAAACCATGCATTTACTTCTCGCACGGTTTAGCAGAAACCGTACGTAAACAAATCGCACGTGTAGCCACAGACGTCCCCAGAACTGCAAAGTAAAACGCATGATTGCCATCAGACCGTGCGCGAATGAATTCGCATGGCCGTGCATTTCACATAGAAAATGGAAAATGCAACTTAGGAAATCGCGACCACCTGCAAAACAATACAACCAGCTGGACTACCAGCTCCCAGCACCATGAAGCAAACATTCAGCAGCAAGAAAAAGACATTGGGAGCACCATGTGCTTGCTCCATGCATAAGAATGTGCAATTGCACACCAACAGGCCAAAATAGTGCACAAAGCGGTCAATGACTGAACGATGCAAATATAACTGATATCCGGTCGATATGCAGTGCACGAGTGAGAAAATAAGCCCAGATGAGTCCCAAAAACCCTATAAAAATCGAACTCATCAAGCACACAACACAAATAGCTCACCAAGAGCAATCGTTATTGGTGATACTCACTGTAGCCCGACGATATCCTACTAGTCTTAAAACCATTGAATTTCTAGGGTTTTTTCTTGGAATACAACTCTAGTACTTCTTGCTACTTTCAGTTCACAGGTACAACCCTGTAGAACACATATTTTACTCGTTTATACTCGGAGTCTTCTCCGGTATGAAAAATAAACATCACCAATCCAGACCAACCTGTCTAGATAGGATTCACACAACATGCTTACTTGGTACTACACATTTTTGGATCTATATGAAAGACTCACTGGGGATTTCATGGATCGACCCAAAGGAATTCCCTTCACTTTTCCACCTTTTGGTGGGGTATTCCATGTATATGCCAAAAGAAGGACTTCACTTTTCCAAGAAAGAAGATCGTTACCCTTATAGGTTTCCTCAGAGCCATGACCGTGATCTTTGATCCAGAAGGAATTGAGCTACACAATTTCCTCTCCGCAGATTTAGCATTGACTCGCGATTTCGATCTCAAGCACATCTTAGGTCGACTCCTATTTTGCTCCTGGACATTTCCTCCTCTTCCCTCTCCAAGAGTAAGCAAAAGAGTGTATGAGAGAAAATGAGAATAAAATCTCAAGTCCAACTTTTATCTGAAAGTTGCCGCCGCGCGGTAACTCCTAACGCCATACGATAACACAAGCGGTAACCGCTTTGACCAGCCGGCGCCGCTATCTAGAGCAATCACCCCGATATAACTCTCTAGTGCCTTGTTGTAGATCTGTTACTCGAGATATCCTTCTCGACACTCGTCGAGAGGGTAGCGCGGCATAGTAAAGCCTATCTCCTTACGGTATTAACCCGAGCACTAGGTCTTTTAATTAGCTGAGCTATCTCCAACGATAGGACTATCGTCGTGCTGTAACTTCCAATGACCACTTCTCATTTTTAGGATGTTACAGATTTCACCGCCCTTGGGAATGTAGAGCCTACCACAAAAATGAACAAGGTCGTCCTTCATTGTATACTCTTCAGTAGATCCATCCTCAATAGCTTTAATCACCAGGACCAGAGAAGCATCATTCCCTTGCTCTGCCCAAATTCGATCTCGAATGTCACAAACTATGCTCATGGAAGCTAGATATTCAGTATAAGTCTCATAATCATCCTTACAAACCAATGTGATCTCCATCTCCTCGAGCACTTAGCTAATTTCATACTCATCATCCGAAACTCTGGGCTCGACTTTGGTACTTTTCTACTCAGGTAATTTGCTACGGAGTTTACTTTCCCGGGGTGATAGTTAAATGTAAATTTATAATAACACAAAAATCTAACCATCGCCGCTACAACCTGTTCGACTCCTTCTTAGTGTGGACATACTTCAAATTTTTATGATCCGAAAAGATCTCACAGTGAACGCCACATAAATAATGCCTCCAAACCATTAAGGAGAACACCACTTCTCCCAACTCTAAATTATGCACTGGGTAATTAGCCTCATGCTTCTTCAACTGCCTTGAAGCGTAAGCGATCACAAGCCCATGCTGCATCAATACTGCTCCTATCTCTTGATAGGAGGCATCAGTGTAAGCTTGAAATACCGCTTTCCCTGATGGAAGAGCTAGGGTGGGTGCGGTCGTAAGTCTATCTTTCAGCTCTTGAAATCTAGCCTCATACTGGGGTGTCCACTCATAAGGTACACTTTTCTTCATCATAGCAATGAGGGGAAGGTCTATCTTCGAGAATCCTTTCACGAACTTGCGATAATACCCAGCAAGTCTAAGGAATCTCCGTACATCAGTCGCTGACTTCAAAGACGACCACTCCTTCACGACACACACCTTTCCCAGGTCTACGTCTAGTCAGTTCCCTAATCACATGACCCAAGAAGGCAACTTCTCGGAGCCAAAATTTGCATTTGTAGATCTTGGAAAACAGGGCATGCTCTTTTAGCTTCTAGAAAACTAAGGTCAAGAGCTCTACATGCTGCTCTTCTGTCTTCGAATAGACCAAAACATCATCAATAAAGATGATGATGAAGACATCTAAGTATGGCACGAACACCCGGTTCATCAAACTCATGAACGAAGAAGAGGCATTTTTGAGTCCAAACGGCATCACTGTGAACTCATATAAACCATAACTCAAGCTAAACGATGCCTTCGCGATAACTTCCTCTTTTACCCCGAACTAGTAATACCCAGAGTGCAAATCCAATTTGGAAAACCAATGTGCTCTCACCAGCTGATCGAATAACTTATCAATCCGAGGTAGGGGATAGGTGTTCTGCACGGTCAGTCAGTTGAGCTCTTGATATTCTATGCACAATCTTAATATTCCGTCCTTCTTCTTAACAAATAAAATAGGGGCTCCCCATAATGATGAACTGGGGAAAACAAACCATGATTCTACCAACTCCTATAACTAAACCCTAAACTCAGCGAGTTCCTTTGGATCCATTCAGTAATGGGTCTGAGAGACAGGTTTGGCAGCTGGTACTAATTTTATCTTAAAGTCCACCTCTCATTGTGGGGGTAATCCTAGAAAATTCTCAGGAAATACCTAAGGGAAGCCCGCACTACCCGCATATATTTCACGCTTGACGTCATCTCTTTTCATTCAAAACATATCATATATACTTCATCCCCTCCCATATGGTCCTTATGTGCCTGAATCGAAGAAAATAATATATGGGGTGCAAATTTGATACCTTGGAAGGTGACTTCCGAGTCTCCATGCATCAAGGTGATTTGCTTCGCCGCAGAACCGATCTTGGCGTGGTGCCAATCCAACCATGATATGCCCAAAATAAGATCGAATTCTTGTATTCTTAATTCCGTTGAAGGGGTTTGAAAAAGTGTTCCTTCAATGTATGCTTCCCAGCCGCACTTGGCGGATGAAGTCTTCTCGGAGCAATCTGGAAGGTGAACTCTTTGAGTGGTACCAGTGAAGTGATGCACTCTTTGTAAGTCTTTCACAAAGTTCGTCGAAACGAACGAATAAGTGGCCCCAGTATCAAATAGTGTATGAGCTGGTTTCCTACTAACCATTATGGTGCCTATGTATCAATTATAAAGACTCAAAGCTAGCCTCCTAGCATACCATGGGCAATTGAAGAGAAATACTTATAACATTTTAACCAAATCACGATATACCTACAATCACATCCTGAGGATTCCACTCCTGCACCAACTCCAATGCCAATATATACTCTCGAGCAGGTCAAGGATTCCTTCCTCGTGCTCCTCGTCCTAAACCACGCAAATGTCTCTGCCCTCGTGGAGCTATTGTGGAAGAGCAGGGGAGCATCTCCAGCTAGTTGTGGGCAAAAGCGCCAGATATGGCCGGGATGATTGCACTGGAAAAAACTCGCTCATGCTGCTCCTTAGGATGCTGATATAGTTGTTGCAGTGGAGGTAGTGCTGGCTTCGGGGGCAGACGTTCAATTCTCAAATGCTGGCAGAAGCCACCTCCGCCTCTATTGTTTCCTCTACCTCTATTGTCTTGCATTCTTTAATATCTATGGCTTGCTTCAATTATACCCTCGGCTGGTCTCTAACCACTTCCCAATTGATCCGCCTCTAGCCTTTTTGCCATATCGATGTTCTCAGCAAAACTCGAGTACGCTATAAATATAAGGGCTTGCCTTAGGGGATCTCGCAAGCCTTTGTAAAACCGATTTGCGTAACCACGATAATCCAACTCGTAGGCGTCAACGAACCTATCAAGTTGCTGGAACTCCCGTTGAGATTCCGTCACGGACTTAGATCCTTGCTTCAACTGAAGGAATCTTTCTTCAAGTTCGTCTTGAGCGGTTGAGGGAATGAAATTTATGCAGGCCCACACGTTGACACTGGGAAATTGATGGCGACAACCCCCAACGTGTTAAAATTGAAGATGATGACGGCGACGGCGATGATGTTCTCCTACAGTTGAAGATGATGATAGCGACGGCGACGGCGTTCTCCTACATGTTGAAGATGATGACGGCGACGACAACGACATTCTCCTACATGATGAAGATGAAGACTACATGATGTGGAGCTACATGAGATGAAGGCTTTTCAACATTATTTAGTTTATTTCTATTTGCATTTTATTTTCATCATGTAATGTTTAAATACATTTAGTATTGTTTTTATTTTTATTTAGTGGGGTGCACATTGCCTATGCATGATGTAAAGCCTATATATAAGCATGGACATTCATAATTTTACTTTGTGAATGAAAAGATTAAGAAAACCCAAAACCCCTTGAAATTCTCTTCTATTCTACTCCTTGGCCGCCCACTCTCTTGGCCGCCGGCCACTCTTCCTCTCCCCTCCTCTTGCTCGGCCTCCCTCTCCTTCCCTCCTCCCCTCTATAAAATCTGATCCCTTTCCTCCCTTCTACTCTAGCTCGGCCACCACAACCCCTCCCTAGCCGCCGTCCTCCTCCACCAACACCAACCCGAGCACCACCTCAACTCCACCTTCCAATTGGCCCGGCCACAATCTTCTCCTTGTGAGATCCCCACTCCGGCGTGAAGTGAAGGAATCAGACAAATTTCTCTCCATCCGACGAAACTCCGGCGGTGCCGTGGAAGAACGATCCTTGAAAGTAAATTGTAATCATCTATTCCGGTTGGGTAACGAGATCTTCTACTATTTGTGTGATTCTACTTCTAGATTTTCATTTGGTGGATTGCTAGTGTGTTATCTTGGAATCGTTTGCTTGTTCGTGGTTTTCTCTCTGACCGCATTTGTTGTTTTCTCTTGTTGTTTAATTTTCTGAGAGGTTTTGGCGAGCCTCGCTTTCGATTGGTTGGGGGAGATCTACCATTTCTGAACCAAACTTTTCGGTAGATCTCTTTTGGTAGAACCATCGCTCGGTCGGACCCAAGATTGGTCCCTTTAGCTCGAGAGAACATCGACCTATAGTCGTTTGTTCGATCTTTAATCAGTGTGGCTACCGTACGGTAGCGTTAGTTGATAACATTGTTCGTGAGTGTGCTGCATTTTATTATCGTGTCAGGGAATTAGTGGAAGTAGAGAGGCGTACGTATTATTCACTTTGCTGTCATAGGGTCAAACACCGTAGCCTACATCAATTTGGTATCAGAGGGAGGTTCATTTCAATTTCCTAATTGGCACCCCTCCCCCATCTTGTGGCACGTTACCCGCACTTCTATTTGCACGTTAGTTGTCAAATATCACAAAAAAAATTATTTTTTGGTCTGCCAATAGCGGCTTAAATTTCTTATTTTTCAGCAAAAACATCAAAAAAAAATTTATTAATAATCTTCATATTTTATTCAGCAAGAAAAATCAATTTTATATTAATATTACCCTAGTGGTTAAGCGGGAACAATTCCGACAAACTTATTTTTAATTGGGCCAGAAGCATTTCTCATTATATGTGCACAAATTTCGGACCGAGTTTTCTCCCCGGTTATCACAATTTAGCCTTTGAAGTCAATGTTTCCCGAGAAAAATCTTTAGGTTCCCTTTGGAATGTTAGAAAGCCATTCCATTGCCCGGTTGTGGATGAGATTAAGGTGTTGATTGGCCAACTCAAGGCTAGCCAAGTAGCACTGCTTCTCCTAAGGCAACACCCTAGTTACCCTACTGATTGCGATAGTTCCATACCGAGCTTTAGGAATGATGATAAACCAAACGCCCTGGCCAAGCGGCAAATAACTGGTGATTTGGATACCCTTAAACAAGGGAATAAGTCGGTCTCAGATTATATGCAACTCTTTAAGGATTTGACGGTTAGGAGCGGTGTAAAGGAATCGCCTGAGGTCACCCTTTTTAGGTTTCGTAGGGGGTTGAGCCCCTACATCCAGGGGAAGTTATTGCGATATGGTCACACCGATATAGTCACCACCTTTTGCACGGCGTTGGAACTTGAGAAGCACAAAATTCCGAGGAGTAAAGTTCCATGTCAGACGATTACTATAGGTGAGTCTAGTGGCAAATCTGGTGTGGGCTCTATTGAGCGTCCTACCCCTATTACGCCCGTAGGACATTTTGAGTCTTCCCCTGAGTTGGCTGATTTAGTGGTTGATTCCCCTGATGAGTCTAAGGTCGTGCCTAGGACTGTTCCTGTCACTGAGGGCGAGGCTGAAATTATTGACGATAGTATTGACTTTGAAGAGATCTGTTACCCGAGTGACCTGGATGATGATTTCTCCATTAAGAAATCACCCCAATTCCCTTTCGATGATATTTCGGAGCCGTCTACCTTTATTTCCATGGAGTCTTCTGATGACCCAGAGGCAGTTGATATTCTGGTTGAGTCGGAAGAGTTATCATATGCTGAGAGCTTACCCATTCGTGATTTAGGCAATGAAATGTTAGGACTCGAGCTAGTTATTTTTAGTCTGAGACATATTGTAGTGCCCATTCCTGAGATTTTTACTGCGACTGACTTGGAAGTTATGATGGATGTGTTGGAAGTATATCCTAGCGAGAGAGTTACATTTTTGGAAGACGATATAGAAGTAGACCCGGATGAGCGTCCCCTGATGCTAACTCCGTTGCGTGAATTTAAATGCGATCTTAACTCTCTCCCGATTTTAGCTTACCCGACTCTCCCACCTGATATGTTGACCCGACCAGCGGATCCTTTCGGGCATGAATTTATTTTGCCTGATTTGAGTCATGTAATTTTACCATCCATGCTGGACCCCCCTTGGGACATGTCTCGTAGTGTGATAATAGAATTTGTGTGTGGTCACTATATAACTTCTGATAGTCTTGTATCCTCCCGAATTCCCACGTTTAGTCAATTCCCTGAGTATACGTTGTTGATGTGGCCGTTGATTGTGCCACCTAATTTCTTTCTACTAGTACTACCAGATATAGTCTCGTTAGTGCCCCCTGATCTCGTTATATTGGCGCCACCTGATGTAGTTCCGCTGGTGCCACCCTATTTATTTCCATTTGTGCCACCTTATGTAGTTCCGTTACCACCATTTTCTATGTCAAGTAAACATGCACTAGAATTTGCCTCTCTTGTTCTTAATTTACATAAGCACGGTAAGGAAGCGCTAGTCACACACATGTCTTCTTATCAATATATCGCTAACTTACATAAGAGGGTGTCTCCCTTTAAGGTTTTCGGTTTACTCTTGGTGCGAATCATCCCTGAACGGATGCCTTCAGGCACTTTAGAAACGTTGGCGAGTCGGCGAGTTAGAACTTTTACGGATTTTTAATCAATTAGGAGAAACAACATATCTGTTGAAGTTAACCACTGAATAGGGTTACTCCCCTAGCTTAAATGTTTCCAATATCATGCATTGTGTTTTTCCACCTTTTGAAATATCTAACTGTACGTTTCGTGCCACTACATTTTCATTTGGGTTGGGGGGTGAGCTTGTTCTTGGATCGTTCTCTCCATTGGTCTCCAACGGAGGTACGTTGACTGTTGATGCGGAAATTTTTCCTCTTTATTTTCCTAATGCATTTCCCAAGTTCTGCAGGACAATCTTTTTGCTAGACAGGTGCATATTTGGTGTTTTGCTCTCCTCTCCAAGCGGCAGTATTCAGCGTTCCATGATACGATGGTGTGATCGTCAAGTCTTTGGTGACTCTTGGATCCCGTACTCGGTGATGGTTTTTTTGGCTGATGTTCTTCGGTGCCAGCAGCTCCACGCCAACTAATCGATAATGAGTTCTTTTGAGCATGGGAGGATTGATGGAGACAACCCCCAACGTGTTAAAATTGAAGATGATAGCGACGGCGACGGCGTTCTCCTACATGTTGAAGATGATGACGGCGGCAGCAACGACATTCTCCTACTTGATGAAGATGAAGACTACATGATGTGGAGCTACATGAGATGAAGGCTTTTCAACATTATTTAGTTTATTTCTATTTGCATTTTATTTTCATCATGTAATGTTTAAAGACATTTCATATTGTTTTTATTTTTATTTAGTGGGCTGCACATAGCCTATGCATGATGTAAAGCCTATATATAGTCATGGACTTTCATAATTTTACTTAGTGAATGAAAAGATTAAGAAAACCCTAAACCCCTTTAAATTCTCTTCCCATCTCCTCCTTGGCCGCCCACCCTCTTCCTCTCTCCCTCTTGGCTGCCGGCCACTCTTACTCTCCCCTCCTCTTGCTAAGCCTCCCTCTCCTTCCCTCCTCCCCTCTACAAAATCTTTGCCCTCTCCTCCCTTCTACTCTAGCTCGGCCACCACAACCCCTCCCTAGCTACCGTCCTCCTCCACCAACACCAACCCGAGCACCACCTAAACTCAACCTTCCAATTGCCCGACCACCATCTTATCCTTGTGAGATCCCTACTCCGACGTGAAGCGAGGGAAGCAGACAAATTTCTCTCCATCCGGCGAAACTCTGGCGGTGTCGTGGAAGAACGATCCTTGAAAGTGAACTGGAATCATCTATTCCGGTTGGGTAATGAGATCTTCTACTATTTGTGTGATTCTACTTCTAGATTTTCATTTGGTGGATTGCTAGTGTGTTATCTTGGAATCGTTTGCTTGTTCGTGGTTTTCTCTCCGACCGCATTTGTTGTTTTCTCTTGTTGTTTAATTTTCCGAGAGGTTTTGGCGAGCCTCGCTTTCGATTTGTTGGGGGTGATCTACCATTTCCGAACCGAACTTTTCGATAGATCTCTTTTGGTACAACCATCGCTCGGTCGGACCCAAGATTGGTCCTTTTAGCTCAAGAGAACATCGACCTATAGTCATTTGTTCGATCTTTAATCGGCGTGGCTACCGTACGCTAACGTTAGTTGATAATATTGTTCGTCAGTGTGCTGCGTTTTATTATCGTGTGAGGGTATTAGTAGAAGTAGAGAGGCGTACGTATTATTCACTTCGCCGTCATAGGGTCAAACACCGTAGCCTACATCAGAAATCTACGGACTAAGCATGATCGTCTCTCTACGATTCGAATTTCTACACTCGCACAAAATTTCATGCAGCGCACACGCCAAGCGATTATATCACTTTAATGCTTATGTACGGGTTGTAAGACCCCCCCTTATGGAAAACCGAACACGGCTCGAGAAGAGTTTTATGCCCAGAACAGCCAACTTGCAGTAGCACGAGCAGTCGGTCTATCCTATACTACAAGATGCCTATTCTGTCGGCCTTTACCAATATCAGTCATGCCAACCCAACCAAAATAAAATCAGAAGTCAAAATCCACATAAAGCATAAAATTAGTCCAAAAGTACAACAAATAAAGAACCTTCATCAAGCTTCCAAAGTATTAGAGTACGAGTAAACATGCCCAAAAGGGCTACATCAAAAGTCTCTCAAAAACTCATATCAGTCACCGACGGTAACGACTGTACCATCCCTTCAGGTCTTGTCGTCCTGGCCTGGCTGTCCTATTGCAAAACTTGTTGTTGCTCCATCTGCGGGGTATCCTCCTAAAATGGAAGACGTAGTAACTGTTATTCATAACGACTAAGCTGCTATCACATCTGCTCGACCAGTGACTCCTCGGCATCGGGCGGAGAAAGGAACAGGGTATAATATATGTATATAAAGAAATAGTATAAACAAGTGTTATAGAGTGATTAGTAAACAATGTATGTATATAGCAGCACAATAAATGAGCAAACAAATTTCACTAGCAGTTCTATCATCTACAGCAGAGTATAAAAGAGTAAAGCTACAATATAAAGTAACTCAACTTATATGAATGCCCATAGAGACATACAAGTTGTGGTTCAGCTCAACAGTAAAGTAACTCATCGTATAATAGTGCCCATACAAACTTATACGATGAGGATCTTTTGTACGCGATGTAATGCAATTCCATGAATATTATGTAATGACTCACCCATGATCACGCACAAGCAATTTCTTTGTCGACATAGACTTGTAGTTCACACTTTTCGAGCAGGTAGCTAACCTCTTAGGCGTCATCCGTCGTGGCCAGACAGTGATAGTAGAGCAGGCATCTCCACTACTAGGCTGGTGTCCACACTACCTGGCCTAGCCCTTTATATGCCTCAACACTAAGAACACAACAGCATAGCGCACACGCGTATTATAGCTCAACAAGAGTCTCGGGTAGATGTGCACCGAGAAACAATCCCCGAACTGGCCTCTGATGTGACCCGGAAGGAGCCTCGAAAAAAGCACAAGGACCAAGCCCAACCGTTCACTTAGCACAGAAGGAGCCCCGGGAATGAGCACCGAGGACCAAGCCCAACCGCCCAAGGTCTAACCTTCAACTCCTATCAGTGTGACGACGGGCGAGCCCATAGACCTGCAACACTATCCTTAACCCAGGATTACGACACCACGTATCGACACACACCGCATGCAATCTCACATTTTGAGCTCAACAGCTCACAAGGGATCCTCACTGAGCCCCTTATCAACACAGTCGATCAAGTATGACAAACACTTACGCACTATAAACCCTTCCACATTTTCATCCACTTACCATATTCAATCCTCTTCTACACAATATTCATCGCATTGCTAGTATCAAGCTCATCTTTTCGGTTCACATAACTTGTTTATCTATACAATCCAACTCGTCTACCCAATAGTTCACTTAAGGGTCTATCAACCAAATCATTTCGTTCAAGTACGTTTCACTTCTCCATTTGATTACAAAGGATCTATCCAACAACTCACAACAAACCCTCTACCAACTCCTATCATGGATTTGCTTAAACCTGAGAACAAAATGTGCAAGAAATGAGTAAAGTACAGAAGTTCAAATGGAGATTCCGGGTGTTACAGGAATCTTGTGAAAACGTTTAATCCTTCGTTGGAAAGGTATTTTCAAGGGATACGACTTTTGTGTTTAGTCGAAAGTCTAGATCTGGCCATATCACGCTTGTAATCAGCTTCAAAGTTTGCTGCATACAGAATACAGATTCAGCACACTTAGCTTGACAACCATCCCTTTCGATCAAACATTTCTATGACTACAAACTTTGCACGAAGACGTGTAACCACTCATTGGAAAGGTATTTCCATGGGCTATGAATTTCGTTTTTAGTCGAAAGCCTAGATCTGGCCGTTTCATATCTGAAAACGGCAATGAAGATCGCTGCGCGCAGAATGCAGATTTCTACGCGCATCTTAAGGCGAAACGAATGGCATCGGTTCGTCTTCCTCCTCTAGCCGATCATCCCAAATCACAACCATAAATTCCTCCTCCCTTATTCACCCTCATAAGGCCATTTCTCTTCACGATACCATCCCCCATCATCACATTGAACGAAGAAGAGGTTGAAGATGACTAGCCCTAGAACACAAGTCCTAACATGGACTCTTCCTAGAAATCTTCATCTCACACATCAAGTATCATTTGAGTCGATTTCTCACCTAGGAATAACTAGAGATCTTGCACCAAGGGAGAGGGGAGGAAGCTCACCTTATTTCCGTCGTTTCCAACATTTCCGGCCTTGGATCTCGTCACCCTTCGCGGCGGCATCTTCTTCTCCTCGGCGGCGGTGGTTCTTCATGGGATGAAGATTGATCCAGCACCAGTCTCTCCACAGAAAAGGCTTGGGAAGAGGGTAAAAAATGACCAAAGTTTCAGAAATCTTATATATATAGGACCAACACGGGTAGGGACATGCCCGTGTCCCTACCCATGTCCTTCTCAGGTGATGCGTCGTCGACGGTTAGAGTGTCGTTTGGACACAAATACGGGTAGGGACACTCTAAGGTCCACTAACCATGTCACACGATACGGCCGTGTTCATGCCCGTGTCCTACTCGGGAGACACGGCCTGCTTCCTGGAGATATGCACACGGGTAGGGACACGCCCGTGTCTCTATCCGTGTCCTGCTTGGGAAACTCTTGCACACATTGTACACGGGTAGGGACATGCTTGTGTCTCTATCCGTGTCATGCTCGGGACACATGATCGACGATGTTAGTTACACACATTGGTAGGGGACATGCACGTGCCTCTACCCATATCCACATAAACACGGGTAGGGACACGCCCGTGTCACTACCTGTGTCCTTCTCTGGAAACTTCACGAATTTCCAACCCAGGTACCAGATCACCACACGGGTATGGACACACCTGTATCATTACCTGTGTCCTACTATGGACTGACTTCTCTTCCATTATACAAGTGTAAGCCTAGCTGTAAGCACTCCCTGAGCCCAACTCATCTCTCCTGACTCAAAAGTGCGCACAAGTGGCCTAGCGTGAATTAGGACGTTACACGGGTAACCAAACTGATTAGGATCTGAAAGTCCACCTAGTACCAACTACCTTCACCTATGGGGGGGAATAGGTGTCTTGCACCGTTTTTGCGGAATTAAAATTGTACCTGCACAAATAAACAAAACGGCACAGAACAGAAAGACACAGGAAATTTATAGTGGTTCCCCGATTTGGGTACATCCACTTTCCCCCTTCGACCTATCTCCCAACCAGGGAGGACTCGGTCACTTCACCAACAGGATTGAAATCCAATCATCACACTAATGGAAGGAACCCTTCCACCCAAAGGAGTCACCACTCCTCCACCACGGGTTGCACCCAACCCTTACAATGAGGAACTAACGTTCCTTTACAACAAAAATAAAATGGAGTGTATAAAAAAATACAAACTGCTTTTGGAGCACTAGGTGTCCCACTTCATTCGATGACGCGTTCTTGAAGATGACGAAGAGTCCACAACCTTAGCTCTCACTTGGAAAGGATCTCCCCGAGATCGGCGGCGGCAAAGAGTGCGGCGGCTATTCTTTCAAGATCGGCGACGGCAAAGCTTGCGACAGCAATACTATCAAGATCGGCGGCTGCAAAGGAGAGCGGCGACGATGCTTTCGAGATCCAAACTTTGTAGCTAAGCCGGCAAGGTCTACCAACGGACTTTCTTGGATCAATCGTCTCGATCGATTTGGATAGGGAAGGTATTCCCGATCTACAAATCAAGAGACAAAGGTTCTCAAGAAGGACTAATGAGATGCGTTGCAGGACAGAGCTTCTGTCGCCGGGAGATCAGGAAGAACCCGCGATCAGCAGTGGCGACCACTAGCACGAGCGGCGATGGCGACGGCGACGGAACGAGCTTCGCGATTTAGGTCACGTCGGTGGCTCAGTTTTCGTTCTTGTATGTTGGGTATGCGTAATGATCTAAATACACCAGTATTTATACAGTAGGTCATATCTTATGACCGTTGTGGGCCCCACCAGTAGAAGCCCTAAGACCGGTTCAAAACAGTGCCTGAAACTTGGTCCGGTCCAGCGAGCACTAGAATTTCGCCCAAGGCAAATTCGGCGAGAATAATAGGTGATTCTCGACGAATCGGCGAGAATCACTTATGATTCTCGCCGAATTCTACTTAGCAGAATTCCTGCTGAAGATAAAGCCAACCAGAGAGAATCGGCCAGAATCAATATTCATTCTCGACGGATCGGCGAGAATGCAAAGTAATTCTCGTCGATTCGGCGAGAATCAACTAGTGATTCTCGACGATTCTGCCTTAAGAATAAATCAAGACGGCATTGAGACAGCCAGCTGCAATCGGCAAGAATCAGCGAGTGATTCTCGACGAATCGGCGAGAATCACTAGTGATTCTCGTCGAATCGGCGAGAATCACTTAGTGATTCTCGACGATTTCTACTTAGACGATTTTTCGTCTTTTCACCCATGAGCTGCTCTTTGGCCCATCCTTGCTCCTTATCTGCACTTGATCTTTCTCAGCCCTGTACTTGAAAGTAAGCACACTCCAATAGAGAGAGTATACGTAGGCCAACACACTGATCTACTCAATGAGGGATTACATTCCGCAGACCCGTGTATATTTACCCACTGTACCTTGACATTGGTGTGTACTTAGCGTGGAATAACTGCAAGCACAACTTGAAACCAAATGATCAAATACACAGTCATTTCACCTTAACTGGTCCAGGGGCTTCTTCAAATCAAGGTACATTGTGGATACAATATCCAACAATCTCCCCCTATTTGAAGAAGCCTAAACCTTACAAGCTAAGGTGAATAGAACGGATGGAAGAAAAACATAAACTGAATAATCAGTTGAGAAAGAATTTCCATACCATTATCTTTAGAGCATTTGGATCAAACTTTGCGAGAGCACCTTAGCCCTTAGCGCCTTAGCCGAGAGGGCAATCTCCCCCTTTTCGGCTTCTACAAATCTCGGACTTTAGCACTCGCCACAATGCTCCCCCTCAGTTCTAGCATTTGGGCTTACACTTGAGTTTCATGCGGATGCTCCCCCTAGATGTACGAGACTGGAGCTTCTGTAGTCTTCATTCCTCATAGTTTAGATACCCAATTCAGTCTTGAAGAGACTGAACTTGGCCTTTTCTAGGGGCTTTATGAAAATATCTGCAATCAGCTTATCCGTGGGGACATAGCAGAGAGAGATATTCTTATTTTCCACGTGCTCCCTAATAAAGTGGTAGCGCACTTCAATATGCTTCGTCCTACTGTGCGATACCGGATTGTTCGCAATGGCAATTGCACTGGAGGAGTCGCAGTACAGTGGTACTTCCTTGAACTGAATGTCATAGTCTGCTAACTGGTTTCTTATCCGTAGCAGTTGTGCGCAACAGCTGCCTGCTGAGATATACTCAGATACAGCTGTGGAGGTTGCAACACAATTTTGCTTCTTACTATTCCATGATACAAGCCTTCTTCCGAGGAATTGACACGTCCCGGAAGTGCTTTTCCGATCATCCCTGCTTCCTGCAAAATCAGCATCTGAAAAGCCTATTACCTCGAAATCATTGTTTCTCGGGTACCACAAGCCAAGATTAGGTGTACCCTTAAGGTATCTAAGAATTCTCATTGCAGCGATATAGTAAGATTCCTTAGTGTTCACCGGATATCTGGCACAAACGCATGTGGAGAACATAATGTCCGGTCTACTTGCAGTACGGTAGAGCAGGGATCCAATAATGCTTCTGTATTTGGTTTCATTAAAAAGTTTCCCTTTCTCATCCTTGTCCAGAGACATGGTGGATCCCATTGGAGTCCTCATAGAGGTTGCATTCTCCATTCCGAATTTATTGAGGAGTTCATTTGTGAATTTCGTATAAGAAATGAAAATTTCATCCTCACACTTTTTCACTTGAAGTCCCAAGAAATACTTTAGCACTCCCATACTACTCATTTCAAACTTTCCTTGCATAAGTTTAGAAAACTTTTTGCAAAGATTGTTATCCGTTGAGCAGAATATAATGTCATCAACATAGATTTGCACCAGCAAGATCTTACCTTTGACTTCCCTAAGAAACAATGTCTTATCTATTTTTCCTCTAGAGAACTTGTTCTCAAGAAGAAAACTAGACAGAGTCACATACCAAGCTCGAGGAGCTTGTTTTAAGCCATATAAAGCCTTATTAAGAAAACATACATGATTGGGATAAGTTGGATTAACAAAACCTGGGGGTTGTGTGACGTATACTTCCTCTTTCAGATTGCCATTTAAGAATGCAGATTTCACGTCCATATGATAGATAGTGAATCCTTTGTGTGAAGCATACGCCAGGAACAATCTGATCGCCTCGAGCCTTGCCACTGGTGCAAAGGTCTTGTCGAAGTCAATCCCCTCCTCCTATCTGTAACCTTGAGCCACAAGCCTGGCCTTGTTCTTTATGATGACACCATGTTCATCCAGTTTGTTTCTGAAGATTCACTTGGTGCCGATCACGTTATGCCCCTTTGGTCTGGGAACCAACGTCCAGACGTTGCATCTTTCAAATTGATGTAGTTCATTTTGCATGGCCAATATCCATGTTGCATCTTGGTTCGCCTCGTCGAACTTCTTTGGCTTAACCTGTGACAGGAAACTAAGATGCAAAATCTCGTTAATAGTACCTCTTCGAGTTCTGATACCGTTACGAGGATCTCCGATGATCTGATCTCTAGGATGATCCCTCACGTGTCGGAGCTCTAGGAGTCTAGCATTAGGAGCTCCTACATCTTCTTGAGCTTCTTCTTCTTCTAAGAGGTTTGCTCTATTCTGATTTTAAACTTCTCTAGTTGACGTTGAGGTATAAACCTTGACGTACTTGGGAGTTACATCTTTAGCGGTCTCATCGAGACTCAGCTGTTCAAGTCTTGCACCTGCATCTTCAAGAATACAGCTGGAAGAATTGTTGTTAAGCAAACTTCCTTCATCAAATACAACATTAATTGATTCTTCAACCACTAGGGTTTTCTTATTGAAAACCCTATATGTACGACTATGGCTACTATAGCCCATGAATATGCCTTCGAAGCATTTTTCACCAAACTTAGTACGCGGGTACTTCCCGTTTTTCAGTACATAACATCTGCAGCCAAAGATCCTAAAATAGGACATGGTTGGCTTCCTGCCTTTCAGTAGCTCATAAGGCATCTTATGATGATTTTTGTTGATCAAGGCCCGGTTTTGTACATGACACGCCGTATTGTCAGCCTTTGCCCAGAAGTATTCTGGGAGAGAAGAGTCATTCAACATTGTCGTGCAAGCTTCAATGAGAGTTCTATTTCTCCTCTCCGCAACCCCATTTTGCTGAGGAGTACGCGGGGAGGAAAACTCATGAAAGATACCATGTTCTTCACAGAACTCTGTCATAGCACCAGACTCGAACTCTGTTCCATGGTCACTTCTGATTTTGACCATCGAGTAGTTAAGTTCGTTCTGAATCTGCCTGACAAAACTGGTGAAGATGTCAAACATATCTAACTTGCGTTTTAAGAAGAACATCCAAGTAAACCGAGAGTGATCGTCAACAATCACTAGCGTATAAGACTTGTCTCCCAAGCTATGAACTTGCATTGACCCAAACAAGTCCACATTCAGAAGATAAAGACACCTGGAGGAGTCTTTGTCAATGATGCCCTTAAAGGTAGCCCGAGTCTATTTGCCCTTCTGGTATCCAGGACAGGGGCTATCTTTGATGCACTTAATGATGGGAGCATCCCTTATTAAGTTTTTAGAAAACAGCATTCTAATTTTCTTGAAATTAATATGTGCCAATCTCTTGTGTCATTGTTCACAAAGAGATGCACTGCCTGTTGCTACTAGGAATACGGGGGTAGATGAATCTAAACTAAGAAAATCTAAGCAGAAGATATTTCTGCTCCTAATGCCTGTTAATACCGTCTCCGAAGAGGCACACGATATTATCAGGCATTTATCCTTGCAGAACTTAATGTCATAACCTTTATCACATTACTGACTTACACTGATCAGGTTATGATTTAACCCTTCAACGTAAGCCACGTTGGTGATAGAAATTATACCGTTGGAAATCATACCGTAACCCCTTGTGACTCCTCGATCTGATCCCCCAAAGATGACTTTGGTTCCATTCTCGACTGGATAGTAATCATGCAGCAGGCTTCTTGTCCTGGTCATATGCCGGGAGCATCCACTGTCCAAGTACCATATGGGAGTTTAGGTGGCCTTTGGACATTCCTGCAAAACAGAATTAATTTCCCTTAGGAACACAATCGAACTTGGGTCCTAGATTCCTCGTTAGTATACTCCCCCTCGGATGGTTAGCCCTACGAGTGGTCTGCCTCGCATTGCCAACATGAGGAGTCTCGTTATTCCTCGGATTAAACCAGCAATCCACGGCAAAATGACCAACTTTGCCACAATACCAGCAGTCAAATCTGTTATACTTTCTCCTAGGCACCTGCTTCACCCTTGGAACGGAAGGTTAAGCCAGGGCTATGGACCTGGAGGTGGAGGCATCATGATGACAACAGTCGCATGATTTCTTCACCTCCTGGTTTCTCAGTGTAACAGGCTTGGCCTTGGGTGCCTGCTTCCTATTATGGCCGCTAGAGAAGTGGCCATAATCCTCCATCTGAACTTCCTCATAAGGTGCCTTGAAGACACTCTCGCCAAAGTTGCGGGGGAAGGCCCACCCCTCATACCGGCTCTTGGACTTTTCAACCGAGGGCCGGAAGAAGTGGCCATAAGTTGACTTAAAGTCCTGTTCATTGCAGGGATAGCCAGGCTTCCTGAATACAACAGGGTTGAGTGGGGCCTTTCCCTTTTCTGTAGTAGAGGCCTTCTTAGCAGCCTTATTTCTCCTCTGCTTTTTTTTTCTCCTGGATGATTTACCAGGCACACCCACATACCCCAAGCCAGCCCCCTTAGCCTGAGCAGAGAAGGTATCAACCAGTGGAAGAATAGACTTTGGCATAGAGAAGCTTTGGACAATCTTCTTTTCTACCGTAAGTTGTTCTTCCAACTTATTGATTTCTTCCTTTTTAAGGTCAAGGAGACTTAGAGACTCTGAGTGCTTAGAGATCAGGTCCAGGTTCTCCTGTCGGAGAGAATTCAAGCTAGTGATCTCTTCCCTTAGGGAGACACCCTCGACCTTAAGGAATTTGACTTCCTTTTTCTGAGCCCTCAATCTCTTGCGGCATTCCTCGAAGGTGTTGAGCAAAAGTTCATACTTTTCGAGGAGCTCAGCTTCTCGGGCAGATGGGCTGTCCTCGAGATCATCATCGGGAGACTCATAGTCAGAGTTAGAGAGGGGGGGGTACGAGCTTTTACGTTCCCAGTGAATGGGGGGGCATTCTCCTTCTGAGTCAGAGCGACCCACCAGCCCGTAGTAGGCTTCCTCATCATCACTGGAGTCCGAGGAATCAGACACACTCAGTGTCTTTGATTTTTTGGCGATGTAGCTCCTCTCCTTCTTTTTATCTCTAGAGGTCTTGTGCTCTTCTCCCTTCCCCTTCTCTCTCTTGCCTTGATGGCAGTCGGCCACGACGTGTCCTGGCTTATTGCATCCAAAACAAATGATGTAAGTATTACGATGTTTGTTCGGTTTTGATTTATACATGTCAGAAGAGTAATTCTTCTTCTGATTTCTGGAGGAGGAGCTGTCTCTCTTTCTTTGATTCCTCATCTTGAGGAACTTCTTGAATTCTCGGGTGATGAGGGAGAAGTCTTCTTCAGACAACTCTGAGCTGGAGGAGCATGGCTCGGAGTCTTCCTCCTCATCCTTTTTCCCCGCACGGGATGAAGTCGCACCCTTGCCCTTCCTAGAGTGAATGGCTTTTATGGCCACAGTCTTTTCCTTTGCTGCGGCCTTCTCCGCTTCTTCTTCAGCTTTCCTCATGTTCAACTGGAGCTCATAGGACATGAGCTTCCCAAAGAGTATCTGAGGATCAGTTTCAGCTAATCTGCCAAACTCTCGGATGGCACAGATCTTCGTGTCCCATTCCTTAGTAAGGGACCTAAGGAATTTATTATTAAGTTCACCATTAGTGAACACTCTTCCATATCCCTTGAGAGCATTGACGATCTTGAGGAAGTTCTCGAAGGTAACTCCGATCTCTTCCTTGGGCCCCTGCCTAAAGGCCTCATATTTCTG
Source organism: Platanthera zijinensis (assembly GCA_039513925.1). Classification (NCBI taxonomy): domain Eukaryota; kingdom Viridiplantae; phylum Streptophyta; class Magnoliopsida; order Asparagales; family Orchidaceae; genus Platanthera; species Platanthera zijinensis. The sequence goes on along the minus strand of CM077096.1, from coordinate 101,759,512 downwards.
ATTCAGGAGGGATATCCGATCATCCCTCACTTCATCTGTGCCCTCCATCAGAATAATCAAGTTGTGCCAGATATCCTTGGCTGTCCTGTAGTTACCGAAGTTCTGCATCATGGAGTCATCGACTGCGCTGATCAGTATGTTCTATGCCTTCTTGTCAAGTCCGACCAGCACCATCTCATCCTTGTCCATTTCAGAAAGCTTCTTTGGCACCTTTTTGGTAGGATCAATGGTGGAGGCCTTAGTGGGAATATAAGGTCCCTCCTCCACGACCATGAAGAGTCGAGGGTCGACTGCTTCCATGTAAAATCTAATCCTTTCCTTCCAGATAGGAAAGTTTAGCCTGGTGTACACTGGGATCTTGCCTGAGTACTTGAGTCTGTCCATAGTACATATCTGCCTTCTACTTAACACTAGCGGCAGGAACTTACTCGAGTTGTTAACCCCTTTGATGAGTAACCTCCCTCTAAAACCACTTGAAAGTCCACCTAGTGCAAACTACCTTCACCTATGGGGGGGGGAATAGGTGTCTTGCAGCGTTTTTGCGAAATTAAAATTATACCTGCACAAATAAACAAAATAGCACAGCACAGAAAGACGCAGGCAATTTATAGTGGTTCCCCGATTTGGGTACGTCCACTTTCCCCTTTCGACCTATCTCCCAACCAGGGACGACTCGATCACTTCACCAACAGGATTGAAATCCAATCCTCATACTAATGGAAGGAACCCTTCCACCCGAAGGAGTCACCACTCCTCCACCACGGGTTGCACCCAACCCTTACAATGAGGAACTAACGCTCCTTTACAAAAAAAATAAAATGGAATGTATAAAAAATACAAACTTCTTTTGGAGCGCTAGGTGTCCCTCTTCGTTCGATGACGCGTTCTTGAAGATGACGAAGAGTCCACGACCTTAGCTCTCACTTGGAAAGGATCTCTCCGAGATCGGTGGCGGCAATGAGTGCGGCGGCTATTCTTTCAAGATCGGCGGCGGCAAAGCTTGCGGCTGCGATACTATCAAGATCGGCGGCTGGAAAGGAGAGCGGAGAAGATGCTTTCGAGATCCAAACTTCGTAGCTAAGTTGGTAAGGTCTACCAACGGTCTTTCTTGGATCAATCGTCTCGATTGATTCGGATAGGGAATGTATTCCCGATCTACAAATCAAGAGACAAATGTTCTCAAGAAGGACTCATGAGAAGTGTTGCGTGGCAGAGCTTCTATCACCGGGAGATCAGGAAGAACCCGCGATTAGCAGCGGCGACCACTAGCACGAGCGGCGACGGCGATGGAACGAGCTTCGCGATTTAGGTCACGTCGGCGGCTCGGTTTTCGTTCTTGTATGTTAGGTATGTGTAATGATCGAAATACACACGTATTTATACAGTAGGTCATATCTTATGACCATTGTGGGCCCCACCAGTAGAAGCCCTAGGACCGGTTCAAAACAGCGCCTGAAACTTGGTCCGGTCCAGCGAGCACTAGAATTTCGCCCAAGGCAAATTCGGCGAGAATCATAAGTGATTCTCGACGAATCGACGAAAATCACTTATGATTCTCGCCGAATTCTACTTAATAGAATTCTGGCTAAAGATAAAGCCAACTAGAGAGAATCGTCCAGAATCAATATTCATTCTCGACGGATCAGCGAGAATGCAAAGTCATTCTCATCGATTCGGCGAGAATCAACTAGTGATTCTCGACGATTCTGCCTTAAGCAAAAATCAAGATGGCGTTGAGACAGCTGGCTGCAATCGGCAAGAATCAGCGAGTGATTCTCGATGATTCGGCGATTCTCGTCGAATGGGCGAGAATCACTTAGTGATTCTAGACGATTTCTACTTAGACGACTTTTCGTCTTTTCACCCGTGAGCTGCTCTTTGGCCCATCCATGCTCCTTGTCAGCTCTTGATCATTCTCAGCCCTGTACTTGAAAGTAAGTACACTCCAATAGAGAGAGTACACGTAGGCCAACACACTGATCTGCTCAACGAGGGATTACGTTGCGCAGACCCGTGTATATTGACCCACTGCACCCTGACATTGGTGTGTACTTAGCGTGGAATAACTGCAAGCACAACTTGAAACCAAATGATCAAATACACAGTCATTTCACCTTAACTGGTCCAGGGGCTTCTTCAAATCAAGGTACATTGTGGATATAATACCAAACAGGATAAAATAGAGGAGATAGGCAAATATTCTTTCTGGCTAAAAGGACCCACCCGGTCTTTTCGAGCAAACGTTGTACTAATAGAGATCTTCCAAAAATTACGATTCGGAAAATGATAGATCTCTCCCAACAAAAAGTTACAAGGTTTGCCAAGCCTTTCGAAAAATAAATTAATCAAGATAAACACACAACGATCGAAGAAAAACCACGAGTATTTAATGCTATCAAGAATTCAACGCCGAAATTTTCCACCACAAGAAAATCTAAGGAAAGAAACATACAACGATAGTGATTTTCGTTACCCAATCAGAATGGATGATTTCGATTTTCTCTTTCTTGGATAGCTCTTCAACTGCTCCGCCGGAGTCGTGCCGGTTGAAGATGAAAACTTTTCCGCCTTCATCGCTTCATGCTTTGGTCGATGTTCATGCCAAATTTGAAGGATGGACGACCTTGATGGGGTTGCTATGGGTCGGTTTTTTGGAAAGAGACAAGATGGCCAGGTATATAGAGAATGGTGGAGAGAGAAAAGGTGGTGGCTATGGGTGGTCGGGTTATGGAAGAGGGGGGTTGCCGGCTAGTTTTGTGGAAGAGGAAAGGGCTCGGGTAAGAGAGGGGAAAGCTTGAGGGTGGTGGGCTTGGAGGAGGGGTGAGGCTGGCGGGTTTGGTGAGGCAAATAGGGAAGGAGGCGGCTAGGGTGTGGAGGAATAGTTGGCGGCTAGGAAGAAAAAAAGTGGCTTGGCCGAAAAATTTAGAGGAGGAGGAAAGATGTGGGAGATCTCAAGAGGGAAATTAGGGTTCAAAATTTTATTTCATTCAACTTATATAATTCTTAAAATTGCATGGCCTTATATAGGCTCACTACATGACTAGGCTATTTGCAGCCCAAGTAAAATAAAAATAAAATAAAACACATGACTAAGCTACATGCAGCCCACATAATAAAAATAACACTCCAAATGTTTAACGGTAAAATAAATGAAATAAACATGCTGCAAATAAAACAAATAAAATATTAAATGTTTGGCTATCACCGAGGGCAGAGATTGTAGTGTCTCTTCACAAGATCACCTTTGCGCCGCAAGTCCTTGACTAGAGACGGAGACAAATCTTCCGTAAGTATGTAATTGCCTTCTTCATATTGTTGGGGGCCGTCGTCTCCATCAATCCTCCCCCTCTCAAAAGGAGTCTTCACCGATGAGTTGTTATTTAGGTACCAGCACAGAAGAGCATCATCCAAGTGATCCACCTCCGATTCTGGAAGCCAAGAGTCATCGGAGGCCAGACTCTCATGCCATCAAATCAAGTAGCGGTGAACATCACCACTTGGAGAGGAAAGCACTTTGTCCTTGTGTTTATGCAAATTATGAATATGAGAGGCAAAATCCTGTGTAAATTGACCTGACTTATATGATGGCGGTAATGGAATCAAGTCAAGTGGAATTGGTGATTTATATCCGTGCACGATCTCATTAGGTGATAAACCCGTGGACATATTTTTCGAGTTATTGTACGCTAAATGAGCATGGGGAAGGATGAGGTCCCACATTCCCTTGTGGTCACCCACAAGAAAACGAAGTAAACTCCCCAAACATCTGTTTGCCACTTTCGTTTGCCCATCAGTCTAGGGATGGTAAGCCGTAGTAAACAATAGTTTGGTGCCCAAAATTCTCCATAGGGATTTCCAAAAATTACTAGTAAATTTCATGTCTCTATCAGTCACTATCGTTTTTGTAACTCCCCTATGCCCAACAACTTCTTTAAAAAATAATTTTGCTAGATTGGACGCATCATCAATCTTACTACACGCGATAAAATAGGCCATTTTAGAAAATCGATCAACTACTATGAGAATGGAATCATGACGTCTAAACATGACTGGTAGGCCTAGGATAAAATCCATACTAATATCTTCCCAGGGAATGGAAGGATTTGGAAGAGGGGTATAGAGTCCCGCATTCGTTTTACTACCTTTGGCTAGTTGACAAGCATGACAACTACACATAATTTTATTCACCGTAGATTTAAGGCCTGGCCAGTGGAAATTGTCCTCTACTAAAGTAATAGTCTTATCGTGCCGGAAGTGTCCACCTAGATCACCACTATGTAACTCCTAGAAGATAAAATGCCGAAGGGAAGAACGGGGAATACAAAGCTTCGAATGCTTAAATAAATATCCATGCCGAATATAATAAGCTGAAATCATAGTGGGAGAGTTGTTTTGAGTAGAATAATAGATGTCCTGGAAGTCCGGGCAATAAACGTACTCATCCTTTATTCTATTGAAACCAATCACATTTACCTCTAGCATAGACAACAATAAGGAGACACGACTAAGAGCATCTGTCACATCATTTAAAGTTCCCTTTAGATGTTTAATTATGAAGTTATACTCCTGAAGATAGGAGACCCATTTATCAACCATGGGGCTAACTTTAGTTTGGGAATTAATAAAACTTAACGCCTCGTGGTCGGATAAAATGACAAATTCCTTAGCAATCAAATAATGTCCCCAATGCTATAGACACCAGATAACTGCATAAAACTCTCGATTGTAGTTAAAAAAATTTAATTTCGGTCCCGAGAGTTTCTCACTAAAGTATCCAACAGGATGACCCTCTTTACTTAAGACACCATCAATACAGATTCACGATGCATCACATGATAATTCAAAAACTTTATTAAAATCTTGTAATCGTAAAAGAGGAGTTTCCGACATTCAGGATTTAATTGCGTCAAATGCTTTGGCAGCTGATATAGTTAACAAAAAATCTCCCTTCTTCATGCACTTCGTGATTGGTGCCATGATACTAATAAAATCCTTGATAAATCGGCGGTAAAAAGTCACCAATCCGTGAAAACTCTGAAGATCCCGTATACTGGTTGGTTCTGGCCAATCCTTGATAGCTTGGACCTTCTTAGGTCATCATGGATACCATCCGAACTTACGATATAACCAAGGAACTCCACAAGTGGAACATTAAACATACATTTTATTAAAATTAATAAATAATTTCTCCGATCGCAGTGTGGAGAGTACTGTCCTCGAGTGAGACTCATGATCATTCAGTGAGGAGCTAAATATTAGGATATCATCAAAGTAAATAACTACGAATTTTCCTAGATAAGGCTTGAATACTAAAGTAATCAATCTTGAAAGAGTACTCGGGCCGTTAGTGAGCCCTTCCCTGAGCACTAACCACTCATAAATCCGTCTTTTGATTTAACGGCAGTTTTCCATTCATCTCCCTCCCTAATCCTGATTTGATGGTAGCCACTCTTAAGATCTAACTTATAAAAAATCATGGCTCTGGCTAACATATCCAATAATTCTTCCAAACGAGGGATGAGAAACCTGTATTTAACGGTTATTTTATTAACAACCCTATAATCCACGCACATCCGCCAAGATCCGTGTTTCTTAGGTACCAATAATGCGGGTACGACACAAGGACTCTTACAGTGATGGATGGACCCCTTAGCAAATCCGAAATTAATTTTTTCAACTCTAGGTGCGCAGAGGGATTTAACCAATAATGGGGATGGTTAGGCAACGAAGAACCCGAAATGAAATCAATCTCGTGTTAAACTTCACGTATGGGGGGTAACTCAGGTGGTAGGTCATCTGGGTAGACATCCTTAAATTTGTCTAACAGGTTTTTCAACACTGGAGGTAGATTATCAAATGAGGAGCTATCTTCCTTGACTTGCAAACATACTACCGCATACTTGACTCTGTTAATAAAAGACTTGTGCTCCAACTCATTCTTACTTATCACGCATAAAGTTTTATTCTCTAGTGGCACAATAGTGTTTTTGGAAGAGACTGGAGGATCTTTAGTTGGAGTTGGTTTAAGGATAACGGTCTTAACATTAAATTTAAATTCATATGAGTTGGCTCGCACAAAATAAGTTACATTATGGTCATAAACCCATGGACGACCTAATAATACGTGACAAGCATCCATAGGGATGACGTTACACCAATTATTTTCAGAATAAGCCTTGATGGTAAGGGGTACCATATAACGCTTCGACACTTGGAGGGATGTCTTATTTACCCATGCCACCTTATAAGGGTGATGGTGCAGTTCAGTAACTAAAGACATTCGGGTCCTCGCATTTTCAGAAATGACATTCACACAGCTACCACTGTCTATGATCAACTTCTACCTCTTCTCTCCACTATTAGAATTCAACGAAAAATATTCGTCCAATTCTAGTCATCTAACGCTCATGGAGTCGCCAGAATACACCCCGTGGCCATTATATGAGATTCATCCTCTATATAACTAGGCACTCCTTCCGACTATTTATCCTCTCCTGCATCATATATAAGGTCGTCTTGCTCACATGTGGAATCTAACAAGGCTTTGGCTTAGTAGGACACTCACTAGCGTAGTGAACCTGAATCCCCAAAGCGAAATAAGTAGCATTAGTTTTATTGACCCTTCATACAGGAACTCTCTCACCAATTGGGTTTCTAATATTCCTGGTAGTCACTACTATGGTGTTCGATTCAGTGGGCCAGAACATGCCCTTATCCTTATAGGTAGAGGAGGGAGGCGGTCCTAAGATGGACTTTCCCTTCTGATACGAGCAAGACTTATTCATAAAAACGTTGTGCTTCTCGATATCTAGTGCAGCATTGAAAGTGGTTTTTAGGTCGGTGTGACCATAACGTAATAGCTTTGCCTGGATGTCGGGGTTTAACCCCTTGTGAAACCTAGAGAGGGTGATCTCAGGAATCTCCCTCACACAACACCTAACCATCATGTCCTTAAGAAGACTAATATATTAAGAGACCGACCTATTCGCTTGCTTAAGGGTGGCCAAGTCATCAAAAATCTGCGTACGATGGTACGAAGGAACGTACTGGTCTGTCAAATATGGTTAAAACTTGCGGTGCCCTGGGTGGTTAAGGTTAGCTTAGTGGTTTATTAAAGAGAAAGCGGTGGTTATATTTATTAGAAAGAAAGGCGGGGCGCGCGGATTTATTTTATATAAAAAAGGGTTGAAACCGAGTTTTAATAAAAGGGAGACAAGTTCACCTATCGTGAGTAGTACAGGATATTCCCGGGGAGGAATAATTGGGTCGTATTGTTCTTGGGGTCGGTTTACCTATTTCTACTCTTTCCCTGAAAGGACTATTATTTTACCGATGATATTTATATTTTGTTTAAATGAAAATTTGATAAATATATAAATAAAGTGCGGAAAATTAAAGCAGAAAATAAAGCAGGAAGGCCGATGAAGAAATAGCGCAACGATATCAAATAGAAATCGAACAAAAATAACTTTTAATAAATAGAGATCCTAAATTTCAAATTAATTAAGGCGGATACTTAGCCGTGGAGGTTTCATAGGAATGAGCTCACTTATCTCTAGGACTATCACTCACCTGAACGCTAAGACTATTCAACCAATCGTTAGACCGACGAAGGATTCCTCTTAACGTCTGCATTATGCTAAGAACCCCGCTATTGGGTGGGGAACCCAATCCGGTAGAATTACGCGCCTCCTCTCTCGAGGGTTAGCGTCGAGCTCTCTTTACCCAAGGGTGATCGGTCCATATGCACGACCTCTCGGCCAACTGCGTATGGACAACGAAAATAGAGCCCACACATCGATATGTTGTCCTACGCATTGTTAACCCGGGGCAAACCTTAAGTACTTTTAATTAACGAGAAAAAGAGGACCTTTAATTATTTCTAGCGATTTTATCTATCCCAATGCTCTTTGATATTGAGGGCTAAGAGCGGTTAGCCACTCATCGGAATGGGGACAACCAAAGCTAGAAAGCGATAAAAGGAAAGCTGAAAATGAAAGCAGTAAATGAAAGCTGTAAAAAAGTAGTAAAGAAAGCAGTAAATTGCGAGTCCCGGCTCAAGCGAGTGGGTGGGAGAAGAAAACAGTAAATGATAAGTCCCGACTCAAGCGAGTGGGCAGGAAAAAATCTATCTCATACACGCACGCACTATACTTGAAATAAAACGCACACATACGCACAAAATATTACTCAAGTTAGTAGGAAGAAAATTAAAGTGATAAATTGCAAGTCCTACTCAAATGAGTACGCGACAAAAGAAAGCACGCCATTTTACTCTTAACGAGTAGGCGAAAATAAATGCGCACACGCACACACTCTATATATATTGAAAGAAAGCTATAATCTAACTCATACAAGCACACACACTATAGAAAAAAATAAGAAAAACAAAGTTATCTAAAAATTAAAACGACATTTCTACCGCTAGAATGCGGTAGAAATGCGTAAAAAGAGAAAATAAAAATTAAAAGAGCAAAAAGTTTTGAAAATAAAATGAAAAGCTAAGTTGGCAAAAAATAAAAACGAATACATTTTCATTCTTATATTTTTATGAAAACTCCTAAAAACTGAAAATAAACTAAAAAGAACGAAAAAGTTTTACGAAATTAAAAAGGCTAAGTTAAAAAAAGTAAAAACAAACACTTTGAAAGGTGTTTTTATAAAGCTATAAGAATGAAAAATAAAGAAGAAAAACTATAAAAAGGAAAACTTAAACCTAAACATATAGTGAGTGAGAAAAGAAACGGGTGGCATAACGACTAGAAATGCGGTAAAATCCTGAACTAAACAAGTTATAAAATGAAAACATAAAAAAACATAAGACATAAAAGGCACAAAAAGGGAACGAAAAATTACTTATAGTAGGCGAATTCAAATGATTTTCCATACGATGCAAGAGAGAACAAAAACATTTTTTTAAAATTAAATCAAAAGAGATTACAACAAAGCAAATACAAACACTAAGGGGGAGGGAGAAAAAGTCCCTTACATTGCATGAGAAGACAAATGGGCAGCACCTACCCTTATCAAAGTGGTCAAAAAAATTGGACAGGAAAGCATTCTGAAGGCTCTTATTTATAGACAAAATTTTCGGGTGTGACACGCCCTAGTCACGAGAGTGACAGGGGGCGTGTCAGCACTGTTCATGAGTTGATGTGGCGATTTGACGGCAAAGCTGACTGCGGGGCGGTCCATGTGGCAGTCAAGGGCGTGACAAGCTTGTCACAGGCGTGTAGTGGGGTATGACTGGACAGTTGTTGGAGGAAGTCAATTTTATTTTTGCTGGCTGGAATAGTTGGTTGCTGACATTGAAACGGGCGTGTCGGGTTAGGTCACGGGCATGCAAGGTGGTGTTGAGTGTGTTCTGTCTCGACGATATTTAGTGGCTGACAGGATGAAGATGTTGAGTGGCTGACACGGGCATGTCAGTCATTGACACGGGCGTGTCCTTCTCTAGTTGATTATAACGTTGAGTGGCGTTGAGAGGTAAACAGTGAAATCGTTGAGTGGATGACACAGGCGTGTCAGTTAGGGGACATGGGCGTGTCAAGTCAATTTTTTGACTTTTTCAGGAATTTTTCTTGAAAATTAAATTAACTAAGTAAGAAATAAAATTTATAAAAAGAAACAATTTATTGAATAAAACAAAATAAAAAAGGCAAAAATAAAGTAAAATGACATAATAAAAGTACTATAAAATTGGTATATTTACAACTCATAAAAAACCCCCATACTTAAGCTTTTGCTATTGCAGAGCAAAAGTTGGAGATGAACTTATAAGGAATAAAAAAGAATCCTAAATTTAACTACCGCTTAATTTAATTGCAAGAAAGATCAAAATAAATTTTTGGGGTTTCGGAATAAAATCCTAAATTATGAAAATGTTATAAATAGAGGAACCATTTCAGAAAATACTTCTAAACAACGAAAATAGAAAGCAAAAATTATTTTTGTTAGTTTAACAAAAATGGATTGGAATTATAGAAAAAACATTAGCTAAAAAGAAATTAATAGGAAGTAATTCAATTTAAAAATTATGCTCTCGAAAATATTTAAATTAATTCTAAAATCATGAAAATTGTATAAGTGGTTTGGCGGTTATGAAGAGGGCTTTGATTTTGAGGCGAGGTAATTTTTTCTCGAACGTCCATATTTTTTTTTTCTTTTGGGATTATTAGGAAAATGAAATCTTATTTTCCTAATATAATTTTTTTTCTTTCTTCATAAAAATAATAAACTCAATGTATATGTATAGGAATAATGAATTTTATCCTCTTACTCAATAACATATAATGTTTTTAATTATTGGGTGTCTATGTTTACGGGATGAAATCTTATCCCATTGACATAAAATCTTTTAAAGGGGAAAGTGGGAAATCATACCAATTAAGGAATGAAAAAAAAGAGTGGATGGTTTAATTTCCAAAAGAAAATTAGAGTTTAATAATAAATTTTGAGATCAACCTTTTTAATTTTAATGTTCCTACGTTTCTGAAAGCATAAGTAGAAATAATATAAAATCCATAAATGTTATTTTCTTACATAAAAACGTGCTTTTATTCAAAAAATCAAAAGTGAAAGGAGAAACACAAGTTCCCTATAATAAGAAAAAGACATAAAAAAATTCTTTAAAATCTTAACCTCAGAAATCTAAATATATCGAGCTAGAATTAATAAACGAATAGTAAATAAAAAATTAATTAAATTTCGCTTATAAATAAACTCGAAACGATTATTTTGGAGAGCAAAGAGGTTAAGAAATGTGGTATTCGAATTATTTAATTAAAAATAATTTTTCTTTTTTTTTTGGAATTTTTCTATTTTTTTTTTGATATTTTGGAGTTATTTTCAATTTTTTTTTTGAAATTTTTAGGTTATACTATTTTTTTGTATTTCCTTTTTTGAGTTATACTAATTAATTTTTTTTAAATTTATTTTTGATTTACAGAAATATTTACAAGAAGAGAGAGAAAAATTTTACAAGATAGGAAAGAGATGAGAATATTTACACAAAGTATTTACAAAAACTTGGTTACCACGAGGCCGACTCGTTTTGTGGTTGGTTCGATGAGCCTGATCTCGCGGACCGAGTTAAAAGAAAAATGAAGTTTCAAAAGAAAGGAAACTTCAAAAAAAATTTGATTTTTGAGTTATATATATATTTTTTTAATTTTAGACTGTTGAAGAAATTTTTTTTGAAGTTTCGATTTTAATTTTTTGTTTATTTTGGTGTTTTTATACCGGTACAGATATAAAGTAGCAGAAAATTGGAAAATACCCTCATACTTAAGTCCAACATTATCCCCAATGTTGCACTAAGTACGTGGGAAAAAATTAATTATAAGCAGTTATTGACAAAAATAAAAAAACAGGGGTTAAAGAAGCTTCCCTGAAAACGCATTCGGGGAGGCCCGTTAAGTTAAGACCTACAAAAGTTAGAAATAGAAAAAATATAACAAAAAAAAGGAAAAAGATAAATTCGGCAAAAAGTGTGCGGGTGATAGGGGCAAGTGAGTGTGACTCCTAAGCTAATGTCTTAACTATATGAGTGTGACAGATAAGCGTTCCCCTAGCGCTCACAATAGTGAAGCGCGGTGAAGAGACAAAATAAATATAGAATTTTTTAGTTTTTAGTGTTTTTAGATTTTTATGTTTTTTTATGTTTTTTTATTTTTTAAGTTTTTTAGTTTTTTTTAGTTTTAAAGTTTTTTAGTTTTTGATGATTTTTTTTAGTAGTTATTGTTATTATTATTGATATTATTAATATGAATAAATATATATATTTTTTGGTTGGCCAAAATTTTTTTTATATAAATAGAAATAAAAGTTAAAATTAATAGTTTTAAGGAAAACAAAATAGTTAAACGAAAATTTCCCCGGCAACGGTGCTAAAAACTTGATAGTTCAAACTCGCGGCGCCCCGCGGGTTGTTAAGGTTGTTTATTATTAAAGAAGAGGAAGCGGTGGTTATATTTATTAGAAAGAAAGGCGGGCGCGCAGATTTATTTTATATAAAAAGGGTTGAAACCGAGTTTTAATGAAAGGGAGGCAAGTGCACTTATCGTGAGTAGTACAGGATATTCCCGGGAGGAATATCAGGGTCATATTGTTCTCGGGGTCGGTTTACCTATTTCTACTCTTTCCCTTAAAGGACTATTATTTTACCGATGATATTTATATTTTGTTTGAATAAAAACTTGATAAATATATAAATAAATGCAGAAAATAAAGCAGGAAGGCTGATGAAGAAATAGCGGGACGATATCAAATCAAAAACGAACTAAAATAACTTTTAATAAATAGAGATCCTAAATTTCAATTTAATTAAGGCAGAGACTTGGCCGTTGAGGTTCCACAGGAATGAGCTCACTTATCTCTAGGACTATCGCTCACCTGAATGCTAAGACTATTCGAGCAATCGTTAGACCGACGAAGGATTCCTCTTAACGCCCGCATTACGCTAAGAACCCCGCTATTGGGTGGGGAACCCAATCCAGTTGAATTACACGCCTCCTCTCTCGAGGGTTAGCGCAGAGCTCTCTTTACCCAAGGGTGATCGGTCCATAAGAACGGCCTCTCGGCCAACTACTTATAGACAACGGAAATAGAGCCCACACATCGATATGTGGTCTTACGCATCATTAACCTGGGGCAAACCTTAAGTACTTTTAATTAATGAGAAAAAGAGGACCTTTAATTATTTCTAGCGATTTTATCTGTCTCAATGCTCTTTGATATTGAGGGCTAAGAGCGGTTAGCCACTCATCGGAATGGGAATGACTAATGCTAGAAAGCGATAAAAGGAAGGCTGAAAATGAAAGCAGTAAATGAAAGCTGTAAAGAAAGCACTAAAGAAATCAGTAAATTGCGAGTCCCAGCTCACGCGAGTGGGCGGGAGAAGAAAGCAGTAAATGACAAGTCCCGGCTCAAGCGAGTGGGCGGGAATAAATCTCTCTCATACACGCACACACTCTACTTGAAATAAAATGCACACGCACGCACAAAATCCTACTCAAGTGAGTGGGAAGAAAATTAAAGCGATAAATTGCAAGTCCTACTCAAATGATTAGGCGGGAAATGAAAGCACGTCATTTAATTCTTAACGAGTAGGCGAAAATAAATACGCACACACACACACTCTATATATATTGAAAGAAAGCTATAAAATCTAACTCATACACGCACACACACTATAGAAAAAATAAGAAAAACAAAGTTATCTAAAAATTAAAATGACATTTCTACCGCTATAATGTGGTAGAAATGCGTAAAAAGACAAAATAAAAATTAAAAGAGCAAAAAGTTTTGAAAATAAAATTAAAAGCTAAGTTGGCGAACAATTAAAACGAATACATTTTCATTCTTATATTTTTATTAAAACTCCAAAAAATTTAAAATAAACTAAAAAGAACGAAAAAGTTTATGAAATTAAAAAGGCTAAGTTAAAAAAAAGTAAAAACAAACACTTCGAAAGGTGTTTTTATAAAGCTATAAGAATGATAAATAAAGAAGAAAAACTATAAAAAGGAAAACTTAAACCTAAACATATAATGAGTGAGAAAAGAAACGGGCGGCATAACGACTAGAAATACAGTAAAATCCTAAACTAAACAAGTTATAAAATGAAAACATTAAAAAAAACATAAGACATAAAAGCCACAAAAAGGGAATGAAAAATCACTTAGAGTAGGCGCATTCAAATGATTTTTCATACGATGCAAGAGAGAACAAAAACATTTTTTTAAATAAAATAAAAAGAGATTACAACAAAGCAAATACAAACACTAAGGGGGAGGGAGAAAAAAGTCCCTTATATTGCATGAGAAGATAAATGGGCAGCACCTACCCTAAGCAAAGTGGTCAAAAAAAGTGTACAGGAAAGCATTCTTAAAGGTCTTATTTATAGACAAAATTTTCGGGTGTGACACGCCCTAGTCACGGGCGTGATAAGGGGCGTGTCAGCACTGTTCATGAGTTGATCTGGCGATTATACGACAGAGCTGACTTCGGGGAGGTCCACGTGGCGGTCAGGGGTGTGACAAGCTTGTAACGGCCGTGTAGGGGGGGCGTGATTGGACAACTGTGGGAGGAAGTTAATTTGATTTTTGCTGGCTGGAATAGTTGGATGCTGACATCGACACGGGCGTGTCGGTTTAGGTCACGGGCGTGTCAGGTGGCGTTGAGTGTGTTCTGTCTCGACGACGTTGAGTGGCTGACTTGATGAATGCATTGAGTGGCTGACACGGGTGTATCGGTCATTGACACGGGCGTGTCCTTCTCTGGTTGATAATAGCGTTGAGTGGCGTTGAGAGGTGAATAATGAAATCATTTAGTGGATGACACAGGCATGTCGGTTAGGGGACATGTGCGTGTCAAGTCAATTTTTTTACTTTTTCAGGAATTTTTCTGGAAAATTAAATTAACTATGTTAGTAATAAAATTTATAAAAATAAACAATTTATTGAATAAAACAAACTAAAAAAGGCAAAAATAAAGTAAAATGACATAATAAAAATACTATAAAACAGGTATATTTAAAACTCATCAGTGAGCATGGCCTTCATGTCAGCCCAACCAATGAGTAATTCACCGTTATTAGCTCTCAGACGACGTTCCTCATTAAACCATAATATCTTGGCTCTACCTAGCAACTTCATTCTCGCCACTCGTACCTTATCTGCGTCAGTCAAATTTGGCAACTCAAAGTAGCAATCTATTTCCATAATCCAGTCTAGGAAGACATAGGGTTCACCCAATCCATCATATGATGGGGGTTTGACCCGGATGGCTCTAGTAATGTCAAACTCATACGGTGCACGTGGGGCTCGTTCGTGGTTATGGTTGTCATTTTGATTATTTTTCCCTTAAACACGTGGTTTGGCGGCTTGATTATGGTGAGCCGCTTGATGTAATCTTAAGTCGTGTAGTATCTCCCTAATCTCCGTCAACTAATCGGTGAACTCCTGACGGTGTTCCTCAATCATTGCGGGAACGTGACCCGCTTCACGCTCGTCTGCCAT
The DNA here is from genome assembly GCA_039513925.1 of Platanthera zijinensis. Classification (NCBI taxonomy): domain Eukaryota; kingdom Viridiplantae; phylum Streptophyta; class Magnoliopsida; order Asparagales; family Orchidaceae; genus Platanthera; species Platanthera zijinensis. The sequence goes on along the minus strand of CM077096.1, from coordinate 101,744,492 downwards.
TTGGGAGGAAGATGGGGAATACTCTGTGCGCAATCTAGTGCGCATGAAGAATTAACAGTGAAACTGACTCAAGGAACACACCATGGATTGAATTGTTCCCGCCTAATAACTTGGGTAAAAATATATTTTTTTTGATTTTCTTACTGAAAATAAATAAGAGATTATTAAAAAAAATTGATTTTTTTTTTTGCAAAAAATTAAAGATTTTAAACCGCTATTGGCAGACTAGATATTTTTTTTGTAATTTTACAAAAGCGACGTGCAAGAAAAGTTCGTGTTAACGAACCAAGCAAGAGGGGGAGGGTGCCAATTAGGAAATTGATGTGAAACTCCCTCTGATACAAAATTGATGCAGGCCCACACGTTGACACCGGGAAATATACAGACTAAGCACGATCGTCTCTCTATGATTCAAAATTCTGCACTCGCACAAAATTTCACGTAGCGCACGCTCCAAGTAATTATATCACTTTAATGCTTAGGTACGGGTAGCCAAACTGATTAGGTTCGAATAGAGGTGACAGGCAATTATTCTTTTCGGCTAAAAAGACCCACCCGGTCCAATCGAGCGAAGTTTGTACGAAAGTGATCTTCCAAAAAATTACGATTTGGAAAACGTTAGATCTCTCCCAACAAAAAGTTATGAGATTTGCCAAGCCTTTCGAAAAATAAATTAATCATGATAAACACACAACGTTCAAAGAAAAACCACGAGTATTTAACGATATCAAGAATTCAACGCCGAAATTTTCAACCTCAAGAAAATATAAGGAAAGAAACACACAAAGATAGTGATTTTCGTTACCCAGATAGAATGGATGATTCCGATTTTCTCTTTCTTGGATTGCTCTTCAACGGCTCCGCCAGAGTCGCGCCAGTTGAATATGAAAACTTGTCTGTCTACGTCGCTTCAGGCTTTGGCCGATGTTCACACCATATTTGAAGGATGGCAGGCCTTGTTGGGGTTGCTATGGGTCAGTTATTTGTAAAGAGAAAAGGTGGTCGGGTATATAGAGAATGGTGGAGAGAGAAGGTAGCGGCTATGGGTGGTCGGGTTGTGGAAGAGGTGGGTGGCCGGCTAGTTTTGTGCAAGAGGAAAGGGCCCGGGTAGGAGAGGGGAAAGCTTGAGGGGGGTAGGCTAGGAGGAGGGGTAAGGCTGGCGGGTTTGGTGAGGGAAATAGGGAAGGTGGCGAATAGGGTGAGGAGGAATAGTTGGTGGCTAGGAAGAAAAAAAAGAGGCTTGGCCGAATATTTTAGAGGAGGAAAGAGGAGGGAGATATCAAGAGGGAAATTAGGGTTCAAAATTTTATTTCATTCAACTTAAATAATTCTTAACATTACATGGCCTTATATAGGCTCACAACATGACAAGGATATTTGCAGCCCAAGTAAAATAAAAATAATATAAAACACATGACTAGGCTACATGCAACCCACATAATTAAATTAACACTCCAAATGTTTCACGGTAAAATAAATGAAATAAACATGCTGCAAATAAAATAAATAAAATAATAGAAGTTTGGCTATCGCCGAGGGAGGAGATTGTAGCGTCTCTTCATAAGATTACCATGGCGCCGTAAGTCCTTGACTGGAGACGGAGACAAATCTTCAATAAGCTTTTCATTGCCTTCTTTTCATGTTGGGTGTCGTCGTCTCCATTAGAAATGCTCTAAGAATGCTCCAGAAAACTCTTCCTAGCTTATCTTTGTATATACTCGACCTTGGAAAGTGAAACCCATTAGGGACTTCCACCACCTCTTTGTATGCAATTCCAAGACTGACACTGCTAAGGTCCCAACAATATTTGTTGGACATCTAATTATAGCCATTAATTCTTGCACAGTGTTGAGCCACTCTTCAGTACGAACAGCCGACTCCATCCTAAGATAAGCAGGCTGGGAGAGGGCTCGAAAGGTGCTCAACCAGTAGGAGCCTGGGGCATGTTGTTGTACAGGGACCTGTTAAGACCTGAAGGTGTCTAAGATCACCGTAAGTGTCTGCCCGAACTCCAACTACTGGAACTGGGTAGGGATGGAAGGGGCGGGAGTGCTTATTACTAGCTCTACATGCGTCGAAATCTATTTATAAAGGTAAAAACCTTAGTTCAGGTTAGCTATCATAGGTTAAAAATTGGACCCACTTAGTATGAATTACACATGAGACCTCCACTGCTTTCGCTTTGTTAGTTTGTCCGCAAACTGACCAATAAAATGGGGGTGGCACCATTGTTAAATTACTTCTTTAGTTGAGGATCTTTGCAAGCTGATACAATTTATAGGACACCCCTCCCGGAAAACAAGACACGGCTGAGGGAAGTCTTATGCCCAGAACAGCTGCCTTGTGGTTACGCCAATACACGGGTTGACCGATACTACAAGACGATTATCCTGTCGGCTAAACCAATATCATTCATGCCAACCCAACATAAAGAAAAAATTAAAGTCAAAATTCTTTTAAGTACAAAAGGACACAAGTAGATCAATAATAGGAAGCAAAAACTGGCTTCTATAATATCATAGTACAGAAAAACTGTGCCCAAAGGGCTACAGTAAGAGTCTCTCAAAAACTCACATCCATAACTAAAGGCACCGATGGTATCGTCACGTCAGGCCCTATCGTCCTGGCATGGCTGCCCTCTCCCACAACCTGCTGCTACTCTATTTGCGGGGTTTCCTTCTAAAAAAGAAGAACTAGCAACCGTTAGTAATAAAGACTAAGTGGCTATCACATCCGCTCCCCCCGATGCTTCTTAGGCACCGAGCAGAGAAAGGAAATGGGTACAATATTTAAATTTGTAAGTAGTACTACAAGCAGGTGGTATAAGACTAATCAATATCAGAGTATCCAACATATAAAACAAGTGAGTATATAAATCTACACTAGCACATCTACTATCAACAATAGTATATAAGAATGATCCTATAATAGGAAAGTAACTCAACTTATATGAATGCCCATACAGACATATAAGAAAAGGATTGCTTAATAGTAAAGTAACTCAACATATAATAGTGCTCATACAAACATATATGATAAGGATCTGTGTATGTAATGCGATGCATTGTTATGAATGATATTCGATGACTCACCCATGCACACATATGCACACTACTATGTCGACACAAACTAGTAGTTCCCACTTTTTAAGCAGGTAGTTAACCTCTCAGGCACCATCCGTCGTGGACAAAAGGTGATAGTGGAATAGGCTTTCCACTGCTAGGCTAGTCTCCACACTACTTGGCCTAGGCCTCTATACCCAACAACTCTAAGAACATAACAGTGGAGCTTACATGCGTACTACGGATCAGAGGGGTCTTGGTTGATGTGCACTAAGAACACAGCCCACAATGGCCTACCAATGTGGCACGAAAAGGACCTCAAGAATGAGCCCCGAGGACACAGCCAATCCGTCCACTTGGCATGGAAAGGGCCTCGGGAATGAGCACCGAGGACACAGCTAAACCGTCTAAAGTCTATATGTCAACTATCGTCAGTGTGACAACTGGCGAGCCCATAGAACTGCCACACTATCCATTACCCAGGATTATGAAAATGCATGTTAACTCACACCGCTTGTAATTTCACATTTAAGGGATCCACACTGAGTCCGTTTTATTATTCACATCCCATACTCAACAACAGGCAAGGTCTCCACACTGAGTCCATTATCAACATATCATTCTAGTGTGGCAAACACACACGTGCCTCCAACCCTTCAAAATTTCCATACAACATAAGGGTTCATCATTTACATCGGTGGCAATCCACCTTATAAAGCACACATATCCCACAAAGCTACCCGTTCGGAGACACAACTCTAAGCAGTGGAATACTAAACGCATTCCATATATCATCAAATCACATGGCCATGCTGAAAGTATCTAGTGTCGACTAAGTCCACCTATGGGGGGGGGAATAGGTGTCGTGCAATCTTTTGCGGAATTAAATTTACCTGCACAATTAAAAAAACACAGCACAGAAAACACACAAGAAATTATAGTGGTTCCCCGATTTGGGTACGTCCACTTTCCCCCTTCGACCTATCTCCCACCAAGGGACGACTCGGTCACTTCACCAAATGGATTGAAATCCAATCCTCACACTACAGAAGGAACCCTTCCAACCAAAGGAGTCACTACTCCTCCACCATGGGTTGCACCCAACCCTTACAACTAGGAATCAAAATTCCTTTACAATAAGCTAAAATTGAATGTAAAGAAAATACAAACAAACTTTTGGAGTTTCCGATGTCCTTCTTCGATCGTTGAAGTTTTCTTGAAAGATGCGAAGAGTCCATAACAAGAGTACTCTGTTGGAGAGGATCTTGTCAAAATTGGCGGTGGCAAGTGATTGCGGCGGCGATGCTTTGTAGATCCAAACTTCTTGACAAAGCAAGCAAGGTCTACGAACTATCTCAGTCGGATTCGTCGTCTCAATCGATTCGGAATGAAGAAAAAACCTCGTTCAACGAATCGAGAGACAAGAGATCTCAAGAGAGATGTGTGAGACACACTGCTAGCCTCGGTACTGTCGTCGGAAGATCAAAGAAGCACTGAGATCTGCGGCGGCGGCGACGAGCTTGCAAGCGGCGACAGCGATCGGCAATTTTCCGCGATCTGCTAGGGCACGGTGTCGGCTTTTTTATTTCGCGTGAATGAGTTACTGTAGAGGTTCGAAATACGCATGTATATATACCCGAGAAACCCTAAAAGACCGTTGTGGGGCCAACAAGGAAAAGCCCTAGCCCCGACCGAAACAGCGCACGGTCTCTTGGTTTGGTCCAGCGAACAGACAAAAATTGCCTAAGGCAAAATCGGCGAGAATCGTTGGTGATTCCCGTCGAAGTTGGCGGGAATCACTCATTATTCTCGTCGATTCTGCCTTGGCCGAATTCCAGTTGGAAACCTTGTCAGCAGGGGTGAATCGGCGGGAATGCAAACTGATTCCCGTCGAATCGGCGGGAATCAGAATGATTCCCGTCAAATCGGCGGGAATCAAAATGATTCCCGTCGAAGTCGGAGAGAATCACTTGGTGATTCCCGTCGATTCTGCCTTAGCAGAATTTCTGTAGGAAAACAGTCATCCGGAAGAGGTCGGCGGGAATGAAGCCTGATTCTCATCGAATCGGCAAGAATCATAAGTGACTCCCATCGAAGTCGGCGTGAATGACTGAGTGATTCCCGTCAATTTTGACTTAGACGATTTTTCTCTTCCTTCCTATGAACTTGGTCTTTGACCCTTCTTTGCTCCTCTTCTGCTCTTGATCTACCTCGAACCTGTACTTGAAAATAAGTACACTCTAATAGAGAGAGCATACATGAGTCAACACACTGATCTGCTCAACGAGGGATTACGTTGCGCAGACCCGTGTATATTGACCCACTGCACCCTGACATTGGTGTGTACTTAGCATGGAATGGCTACAAGCACAACTTGATAGAAGATCGTCAAATACATTGTCAATTAAACTTAGCTTGTTCAGGGGCTTCTTCAAATCAGGTACATTGTGGATACAATACCCAACAATCTACCTCTATTTGAAGAAGCCTAAACCCTACAAGCTAAGGTGAATAGAACAAATGGGAATGAAAATCAAAAAATGAAAATTCAGTTGAGAGTGAAATTCATTACCATTTTCCTGAGAGCATACTTAACATTTGCAACCACCTTAGCCTTAGCCGAGAGGGTAATCTCCTCCTTTTTGGCTTCTGCAAATCTAGGACTTCACTTGGAGCCAAATGCTCCCCCTCAGTTCTAGCATCCATACTCGATCTTTAGTTCCTTGTTTATGCTCCCCCTTGATCCAAGAGCCTTGAGCCCTTCAGTCTTCAATCTTCATAGTTCAGCATGCCGTGTTCAGTTTTGAAGAGACTGAACATGGCCTCATCTAGGGGCTTTGTGAAGATATCTGCAATCTGCTTATCCGTGGGGACATAGCAGAGAGAGATATCTTTGTTTTCCACATGCTCCCGAATGAAGTGGTAGCGCACTTCAATATGCTTTGTTCTGCTGTACGACACAGGATTGTTCGCAATTGCTATTGCGCTCGAGGAGTTGTAATACATAGGAACCTCTCTGAACTTCAAGTCATAATCTTCGAGTTGATTTTTGATCCATATAAGTTGTGCGCAACAGCTGTCTGCTGAGTGGTACTCAGATTCAGCCGTAGAGGTTGCGACACAGTTCTTCTTTTTACTGTTCCATGAAATAAGCCTTCTTCCGAGGAATTGACACGTCCCGGAAGTGCCTTTCCTATCATCCCTGCTTCCTGCAAAGTCAGCATCTAAAAAGCCTATCTGCTCGACATCATTGTTTCTTGGGTACCACAAGCTAAGATTTGGTGTACCTTTAAGGTATCTAAGAATTCGCTTTGCAGCGACATAATGAGATTCCTTAGTGTTCACCTGATATCTGGCACAAACACATGTGGAAAACATAATATCCGGTGTACTAACAGTAAGGTAGAGCAGGGATTCAATTATGCTTCTATATTTGGTTTCATCAAAAGGTTTCCCTTTCTCATCCTTGTCCAGAGACACAGTGGATCCCATTGTAGTCCTCATAGAGGTTGCATTCTCCATTCCGAATTTCTTGAGGAGTTTATTTGTGAACTTTGTCTGAGAAGTGAAAATTCCATCCTCAGACTGTTTCACTTGAAGTCCCAATAAATACTTTAGCTCTCCCATGCCTCTCATTTCAAACTTTTCGTGCATAAGTGTAGAAAACTTCTTGAAAATATTGTTGTCCGTTGAGCCGAATATTATGCCATCGACATAGATTTGCACCAGCAGAATCTTTCCTTTGACTTCCCTAAGAAATAATGTTTTATCTATTTTTCCTCTCGAGAACTTGTTCTAAACAAGAAAACTAGACAGAGTCTCATACCAAGCTCGAGGAGCTTGTTTTAAGCCATATAATGCTTTATTAAGAAAATAGACATGTTTAGGGAGCGATGGATTAACAAAACCTAGGGGTTGCACGTCATATACTTCCTCTTTCAAATTTCCATTTAGAAACGCAGATTTCACGTCCATCTGATAGACAATGAATCTTTTGTGAGAGGCATATGCAAGGAACAATCTGATCGCCTCCAGCCTTACAACTGGTGCAAAGGTTTGGTCGAAGTCAATCCCCTCCTCCTGTCTGTAACCTTGAGCCACCAGTATGGCCTTATTCTTGATGATGACATCGTGATTATCCAGTTTGTTCTTGAAGATCCACTTATTGCCGATCACATTCTGGTTCTTTGGTCTTGGAACAAGCATACAGACGTTGCATCGTTCGAATTGATGCAGTTCATCTTGAATGGCCAATATCCATGATGCATCTTTGTTCGCTTCGTCGAACTTCTTTGGCTAAACCTGTGATAAAAAACTGAGGTGCAAAATCTCGTTAATTATACCTCTACGAGTTCTGACACAGTCACGAGGATTTACTATGATCTGATCTCTGGGATGATCCCTCACGTGTCGGAGCTCTAGGAGTCTAGCATCTGGAGCTCTAACAGCTTCTCGGGCTTCTCCTTCTTCTGGGAGATTTTCTCCATCCTGATCGTCATCTTCTTCAGTTAGCATTGAGGTGAAAACCTTGACGTACTTGGGAGATTCATCTTTAGCAGTCTCATCGAGACTTAGCTGTTCAAGCCTTACACCTGCATCTTCAAGAATGCCACTAGAAGAATTGCTATGAAGCAAGCTTCCTTCATCAAAAACCACATTAATGGACTCCTCTACCACTAGTGTTTTCTTATTGAAGACCATATATGCCCGACTATGACTACTATATCCCATGAAGATGCCTTCGAAGCATTTTTCTCCGAATTTAGTACGTGGGTACTTCCCATTATTGAGTACATATCATTTGCAGCCAAAAATCCTTAAATAGGACATAGTCGGTTTCGTGTCTTTCAGTAGCTCATAAGGCATCTTACGATGATTATTGTTGATCAAGGCTCGGTTCTACACATGACAAGCCGTATTGAAAGCCTCTGCCCAGAAGTACTCTGGAAGAGAAGTGTCATTCAACATTGTCGTACATGCTTCAATGAGCATTCTATTTCTTCTCTCTGCAACTCCGTTTTTCTGAGGTGTATGCGGGGAGGAAAACTCTTGAAAGATACCATGTTCTTCACAGAATTCTGTCATAGCACCAGACTCGAATTCATTTTCATGGTCACTTCTAATTTTGACCACGGAGCAGTTATGTTCGTTCTGAATCTGCTTGATAAAATTAGTGAAGATGTCAAACGTATCTGACTTTCATTTCAAGAAGAACACCCACGTAAACCGAGAGTGATCATCAACAATCACTATTGTGTACGATTTGCATCCTAAGCTATGAACTTGCGGTGGACCGAACAAGTCCATATGCAGAAGATAAAGAGAACTGGAGGAGTCTTTGTCTACAATGCCCTTAAAGGTAGCCAGAGTCTGTTTGCCCTTCTGGCATGCAGGATAGGGGCTTTCTTTGATGCACTTAATAGTAGGGGCATCCCTTACTAAATTCTTAGAAAAAAACATATTAATAGTCTTGAAATTAATATGTGCTAATCTCTTGTGCCATTGTTCACAAAGAGATGCACTGCCTTTTGTCTACTAGGCACACGGGGGTAGAAGAGTCTAAGCTAAGAAAGTGTAAGCAAAAGATATTTCTTCTCCTAATACCAGTTAATACCGTCTCTGAAGAGGCACACTATATTATCAAACACTTATCCTTGCAGAACTTAACGTCGTATCCTTTATCACACAACTGGCTTACACTGATCAGGTTATGGTTTAACCCTTCAACATAGGCCACGTCAGTGATAGAGAATACACCGTTATAAATCATACCATAACCCCTGGTGACTCCTCGATCAGATCCTCCAAAGATGACTTTGGGTCGATTTTAGACTGGGGAGTAATCACGCAACAGGCTTCTTTTACCGGTCATATGCCGGGAAAATCCACTGTCCAAGAACCAGATTGGCGTTTTGGTGGTCTTTGGACATACCTGCAAAACAGAATTAGTTTCCCTTAGGAACCCAATTGAACTTGGGTCCTAGATTCTTTGTTAGCACACTCCCCCTCGGGTGGTTAACCCTACGAGTGGTCGGCCTCGCATTGCTAACATGAGGAGTCTCATTGAATCTTGGATTAAACCAGAAATCCACGACAAAGTGACCAACTTTGCCACAGCACCAACAATCAGACCTATTGTACCGTTTCCTAGGCTCCTGCTTCACACTTGGAACGGTGGGTCCAGCAAGGGCCTTGGATATAGAGGTGGAGGCATCATGATGACAGTAGTCACACGATTTCTTCACTTCATGTTCCTTCAGTATAACAGGCTTGACCTTTGGTGCCTGCTTCCTATTATGGCCGCTAGAGAAGTGGCCATAATTCTCCACTTGGATTTCCTCATAAGGTGCCCTGAAGACACTCTCACCGTAGTTGCGGGGGAAGGCCCAACCATCGTACCGGCTCTTAGGCTTTTCAACCGAGGGTCGGAAGAAGTGGCCATAGGTGTACTCAAAGTCCTGCTCATTGCAAGGAAAGCATGGCTTTCTGAATAAAACAGGATCGAGTGGGTCCTTTCCCTTTTCTGCAGTAGAAACCTTCGTAGCAGCCTTATTTTTCCTCTATTTTCTATTTCTACTGGATGATTTACCAGGCACACCCACATGCCCTAAGCCAGCCCCCGTATCCTGAGCAGACAATTCATCAACCAGAGGAAGAATGGTCTTGGGCATGGAGAAGCTTTTGACAATCTTCCTTTTTGCCGCAAGCTATTCTTCCAACTTGTTGATTTCTTCCTATTTTTGGTCAAGGAGCCTTAGAGACTTTGAGTGCTCAGAAGTCAGGTCCAGGTGTTCCTATCGGAGAGAGACCAAGCTAATGATCTCTTCTCTTAGGGACACACCCTCAGCCTTAAGGATTTTGACTTCCTTTTTTTGAGCCCTAAACCTCTGACGGTATTCCTCAAAGGTATTGAGCAGAAGCTCATACTTTTCGAGGAGCTCAGCTTCACGGGCAGATGGGCTGTCCTCGAGATCATCATCAGGAGACTCAGAGTAAGAGTCAGCGAGGGGGGTACGATCTTTTACCTTCCCAGTAAATGGGGGGTAGTCTCCTTCTGAGTCAGAGCGACCCATTAGCCCGAAGTAGGCTTCCTCATCATCACTAGAGTCTGACGAATCAGATTCACTCAGTGTCTTTGAGTTTTTGGCAATATAGCTCCTCTCCTTCTTCTTATCTCTAGAGGGCTTGTGCTCCTCTCTCTTCCCCTTATCTCTCTTTCTTTGGTGGCAGTCAGCAACGACGTGGCCTAGCTTATTGCATCCAAAACAAATAATGTCATCAGAGCGATGTTTGTTGTAAGACCCCCTTTTTTTCTAAACCCGGGGTCTTAGGCCCAGAATCACCACTTTACGGTGACACCTTCACGTCCTAAAGGGTCATCACCACAAGGCGCCGATTCTGCCGGCCAATTCGATCACAGAAAGGTAGCACAAAATGAAGTAAGTAAAAGCAAGTCCACTAGATAAATCACATATATAGAAATAAAACTCCATGAAGGGAGTTTCCACAGAATAATACATTAGAGTAATAGAATATGGGCTTAAGCCCGGTACTACATGTCCTCACTACAAGCCACTCATGCGGAAGCAAAACAAAACATCTACTCAAGGTCGAGACTCACGGTCCTTGCTGTATGAACTCCGGAGCTAGACTGCCCTATCTCCAAGCGCACTGGTCTCTGGGGCTGCTCCTCCATGCTGGGCTCCACAATCCCCTAAAATGATGCGGTTCGAAAACCGTTAGTCATAAAGACTAAGCCCTATCATCCCCTACCCCTTCCCCCATGGCTCCTAAGTACCGAGCGGAGAGGAAGAAAGGGAAGGACATGAAGGTGGAGAATAAATCAAGAGAACAAGTGGCAGCGGAACTAATCTAGCAATTCTATAATAGATATAACAGTAATAGAAAGTAGGTAAAGTAACCTTAACTTATGTGCAGTAGAGCATAAGCCAAGGGATCTTTTGCAAGGCTCCCTTCGTATAAAGTGTCCCATACCACTTATATGTTGGGGTGTCGGTTATCAAACAGCAGCATATATATATTGAGTATAACCTTAATTTATAAACTTGCCCACACAAGCTTATAATCCAAGGGGTCGTTTTGCAGGTCCTAATGTATAAGCATCCCATACCACTTATACTTTAGATGTCAGGGGTTAAATGAATCGATTATGCTATAACATGCAAGTGGGTATGATGGAACATGCAAGTGCAACTCACACACCCGTCTCTGTGCACACAGACCTTTAGTTTACCCTTTCGGAGCCGTTACCTCCCATGATACCTCCCTAGTGGCAGACGGAAGCGGTGGGTTTGGCCTCGCCCACCTCAAAATAAGTAAAGCACTACCGGTCAGACCTATCGTACGCCTCAACGCTTGGTGCACTAAGCGGACTCCTGCGTACTCTTGCCGGCTGGCGCACCGGACTTAGCTTTGGCGAAGTGTAAAAACCACACTTGCCGATTCAGCGTATTGACGTCGGTGCTTCGACCCTCCAATACCGAAGACCCACAACCTTAATTTTCATTCCTTTTATGCACATGCAAATTTACTCGTAATCACACAAAAATTGAGTCGAAGCTCCCCGGACCAAAACGTCCGTCTCTTAATCAACCGAGCCGAAGCTCCCCGGACCATTCCGTCCGTCTCTTAACTAATCGAGCCGAAGCTCCCATCAATCTTCCTGTGCTAACAGTGTTTGTGAAACGTGAGATCCTAATTACTATGTTACTCTTGTCAGTTTGTTAATGCAGTTTATGTTAACCAAGGACTGCCCCCGGTATTCCCCGTGAAGGGCTCTCAAAGGGCACTAGGAACTATGATGGTAGCTGAAGCCCATCGTTCCCTTTCGCCAGGCACTTATTGTTATTGGTAGAATTCCCTTTACCCATTCCCTTCTCATATTACGATAGACTAACCTAGGGTGATTTTTAACCTTCCTCTCTCGGGAAAGACGATCTTTCGTCGAACCCGAGCACCTCTTAACTCTAGCTATCACTACCTCTCACTATTCTTCATTTCATTCTATTGCGATATACTTCTCATCTATCCACCAAGACAAAATGACTAACTTCAACCACTATCCCAGATCATGTCCTATTACAATTTAACAATATGTTATATGCAGACCAGCGTAGACTATATGTTGAACCGGTTATGCAATGATCCAAAACTCATCCAAATGCCCTAAATTATCTACTAGAGACTTATCATTATATAATTAACCTAAATCCAGAAAATGATAATTTTCCTAATTTATCTGGCATTTAATTAATTTCCTCAAAAATCCCAAGGGCTGCCAGTTTGAACATGAACTACCCTAAGTTCTCATGCAAGATGTCCAAAAAAATTATAATAAATAGTATGTTATCTCAATATGGTAAATCCAAAGTATCATAATTTTTCTATCATCAAAAGCGCACTAAAACTATTTTAGCCATAGCTTTTATATTTCCTTATTTGTGAATCAAGTACAGAGAATATTCTTCCAAAAATTATAAATAAATTATACTATGCAGATAAAGTCTTAAAAAATAGCATTGGCCCAATTTCATAATTTTTTCAGTAATAATATCAACAATAATTAATTTCCAAAGCATAGAATCTCTTTTTAACATTTGTGAAGGAAGTACTAGATTTACTCAACTAAAAATTATACAAAAATTCAAGGGTAACCATTCTATCCTAAAACATTTACTTCCAAGATTTCATGAGATTTCAATGATCAGAAAGATATAAATAATTAAAATATCAATTAGGGCTATAATAAACTTTACAAATGAAGTGCTGGAAATAAACATCATAAAATTCCAGTAAAATTTCTATAGATTCTACCCACTTTAAGACTCACTCTACTTGAGTTTCACAGCCTTTAGATAATGTTTAGTGACAGATTGGGCTTAATTAGTATTTTACCCTAAAGTTAAGATTAGGGTTTTTAGGTATCTACTTGTCTCCAAATCCTCCAATATTCCATCCAAGATATTCTTATCATGCTAATGTAACCTCTACAGAGTTTCAAGGCAATTCGAGAGCAATTGCCCCCATGAAATTCACAACCCTCAAAACCCTCCATTTAGGGTTTGAGCTTAGATCCTAAAGTAAACCAACCCCTATTCACACCATTTTCTCCAAGTGGGTTATATTAACCCTTCCAAGTCAGTAGTCGAAATATCAACCTCTATTGAGGTGATTTGACTGTTCCAACCTCTAGTGCACTTTTTACTCAAAAATGCCTCACCATTGCCTAGTTAAGAATAGGTGACTCCCTATCCAAAACTCATCCAAGCTAGTTGAAAATTTGTACAGAGCTAAGTTTTATAGCTAGGGACCACTCACCAAAATTTGGGAGGGTTTGGAGGTCATTTGACTACTTAAATAAATTCCTCTAAGTTTATTAAATTAAAAAAAATCTTTAGGAAAAGTATCTCCAAAAATTCCCATTTTTGGGAAGCCTCTAAGTATGGCTAAGGGTAACCCCCTGCCAAAATTTCAGGTCATTTGGACAAAGGAAGAAGAGTGGGTATCCATTTTAGTTTCTGCCCAACTCTCGGTACATCCCCCATTAAAATGGGTTCTGCGGTGAAACCGCTTACCCAAACGAGTTGAAATTAATTTTAAATTAATCTAGACTCGAAGGGCTACAACTTTTGTGACTGACTATTTTTCCTAAATCGGCCTCTATGTGCCTTGTTTTGCAGCCTCAAAATATACTCAATTAATGTATCTTTTCATTATGTATTATATACATAATTTATATATTATAAAGTGATTTTACTGTTCATCTTCTACAGAACCCGAAGACAGAACACAGAAAACTCATATTTCCTGTAGCTCTTCCGCGATCCATCACCGGCCGTCCGATCACTTCCCTAGTCAACCACCACCACCACCACCTCCGTCGAGGCTTTGGTTATCGGTCGGTGGTGGTTTGGCCTCCGGAGGTGGCGGTTTCCGGCGTACCCCAAAAATATATTTTTCATGGTTTTCCATTAAAACTCGAGATAGGTTCGGATCCGTTGAGCACGAACTTCATTTCTAAGATCCTAAGATCTACCCATAAGAGAAGAAGTAGACGAGGACCTTGTTCGCGGTTTCAAGACGAGATGAACGTCGGATAACATGGTGCGGTGGTGGCGTTCCCGAACTTCTCCTACAGTAAGAGCAGAAATCTGAATTCATTTGGTCTAGAGTGTAACCTTCTCCTCTTGCTCTAAGAGGGGTTTTATAGATCTCCAAGTGGGGAGGGGAAAGGATGAAACATTCATGGTCATGAATGCCCTCTCTCTCTTAATATTATTTCGGTTATGGTGCAGGGAAGGAAACGGTGGAAGATGAGAAGACTGATCCAGGTGGCGATTTCCTATTGGGTCAACTCTTCCTCATTTTATTAAGTATTTAGAGAAAGAAACGGCTCATAAATACTCCTGCTGTAAATTCCCATAATCAGAATTGATTATGACTTCGATTACAGAAATTTCCAGCCTGGTCGACGTTTCGTCCTTGGTTACGGCGTGACACATAGGTCACGGGCGTGACAGGTGTGTTGCAAATTCAGAGTTCGGCAATCGTCTTCCTGAGATCGACAATCGTCGAAGGGGTCACGCCCTAGTTCACGGGCGTGACAGGCCGTGATGCAAACTCTGCGCTCGTTGTTCGTCTTCCTGAGATCGACGATCGTCGAAGGTGGGTCACGCCCTAGGTCATGGGTGTGACACGTGGGTCACGGGCGTGACAGGGCCATGATACAAATTTTGCACGCGACGGTCGTCTTATTAAGATCGACGATTGTCGAAGGGGGGGGGGGGTCACGCCCTAAGTCACGGACGTGACACGTGGGTCACGGGCGTGATAGGGCCTTGATGCAAAATATGCCCTCGACGATCGTCTCGCAGAGATCAACGATCGTCGAAGGGGGGTCATGCCCTAGGTCACGAGCGTGACACGTAGGTCACGGGCGTGACAGGCCCAGGTTGCAAATCCTGCGCTCGACGATCGTCTTCCCGAGATCGACGATCGTCGAAGGGGTCACGCCCTAGGTCACGGGCGTGACAGGTCGGTCATGGGCGTGACCAACCCGTGACTCGAAGTCTTGGTCAATGGACTTCAATTTTTTGGTTTCCTAGGGTTCTGTCACGACAGACCGACTCCGAGGGGTCTAGCCGGAAATGGGATGTTACATTTGTACTGTTTGGATTCATACCTGTTAGAAGAATAATTCTTCTTCTGATGTATGGAGGAGGAGCCGTCTCTCTTTCTTTAATTAATCAACTTGAGGAACTTCTTGAACTCTCGAGTGAGGAGGGAGAAGTCTTCTTCAGATTGTTCTGAGCCGGAAGAGCATGGCTCAGAGTCTTCTTCCTCATCCTTTTTCCGAGAGCGGGATGAGGCTGCACCCTTGCCTTTCCTTCAGTGATTGGCTTTCAGGGCCACAGTCTTTTCTCTGGCAGCGGCTTTATCGACTTCTTCTTAAGCTTTTCTGGTGTTCAGTTGAAGCTCATAGGACAAAAGTTTCCCAAACAGAATCTGGGGATTTGTTTCTGCCAGCTTGCCAAATTCTGTGATGGCGCAGATCTTGGTGTCCCATTCCTAAGTAATGGATCTAAGGAATTTATCATTTAGTTCACCATCGGTGAACACTCTGCGATAACCCTTCAGGGCATTGACGATCTTCAGGACGTTCTCGAATGTCACTCGGATTTCTTCCTTGGGACCTTGGAAGAAGGCCTCATACTTCTGGTTCAGAAGGGATCTTCGATCATCCCTTACTTTATCTGTGCCTTCCATCAGAATGATCAGGCAGTGCCATATGTCCTTGGCAGTCCTGTAGTTGCAGAAAATCTGCATCATGGAATCATCGACGGCGCTTACTAAGAATTGTTCTGAGCTTTCTTGTCTAGTCCGACAATCACCATCTCATCTTTATCCATTTCGGAGAGTTTCTTGGGAACTTTCTTTGTTAGATCAATGGTGGAGGCCTTAGTGGGGATATAAGTTCCCTCCTCCACTATCATGAAGTTTCGGGGGTTGACTGCTTCCATGTAAAACCTGATCCTTTCCTTCAAGATAGGAAAGTTCAGCTTGGTGCACACTAGGATCTTCCCTGAATACTTTAGTCCGTCCATTTCAGAGATCTTCTTTCTTCTTGACACTAGAAACAGGATCTTACTCAAGGTGTTAACCTTATTGATGAGTAACCTCCCTCTGATACCACTTGAAAGTATCTAGTGTCGACTAAGTCCACCTATGGGAGGGGGGGAATAGGTGTCGTACAGTCTTTTGCCGAATTAAATTTACCTGAACAATTAAACAAACACAGCACAGAAAACACCAAAGAAATTATAGTGGTTCCCCGATTTTGGTACGTCCACTTTCCCCCTTCGACCTATCTCCCACCAAGGGACGACTCGGTCACTTCACCAAACAGATTGAAATCCAATCCTCACACTAAGTAAGGAACCCTTCCAACCAAAGGAGTCACTACTCCTCCACCACAGGTTGCACCCAACCCTTACAACTAGGAATCAAAATTTCTTTACAATAAGCTAAAATTGAATGTAAAGAAAATACAAACAAACTTTTGGAGTTTCCAATGTCCTTCTTCGATCGTTGAAGCTTTCTTGAAAGATGCGAAGAGTCCACAATCGGAGTACTCTGTTCGAGAGTATCTTGTCAAGATCGGCGGCAACAAGTGATTGCGGCGGCAATGCTTTGTAGATCCAAAATTCTTGATGAAGCAAGCAAGGTCTACGAATGATCTCAGTCGGATCAGTCGTCTTAATCGATTCGGAACGAAGAACAAACCTCGTTCAACAAATCGAGAGACAAGATATCTCAAGAGAGATGCGTGATACGCACTGCTTGCCTCGGTACTGTCATCGGAAGATCAAAGAAGCTCTGAGATCTGTGGCGGTGACGAGCATCCAAGCGGCGATAGCGATCGGCGATTTTCCGCGATGCTAGGGCACGGCGTCGACTTTTTTATTTCGCGTGAATGAGTTACTGTAGAGGTTCGAAATACGCATGTATATATACCCGAGCCAACCCTAAAAGACCGTTGTGGGGCCCACAAGGAAAAGCCCTAGCCCCGGCCGAAACAGTGCACGGTCTCTTGGTTTGGTCCAGCAAACAGACGAAAATTGCCCAAGGAAAAATAGGCGAGAATCGTTGGTTATTCCCGTCGAAGTCGGCGGGAATAACTCACGATTCCCGTCGATTCTACCTTGGCCGAATTCTAGTTAGAAACCTTGTCAGGCGGTGGGAATCGGCGGGAATGCAAACTGATTCTCGTCGAATCGGCGGGAATCAGAACGATTCCCGTCGAAGTCTGCGAGAATCACTTGGTGATTCCCGTCGATTCTGCCTTAGCAGAATTTCTATAGGAAAACAGTCATCCAGAAGAGGTCGGCAGGAATGCAGCCTGATTCTTATTGAATCGGCGAGAATCACAAGTGACTCCCATCGAAGTCGGCAGGAATGACTTAGTGATTCCCGTCGATTTTGACTTAGATGATTTTTCTCTTCCTTCCTATGAACTTGTTCTTTGACCCCTCTTTGCTCCTCTTCTGCTCTTGATCTATCTCGACCCTGTACTTGAAAATAAGTACACTCCAATAGAGAGAGCACACGTGAGTCAACACACTTATCTTCTCAACGAGGGATTACGTTGCGCAGACCTTTGTATATTGACCCACTACACCCTGACATTGGTGTGTACTTAACATGGAATGGCTGTAAGCACAACTTGATAGAAGATTGTAAAATACATTGTCAATACAACTTAGCTTGTTCAGGGGCTTCTTCAAATCAGGTACATTGTGCATACAATACCCATCACATGCATTAACCACATATAATTCCTTTCCACATGATCAAACATTCACAACAAGTGTAACACCATATGATAATCACAATAATATAATGACATTTCATATACACATCAAGCATGGTAAGGTAGCGATGGGATATGCATTCAATTATCGAGCATCACACATTCATTCCAAAACCAATTTCATTCTGCTGATTATAATCCTCCATATCCCTACCGTATTTCACAAGAATATAATTTGTACACCCAAACACATCAATCCATTGGTTCACTAACTTACCCAAAACATTTGTTTATTAAACTCCTTCAAACCGTTTGTACATTCATTTTTCACCAAACCATTTGTTTATTACAATTACATATAGACTAAGTTTACCAAAACCTTGACATTATTTTGTTATGATCCCTCTACCAAATCCAAACCCGATTCTACACAAACCCGAGAACAACATGTACATAATACATGATTGTACATCAAATTCGACTGGGCATTACTAAGGCCACAGGACTCGTATGAAAATGTGTAACCATCCGTTTGAAAGGGCTTTCGAAGGGCTACGACTTTTGTGTTTAGGCAAATACCCAGATTTGGCCATATTATACTCGAAAATGGCCTTGAAGTTCGCTGCGCACAGAAAATAGATTTATGGACGCATCTTAAAGCAAGATGAACAACATCGGTTCGTCTTATTCCATTAGTTATTTGTTCAAAACCACTCACAAATTTTCCACCTCCCTTATTAACCCTCAATAGACCATTCCTTTTCACGAAACCAAGTCCATCAACTGCACAAAGAACAGAGGAGAGGCCGAAGACATCAAATCCCTAGGACATGGTCCTATCATGGTCTCTTCCTAGGAAATCTTCATATTGCAAGTCAAACTCTTTTGAGTCGACATCTCACCTAGATAATAACTACAGATCTAGCACCAAGTGAGAGGGTAGGAAGCTCACCTCATTTCTAGTCATGGATCTCATCACTCTCCTTGGCGGCATCTTCTTCCTCGTTGGTGTTGTTCTTCACGGAAATGAGAAGTCTTTCGTCTAGAAAATCCAACACCGGCGACCTTCTTTGTCTCATTGGGTTTGACAAGTAACTGCTCAGTAAGGGGATGAAGTTACAGCTAGGATTTTCCCGCAAGTCTCCTTTTATAAGAGGAATTAGGGCTATACCTCTTGTCACGTGTCACCCTAGAGTTAAACCTCCTATTATTACTTTAAATAAGTCTTGTTGAAAAGACCAGGTTCAGATAAGTAGTTTGGCACAGCCCATTTATATGAACCAGCAAATAGTGGACCGAAAAATATTCTTAGTCAAAAGCATCGTGTATACCATACACACTCGACGAATCGTCGAGATTCATTGTGATTACTCGACGCCCGTCGAGTGGCATCGAGTTCACTCAATGCCCCTAGAATCCTTCGAAGTAAAAAGTGTAGTGTATACTATAAATACTCGATAAGTCATCGAGATTCGCCGTATCACTCAATGCCCGTCGAGTGGTGTCGAGTTAACTCAACGCCCCAAGAATCCTTCTGTAAAAATCATTGAGTCGCATTGTGACCACTCCATGCCTCGTTGAGTCCCGAATCTTCTAAGTAAAAAACATTGATTGGCATTGAGACCACTCAATGCCTCATTGAGTCTCGAATCTTCTAAGTCAAAAGCATTGAGTTGAGTTGTAACCACTCAATGCCTCGTTGAGTCCCGAATATTCTTAAGTTGAAAGCCTTGAGTGGCATTGTGACAACTCAACACACTCGACACCTCGTTGAATGGCGTTGCGACCACTCAATTCTCTCAACACTTTGAGTCAAAAATATTCTAAGTCAAAAGCCTTGTGTGACATTGTGACCACTCAACGACTAGTTGAGTGACAAACTTTCTATGTCAAAATATCTGAGTGGTGTTGAGACCACTCAATGCACTCGATGCCTCGTCGAATGGCTTCGAGTTCACTCAATGCTTCAGCATCTAGAATATTTTTGAGTCAGAATTCGTCGAGTGGTGTTGAAACCACTCAACGCACTCTCTGCTTTGTTGAATTCTGGATTATTCCAAGTTAAATTCGTCGAGTAGTGTTGAGACCACTCAACGCCTATATCACCCAGAATACTTCGAAGTCATATTTGCCCTTTTAATCGAGTATCACTAGATGCCTATTACCAGTGCACCCCAAGCTTGAGTAAACTTTCATTAATAAAAATACGCGTGAGGGGTCTTACACGAAATGGGTTGTTACAAAAGGAGGGGGAAGATCTGTCTCTATACCTTGGGGTAGTGGCCGAGGCCCTATGCTTCGTTTTGGTCCGGTAAAAGGGCAAGAAGAAGCTGCTAATATTTTATGTGAGTCGGGTCTTGAGGAAGGCAGAGCTCTAGTACCAGATTCTGGAGAAGGTTGTCTTTGCTTTGGTCATCTCCACTCGGAGGGTCCGGTCATACATCCATGCACACTCCATCCGAGTTGTGACTAACCACTCCCCATAGACACATCTTTAAGGGGGTGGAGCATTCGAGAAGATTGGAAAAGTGTTCCGTGGAGCTAAGGGAATTTGATATAACTTTCATCCACCCGTTTCTCAATCAAGGCTCAAGCGATGGCTGACTTTCTGGCTTATTATGTGGTTAACGTGGAGGATGTCGAGCTCACTCTATAACACACATATCCATCACATAGCATATAACAGTAGGTCCGGCCGGGGCCCGACGCCATATACCACGGACAGACCGGTGGGTTAATCATTGAAACCAATCAACCAATCATAACGTCCTACACAGAGCATCTAGCGGAAGCAATTTATTAAGTTGAAAGAAATAAAGAACCCAGCCAAGCATGAATGTCCACTACTCAAACCAACAGGAATGTAAAATACACAAGTACTAGTCTTATGGCCTTACAATAGTTAGCTCAAAAATAAGTTTCTTCCAAACCTCGGCACGCAGGCCGGTCACACATGAGAATATAAGAAAAACACTCAAAATTAGGCCTTCGAGGGCCGGCTCAATAACAAGGGCTTTAGCTCGCTATTTACCGCTCGGCTCCGCAGCACCTGCAAGCAACAATCCACCGCACGGTGGCAAACCAAAGCAACGGTCAGCTATGCTGACCAAATTATAACGACCCCGCCTCCAATCTTGTGGCGGTGATGGTCTTTCCCTGTACTTTGTTAGCATAACCAAGAAGTATAGTGTAAACACACTTCATCCCAGGCGCAGGCACGCACGGCAACACACCGTATGCACTCAGGGCACATTCACGGCGATCTGGCCAACGTCAAATCAATTTAAGCCATAGACGTTTCCGTCTCACCACCGCCACTTGGACGGCCAACCTTATGAGCATTTTGTCTTCCTGACTCGGGTCACGTCAATTTAAGCCATAGACCGCCGAAGACACTCATCTATGCCAACGGCCCCACCGAATGACATAGAACAGGTACGGTTCCGCCTGACATGTTGCTCATACCATAATGTCAATTTAAGCCATATGTGCGGGTCAAGACTCCCCGAGTCATGTTTTAATCACACAGTTCACATAACCTAGTTATGTTCAAAGTGGCTCCCCGACCACCATGTTGGCAGAATCACGCATCTTCCCAGTTTTCCGGGTGCACCTTGGAGTTAGTCCCCAAGGCTCCCTGTTGCAGTAAACCCCATAGAAAACCCGAAAAACAAACATTCGCACGGAGTCTTCTCCGGCCATATATGCAATGCAACATCACCGATCAAGACAAACCTCTCCTGGTAGGCTTCACACATCATGCCTATGTTCGTTCTCGAATACGGACTATACATAAAGGGTACTTTACATATCTACCCAAGGAACGCCTCAAACTCACCGCACACGCGCGAGAGAGGGCTTCCTATGAAAAGGAATAGAGGACTTCAAATGTCCTAGGATGAGAATCGTTACCCTTACATTTTTCCTTGGTGCCATGGAAAACTATGTAGATGGAAAGCACCGCAATCTCCTTGCCTCCGCAGATCCGAAGTCGGCTCGCGATTTGGAGCTCCAAAACTCCGTCGGTGACTGGATCTAGCCTTCCTTCTTCCTCCTTCCTCTCTCCTCTCTCTAGATCTTAGAAATAGAGTGAATCCAAGATTATGAGGACTTTACACCCCTGAACCAGCCTTAACCCTAAGGTGGGAAGTGCCTGAACCATCAGATCGCAAAAAAAGGAAACGAACAGCTGTGATAAAGCCCGAAATTCCAAAACCTGGGCCGAACACAGGTTGCGACACGCTCGTGCCCAAGGCTGTGTCACCCATTCGCCGTCGAAACTGTCGCATCCCGAAAAGAAAACGGGCATTCGACATGCTCGTGTTAGGCTTTACACGCCCGTGTCACCTTGTACACACCTGTGTAGCTGGGCGTGTCATCCAACGACACAGGTCCAAACCAACCAAAGCACGACACGGCCATGTGACACGCCCGTGTCACATGCCGTGTGCTATACATTCCCTGGGACACGACCGTGTCTCTTGCCGTGTAGCTACCTTAGCAAAACACTCCAAATGACTAGAGGACGACACGGGCATTCGACACGCCCGTGTCAAAATTTCACAGGCCCGTGTCGGACCCGAACACGCCTGGGCTCAGGCCGTGCGTCCCTCACTCAACGATCGTTGAGTGCAAGTCTTTGAGTGACTGATACGCACTAGGACACGCCCGTGTCCCAGTCCGTGTCCACCCCCCCCCCCCCCCCGACGATCGTCGACTCCAAAATCGTCGACCACGCGACCAACGCCTAACCCGAGAAAGAGATGCCCTGGGACATGCCCGTGTCCCAGGCCGTGTCACTTCTTCCAAATCCAAGATTTGGCTCAAAATGCCACCCATCACTCTTTTGAGTTTCGGGGCGTTACAACTCTCTCCCTCTTAAAAGAATTTCGTCTACGAAATTACCAAAGGAAAGATAAACAAAAACAAAAGCGTTACCTGAGTGAAATAACTCTGGTTACTCCTCAAGCATGGTCGGGTCCCATTCCCAAGAGTGCTCTTCATGACCGTAATTACCCCAACAGACCTTAACCATCCTGATCTCCTTGTTACGGAGTCGCTTAACCTCAAAGTCTTCAATACGAACAGGCTTGACCCTGGTCGTAAACCCTTTGACCACTGTAACTTGATCAACTACGATCACCTGCGAAGTGTTGAAACCAAAAACCGGTCACTCGTGGAGTTCTGGGTCCCAAATGAGGGGTGACCTCACACCTACTACACTCGGGGGAACGTTACGGGCCGAAGAATTAGAAAACTATGAACAGACCCTCGGCTCTAGCGTTGAGGTCCTACCTCACACCCAGAAGACCTTTGAGGTCTCCCCCTCCCTAGCCAATGCTTGAGCTAGTTGCCTTGGAGGAAGAAAGCCAAGGGGATTTAAGTTGCTTAGAAGCAATGCTCTCTAAGGCACCCCCAAGGGTCTATTTATAGATTTTCCAAGTCCTAGGGTTAAAATGATCAAAATGCCCCTAGGGAAAATAAGCCTCAAGCCAATAAAAAATCTCCACACCGGGGGGTAAAGATGTAATCCCCCTTCGAGGGCATAATGGTAAAAACAGGACGGGCGAACTGGCGGTAAGGCGAGAAGCGAGGGGCGGCCTGAGCGAACTAGCGGCCTGCGAGACGAGACGACCTGCTGGGCGAGTCAGCCTGCCTGACAAGACGGCCTGCTTGACGAGATGGCCTACCTGATGAGACGGCCTGCCTGACGAGATGACCTCCCTGACGAGACGGCCTACCTGTAGAGATGGCCTGCCTGACGAGACGACCTTTATGACGAGACGGCCCGCTGGGCGAGACGACCTGCCTGACGAGACGGCCTGCATGACGAGACGACCCGCTTAACAAGACGGCCTACATGACGAGACCGCCAACCTGACGAGACGGCTTGTGTAACATACCATTCCAACTAGACCCCTAAGAGTGGTTTTGTCATGACAAAACCCTAGGAAGCCCAAGAAGGAGTCAAGTGGACCTAGTGGTGTGGATAGGGCCACTATGGTCTGCACTTAGCAGATTTCTAAACCTTGGCTTAAGGTTATCATGGGGCTCCACCAAGACTCCAAGACCTTACCCATACCTTTATAACCCTAGAAGGGGGGTCAATGGTCACTAAGGACCCATGGAGAGCAATCAAAGGACCTAAGTTGATCCCCTAGGGTCAACTCTAACCCTAATTGGGTCAAATTGACCTACACAAGGGTCAATTGCAGTCCCTTAGCCCAGTGGACCCCACCCATACCCTCATAGCCCTAGTGAGAGGCCAATACGTCACCAAGGACCCATTGGGTCCAATAATAAAGGCTAGGTTGACCAAAGTCAACCCTTGACCTAAAATGGTCAAAGTGCCCTAGTTAAGGGCCAAGTGACCTCCAAGGGCCAATCCAACCCCACCTTGACCCTAGGGGAGGCTAATGGGTCACCAAGGACCCATTAAAGAAATCTCAAGGACCAAATTGACCTAGGTGGGCCCTAGTCCAAATTTGGGTCAAGTTAGCCCAAATGGGCTAACTCAAGCTCAAGCACATTTTAATTGGGCTAACCATGACTTAAGTGACCAAATGGACTTGTGGGCTGCCATGGGACATGTAGGAGCCAAAAAATTCAGGCTTGGTGACTAGGAGAGAGAAAGTCACCCATGGAAGAGAGAGAAAGAGAAGGAAGAAAAGGGAGGAGGACTTTGGGCTCATCCTCCCCCTCCCCAACCCCTCCATTCACTCCTCTAGGACAAGGAAAGTAGCCCCAATTCAACCAGCTAGCTTTGACTTGTGTGATCCATGCTTCATCCCCTACCTACCATGGCCGAAATCTTTGACCAAGGAAGCCAATAATGGCAATGAAGCTTGCAGCCAACTACCACCCCAATTCTCCTCTTTAAAAGGTTCACTGGAATCCAGGGATGAATTCCCACCAGTTTCCTGAAGATGCCGAGCCCTATTCTACATTTTTGAACAAGCCGACCATCGCTGGCCACCACCATGCCAATCCGGCGATCAGCCCGGCTACAGCCGCCACCACAGGTCCTCCTCCACTCCTTCTTGCATGGGTAGATCCTTAGAATCCATAGGGCCAAGGTTGGAGCTCAATTGAGCCCAATCGGATTTTGAAAATCATGCATTTTCCATGAAATTACATCCTATCGGGTTTGCCGGAATAGGGCTTCCCGGCGGCCTAGACGCCGCCTGGAGATAGCCCCGACCACCACAAAGGTGTCAGCGGCGGTGGCAGGCCGGGGAGGTGGCCGGAGCGACGGCGGCAGTCGCTGGAAATCAGCCCAGGCGGGATGAATCTGGGCCGTTGGCGCGTGGGGATGATGACGGGATGCCATCCAATTATGCGCCTAGATTCGTGCAGATGAATAAATAAACTATAGCTTAAGTTTAATTTTATTTCATTTCCTGTCACAGAATTTGTATTTATTGGTATTAATTAATAAAAATAGCTAGAGCCTTTTTCAGAGAAAATGGCCAACATCAAAAATGTAGCCCTATGGGTATACTTTCAAAAAAAATTAATTTGAACCAATTTGGGTGACTGGTTTGACCATAATAATCATTTTGGTGGGGTCTATACAAATGACTAGGCAGTGATTAAACTAAGTACCCACAATTCATCCTTGGCCCAAATGAGCTGAAATTTTGGCAGGGAGTCACCCTACCCTATAGCTAGTCCTTGCCCAAAAATGGGAATTTGTGGGAATAATTTTCCTATAGTTTTGTAAATAATTTAATTATGCTAGGGTAAATTAATTTGTGGGTCAAATGAACCCCAAATTAATCCAAATTTTGGTGGAAGGTATATGAGGTTATTATGAACCTCTGGTTAAAATTTCATTAAGTTTGGAGGAGATTTGAATGGGAATCAAGCAAACCCTAGCCTTGCCCTAAGAAGGGCATTTTGGTCCAAAATGTAATTTTGGCTTATAGTGTCCAATTCTCCTCAACAGAGGTTCAAATTTGGTACACTGGTTTGGCATGAAATTATACACCTCTCAAAGAAAAATTGGGGGCATTGGAGTTGGTTTGGCACAAGATCCTAGGTCAAACCCTAAGGAAGGGCTTTTGTACCTTGTGAAGGGCATATGGCCAAAACACCTTGTATGGCTATGAAATTTTGTAGGGATGGTATTTTGATAACTATAACCCTCTGGTAAAAATATTAGGGTATTTTGGAAGGTTTAGGACCCTCAAAAGCCTAACCCAAGTTTAGGGCAAAAATGTGGTGGGATAGGAATGGGTTAGCTAAACCCCTTAAAATGATATAAAATTTTGGTAGGATGGTCATAAGGATATTAAGAAGCTTTGGTGATTTATTTAGAAATTTTGGAGTAATATTTATAGCACTTCATTTGTAACACAAGGAATGCCTCAATTTAGTAAATTAATTATTATGCTCCCTCTCACCCTTGGGAGGTCATGAAATTTTGGCAGAGGATGTTTTGAATCATTATGAGCTTATTTAAATTTTATAAAAATTCTTGGACACTTATTTGAGGTAGTTACTTCACAAGCTTATTAAATGATGGAATTATGCAATAATTTAATTAAGTCAATTTTCTGATAAATGAATTATGAAATTTAGCCCAAACCATATACATGCCATTAGAATCATACTTGAATTTTCTCTGAATTTTTGAAAGTAATATAGTATTTTATATTTCTTAAATGAATTTTCAAGGATTAAAATGAAATATTGATTTAAGGATAAAACCTTACTGAAAAGAATTAGATATTTTGGAAGATGAGTTATATCCTTATTTTGAGTAACATATAAAATTTGTAGAATGATATATTGACTGAAAATGGTACTTCATGTTCATTATTGGAAATTTTAGACATTAAAATAATTAAATAAATTATTAAATAAGTAAGGAAAATTTTGGAACTCTGGACTTAGGATTTAAAGGTCATAATGGACCTTCATAAATTTTTTATATTAGTATTGGATGATTATTTTATGTACTTCCTATTTTACATGAAGTTTGACATGGTGGTCTGCATTTAGCAATTTTGGAAAAAAAAACTGTATATTAATTTGTTTGAAGCTTATTACTCCTTAATCACTGATGATATTTGACTCAGAGCATTTATGGGTTCTTGCAATCATGTTAGAGTTATTCTTGAATTTTTAAAAATAATATTGCCCTATTTATTATTTTTATGAATTATTGCAATATACCATTTAAATAAAAATCAGTGGCCTGAACCTTGCTGAAAAACTAAGAGGTTTTGTATCTTAGGTTAAATGATTATATGGAGTATAATATAAATCTGGGGAGATTTTATCTTGTCAAAATTTGGTACCTTCAGCTCAATCTTGGAGACTTTGGCCACTATAAATATTTAATAAATTCCTAGATAAATAGGAAAATTGTAAAACTCTGGATTTGGGCAATAAAGGTCATAATGGACCTCCATAAATTATGCCTACTTGACATACTTCCCATTTTACATGACATTAAACCTTGGTGGTCTGCATAAAGTAATTCTTCAGAAATAATCTGGAGTACAAGTTAGGTACATAAATCAAAAATTGGTGGAATGAGTTCATCACTCGGGGTTGGATGAGATAGGAATGAGTTTGACTAAATGTTGGGTGGTGTTTGGGATCGACGAAAGATCGTCTTCCCCATAGCATGGAAGGTCAAATCACCTTGGATTTAGTTTACTGTAATACGGAAATGAAATGGGTAAAACCTAAGTCGTAGGCATAAAGTAAATAGTAAACTTAGGGTTTCACACTTTCACACCCTAGTGTCCCGGGAGATAGTATGGGTTACTTGGGCAATAAGCCCGGTAGTTATGGTATTGGGTATGGTAGCCTGGCGAGCTTCGGCTCGGTTGTTGATTATGACGGACGGGATAGTCCGGAGAGCTTTGGCTCGATGGTAGATTGTGACGGACGGGATAGTCCGGGGAGCTTGGGCTCGGTTATAGATTATGATGGACGGGATTGTCCGGTGAGCTTCGGCTCGGTTGTTTGTTTGACTCATAACTATTACATGTGCATAAAAGGTTTAAGGTGGTGGGTCTGCGATATTGGGGAGTTCGATGCACCGACACCAATATCGTTGGCTCGGCAAGTGTGGTTAGCACTTCGCCAACAGAAGTCCGGTGCGCCAGCCGGCAAGAGTACACAGGCGTCCGCTTAGTGCACCAAGCGTTGAGGCGTACGATAGGTCTGACCGGTAGTGCTTTACTGGTTTAGAGGTGGGCGAGGCCCAACCCACCGCTTGTGTCTGCCACTACGGAGGTATCCTGGGAGGTAACGGCTCCGAAAGGGGGAACTAAAGGTCTGTGTACACAGAGTCGAGTGGGTGAGTTGCACTTGGATGTTCACATCATAGCATATTTGCATTCCATAGCATAACCATTGCATATAACCTGACACCTAATGTATAAGCGGTATGGGAAGTTCTATACATTAGGCCTTGCAAAACGACCCCTTGGCCTATAAGTTCGTGCGAGCGTGCTTATAAGTCAAGGTTCTCTTTCAATATTATAAGCCTGCTAGTAGAACCGACACCCTAACGTATAAATCGGTATGGGACTTTTTATACGATAGGAGCCCTGCAAAAGATCCCTTAGCTTATGTGTACTAACATAAGTTAAGGTTACTTATTTAATTTTGTATATTATCATGCTTACACTGTTAGTTTAGTTCCGCTGCCATCTGCAATTTGACTATTCTCCACCTTCAAGTCCTTCCCTTTCCTTTTCCCCGCTCGGTACTTAGGAGCCATGGGGGAAGGGGTGGGGGACGATAGGACTTAGTCTTTTAGACTAACGGTTTTCGAACTACATCATTTAGGGGACCACGGAGCCCAGCATGGAGGAGCAGCCCTGGAGGTCGGCACGCTTGGAGATCAGACAGTCTAGTACCGGAGTCCAGACAGCAAGAACTGTAAGTCCCGAACACTAGTAGTTGTATTAGTTTGCTTCCGCGATGAGTGATTTGTAGTGAGGACATGATGTACCGGGCATAAGCCCGAGATTTTCATTATATGTACTATCTGTGGACACTCCCTTCGTGGAGTTTATTTTTCTATATACGTGATTTCTGTGGACTTGCTTTTATACTTATGCTACAGTAGAGATCGATTTGGCCGGCAGAATCGGCGTGTTGTAGTGACGACCTTCCCGGGTGAGAAGGTATCACCGCAAGGCGGCAGTTCTGGGCCTAAGTCCCCGGTGTCGAAAAAGAAAAAAAAATGGGGGCCTTACAAGTGGTATCAGAGGAAACCTCGATCAGAAAGGTAGCAGTCCACTAACCCTGGGATACCCCCGCTCGAGTTTAGTTTGGGGACAAACTAAGTCACGGAAGCGTGGTGGGCCCATATGGGAAATCACATGAAAATTGTCCACTTTTAGTTAAATCTGTGAGACTTCTTATATTTGACTTCTATTACGCAGCCCCCAGCGCAGCCAACACCACAAGGCGGAGTTCAGCAGACTCCGACTGTTGCACAACCTTCCCCGGTCCCCACTCCGTTCCTATACTCGGAGATGGGTCAAACGTTGACGGCCATTCTAGATGCTTTCAGGGCTCAGCAAGTTCCGGCTCCGCAGCCGAACCCGGGAGGCAATTGGCTGAGCATCTTTCGAGGACTCTCTCCTCCATCCTACTTGGGGACAGAATCCGCCGTACGGACAGAAGAATGGCTAGATATTATGTACGAAATGCTGACTGGGATACGGTGTCCCTGGGAGGAGAGGGTGGCCTTGGTTGTCTCCTGCCTAGAGTCCCATGCCAAAAGGTGGTGGAAGACGCTGCTGGACACAAGGTTTGCTGATAGGGAGGTTGCGGAAGTTACCTGGGAAGAGTTCAGGACCGCGCTACTGGAGCATTTTGTTCCGCAGTCGGCCAGGGATGAGTTGGAGGAGCGGTTCTTACAGCTGAAGTAGGGCACCCGGACAGTGGTGGAGTACCATCGGGAGTTCGACCATTTGGCTCGATATGTAGATTCTTACCAGCTGGACGAAGCGGGATACATCAAGAGATTCTATAAGGGCCTGCTGGAGGACTTGAGGGAGGCTTTGTTGTTTGTATCTGACGGGCCTATCTCCCGGATTTTGGAGATGGCAAAGAGGATTGAGGCTGATTGGCACACCACTCGGGGCCGGAAGCGGCAAGCGGAGGATCAGGGCCGGAGAGCCAGAAATGATCAGCGGTAAGGTGCTATACCAGGTGGAAGAAGGACAGAGGACCAGCCTCGTCAGGAAGTGAGGCAGGAGCCGAGGGAGCCGCTGGTAATGGCTCCTCAACCTCTTTAGATGAGGGAGGCACCAAGAACCGAGGGCATGGCATTTCCCCCACCAGAGTGCTACAACTGCCATCAGATAGGGCATATTCGGAGAAACTGCCCCATGAGGGAAGCACCTCTACCAGCACCACAGGTTGCCCCGCATGCCCAGCAGTTTGGAGGACGAGGACGTGGTCGAGGATGTGGTTTCCAGGGTGCAGATCGTAGGCAGCTGAGGGAGCAAATTTATGCACTGGATCTGGCTCAGCCCCGGAACCCAGAGCAAGTAATCACTGGTACGCCTGAAAATTTTCCTTATTTATAGTTATTTCCTCATGAAGTTAAATTTTATATGGAAGTGACAATCTAGGAAAGAAAACCATAGCTAGATTCTAAGACATTTAATTTTTTTTTCAAAACCCCAGGAACAGTTTTCATCAGCGGCAAACCCGCTTATACGCTATTTGATACGGGTGCTTCGCACTCATTTGTATCGGAGGCCTTCATAGAAGGATTGGAAGGCGTGGAAAGATTCACGGGTCTGATGATGAAGATACGATTACTCTACGGATCAGAGTTGTTCACCTCTGCCCACTGCAACATGGAGGCGGAGATCGGCGGAAGGATATTTGAAGCTCCAGCAATGATCATAAAGATGCCAATCTTTGATTTGATCCTAGGGATGATGTGGTTGAACTGGAATCATGCTCAAATTGACTGCACGTCCAAGAGAGTCACCGTGAGACATGGGGATTCCTACCTCGTCATTGAAGGTATTAAATCTATTCCCCCTCTCATAATGTCATCTGTGTAAGCCGTCAAGGCTCACTTACAGGGGGAAGAAGTGTATGAAGTAATATTTGAAATGACTGAGACCAAGGTCTCCACCTCGGATATTCCGGTGGTGCGAGATTTTGCTGACGTATTCCCAGAAAAACTGCCTGGGCTACCCCCGCAACGGGAGCAGGATTTCCGGATACAGCTGGTGTCGGGGGCTAAGCCGGCAGCTAGGGCCCCTTACCGGATGGCCCCGAAAGAATTGACAGAGTTTCGAAGCCAACACAAAGAACTGGTGGAGGCTGGATTTGTCCGACCGAGCTCTTCGCCTTGGGGAGCCCCGGTCTTGTTCGTTAAAAAGAAGGATGGAACTCTGAGACTGTGCATCGACTACCGAGCACTAAACTGATTGACAGTCCGAAACACATATCTGTTGCCAAGGATAGATGAGCTGTTTGACCAGCTAGAATGTGCGCATTTCTTTTCCAAATTGGATCTAAGGTCGGGCTACTACCAGTTACAGATCCAGGAGGAGGACATTCCGAAGACTGCTTTCAGTAGCAGATACGGGCTATATGAATTTACCATGATGCCCTTCGGGCTCACAAATGCGCCGTCGGCATTTATGAGCCTTATCAGGTGTTCGAGGAATATTTAGATGTGTTTGTCATCGTGTTTATCGATGACATCCTCATTTACTCAAGGACAGAGGAGGAGCACACACGACATCTAACGCTGACCCTGGAGAGACTACGGGAGCACAAACTTTATGCGAAGATCAGCAAATGCCAGTTTTGGTTGAAGGAGGTGGCCTTCCTAGGCCATATCATCAGTGGTGCTGGGTTGGCAGTGGACCCGGCCAAGATCCAAGCGGTTCGGGACTGGCCACAATTGAAGACGACCATAGATGTACGAAGTTTCCTAGGACTTGCCGGTTACTACCGGAAATTCGTAGAGGGATTCTCTCTTATCGCCCTTCCACTCACATCTCTGACAAGGAAGGAGGTGCCCTTTATCTGAACCCCACGATGCGAAGAGGCTTTTCAAGAGCTAAAGGGGTGACTCACTTCGGCTCCTATACTTGCCCTCCCTTCAGGGAAAGAAGGATTCCAGGTCTACACCGATGCCTCCTACCAGGGCATGGGTGCAGTACTTATGCAAAGTGTCTATGTGATAGCTTACGCTTCTCGGCAGCTGAAGAAGCACGAGCAAAACTAACTAGTCCATGACTTAGAGATGGGAGCTGTCATTTTTGCACTAAAAGTCTGGGGTCACTATCTGTACGGTGTCCACTGCGACATATACTCCGACCATAAAAATTTGAGGTATGTGGACACGCAGAAGGAGCTAAATATCAGACAGAGACGATGGGTGGAATTTTTGGCAGACTACCAGTACAAGATGCACTACCACCCGGGAAAGGCGAATGTGGTAGCAGATGCATTGAGCCAAAAGACCGCAAACGCTGGAGTAGGAACACCATTGATGGCCTTGGAGTTAATACAGATGTTTGATAAGATGCAAGTATCCCTGGAATCTGAGGATCACCCTGCGTTATACCGAGAATATCTGTCATCATTAATCGCCACAGATGACCTACGAGAACGGGTCAAGGATGGACAGAGGCAGGATACCCAGCTAGAGCCAATATTCCGGGCCTTAGAAGCAGGCAGTGCGCGAGATTACACACTGAGGGATGATTTAGTGTGCTTCATAGGACGGGTCTACATACCAGAGGGAGGCCAGATCCGGGAGGACATCATGATGGAGGCTCATTGCAGTCGATATTCGGTACACCCGGGAATTACAAAGATGACTGCAGATCTGAAGAAGACTATGTTCTGGCCTGGCATGAAGAAGGATATCACCTACTTAGTGACCCATTGCAAGGCTTGTCAGTTAGTGAAAGCAGAGTGCAGAAATCCCGCAGGACTATTACAGCCACTCTCGGTACCAGAGTGGAAGTTCGATGATATCTCCA
Source organism: Platanthera zijinensis (assembly GCA_039513925.1). Classification (NCBI taxonomy): domain Eukaryota; kingdom Viridiplantae; phylum Streptophyta; class Magnoliopsida; order Asparagales; family Orchidaceae; genus Platanthera; species Platanthera zijinensis. The sequence continues at coordinate 101,711,598 of CM077096.1, read as the reverse complement.
TGGACTTTATACATGGACTTCCTCGATCCAGGACAGGGAACGATTCGATATGGGTGATCATCGACCGACTGACAAAGGTGGCAAGGCTTATTCCAATCAGGAAGGATGACTCGGTGGGTGCGTTAGTCCGGAAGTTTGTGGAACAGTTCGTCCGTTATCATGGCATCCCCAAGTCGATTATGTCAGACCGGGACGGACGATTAACATCCAGGGAGTGGAGGTCAGTGCAAACTTACTTAGGCACTCGACTAACCTTCAGTATGGCTTTTCATCCCAAGACGGATGGACAGACAGAACGGACCAACCGGACTCTGGAGGACTTACTACGACTCTGCATATTAGATCGCGGTGAACCATGGGAGAAGTTATTACCACTGATCGAGTTCTCGTAAAATAACAGCTACCAATCCAGTATAAAAATGGCTCCTTATGAGGCGTTGTATGGACGAAAGTGCAGGCCTCCTCTGTCATGGATACAGGACGAGGACCCTAAGGCGTTGGATTCGGAGTTCGTCGAGGACACTGAGGCTTAGGTAAGATTGATACAGGACAGGATGCTGGAAGCACAGAGCCGACAGGCTAAGTATTACGACGCTCGGCACCGTTAGGTGGAATTCCAGGTAGGAGATCAGGTGTTCTTGAAGATCCGACCCATGCATGGAGTTACTCGGGTACGCGGATAGAGGAAGAAGCTCAGCCCAAGATACATGGGGCCTTATAGGATCCAGGAACGGATCGGTCCCTTGGCATATAGGCTGGAACTGCCACCGGAGCTGGAAAGTCTGCACGACGTATTCCATATATCCTCTCTTAGGAGAGCTTTACTACGCCCAGAGCAGCAAGTTACAACCACAGATGGACCGATAGCATCTGATCGGTCAGTTCACCTAGAACCGGTCCGGATTGACGACAAGGGGGTACGAGTTTTACGCCACAAGAAGGTTCTGTTAGTCAAGGTCCTGTGGAGAAATCACGGAAGAGAGGAGCACACATGGGAGCCCCAGGACTCGATGCGACAAAGATACTCGGAACTCTTCAGTCAGGTATTCCTCACAACCACTCAAGATATTCAATTTACCTTCCTATTTTAAACTAGTAGAACTGAAATTTCAAGGATATGGGCTAAACTTTTGTTTATTGGGGTCTAGACTTTGCCAATTGGGGGATTTGGTCTTAAATTTTACTATCACCTTTAAACCTCATATAATTAAACATGGTGTCATGACGTAAACCTTTCAACTCTCATGGGATGTTGCAAGCCTCTTCCTTCCCGATAGGAGTCCCCGTAGGCTTAACCTTGATTTCGGGGATGAAATCTATGTTTTGTTTATTGGGATTTGTAACATCCCATTTCCAACTAGACCCCTAAGAGTGGTTTTGTCATGACAAAATCCTAGGAAGCCCAAGAAGGAGTCAAGTGGACCTTGTGGTGTGGATAGGGCCACTAAGGTCTACACTCAGCAGATTTCTAAACCTTGGCTTAAGGTGATCATGGGGCATCACCAAGACTCCAAGACCCCACCCATACCCTTATAACCCTAGAAGGGGGGTCAATGGGTCACTAAGGACCCATGGAGAGCAATCAAAGGACCTAAGTTGACCAAAGTCAACTCTAACCCTAATTGGGTCAAATTGACCTACACAAGGGTCAATTGCAGTCCCTTAGCCCAGTGGACCCCACCCATACCCTCATAGCCCTAGTGAGAGGCCAGTAGGTCACCAAGGACCCATTGGGACCAATCATAAAGGCTAGGTTGACCAAAGTCAACCCTTGACCTAAAATGGTCAAAGTGCCCTAGTTAAGGGCCAAGTGACCTCCAAGGGCCAATCCAACCCCACCTTGACCCTAGGGGAGGATAATGGGTCACTAAGGACCCATTAAAGAAATCTCAAGGACCAAATTGACCTAGGTGGGCCCTAGTCCAAATTTGGGTCAAGTTAGCCCAAATGGGCTAACTCAAGCTCAAGCACATTTCAATTGGGCTAACCATGACTTAAGTGACCAAATGAACTTGTGGGCTGCCATGGGACATGTAGGAGCCAAAAAATTCAGGCTTGGTGACTAGGAGAGAGAAAGTCACCCATGGAAAAGAGAGAAAGAGAAGGAAGAAAAGGGAGGAGGACTTTTGGGCTCATCCTCCCCCTCCCCAACCCCTCCATTCACTCCTCTAGGACAAGGAAAACAGCCCCAATTCAACCAGCTAGCTTTGACTGGTGTGATCCATGCTTCATCCCCTACCTACCATGGCTGAACTCTTTGACCAAGGAAGCCAATAATGGCAATGAAGCTTGCAGCCAACTACCACCCCAATTCTCCACTTTAAAAGGTTCACTGGAATCCAGGGATGAATTCCCACCAGTTTCCTGAAGAAGCCGAGCTCTATTCTGCATTTTTGAACAAGCCGACCACCTCCGGCCACCACCATGCCAATCCGGCGATCAGCCCGGCTACAGCCGCCACCACAGGTCCTCCTCCACACCTTCTTGCGTGGGTAGATCCTTAAAATCCATAGGGCCAAGGTTGGAGCTCAATTGAGCCCAATCGGAATTTGAAAATCATGGATTTTCCATGAAATTACATCCTATCAGGTTCGCCGGAATAGGGCTTCCCGGCGGCCTAGACGCCGCCTGGAGATAGCCCCGACCACCACAAAGGTGTCGGCGGCAGTGGCAGGCCGGGGAGGTGGCCGGAGCGATGGCGGCAGCCGCTGGAAATCAGCCCAGGCGGAATGAATCTGGGCCGTTGGCGCGTGGGGACGATGACGGGATGCCGTCCAATTATGCGCCAAGATTCGTGCAGATGAATAAATAAACTATAGCTTAAGTTTAATTTTATTTCATTTCCTGTCACAGAATTTGTATTTATTGGTATTAATTATTAAAAATAGCTAGAGCCTTTTTCAGATAAAATGGTCAACATTAAAAATGTATCCCTATGGGTCTACTTTCAAACAAAATTAGTTTGAACCAATTTGGTTGAATGGTTTGACCTGGGTACTTATTTTGGTGGGGTCTATATAAATGACTAGGCAGTAATTAAACTAAGTACCCACACTTCATCTTTGGTCCAAATGGGCTGACATTTTGGCAGAGAGTCACCCTACCCTATAGCTAGTCTCTGCCCAAAAATGGGAATTTGTGGGAATAATATTCCTATTGTTTTGTAAATAATTTAATTATGCTAGGGTTAATTAATTTGTGCGTCAAATGAACCCTAAATTCATCCAAATTTTGGTGGAAGGTATATGAGGTTATTATAAACCTCTGGTTAAAATTTTATTACGTTTGGAGGAGATTTGAATGGGAATCGAGCAAACCCTAGCCTTGCCATAAGAAGGGCATTTTGGTTCAAAATGTAATTTTGGCTTATAGTGTCCAATTCACCTCAACAGAGGTTCAAATTTGGTACACTCGTTTGGAATGACATTATACACCTCCCAAAGAAAAATTGGGGCATTGGAGTTGGTTTGGCCCAAGATCCTAGGTCAAACCCTAAGGAAGGGCTTTTGTACCTTGTGAAGGGCATATGGCCAAAACACCTTGTATGGCTATGAAATTTTGTAGGGATGGTATTTTGGTAACTATAACCCTCTGGTAAAAATATTAGGGTATTTTGGAAGGTTTAGGACCCTCAAAAGCCTAACCCAAGTTTAGGGCACAAATGTGGTGGGATAGGAATTGGTTAGCTAAACCCCTTAAAATGATATGAAATTTTGGTAGGATGGTCATAAGGATATTAAGAAGCTTTGGTAATTTATTTAGAAATTTTGGAGTAATATTTATAACACTTCATTTGTAACACAAGGAATGCCTCAAATTAGTAAATTAATTATTATGCTCCCTCTGCCCTTGGGAGGTCATGAAATTTTGGCAAAGGATGTTTTGAATCATTATGAGCTTATATAAATTTTATAAAAATTCTTGGACACTTATTTGGGGTAGTTACTTCACAAGCTTATTAAATGATGGAATTATGCAATAATTTAATTAAGTCCATTTTCTGATAAATGAATTATGAAATTTAGCCCAAACCATATACATGCCATTAGAATTATACTTGAATTTTCTCTGAATTTTTGAAAGTAATATAGTATTTTATATTTCTTAAATGAATTTTCAAGGATTAAAATGAAATATTGATTTAAGGATAAAACCTTACTGAAAAGAATTAGATATTTTGGAAGATGAGTTATATCCTTATTTTGAGTAACATATAAAATTTGTAGAATGATATCTTGACTGAAAATGGTACTTCATGTTCATTATTGGAAATTTTAGACATTAAAATAATTAAATAAATTATTAAATAAGAAAGGAAAATTTTGGAACTCTGGACTTAGGATTTAAAGGTCATAATGGACCTTCATTAATTTTTTATAGGAGTATTGGATGATTATTTGATGTACTTCCTATTTTACATGAAGTTTGACATGGTGGTCTGCATTTAGCAATTTTGGAAAAAAAACTGTATATTAATTTGTTTGAAGCTTATTACTCCTTAATCACTGATGATATTTGACTCAGAGCATTTATGGGTTCTTGCAATCATGTTAGAGTTATTCTTGAATTTTTAGAAATAATATTGTCCTGTTTATTATTTTTATGAATTATTGCAATATACCATTTAAATAAAAATCAGTGGCCTGAACCTTGCTGAAAAACTAAGAGGTTTTGTATCTTAGGTTAAATGATTATATGGAGTATAATATAAATCTGGGGAGATTTTATCTTGTCAAAATTTGGTACCTTCAGCTCAATCTTGGAGACTTTGGCCACTATAAATATTTAATAAATTCCTAGATAAATAGGAAAATTGTAAAACACTGGATTTGGGCAATAAAGGTCATAATGGACCTCCATAAATTTTGCCTTCTTGGCATACTTCCCATTTTACATGACATTAAACCTTGGTGGTCTGCATAAAGTAATTCTTCAGAAATAATCTGGAGTACAAGTTAGGTACATAAGTCAAAAATTGGTGGAATGAGTTCATCACTCAGGGTTGGATGAGATAGGAATGAGTTTGACTAAATGTTGGGTGGTTTTTGGGATCGACAAAAGATCGTCTTCCCCATAGCGTGGAAGGTCAAATCACTTTGGATTTAGTTTACTGTAATACGGAAATGAAATAGGTAAAACCTAAGTCATAGGCATAAAGTAAATAGTAAACTTAGGGTTTCACACTTTCACACCCCAGTGTCCCGGGAGATAGTATGGGTTACTTGGGTAATAAGCCCGGTAGTTATGGTATTGGGTATGGTAGCCTGGTGAGCTTCGGCTCGATTGTTGATTATGACGGACGGGATAGTCCGGAGAGCTTTGGCTCGATGGTAGATTGTGACGGACGGGATAGTCCGGGGAGCTTGGGCTCGGTTATAGATTATGATGGATGGGATTGTCCGGTGAGCTTTGGCTCGGTTGTTTGTTTGACTCATAACTATTGCATGTGCATAAAAGGTTTAAGGTGGTGGGTCTGCGATATTGGGGAGTTCGATGCACCGACACCAATATCGTTGGCTCGGCAAGTGTGGTTAGCACTTCGCCAACAAAAGTTCGGTGCGCCAGCCGGCAAGAGTACGCAGGCGTCCGCTTAGTGCACCAAGCGTTGAGGCGTACGATAGGTCTGACCGGTAGTGCTTTACTGGTTTAGAGGTGGGCGAGGCCCAACCCACCGCTTGTGTCTGCCACTACGGAGGTATCCTGGGAGGTAACGGCTCCGAAAGGGGGAACTAAAGGTCTATGTACACAGAGTCGAGTGGGTGAGTTGCACTTGCATGTTCACATCATAGCATATTTGCATTCCATAGCATAACCATTGCATATAACCTGACACCTAATGTATAAGCGGTATGAGACGTTCTATACATTAGGCCTTGCAAAATGACCCCTTGGCCTATAAGTTCGTGCGAGCGTGCTTATAAGTCAAGGTTCTCTTTCAATATTATAAGCCTGCTTCAATATTATAAGCCTGCTAGTAGAACCGACACCCTAACGTATAAATCGGTATGGGACTTTTTATACGATAGGAGCCCTGCAAAAGATCCCTTAGCTTATGTGTACTGACATAAGTTAAGGTTACTTATTTAATTTTGTATATTATCATGCTTACACTGTTAGTTTAGTTCCACTACCATCTGCAATTTGACTATTCTCCACCTTCAAGTCCTTCCCTTTCCTTCTCCCCGCTCGGTACTTAGGAGCCATGGGGGAAGGGGTGGGGGACGATAGGACTTAGTCTTTTAGACTAACGGTTTTCGAACCACATCATTTAGGGGACCACGGAGCCAAGCATGGAGGCGCAGCCCCGGAGGTCGGCACGCTTGGAGATCGGACAGTCTAGTACCGGAGTCCAGACAGCAGGAACTGTAAGTCCCTGCCACTAGTAGTTGTATTTGTTTGCTTCCGCGATGAGTGATTTGTAGTGAGGACTTGATGTACCGGGCATAAGCCCGAGATTTTCATTATATGTACTATCTGTGGACACTCCCTTCGTGGAGTTTATTTTTCTATATATGTGATTTCTGTGCACTTGCTTTTATACTTATGCTACAGTAGAGATTGATTTGGCCTGCAGAATCGGTGTCTTGTAGTGACGACCTTCCCGGGTGAGAAGGTATCACCGCAAGGCGGCAGTTCTGGGCCTAAGACCCCGGTGTCGAAAAAGAAAAAAAAATGGGGGCCTTACAGCCTGCCTGATGAGACGACGTACCTGACGAGACGGTCTGCCAGACGAGAAGGCCTGCCTGCGGGCTGGGGCCTGGGTGACTCTTCAAGAGGGCCCTTGAGAGATAAATATTTCCTCCCCCTACTAGTATATTATGCAGGTCCACCCAAAATTGGCCTCCAGGAGTGCAAAACTCCCAAAAATCATAAAACGTACGCCAAGTTTTGTGCCAAGTATTACTCCTTGTTCAGGGCCCTCTTCGCGAATACGGGGTTGTCACAATCCCTGCTCTTTTTGAGCGGGTTCCACGCTTGTAAAGAAACGTACAACCCAACGTATTCGCTGCATAGCCTTCTTGGAGCTGAAAAAATCTTGGCCCCCCCGGGGGTCAATCCGTCCAGCCAGCTAATGGGAACCTTGGTGCGAGACGCCCTCGGGGTTGAGACACAGCCTCCCCGAGGGGTCATCCTGTTGATGAGTTATAAATATACTTATTTTATAGTATTTTAATTATGTCATTTTACTTTATTTTGCTTTTTTTAGTTTGTTTTTTTAATAAATTACTTCTTTTTGTAAATTTTATCCTAACTTAGTTTATTTTTTTTTCTGAAAATTTCTAGAAATTGGTCAAAAATTGACCTGACACGCCCGTGTCACATGACCAACACGCCCGTGTCACTCACTATACGATTTCACTGTTCAACTCTCAATGCCACTCAATGTCATCATCAACCAGAGAAGGACACGCCCGTGTCAATGACCGACATACCCGTGTCAGCCACTCAAAGACTTCATCCAGCCAGACACTAAACGTCGTTGAGACAGAACACACTCAACGCCACCGTACACACCCGTGACCTAAACCGTCACGCCCGTGTCGGTCAACTCAGTCAACCAAGTCAAAGATAAGTTGTTGCTGACATCAAAACTACCAGCTAGATTTTCACGCCCCACTGTTATGCCCGTGACAAGCATGTCACGCCCGTGACCTCCATGTGGACCGCCCAGAAGTCAGCTCTGCCATCAAATCGCCGGATCAACTCATGCACAGTACCGACATGCCCCCTGTCACGCCCTAGTCACAGGCGTGTCATACCCGAAAAAATCGCCTATAAATAAGAATTTTAAGAGAGCTCACTTGTCCACTTTTTGGTCCAAATTACCTAGGGTAGGTGCTGCCCAAATGGCTTCTCATGCAATGTAAGGTAATTTTATCTCCCCCTCTCTCTTAGTTTGTATTAGATTTCTTGCTTTAGCTTTGTTGTAATCACTTACAATTTTTATAAAATTTGTCATTGTCTCCTCTTTGCATAGTATGAAAAATCCATTTGAATGCGCCTACCCAAAGTAATTTTTCTTTCTCCTTTTTTTACTTTTCCTTTTTATGTTTTCATTTTTAGTTTTATAACTCGTTTAGTTTAAGAATTTTCAGCTTTTCTAGCCGTTATGCCGTCCATTTTATTTTTGAACTCCGCACTTGTTTATGTTTAGATTTCTCTTTTTATGTTTGTTTTCATTCTTATAGTTTTATAAAAATCGTTTAAGAAGTGTTGTTTTTATTTTCTTTAACTTAAAACTTTTTCGGATCATAAAATTTTTTCGTTTTTTTTAGTTTTATTTAACTTTTTATACATTTCTATAAAGATATAAGAATAAAAATGTCGTTATTTTAATTTTTCGTCAACGTCATCTTTTGCGTTTATTTGCGAAACTTTTCGCTCCTTTAATTTTTATTTTTTCTTTTTACGCATTTCTACCTCATTCTAGCGGTAGAAATGTCGTTGTTTTAATTTTTAGATAACTTTATTTTTCTTAATTTTTCCATTGTGCACGTGTGTGTATGAGTAAGATTTTATAGCTTTCTTTCAATTTATGTAGAGTGTGTGCATGTGCGCATTTATTTTCGCCTACTCGTTTTGAGTTAAATGGCGTGCTTTTATTTCCCGCATACTCGTTTGAGTAGGACTTGCAATTTACCGCTTTAATTTTCTTCCTACTCACTTGAGTAGGATTTTGTGCGTGTGTGTGCGTTTTATTTCAAGTAGAGTGCGTGCGTGTATGAGATAGATTTACACTCTCCCACTCGTTTGAGCCGGGACTTGTCATTTACTGCTTTCTTTACCGCCTACTCGTTTGAGTAGGACTCGCAATTTACTGCTTTCTTTTAATGCTTTCATTTACTGCTTTATTTACTGCTTTCCTTTTATCGATTTCTAGATTTAGCCGTCCCCATTCCGATGAGTGGCTAACCGCTCTTAGCCCTCAATATCAAAAGCATTGGGACAGATAAAATCGCTTGAAATAATTAAAGGTCCTCGTTTTCTCGTAAATTTAAATTACTTAAGGTTTGCCTCGGGTCTACGACGCGTAGGACCACATATCGATGTGCAGGCCCTATTTCCGTAGTCCATACGCTAGCTAGCCGAGAGGTCGTGCGTATGGATCGATCACCCTTGGGTAAAGAGAGTTTCGCGCTAACCCTCGAGAGAGGAGGCGCGTAACTCTACCGGATTGGGTTCCCCACCCAATAGCGGTGTTCTTAGCGTAATGCGGGCATTAAGAGGAATCCTTTATCGGTCTAACGATCGGTCGAATAGTCTTAGCGTTTAGGTGAGCAATAGTCCTAGAGATAAGTGAGCTCATTCCTGTAGAACCTCTACGGCAAAGTCTCCGCCTTAATTGATTTGAAATTTAGGATCTCTTTTTATTATAAGTTTATTTTAGTCCAAATTCTATTCTGATATCGTCGCGTTTTTTCTTCATCGGCTTTCCTGCTTTATTTTCTGCTTTCATTTTCTGCACTTTGTTTATATATTTATGCCCTTTTTTTATTTAAACAAAATATAAATATTATCGGTAAAATAATAGTCCTTCTGGGAAAGAGTAGAAATAGGTAAACCGATCCCGAGAACAATACGACCCCGATATTCCATACCGGAATATCATGTACTACACGCGATAGGTGCACTTGCCTCCCTCTCGTGAAAATTTGGTCTAAAACCCTTCCTTCCTTTTTGTAAAATAAATAAAACCACCTCGAGTTTTTAACCATCACTTATCAAGCAAGCTAATGGGAGCCTGGATGACGAGATGGCCTCGGGGTTGAAAACACAGCCTCCCCGAGGGGTCAGCCTATCAAGTTAGCTAATGGGAGCCTGGATGATGAGACAGCCTCGGGGTAAAAAACACTTAGCCTCCCCGAGGGGTCAACCTGTCAAGCCAGCTAATGGGAGCCTGGCTGACGAGACCACCTAGGGGTGAAAAATACTTGGTCTCCCCGAGGGGTCAACATGTCATGCCAGCTAATGGGACCCTGGGTGACGAGACCACTTCGGGGTGAAAAACATTTGGTCTTCACCAGATGTACCACCGGACCTACCAGCTAGTGGGAGACTGACAGTAGGACCATCATCGGAGCAAAGGGCTTGGTTATCCACGAGAGGTACCACCGGACCTGCAAGCTACCGGGAGCCTTGCAGCTGGACCATCATCGGAGCAAAGGAACTGGGATTCCACGAGAGGTACCACCAGACATTCCATCTAGTGGGAGCCTTACAGCGGGACCATCATCGGAGCAAAGGAATTGGGCTTCCACGAGAGGTACCACCGTGTAACACCCCAAAAAGGCCCCAAAAGACTCAACATGAAGTTTGAGTAGCAGGCTGGTTTACACGGCCTGGGACACGGGCGTGTCCCAGGGCGTGTCGGGTGTACACGGCCTGGGACACGGGCGTGTCCCAGGGCGTGTTCGATTTATTTTGCGAATTTGGCCTATTCAAGTCAGAGCCGGACACGGCCTTGAACACGGCCTTGAACACGGGCGTGTCAAGCTGGACACGGGCGTGTCAGCTGTCGTGTTCCGACCCGTGTACTGGTTGCAGCTCGATGAAGCAGGAGACACGGGCGTGTCTCAAGTTCGACACGGGCGTGTCAGGTTCGACACGGGCGTGTCGATGACCCGTGTTGTTCAGTCGGTTCAAACTGTGTGTGCCGCTTAAAGGGTACACGGCCTGTGACACGGGCGTGTCACAGGCCGTGTCGGCCAAAAAATGGGTTTTTGGGAAAATCTTGGCCGTTCAGTTTTCTCTCTTTTGATCCAAGGGCTCAGGTGGTTTCTTGGGCTGGATTAAGTCGTGAGAGAAGGATGAAGATTCATTCTTCATTTGTGCTTAAGGAAGGGAGAAAGAGAGAGGAAGAGAAGAAGAAGGAGGAGGAGAGCAAGCCACCGGCGGAGCTCCCGTGGTCCGATTCGTGATCCGAAGCCGGCGTTGTGAAGGCAAGGCTGCTGCGGTTCTTTCTCACCAGCTAGTTTTCGATGGCACCGAAGAGATCGACAAGGGTAACGATCTCCCTCCTTGGACATGTGAAGTCCTTCTTTTCTGCATTGCATAGGGAAAACCCTTCCCCGCGAGTGTGCGGTGGGTTGTGGTGTCCCTTGGGGTAGATATGTGAAGTCCCCCTTGTTAGAGGCCGGAATTGGAGTACGGCTCTAGGCATGCTGTGTGAAGCCCATCTGGATGTAATCTGGATTGGTGATGCTTGTTTGCATATCGGAGAAGGCTCCGTGATAATGGCTTGTGATGCCTATGGCTTGTGATGCCTTATTCCTACCTGTTGCTTGGTGCGGCAGGAAGTACTGGACGATGTCCAGGAAATGAAGAGGGTTGGATGCAACTCTTGTGGCCGTGTGTTGCCACTTTGTGAGTAGTTGAGCCGTTGGGCTGCAACTCGATGAAAAGGCAGATTGCCGAACAGGAAAGGTGAAACCGACCCGCGCCTATAAAAAGCCATGGATACTTCCGTATTCGAGGTGGCTCGGCGACTTGAGCAACGGGGGGTGGCTGATCCGTACCTGCGTTAGGTCCGTCCTACTTGGAAGCCTGGTATAGGTTTTGTTGGAGCGCCTAATGAGAGTCTTAGGCCCGCGCGCCGGAAAGACTAAAATGCTCAAATACCGTGTAGACGGTGGTGTTGACCCTGGTATTCCGGTACACCGAAAATGTGCCCTGAGTGCACGGACTGTCGGGTCGGGTGGCCGATGGTTGTGATGGCTTGAATGTGCCTGCGCACACATAGTTGCTATTTGATGATGCCATGCTTGCAGGGAAAGAATGCTCATGCCCCGAGAAAGGGGTAGGATTGTTATAATTGGGTCAGCTGAATGCTGACCGTTGCATTGTTTGCCACCGGTTGGGTGGATTGTTCCCGTGCAGGTGCTGGAGAGCCAAGTGGTAAATGATGGGCGGAAACCCTACTGCTGTTGCTGCTGCTGCTGCGCTTAGCCTGGAAGGCTAAGCGAATGGCTTTGTTTTGTTTTCTCTTTTTACTCATGTATGGCCAGCCTGCGCGCCGAGGTTTGTAAAACATGATGTATGTTCAGAGGAACTGTAAGGCCTTAAGGCCAAACTCTTGTGGTTGTGTACATTCCATAGTATATATATAAAGGTGGTTTTTTATATTGGACATTCCGGTTGAGAGTTCAAAGTTGTAACTTAAAGCTTCCGCTAGAATGCTCTGAGTTAGGATTCGTATTTGGTTTGGTATTATCCTGTGACCTCACCGTCTGTTTGTGGCATATAGTGTGGGGCCCCGGCCGGACCTTCTACTATACGTCATCTAACGGATGGGGTCGTTACATTTTGGTATCAGAGCCAGGTTTCGATCCTAGGACCTGTGGGTGATGGGCCCACCACGCTTCCGCTGCGCGTGCTGTAACGCTAATGAACTCTGGAATGTCCATTAAGGAATGTACAAAATCTTGTTTGAGGAATCTGCGCGTTCCTTTTTGTGTTGTTTTGCTTGCATACGTTCGCTAATGTGTGTCTTGTCCACCTATAGGTGACATGTAGTGGTGCTGGGCAGTCTGAGCCCCAGCGTTCTGATGAGAGTGCGACACCAGCTGAGGTGCCCACACCTCCTCCATCTGCGGAAACTGTTCGCTTAGTGGCTGAGGCGCTATTTGCCATGATTCAGCCGACCGGGCAAGCGCAGCCGGCGGTAGTGCCAGTTCGTGTTGATGTAAGACCCGAGCCGGTTGAGGCTGTAGATCCACGAGCAGCTGACCGACAGTTGAAGCAATTCATGAGCTTCAGTCCTCCTACGTTTGCGGGAATGGGATCCCCAACGCAGGCGGAAGATTGGTTATCGCGTGTCAAGAGGATAATGACAGCGATCAGGGCGGAGGAAACTCTCAAGGTCACCTTAGCCACCTTCATGCTTGAAGGGGAGGCGCAGTTGTGGTGGGACGAGGTTGAGCTACACCAGTTGGCGGGCAGGCAATTAACACAAGTGTCGATTGAGGAGTTCTCTCGATTATTTCTGGCGAAACATGTCCCAGCGGCGCAACGCATTGCTATGGAAAATGAGTTCCAACGGTTAAAGCAAGGGGAAGATAGTGTGGATATCTACTTGCATGAGTTTACCAGGTTGGGACGATATGCGGGAACAATCTTCGCGGATGACCAAAGGAAAACGAATCGGTTCTATGAAGGATTGCGGGATGAGTTGCGATTCCTGCTTTCGAGTTCTGTGAGCCAAGGGTTTCAGGCGTTGGTTGATACTGCGTGCGCGTTGGAGAAGGACATGAGGCGAGTGCAAGGGAATAAGGGCTTGGTGGTGTCTAAGCCAGAGTTTCAAGCACCTCGCCCAAGCAAGTCGTTTTACCAGAAGAAAGGGGGCAAGAGGTCCAAGCCATCTGGGCAACTGACTACGACCGTTGTGTCGGGAGCAACATCAAGGCCGGATGCTCGTACATGCTATAACTGTGGCCAGGTGGGGCATATAGCTCGTGACTGTCGGGTTGTGCAGCCCAAAGGGGAGAAGAAGACGGGTGCGTCGTATGCTGAGAAGGGCAAAGCGGTGGTGGATTCCTCTGCTTCCCAGGCGCAGCCCCGAATCTATCAACTTGGCCAACAGGAAGCGATTAAGCAAAGTGACGTCATCACAGGTACGAGTTGATTTAGTTTACTTGCTGTGCTTTTGGTTTTGGTTGTGTTTAGCTTGTGCATGATGTGTGTGTGCTGCAGGCTTTGTCCTGATTCGGAATAATTTAGCGAGAGCCCTGTTTGATACGGGTGCTTCGCATTCTTTTCTGTCTGAGGATTTCGTATCTCGCATTGGGGTACCAAGTCATATGACGGTGGATAGTACAAGGGTGCTATTGCCGAATGGCTGTGTAATGCTTGCGGATAGGGCTTGCGATGTGGATGTGCAAATAGGAAGTCGGGATTTCGGTTTGAGTGCAGCTGTGCTACCGTTGTCGGAGTTTGATGTGATCTTTGGTATGGACTGGCTCTCGGAGCAGCGTGCCTTTATTGATTGTAACTCCAAGGAGATTACACTGGGCCAGAATACCGGGCTTGTGACGAAGTTCGCTGGTATGCGAGGAGTTGGCGGAACGTTGTTGTCTGCACTCCAAGTCGTCAATGCTGTTCGGAAGGGCGCGGAGTTATTCTTCACGCTAATTCAGGCTGTTGAGCCAAAGGCCAGTGTCGGTGAAGTGCCAGTTGTGTCAGAGTTTGCCGATGTGTTTCCTAAAGATCTTCCTGGGTTACCACCCCAGCGGGAGATTGACTTCTCTATTGAGTTGGTGCCAGGTGCGAAACCTGTGGCCCGCTCTCCATATCGCGTCGCGCCAAAAGAGATGGCTGAGTTGAAAGTCCAATTGCAAGAGTTGTTGGAGCAGGGTTATATACGCCCAAGTATGTCACCTTGGAGCGCGCCTGTTCTATTTGTGAAGAAGAAAGACGGTAGCTTACGGTTGTGTATTGACTACCGCGAGTTGAATAAGCTGACGGAGAAAAACAAATATCCGATCCCACGGATTGATGACCTCTTTGATCAGCTGGCAGGATCAACGGTCTATTCCAAGTTGGATTTGAAATCGGGATATTATCAGCTAAGGATTCGGGAAGGTGACATTCCCAAGACGGCGTTTGGAACACGCTACGGTCATTATGAGTTCACGGTAATGTCGTTTGGCCTATGTAATGCGCCTTCGGTATTTATGGACCTAATGCATCGAACGTTCCGAGAGTATTTGGATTTGTTTGTTATTGTGTTTATCGATGACATCTTAGTATACTCTCAGTTGGAAGAGGATCACGCAAACCATTTGCGGTTGGTCTTGCATACCCTGTGGAGGAATAAGCTTTTTGCCAAGTTCTCAAAGTGTGAGTTCTGGCTCTCTTCAGTAGCCTTTTTAGGCCATGTGGTAAGCGGAGAGGGTATCGCGGTGGATCCGTTGAAGATAAGTGCCATCCGAGATTGGCCAGTGATGTCTTCAGTGGCCGAGGTCAGGAGCTTCCTTGGACTTGCGGGCTACTATAGACGGTTTGTGGAAAACTTCTCACGGATTGCTTTACCTCTGACCACGCTGACGAGAAAAGATCAAAAGTTCATTTGGACGCCGGAGTGCGGGCGAGCTTTTGAAGACTTGAAGAGTCGTTTGACCACGGCGCCTGTGTTGACATCGCCATGTGGTACCGATGGGTATGAGATCTATAGTGATGCATCTGGGAGCGGCTTAGGCTGCGTTCTTCTGCAATTTGGTAAAGTGATTGCTTATGGCTCGCGTCAGTTGAAAGTGCATGAGCGGAATTACCCCGTCCATGATTTGGAGTTGGCGGCGGTAATCTTTGCGCTCAAGTTGTGGCGGCACTATCTATATGGCGTTAAAGTGGATATCTATACGGATCACAAGAGCCTAAAGTATTTGTTGGATCAGAAGGATCTGAATATGCGACAACGAAGATGGATGGAGTTCCTCGGGGACTACACCTTCGAGATTCACTATACTCCCGGGAAGGGAAATGTGGTCGCTGATGCTTTGAGTCGAAAGACTCCGGTACGGGCAAGCTGGTTGTAGAGGCATGATCAGCGTTTGATCCAAGAATTGGAAGCAATGGAGATATCGTGTGTTGACAAGGGTGCGTCAACCGATGCATGCTTGAACTGGACGGAGGTGCAGTATGACCTTACGGATAGAATTCGGCGAGCAACGGAGCTTGATGAAAGTCTCCAGCGCTATGCTAAAGATGGGCCGGATGACCAATTCTCTTGGGATAACGGGTTGTTACGGAGAAATGGTCGAGTGTGCGTCCCAAGTGTGGGTAAATTGAGAGAAGAGTTGATGTACGAAGCGCACTTTGCAAAGTACTCAGTTCACCCAGGGAGCACAAAGATGTACAGGGACATGAAAAAGCTGTTCTGGTGGCCCGGACTAAAGAAAGATGTGGCTCGTTATGTGGCTAAATGCAACACCTGTGCGTTGGTGAAAGCAGAATGCCAGAAGCCTGGCGGGTTTCTGAAGTCGTTACCGATTCCGGAGTGGAAGTTCGATGATATTTCGATGGATTTCGTGCACGGGTTGCCGAGATCTCAACGCGGTCATGATTCAATCTGGGTGATTGTGGACCGGTTGACGAAAGTGGCGCACTTCCTTCCAAACAGAAGAGACGATTCAGTGGAAACCCTGGCCAAGCTTTATGTGGAGCAGGTTGTTCGACTGCACGGTGTTCCTCGGAGCATCGTTAGTGATCGTGATGGGCGGTTCACATCGAATGATTGGCGGCTCGTTCATCAAATGTTGGGTACAAAGTTAGCGTTTAGTACGGCCTTTCATCCCCAAACGGATGGCCAGACTGAACGAACCAACAGGACGATGGAGGACATGCTCCGCATGTGCGCCCTAGACTTTGGTAAGAGATGGGAAGATTATATATTTCTCGTCGAATTTGCCTATAATAATAGCTACCAAGCGAGTATTGGTATGGCACCATTTGAGGCGTTGTATGGTCGGAAATGCCGTACACCCTTAGCTTGGGCAGAAGCAGGCGAATCGAAGCTGAATGGGAAAAAGGAAGTCGAAGAAGCTACTTCGCTCATACGCTCTATTCGGGAGAGGCTATTGATAGCCCAAGATCGTCAAGCAAAGTACTACAATGCCAAACACCGGAACGTGGAGTTCGCGGTGGGTGATTGGGTATATTTGAAGATCAAACCCTTCAAAGGTGTGTCCAGGATTCGGCGTTTGAAAAAGCTAAGTCCGAGGTATCTTGGTCCGTTTGAGGTGGTGGAGCGAGTTGGGGAAGCTGCTTATCGACTAGCACTTTCAGCGGACTTGGGTGGATTACATGATGTGTTTCACATCTCAGTCCTTCGTAAGGCGGTGAAGGATCCAGCTCAAGTAGTGGAGAATGATCGGGTACCAGTCGAGTATGGGCTAACGACGAGGGTTAGACCCATTCGGATCGAGGATCGAGCTGAGAAACAGTTGCGGAACAAAGTGATCGGGATGGTCAAGGTCCGATGGGACAATTGTGGCCGTGAAGAGCTAACATGGGAGCGAGAGCAGACCATGCGAGCTGAGTTTCCCGAGTTATTTATATAAACTGTAGACCGTGTACTTTTTGTTATAACAGAGTTATAGCATTGCGGGTTTTGTTTCCTTACCGTGCAAATTTCGGGACGAAATTTTGTTAAGGGGGGAGGGTTGTAACACCCCAAAAAGGCCCCAAAAGACTCAACATGAAGTTTGAGTAGCAGGCTGGTTTACACGGCCTGGGACACGGGCGTGTCCCAGGGCGTGTCGGGTGTACACGGCCTGGGACACGGGCGTGTCCCAGGGCGTGTTCGATTTATTTTGCGAATTTGGCCTATTCAAGTCAGATCCAGACACGGCCTTGAACACGGCCTTGAACACGGGCGTGTCAAGCTGGACACGGGCGTGTCAGCTGCCGTGTTCCGACCCGTGTACTGGTTGCAGCTCGATGAAGCAGGAGACACGGGCGTGTCTCAAGTTCGACACGGGCGTGTCAGGTTCGACATGGGCGTGTCGATGACCCGTGTTGTTCAGTCGGTTCAAACTGTGTGTGCCGCTTAAAGGGTACACGGCCTGTGACACGGGCGTGTCACAGGACGTGTCGGCCAAAAATGGGTTTTTGGGAAAATCTTGGCCGTTCAGTTTTCTCTCTTTTGATCCAAGGGCTCAGGTGGTTTCTTGGGCTGGATTAAGTCGTGAGAGAAGGATGAAGATTCATTCTTCATTTGTGCTTAAGGAAGAGAGAAAGAGAGAGGAAGAGAAGAAGAAGGAGGAGGAGAGCAAGCCACCGGCGGAGCTCCCGTGGTCCGATTCGTGATCCGAAGCCGGCGTTGTGAAGGCAAGGCTGCTGCGGTTCTTTCTCACCAGCTAGTTTTCGATGGCACTGAAGAGATCGACAAGGGTAACGATCTCCCTCCTTGGACATGTGAAGTCCTTCTTTTCTGCATTGCATAGGGAAAACCCTTCCCCGCGAGTGTGCGGTGGGTTGTGGTGTCCCTTGGGGTAGATATGTGAAGTCCCCCTTGTTAGAGGCCAGAATTGGAGTACGGCTCTAGGCATGTTATGTGAAGCCCATCTGGATGTAATCTGGATTGGTGATGCTTGTTTGCATATCGGAGAAGGCTCCGTGATAATGGCTTGTGATGCCTATGGCTTGTGATGCCTTGTTCCTACCTGTTGCTTGGTGCGGCAGGAAGTACTGGACGATGTCCAGGAAATGAAGAGGGTTGGATGCAACTCTTGTGGCCGTGTGTTGCCACTTTGTGAGTAGTTGAGCCGTTGGGCTGCAACTCGATGAAAAGGCAGATTGCCGAACAGGAAAGGTGAAACCGACCCGCGCCTATAAAAAGCCATGGATACTTCCGTATTCGAGGTGGCTCGGCGACTTGAGCAACGGGGGGTGGCTGATCCGTACCTGCGTTAGGTCCGTCCGACTTGGAAGCCTGGTATAGGTTTTGTTGGAGCGCCTAATGAGAGTCTTAGGCCCGCGCGCCGGAAAGACTAAAATGCTCAAATACCGTGTAGACGGTGGTGTTGACCCTGGTATTCCGGTACACCGAAAATGTGCCCTGAGTGCACGGACTGTCGGGCCGGGTGGCCGATGGTTGTGATGGCTTGAATGTGCCTGCGCGCACATAGTTGCTATTTGATGATGCCATACTTGCAGGGAAAGAATGCTCATGCCCCGAGAAAGGGGTAGGATTGTTATAATTGGGTTAGCTGAATGCTGACCGTTGCATTGTTTGCCACCGGTTGGGTGGATTGTTCCCGTGCAGGTGCTGGAGAGCCAAGTGGTAAATGATGGGCGGAAACCCTACTGCTGTTGCTGCTGCTGCTGCGCTTAGCCTGGAAGGCTAAGCGAATGGCTTTGTTTTGTTTTCTCTTTTTACTCATGTATAGCCGGCCTGCGCGCCGAGGTTTGTAAAACATGATGTATGTTCAGAGGAACTGTAAGGCCTTAAGGCCAAACTCTTGTGGTTGTGTACATTCCATAGTATATATATAAATGTGGTTTTATATATTGGACATTCCGGTTGAGAGTTCAAAGTTGTAACTTAAAGCTTCCGCTAGAATGCTCTGAGTTAGGATTCGTATTTGGTTTGGTATTATCCTGTGACCTCACCGTCTGTTTGTGGCATATAGTGTGGGGCCCCGGCCGGACCTTCTACTATACGTCATCTAACGGATGGGGTCGTTACACACCGGACCTACTAGCTAGTGGGAGCCTGGCAGTAGGACCGTCATCGAAGTAATGGAACTGGGCTTCCACGAGAGGTACCACCGGACCTGCCAGCTAGTGGGAGCCTGACAGCAGGATCGTCATCGGAGCAAAGGAACAGGGCTTCCACGAGAAGTACCACCTGACCTACCAGCTAGTGGGAGCCTGGCAGCAGGACCATCATCGGAGCAAAGGAACTGGGCTTCAACGAGAGGTACCACCGGACATACCAGCTAGTGGGAGCCTGGCAGCGGGACTATCATCAGAGCAAAGGAAATGGCTTCCACGAGAGGTACCACCGGACTTGCCAGCTAGTGGGAGCCTGGCAGCGGGACCATCATCGGAGCAAATGAACTAGGCTTCCACGAGAGGTACCACCGGACCTACTAGCTAGTGGGTGCCTTGCAGCGGGATCTATCTCGAGGTGAGACCTATTACTCCCTCGAGAGATCAACCTGCCCTGCCAACTAGTGGGAGCCTGGCAGCGGGACAATCATCGGAGCAAAGGAACTGGGCTTCCACGAGAGGTACCACCGGACCTGCCAGCAAGTGGGAGCCTGGCAGCGGGACCGTCATCGGCGCAAAGGAACTGGGCTTCCATGAGAGGTACCAACTGACCTACCAGCTAGTGGGAGACTGGCAGCGGAATCGTCATCGGAGAAAAGGACTTGGGCTTCTACGAGGGGTACCACCGTACCTACTAGCTAGTGGGAGCCTAGCAGCGGGACCATCATCGGAGAAAAGGAACTAGGCTTCCACGAGAGGTACCACCGGACCTACCAGCTAGTGGGAGCCTGGCAGCGGGACCGTCATTGGAGTAGAGGAACTGGGCTTCCACGAGAGGTACCACCGGACCTATAAGCTAGTGGGAGCCTGGCAGCGGGACCGTCATCGGAGCAAAAGACTTGGGCTTCTACAAGGTGTACCACCGGGCCTATAAGCTAGTAGGAGCCTGACAGCGGGATCTATCTTGAGGTGAGACCTACTCCTCACTCGATACATCAACCTGTCCTGCCAGCTAGTGGGAGTCTGACAGCGGAATCTATCTCGAGGTTAGACCTACTCCTCCCTCGAGAGATCAACTTGCCCTACAAGCTAGTGGGATCCTGGTAGCGGAATATATCTCGAGGCGAGACCTACTCCTCCCTCGAGTGATCACCTTGCCCAGCCAGCTAGTGGGAGCCTGACAGCGGAATCTATCTCGAGGCAAGACCTACTCCCCCCTCGAGAGATCAACCTGCCCTGCTAGCTAGTGGGAGCCTAACAGTGGAATCTATCTCGAGGCGAGACTTAATCCCCACTTGAGAGATCAACCTGCCCTGCCAGCTAGTGAGAGCCTGGCAGTGGAATCTATCTCAAGGCAAGACCTACTGTTAGCTCGAGATATAAACATGCCCTGCCAGCTAGTGGGAGCCTGGCAGTAGAATCTATCTCGATGCGAGACCTACTCCTCCCTCGAGAAATCAACCTGCCCTTCCAGCTAGTGGGAGCCTGGCAGGGAAATCTATCTCAAGGCGAGACCTACTCCCTTGAGAGATCAACCTGCCATACCAGCTAGTGGGAGCCTGGCAGCAGAATCTATCTCGAGGCGAGACCTACTCCCCCCTCGAGATATCAACCTGCCCTGCTAGCTAGTGGGAGCCTGTCAGCAGAATCTATCTCGAGGCGAGACCAACTCCCCCCTCGAGAGATCAACCTGCCCTGCCATCTAGTGAAAGCCTTGTAGCGGAATCTATCTCGAGGGGAGACCAACTCCTCCCTCGAGAGATCAACCTGACCTGCCAGCTAGTTGGAGCTGACAGCGGAATCATCTCGTGGCGAGACCTACTCCTCCATCGAGAGATTAACCTGCACTGCCAGCTAGTGGGAGCCTGGCAGCAGAATTTATATCGAGGCGAGACCTACTCCACCCTCGAGAGATCAACCTGCCATGCCAGCTAGTGGGAGCCTGGCAGCGAAATCTATCTCGAGGCGAGACCTACTCCTCCCTCGAGAGATCAACCTGCCCCGCCAGCTAGTGAGATCCTGGCAGCGGAATCTATCTCGGGGCGAGACCTACTCCTCCCTCAATAGATCAACCTACCATGCCAGCTAGTGAGAGCCTGGCAGCGGAATCTATCTCGAGG
This sequence comes from Platanthera zijinensis, assembly GCA_039513925.1. Lineage (NCBI taxonomy): Eukaryota > Viridiplantae > Streptophyta > Magnoliopsida > Asparagales > Orchidaceae > Platanthera > Platanthera zijinensis. Next base: position 101,690,269 of record CM077096.1, on the reverse strand, counting down.
CGAGACCTACTCCCCCCTCGAGAGATCAACCTGCCCTGCCAGCTAGTGGGATCCTGGAAGCGGAATCTATCTCGAGGTGAGACCTACTCCTCCCTCGAGAGATCAACCTACCTTTCAAGCTAGTGAGAGCCTGGCAGCGGAATCTATCTCGAGGCGAGGTCTTTCATGGATCATAACTATTTTTCGGCGGTCCATGTCTTCAATCATTGTTGATACAATGCAAGCAAAATTCATTACAAAGAGGTGATTCACTTCTTTCTTACCTCCCTCTTCTCTCGTGAATCATCGGGTCCCTCCCCGGGTGCCGACATTACCCCTGTCCTCACATCTCTCCCCTGCCGCCTTGGGTTGGACTTCAATCTGCACTGGCTCTTGCGCTTGCTGAGGCTGATGATGTTGTGGCGCCGGAGCTCTCGTCCTTCTCAACTCCAGGAATTCGGGGAAAGTAGCTGTTCCATGGCCCTCCTCCTAGTGGAACTCATAGTAGGGTAACTCTACTCTGACTCTTCTCCTTCCCGTGCGGTTCCTCCTCTGCCTTCGACCGATCTCCATCGCTTGCTGCGGTGGGGGTAGAAGTTGATAGTTTTACTTTCAAGACTGCCTAACACCTAGAGGGGGGGTGAATAGGTTCTAATGCTTGTTTTCAATTTAGGCAGAATATAACTACTGAATATATACACACAGCACAGCAATCACAGAAATTCACACATCACAGATTGCACACAGTTTTATAGTGGTTCCCCAAGATCTGGGTACATCCACATTCCCCCTTCACCTATCTAGCAGTGTGCTAGATTTGGCCAAACCCCTTTCCTTAACTCAGATCCTCAGATCCTACAGCTCAGAATCAAAAATGGATTCCTACAACTCAGAGTGATACCACACTCCTACAACTCAGGCAAACCAGCCCTACCTCAGTCTCTATTCAAGACCTACAACTCAGAGATTATCTCTCCTACACTCAGCCTTTATAAATTAGGCTTACAACTCAGATCTATTAAAGATTCTACAAGATTTAGAAAAGAGTTTTATAGAATCTTGCCCTTGTTAGGAGAGAAAGGACAAGACAGCACCTGATCAGCTGATGGATGAAATCAACTGAAACTTAGCTTTCTTCAAAGCTTCTTGAATCTGAACTAGCTGAGTTGATTTCCAAACAGCTTTTTGAGAAACCTGTAACAACTTCCTTCTTGATCTTCAAATGGCTGGATCCCTCTCTATCCAACCCCTTTGAAAATACTTTAGAATTCTAGGACGAATTCTCCTTAAACTGATCCTGAGAGGTTGAACCCTTCAGAATGTCTTCTTAGATCTTCTGATGAAGATCTTCTTCAGTGCCTTGCACTTTCTTGATTTGATTCCTTAATCAAATTTCTTTAAGTGTTGCTTCTTAATCACAAAAATAAAATCATCTTTATTCTACTTCTGAATCTGTCTATTTATAGACCTTCTTTTTGGTGACCGGCTGGTCCGGTTTCTAACTGTTTTCTGACAAGTCTGACAGCTTCAGTTAACCTGCTGTAACCCACAGCTATCAAGTCTTCAAACAGATCTTGTGTCTTTGTCTTGGACAGCAAAGTGTCGAGAATGTCTGTCAGAAAGTGTCGAGACCATCTGTCTATATGTGTCGACACAAGTACCTCCGGTGTCGACACTGCCTCTAGTGAAGTCGACAAGTTTGCCTTTAAGTCAACTCAGCTTCTGACAGAGAGTATTTGTGTTGACTCAAACACTTCATCAATATTCAGCAAATGACTTGGTCTAGACTTGGCAGTGTGTCGACACAAGTCCTGGGTGTCGACACAGTTGATGTAGATTCAGAACATAGTATGTGTCGACACTGTCTTCAGGTGTCGACACAGCTTTTGTCGACTCTGCCTATATGTGTCGACTCAGTCTTCTGGTGTCGACACAAATATTGTCGACTTTGCCTCTGTGTGTCGACACAGCCTCCTGGTGTCGGCACAGTTGATGTCAACTATAATCTTGTGTGTGTCGACACTGCCTCCTGGTGCCGACACAGTTGATGTCGACTCATTTTCTCTGTGTCGACACAGCCTTCTTCATGTGTCGACACAATCTTCCTGAAGTGTCGACACATCTTCTTCTGATGTCGACACATGGACTTAGAAATTTTTCCATACTTTTAACCTGCACATATTCAACTTAAACAACATCAAATACACCTTGATGTATATCATTATGCTAAGTTAGACTTCTTCAAATCAGGTACACATTTTCCAATGTATCCAACAATCTCCCCCTATTTGGAGAAGTCATAACCCATATTAGCTAATGATATACACCACATACGATAATAATAAACAAAATGATGATGATGTATATAAGCTTAATAATATAGAAAATATTAACAATCAAAACACTTGCACAGATTCATCACAGAGATAAAAGCATATACACAAAAATTAATTAAAGAACAAGCTTTTGTGTATTATGTCAAAATGATTGTTTACAAAATGTTTAACACTGAATGTTTCACATTACACATTTTTAAACTAAAAACTTAAGACATCTAAGACTAAGACAGATCAGGCTCCTTTATAACAATCCCTCTTCCAGGTTGTACTTGTGCCTGCACAGAAGGTTCAGTTTCTTCCATGGGCTTTTTCCTTTAAGATTAGCCTTCTCCTGAGCCTCAGTCTTCAGTCTTTGTCTCTCAAAGTAGTGATATGGCTAGGGAAAGTATTTGCTAGGCTCCACAGCATCAGGAGGTAGCTTTCCCATCTTAGCTTTCCTTCTATACTGATAAATAGCCTCCTGTCTGGATTCATGCCTCTGCCATTCTTGTTCATTGTACCACTTGCCCCTTTCATGGACTTGATCTTTTATAGCTTTCCAGGCAGTTAGTATGATGTTTCTAGAGGTAGGCCTCCACTATTCAAAATCAGGTTTTAGTTCAGCTTGCTCCCTAAACATCTTCTTAGACAGTTGAGCCTCTTGCTGAGCCTTGATTGCAGCTTCAGGCATGTCTATTTTTCCAAGTATAATATTTGAAACCTCCTCAGGAGGACTATACATAGTTTGTACCATCTGATGAATCAAGTCAAAATCTGCAGGGGGTATATGACTTGAGCAACTTCTAGTTGGTTGCCTTCAAGTAGACCTTTTGGCTGTACTCCTGACTCTGCCATATTATCATCATCACAAAGGGGTGGATATCCCAATGTGTCTCTGATACTGTTAGTTACCCACTTGGCATGTTCTGAGCCAGCAGAAATAAGTACCCTCTCCCCCTTTAGGACTTCTCTTTCTACATGATTTCTGAGATCGTCCTTCTGAAATCTGATCTGACTATCTAGATAATTAATGCCATCTTTGAAGAAGGGTTTCAACTTGTTAAGTTTTGCAGTAATTTCCTTCTGGGAAGTGGTTATGGCTGACTTAACTGAGTCTAAAGCAGTATTGAACTTAGTTTCATATGCAAGCATTTCAGCTGCCCTAGCTTTAGTAAATTTAGTCATGGTTGTTTGAAATTGAGCAAGAATATTTGTGTTGGCAGTTGTCAGATTGTCATTTAGCCGTTTTTGATTTTCAAGAATGTATCCTTGATTAACAGATTGAGCATCTATTTCTTTCTTCATTTCCCCTTGTTGTTGTGCCAGATATACAACATCATGTGCCCCTTTTGTAAAACAATCAGTTATTTCTCTTTTATTTTGATTGACTTCAAATCTTATAGACTTTATATCTTGAGCCAGATCAAACTGAAGATTTTTATTACTTTCATCAACATATTTCTCCGTGGCTAATCTCTGATTATCTAGCTTCACCTACAAATATACCATGAACTTGTTGTAATTAAAATCAGATGGAGATTGGTGAGTTGAAGACTGTAGAGCCTGCTTGTAGCTATGACTTCTTCTTTTGAAGACCATGAGCTTCCTTTTCTTTGCCACTCTGGCTTCTGCAGACTCAGATTCTGAAAAACTTTCAATCTGAACTCTTTCAGGAGGTGAAGGTGGAATATCTGTCTCAGTGACATGTTGATCTTTGTGAACAATCCCTTGCTCCCCCTCAATTTCGAGCTCCTTCTCAATTTCTTGCTCCTCTTCAACTCTATCAGTAGAAATTTCAACATCAGAAAACAACTCATCTATAGTGAATTCCTTTTGTGCCTGAGTAGAAGATGAGTCATCTAAGCCAGCAGTGTGCAAATCTTTTGATAAATCTATTTGTTCTTTCTCTTGCACATGTTCAGAAATCTGCTCCCCCTGCACCTATTCAATGTTAGGAATGTCCTGTGCAGAAGAATAAACTTGCTCCCCCTGTACCTGTGCAGGTAAAGATTCATCCTGGACTTGAGTAGACTCAGGCTGGTCTTCAGCCTGCTCTCTCACTTGATCTCCTGGAAGTTGTTCAGTATTTTCATCATGACCTGGGGATTTCTCTGGTGTGTCCTGCCTGTCCACATCAGGCATCTCTTTGGACAGAACTCTATCCCATCTTGCGAATAATCTCATGTCCATTTTTCTCATGTGATTGATCTTAGTCCCAGGAATTTGTTGCATGACCTCTGGGATGAGTCCAGCCAGATATAGACTCAAAATCCTAGCCAGATTTGGCTTCTTAAGTCCTTCCTTGATTTTATCAAACAGAACTGCTGACCAGTATATGTTAACCCTGAAGATGATCCTTGTCATGAGGTTAAACATTAAGGCCGAAATCCTATCATGGCCGCCAGGTTTACACAAAATCACCTTCCCAACCACTTCAGATAGAAATTTGCCTTGTGGATTCATTCCTTTTCTGTTGATGGCTGCTCCAATTTTGACAGTTGGATCCAATCCACACCATTGTAGAGCCTCCCTTGTCTTAGAGGCTGGGACCTCTTCTTCATTCTCAATGCTTGGTAATTGAAGAATCTTTCTTAAACTCCGTAGAGTAATTTTCACCTTGGTTCCATGAACTGTGGATTTGATCTTGAGTCCAGAAGAATCCACTGATGCTGAAGTGTAAAATTCAAGTACCTCCTTCTTCCAGATTTTGGTGGGTTCAGAAACCAGATATTCCAAACCATTATCAGCAAGATAAGATATCACCAGTTTTATTTCAGGCGAGGCATTGTCGAATGCAGCCCTAACTAGCTCATATCCCTCATTGACGTTATCCTCAACCTTTGGCGCCATTGGAAAGATGAGAAAACTAGAGAGAAGAGAAGAGAGAGAATGTCGACACAGGGTTTTAGTCTCGAAAACCTTGTGAGCGTGTCGACAGAATACGTTCTTGACCTATTTATACCCTCTATTGAAAGAAGGTCAAAAGGCGGGCAAAAACAGACTAAATGTGTTGACACAGATGAAATGTGTCGACACAAACTTTTACTATCTCGACATCAATGTTGACTACTGTGTGTCGACACCAATTGGAGATATGTCGACACAAGAGAGACATAGTAGAGTATTAGAAATTCTGTGTCGACTCTTAGTACAAGTGTCGACACAATATCTATAAGTGTCGACACCATTATTCTGGTGAAGTCGACACTACATTTCTGGATAAGTCGACTATTTGACCCTTAAGTGTCGACACAAATTCTCTGTGTCGACACAAATTCTCTAACAAGTCGACATAACTATACTGAGTCAACACTTTATTACTGAAAGTGTCGACACCATTTTACTTAGCCAATTTCTGTTTGTTGATATACTAATCAATGGTCAGCATTACTAATTCAATTTTAAATTTATTGAATTTTGTTTCATCCAGTGGCTTAGTAAAAACATCTGCAATTTGATAATCTGTTTTAACAAATTCCAATGAGATATCTTCTCTTTCTACATGCTCTCTAAGAAAATGGTATTTTATTTCTATATTCTTAGTTCTACTATGAGAAATAGGGTTGTTAGCAATAGAAATAGCACTCTTAGAATCACACAATAAAGGTGTTCTACTTACTTGAATACCATAGTCCTTTAACTGATGTTGAATCCACAATAGCTGTGCACAGCAACTTCCAGCAGCAACATGTTCAGACTCAGCTGTGGATATTGCCACACTGGTCTGCTTCTTACTGCTCCAAGATATCAGTCTTCCTCCCAAAAATTGGCAAGTACCTGTAGTACTCTTTCTATCCTCTCTACATCCTGCAAAATCTGCATCTGAATAACCTATTAGTTAAAAATCTCTATTCCTAGGGTACCAAAGGCCTAGATTTGGTGTGCCATTTAAATATCTCAAAATTCTTTTAACAGCAGTGTAATGAGAATCTTTAGGGCATGCCTGGTACCTAGCACAGACACATGTAACATACATAATATCTGGTCTATTAGCTGTGGGGTATAATAGAGAACCAACTATTCCTCTATACAAAGACTCATCTACAGGCTTACCTGTATCATCTTTACATATAGGAATATTTGTTCCCATAGGAGTTTTCATGGTAGAGGAATATTCCATACCATATTTCTTTATCACCTCTTTGGTGAACATAGACTGGGATATGGACAAGCCATCATCAGTCTGTCTAACTCGAAGTCCCAAGAAGAACTTAAGTTCCCCCATACTACTCATTTCAAACTTCCCTTGCATAAGTTTGGCAAACTTCTTGCAAAGGTTGTTCTCTATAGACCCAAAAATTATGTCATCCACATAGATTTGGACTAAGATTATCTTGCCTTTGGACTCCCTAAGGAATAGAGTCTTGTCTATTTTGCCTCTTGAGAATTTGTTCTCAATAAGGAAAGTAAACAGGGTGTCATTCCAAGCCCTTGGGGCTTGCTTTAACCCATATAAAGCTTTCCTAAGTCTAAAAACATAATCAGGTTTAAGAGAGTCTACAAAACCTGATGGTTGTTCCGCATAGACTTCTTCTTTTAGATCTCCATTTAGAAATGCTGATTTCACATCCATTTGGTATACCTTGAATCCTTGGTATGCAGCATAGGCAAGAAACATCCTGATTGCCTCCAGTCTTACTACTGGGGCAAATGTCTGATCAAAATCTATTCCCTCTTCCTGCCTATATACTTTAGCAACCAGTCTTGCTTTGTTCTTTACTATTACTCCACTCTCATCCAACTTATTCCTAAATATCCACTTTGTTCCAATGATGTTGTGGTCTTTTGGTTTAGGAACAAGTACCCAGACTTTGCACCTTCTGAATTGATTAAGCTCCTCTTGCATAGCATTAATCCAATGTTGGTCTTGGATGGCTTCTTCAAATTTCTTAGGTTCCAATTGAGATAGGAAACTTGAGTGCAGGACTGTGCTCAGATTTCTGCTTCTAGTCTGCACTCCTTGACTTGGATCACCTAGTATTTGATTACCTGGATAATCTTTTAGATGTCTTATGGCTGGAGGAAGATTTCCTTCAGGTTGGACATCTCCAGCTCCTTCATCATGCTGTACTTCTTGGTTGTCATCAGCTTCTATAGAGTTTTGTACTCCCCCTGGACTGTAGCCTTCATTTTCCACTGCTTCATTTGCTGTTGAACCTTCTGCAATGGAAAGCTTGTCCATCATTTTGCTTATACCTGTTGGACTGTATGAACTATAAGGCAACTCACCGTTGATTAATCTTGATTCATCAAACACAACATGTACTGATTCTTCTACAACTTGAGTAGTCAAGTTGAAGACTCTATAGGCCTTACTATTTATGCTGTACACAACAAATATCCCATCTTGGGATTTGGCAGCAAACTTAGTTAGATATGACTTGCCATTGTTAAGTATATAGCACTTGCAACCAAAGATCCTAAAGTAGGATAGATTTGGTTTTCTACCTTTCATAATTTCATAGGGAGTCTTTTTGTGGTACTTGGTGATAGAAGCCCTATTGATCACATGACATGCAGTGTTTACTGTCTCAGCCCAGAAATATTCTGGAAGAGAGGTGTCACTCAATAGAGTTCTACCAGCTTCAATCAATGTCCTATTCTTTCTTTCAGCAATGCCATTTTGCTGAGGTGTTCTAGGTGAGTAGAACTCTTGGAAAATCCCAAAGTCTTCACATAAATTTGTCATACTTTCAGATTGAAATTCAGTGTCATGGTCACTTCTGATTTTGACCACTGTACTATTTAGTTCATTCTTAATTTGTTTCACAAAACTAAGTAAGACACTAAGGGTTTCTGATTTTTGTCTCAGAAAGAACACCCATGTATATCTAGAATAGTCATCTACAACCACAAAAGTGTAGCCTACCTAGACTATGAACTGGCATAGGACCAAAAAGATCCATATGTAAGAGGTATAAGCACCTCACAGAATCCTTGTTTTCAAGACTATGAAAGGAGGATTTTGTCTGCTTGCCCTTTTGACAAGCTGAACATATCCCTTCCTTTATACACTTAACTTGAGGACCATTCCTCACTAACTCTTTGCTGAAGAGTTGGCCAATTGTCTTGTAGTTAAGATGAGCCAACCTCTTGTGCCACTTGACACAATGAGATGCATTATCATCAGCTACAAGACAGATGGGAGAAGCCTTGCTCTCACATACAAAATTAAGACAATAAACATGTCACTTTCTATACCCAGTCAATATGATCTTTTGATCACTTGACCTTTTGATATGACATCCATCCTTAACAAATGAAATGTCATATCCAAGATCACTCAGCTGACTTATGTCAATCAGATTATGTTTCAAACCTTTTACATAAGCCACTTGGGTGATGGTAATTTGGTTTGAAGAAATGTTACCAAACCCTTTGATGATTCCTCTTTTAGATCCACCAAAGATTACTTTAGGTCCATCTTTGACAGATGTGAACTCCTTTAGTAGCCCCTTTGTTCTAGTCATGTGTTTGGAACATCCACTGTCCAAGTACCATATTGGGGCATGGCAACTTGGACTTTCCTGCAATACAGAATTACTTTCCCTTAGAGCCCAAGAATGTCTTGGGTCCTTGGTTCAAGTTAGCTCCATTCATATCAAATCTTTTAGGAATTCCTCTAACAGGTAGATTGGTGTTCTTCCTGACACTTGTGTTATGCCAACAGTCCAAGGCAAAATGCCCTATTTTGCCACAGCACCAGCAATCATATTTGTTGTACCTAGTTCTAGGTACAAACTTAGCAGTTTTGTAGTCAGGAAAATTCCTGACATGTGCTGGTGCTGCAGCAGCCGCCCATTGGTTTCCTTAGAAGATGGGATTTATTGTCATGGACTGATTTATTGGCTTTAACAACTTTGTCACTTAGAACCTCAATCTTCTTATGACCATGAATGTGTTCATGATCATATTTGTTAGAAGGCAAGTGCACCTTTCTAAACATAACAGGGACTGAATGGTTTAGAGGCTGAACAGGAGCTTTGCCTTTTCTTTTGAATTGGGCAGCCCTGAGGTTACCTTTGAAGCCTAATCCAGCCTTACCCTTTTGAGCCACAAAATCATCTATTAAAGGTAAGACATATTTTGGCTTAGACATACTAGCCACTAATTCTTTCTCTATTCTTAGTCTGGCCTCCAGACTCTTAATTTGATCATTGTTATATTTGATTGTGCCCATCTGAATATAGGTTATATTTTTCAGTTTGGCAATCTCATTTAACTTTTGATCCATTATTTTTTCAAACTCAGTTGCAGCCACCTTAAGATCAGCAATTTCCTGAGCCTGAGTTTTGACTAGGTTCTTGCTTTTCTTAAGAGCCTGTAACAATTCCCTATATTCATCCATCAACTGATGAATATCACCTTCAGATTCAGATCCATTCACATCACTTGATGTAGATGAATCTGACTCAGAACCAGTACTAAAATCAGAAGAACTAAAACCCTTTTGTACCTTACTAGGACCAGGCTGATCCTGGCATTGGTTATCTTCTAACTCAGCCATCATACCCATGCATTCCTTGTCTTCTTGATCATGAATGGAATCCATCAGTTGAAGAAATTCTTCTTCTTCATTGGCTGCATACAATCCTATGTATGCTTCTGCTTCAGATTCTAACTCTGATGAGGACTGATCTGTAAGGCTCTTTTCCATCTTTGCAACAAAGGATTTCTCCTTCTTGCCCTTTTGATGAGTCTTCTTTTTGTCAGATGACTCCTTCCTCTTATCTGGACAATCAACCACCACATGTCCAGGCCTATTACAACAATAACATACAATCATTGATGTAATGGCTTTGCTGGGCTTAGTTCTGCTCCCCTCCTTCCTTGATGATTTTCTCTTCTGATAATAATCATCAGCTGACTGTGATGTGGAGGGCCTTGAATTCCACTGCTTCTTCTTTAAGAACCTCTGAAACTGTCTTGTAAAAGCAGCAAAATCTGTATCTGAATCACTACTTTCTGAAACCTGATTGTCTGAATTTTCAGAATTAACTTCTGCAACTTCCTTAGGAGGAGATGGAGATATCCTCCTATACTTTCTAGTGACTTCTGCCTTGAAGGCCACTGACTTGTCTCTATGCTATCCTTTTGAATTCTTTTCTTCCTCCTTCCTAACCATTAGTTGCATTTCATAAGATAGCAACTTTCCAAACAAGGTTGGAGGAGAAATCTCTGCCAGTTTAGCCACTTCTCTTATGGCACAAATCTTGGCGTCCCAGTCCTTTATCAAGGACCTTAGGAATTTGTCATTCAGTTCATAGGTACTGAAGATCCTTCCATAGGACATCAATTCATTTACTATTCTGTAGAATTTCTTATAGCATTCAGACATGCTATCAGACTTCCCTTATCTGTAACTCTCATACTCTTGGTTGAGCATAGACTTCCTATCCTGTCTAAGTTCTTCAGAACCCTCCATGTAGACAATCAAGGTGTCCCACATTTCCTTGGAGGTTTTACAGTGAATCAGATTTTGGAATGTAGAATCATCTATGACACTTACAATTATATTCTGAGCTCTCTTATCCATAGTTGTCAATATGATTTCATCCTTTGTCATTTCTGAAAAATCCTTAGGAATTTGCTGATTTTCATCTAATATAGAAATCTTCATTGGAATGTATGGACCTTCTTTCACTGTGATATAGATTCTTGGGTCTGAGGCCTCCATAAACAACCTAACCCTTTACTTCCAGATTCCAAAGATTTCTTTTCTACAGATGGGTAGCTTCATAGATCCCAACTCCTTGTGATTCTCACCTGAACCCATTTTCTTGATTCTTGAATCTGCCTTTAGATTTAACTCAGACTATTAAGTCTTTCTTTGAGTAACCTCCCTCTGATACCACTTGATAGTTTTACTTTCAAGACTGCCTAAATACCTAGAGGGGGGTGAATAGGTTCTAATGCTTGTTTTCAATTTAGGCAGAATATAACTACTGAATATATACACACAGCACAACAATCACAAAAATTCACACATCACAGATTGCACACAGTTTTATAGTGGTTCCCTAAGATCTGGGTACATCCACTTTCCCCCTTCACCTATCTAGCAGTGTGCTAGATTCGGCCAAACTCCCTTCCTTAACTCAGATCCTCAGATCCTATAGCTCAGAATCCAAAATGGATTCCTACAACTCAGAGTGATACCACACTCCTACAACTCAGGCAAACCAGCCCTACCTCAGTCTCTATTCAAGACCTACAACTCAGAGATTATCTCTCCTACACTCAGCCTTTATAAATTAGGCTTACAACTCAGATCTATTAAAGATCCTAGAAGATTTAGAAAAGAGTTTTATAGAATCTTGCCCTTGTTGAGAGAGAAAGGACAAGACAGCACCTGATCAGCTGATGGATGAAATCAACTGAAACTTAGCTTTCTTCAAAGCCTCTTGAATCTGAACTAGCTGAGTTGATTTCCAAACAGCTTCTTGAGAAACCTGTAACAGCTTCCTTCTTGATCTTCAAATGCCTGGATCCCTCTCTATCCAATCCCTTGGAAAATACTTCAGAATTCTAGGACGAATTCTCCTTAGACTGATCCTGAGAGGTTGAACCCTTCAGAATGTCTTCTTAGATCTTCTGATGAAGATCTTCTTCAGTGCCTTGCACTTTTTCGATTTGATTCCTTAATCAGATTTCTTTAAGTGTTGCTTCTTAATCACAAAAATAAAATCATCTTTATTCTACTTCTGAATCTGTCTATTTATAGACCTTCTTTTTGGTGACCGGCTGGTCCGGTTTTTAACTGTTTTCTGACAAGTCTGACAGCTTCAGTTAACCTGTTGTAACCCACAGCTGTCAAGTCTTCAAACAGATCTTGTGCCTTTGTCTTGGACAGCAAAGTATCGAGAATGTCTGTGAGAAAGTGTCGAGACCACCTGTCTATATGTGTCGACACAAGTACCTCCGGTGTCGACACTGCCTCTGGTGAAGTCGACAAGTTTGCCTGTAAGTCGACTCAGCTTCTGCATACTACAACTTGAGAATGAGTCGACACAGAGTATTTGTGTTGACTCAAACACTTCATCAATATTCAGCAAATGACTTGGTCTAGACTTGGCAGTGTGTCGATACAAGTCCTGGGTGTCGACACAGTTGATGTAGATTCAGAACATAGTATGTGTCGACACTGCCTTCAGGTGTCGACACAGCTTTTGTCGACTCTGCCTATATGTCTCGACTCAGTCTTCTGGTGTCGACAAAAATATTGTCGACTTTGCCTCTGTGTGTCGACACAGCCTCCTGGTGTCGACACAGTTGATGTCAACTATAATCTTGTGTGTGTCGACACTGCCTCCTGGTGTCGACATAGTTGATGTCGACTCATTTTCTCTGTGTCGACACAGCCTTCTTCAAGTGTCGACACAATCTTCCTGAAGTGTCGACACATCTTCTTCTGATGTCGACACATGGACTTAGAAATTTTTCCATACTTTTAACCTGCACATATTCAACTTAAACAACATCAAATACACCTTGATGTATATCATTATGCTAAGTTAGGCTTCTTCAAATCAGGTACACATTTTCCAATGTATCCAACAGAAGTTTTTTAGGGTCTTGCCCTTGGAAGTTGTACGTTCCATGGACTCCATGATAATCGCCCGCACCTTGGATGAGACCTCTTCCTGGACCTTGAACGGGTCCTCCCTGTTGCCTCCAACCTGGCTCCGAACCTTCTTGAGGTCCCTAGAGCCCCTTAGCTCTCTGCTCCTCTCTCATTCTCCCCTCCTGATACCTCGAGCCACCTTACTCCTTTGACTCTACCTCTGTTAGGCTTGCCAACTTCTTGACAAATGTCGGGTTGACCACCACCATGGCTATCTCCTCGGCCTCCCTTTCCATCAGCTCCCCGAAGGAAAGGGGGGCCTTTCGGGTCAGGCCCATCTTGAAGAAACCCTCGCACAACCCCACCATGAACGCCATCTGGAGGGCATACCCTTGCATATCCTAGATATTCAGGATCTCTTCTTTGAACCTGTCGACATAGTGGGCCAGCGACTCCTCGGCCCTCTGCCTTATCAGGAAGATGGATTCAGGACTCTTCTTCCTCTTCTTGGAGGTGGAGAAGCGGAGCTGGAAGCTCTGCCTTAAGTTCTCGAACCCATAGATTGACCTCTGAGGGAGTTGATGAAACCAGTCCCTTGCCTTCTCCTTCAACGTGATCGCAAAGAGGCGACACTTGAAGGAATCCGTCATCGGCCTGATGGAGACGGCAACCTCGAACCACTGTAGGTGTTGGACAGGATCATCCTTCCCGATATAGTAAGCCATGTCTGGCTCTCTAAACCCCTCGGGAACGGGAGGTGAGATGATCAGTTCGCTGAAGGGTAACCCCCTGGGGGGTGCTCTCGCCACCTCTACTCATGCGACCTACTCGCCTGGAGGGCTAGCACTCGACGGTCTTGGGAACAGCTCCCGGCTGGGGAGGTCTCGCTCGACCCCCTCTCCCATTCTTTCCTTCCCAAGTCGTCTACCTAGTGCAATTCCTTCTCCCCCTGCTGGTGTCATCTCGTATGTACCCCTGGGAGGTAGCTAGCCAAGACAACTCTGGGTTAGCTCGGCGAGACCCCTGGGAGCCAGTCCCTGGGTTGTGGGGGTTTAGCTGTCAGCCCGAGGGGCAATGCCTCTCAGTATCTCCATGATGCCGGAGATGGAAGCCATGAAATCCTCCCTTCCCACAAAGGGTCCGGGGTTGGGGAGCTCGCCGAGATCATCACCACCTCCCTGATCTCCATCCATGACTCTCTCCCGAGATCTTTTGTGCTGGTCACTCTCCACGCTAACCGCACCAAAATGTTAAAACCAAAAACTGGTCTCTCATTGAGTTCGGGTTCCAAAAGAGGGGTGACCTCACACCTACTACACTCGGGGGAACGTTACGGGCCTAAGACTTAGGAAACTATGAACAGACCCTCGGCTCTAGCGTGGAGGTCCCACCTCACACCAGGAAGACCTTTGAGGTCTCCCCCTCCCTAGCTAATGCTTGAGCTAGGTGCCTTGGAGGAAGAAAGCCAAGGGGATTTAAGTGGCTAAGAAGCAATGCACTTCAAGGCACCCTCAAGGGTCTATTTATAGATTTTCCAAGTCCTATGGTTAAAATGACCAAATTGCCCCTAGGACAAATAAGCCTCAAGCAAATAGAAAATCTCCACACCGGGGGGTAAAGAGGTAATCCCCCTTCGAGGGCATAATGGTAAAAACATGTCGGTCGAGCTGGCAGTTAGGCGAGAAGCGAGGGGCGGCCTTCGCGAACAGACGGCCTGCGAGACGAGATAGCCTGCTGAGCGAGACAGCTTGCTTGACGTGACAACCTACCTATCGAGAGGGCCTGCCTGACGAGAGGGCCTGCTTGACGAGACGGCCTACCTAATGTGACAGCATGCTTGTCGAGACATCCTGCTTGATGAGATGGCTTGCATGACGAGATGGCCTGCTGGGCGAGATGGCCTTCCTGACGAGACGGCTTGCCTGATGAGACGGCCTGCCTGACGAGATGTCCTGCCAGACGAGACGGCCTGCCTGATGATACAACCTGCCTGACAAGACGGCCTGCCTGACAAGACGGCATGACTGACGAGACGATCTGCCTGACAAGACGCCCTTCCTAACGAGACGGCCTTCCTGACGAGACGACATTACTGACGAGAGGCTTGACTGACGAGAAGGCCTGCTTGACGAGACGGCCTGCCTGATGAGACGGCCTGCTTGTGGGCTGGGGCCTTGGTGACTCTTCAAGGGGGCCCTGGGGATATAAATATTTCCTCCCCCTACTAGTATATTACGCAGGTCCACCCAAAATTGTCCTCCAGGAGTGCAAAACTCCCAAAACCTTAAAACGTGTGCCAAGTCTTGTGCTAAGTCTTGCGCCTTGTTTGGGGCCCTCTTCGCAAATACGGGGTTATACACGAAGGCTCTTGCACCGCCTTCCGCAACACTGAAATGTGGAATACATAGTGTAGACCACTCAAGTCCACTAATAGCCTCAAACGATAAGCCGCTTCGCCGACCCGCACTAGAATCTCAAATAGACCAAGGTATGTCGGGCTCATCTTCTTTAAGAATCATACCCGTGACACACCCTTGAACGGCTTTATCTTCAAGTACACCCAATCGCCGACCGCAAACTCCGCGTTCCGGTGCTTGGCATTATAGTACTTAGCTTGTCTATCCTAAGCGATCAACAAATGCTCTCGAATGATCCGCACCATGGAAGTAGCGCTCTCCACCTCCTTCTTCTTGTACAACCTTGCCTCACCTGTCTCTAGCCATGACAACGGCGTGCGACACTTCCTACCATATAGGGCCTCGAAGGGCGCCATCTGTATACTTCCTTGGTAGCTATTGTTGTACGCAAATTCCACCAGATACAGGTGGTCCTCCCAATGCTTTCCAAAATCTAGAACGCACATGCAAAGCATGTCCTCCATTGTTTTGTTGACCCTGTCGGTCAGCCCATCCGTCTACGGATGGAAGGCTGTGCTGAACTTCATTCTAGTACGCAACATCTGCTGCACCAACCTCCAATCATTGGAAGTAAAATGCCCATCTTGATAACTCACGATGCTGCGGGGCACACCGTGCAGTCTGACTATATTATCCACATCTAACTTCGCCAGTTTCTCCACCGAATCATCCTTCCTATGTAGAATGAAGTGAGACACCTTTGTTAACCGATCTACGATCACCCAGATGGCGTCGTTTCCCTTCTGCGACTTTGGCAAGCCATGCACAAAGTCCTTCGAAATGTCGTCGAACTTCCATTCCAGAATAGGCAATGATTTCAAGAATCCTCCTGGCTTTTGACACTCTGCCTTTACTAAGGTGCAAGTCTGACATTTAGCCACAAACAGTGCTACATCCTTCTTGAGCCCTGGCCACCAAAACAACTTCTTTAGGTCCCGGTACATCTTCGTGCTCGCTGGGTGGATTGAGTACTTGGAATGATGAGCCTCGTACATAACCTCCGCCCGTAGATTTCCCACGTTTGGGACACACAAATGATTGTCCTTCCTTAGAAGTCCATCTTTAACTGAAAACCGGGAATTTTACCCATCCAATGCTGAATCCATGAGCTCCTTCATGCCGTCATTCAACTCCATAGCCTGCCGAATGCAATCATCCAGGTCATACTGAACTTCCGTCAAGTTAAACAATGCCTTGGCGCTAGTCTGCTTGTCAACATAATAGATCTCTAATGCCTCCAACTCCTGAATTAACCTCTGATCATGAACCGACAACCAGTTGGCCTGGGCGGGAGCCCTGCGACTCAACGCATCCGCAACTACATTGCCTTTCCCGGGTACATAATGAATCTAGAACGTAAAGTCCCCCAGGAACTCCATCCATCTCTGCTGCCTCATGTTCAGATCCTGCTGATCCAACAGGTACTTCAAGCTCTTATGGTCGGTATAAATATCGACTTTTACGCCGTACAGATAGTGTCTCCACAGCTAAAGCTCAAAAATCACGGCTGCCAACTCCAAGTCATCGACCGGATAATTTATTTGGTGCACTTTCAGCTGACGTGATCCATACGCAATAACACTCCAATGCTGTAGTAGCATGCAGCCCAAACCACTGCCTGAGGCAGCACTATAAATCTCGAAGCCTTCGGTCCCATGCAGCGAGCTTAGCACTCGCATGGTGGTCAACCGACTCTTCAGCTCTTCAAATGCTTGAGCGCACTCTTGCATCCATAAAAACTTCTGATCTTTTCTTGTCAACTTTGTGAGAGGTAATGCTATCTGCGAGAAGTTCGCTACGAAGCGACTGTAATAGCCGGCAAACCCCAGAAAACTCCAGTCTTCCGCTACCAAAGACATCACAAGCAACTCCCGTATCACAACAATCTTCGCTGGATCTACCGCTATTCCTTCACCGCTGACAATATGACCAAGGAATGCTATTGAGTATAACAAGAACTTGCATTTGGAGAATTTTGCGTAAAGTTTATTCCTCCTCAGCGTCTCCAACACCAGATGCAAATGCTTGAAGTGATCTTCCTCGTACTGAAAGTACACCAATATGTCGTCGATGAAAAGGATCAAAAATTGGTCTAGGTACTCTCTAAACATCCTATTCATCAGATCCATGAACATCGATGGCGCATTAGTCAGCCCAAACGGCATGACCGTGAACTCGAAATACCCATACCTCGTGCTGAATGCTGTCTTCATGATATCACTCTCCCTTATCCTTAGCTGATAATACCAAGACTTCAAATCCAATTTTGAATATACCGACGACCCGAATAACTGATCAAAAATATCATCAATCCTTGGGATCAGTTATTTATTCTTTTTCGTTAGCTTGTTATATTCTCTGTAGTCGATACACAGCCGCAAACTCCCATCCTTCTTCTTAACAAAGAGGACCGGTGCGCTCCAAGGCAACGAGCTTGGATGCACATACCCTTGCTCCATCAACTCTTCTAGTAGAAACTTTAACTCTGCCATCTCCTTAAGCGCCAACCTATATGGATAATGTGACACAGGTTTGGCACCTGGCACGAGCTCGATCGTGAAGTTGATCTCCTGCTGCGGTGGGGCATCGGGAAGATTATCAGGGAACACCTCGGGGTACTCACAAACAATTGGGATACTACCCAAAGTGAGCTTAGGCTTTTCAGCCTCCACTAACGGGAATAACAGCTCTGCACCAGCACAAACTACCTTGACAACCTGAAGAGCAGACATCAGTGTCTTGCTCGACCCCTTTAGTCCCGTAAACGTTGTCTCCTGCCCAAAACCCAACTTGAACTCTTTGCGGTTACAATCTATAAAAGCCTTCTTCTCCGAAAGCCAATCCATACCGAAGATGATGTCAAACTCTACTAGCGGCAGCAACGCCGCTAACAAGTTGAACTCTAGACTTCCAATATGAACCTTTGCGGCACATATTCTGTCCGAGCGCATCGAAAACCCATTCGGCAACATCACATCCAATTTGTCCTTCGCCATCAAAGAAGGCAGTCCGATGCGCGTTATGAAACTTTCGGAAAAAAAGGAGTGTGAAGCTCCCGTATCGAATAGTGCTCGTGTCGGACAATCCCAAATAAAACAAAGCCTATACAAACAGTAATAAGCTAACAAGCACTAGGTAACAGTATTTAAAGTTAACTTGCTTTATATTAAACCGTACATGTCACCACGTCTGCCTGTTTAATGGCCTCCAGCTGGCCTAAATTACAGACTCTCAGTTGAGTCGGAGCATAGTGGGATGTGGTTTACTGCACCGCCTTGCCCTTTACTTCATAAGTTGCTCCTTGCTTTCTCTCGTACTTCGGACGTCCGTTCCAACAATCACGGGCAAAATGCCCCGTCTTTCCACAAGTGAAACAAGCGCCTGGGGTTCGGTTGGTTGCCCCCGAGGCACTGGTAGAAGGGGCTGGACCCGACGTCCTAGCCTTCTTGTGGAATCTGCGATATCCAGACTTCGAAGTAGTCGACACTTTAAACTCCGATTTCCTGCCACTGGAGTCCTTCTTCGCCTGAACATTCTTGATGTCCTTTTCAAAGGACCGGGCCGAGTTGACCAAGGTTATGAAACCTGCGCCATAGGCCCCAAAAGTTGCAATCTTATGTCATCTCTCAAACCTTCATAGAATCGGCTCGTCTTGCGCTCCTCATCAGCAAAGGTTGCGCTTGCGTACCAGCCTAAACGAGTAAACTCGTGGAGATACTCTTCCACGGTACTTTCTCCTTGAACAAACTTCTGGAAGTCATTCTCCAAAGAAATCCTCTAAGCTGAGGGGAGGTATCGAGCCAAGAATAACCTTGAAAACTCCTCAATTGAGACATCAGCCAACTTCCTGCCCCTTAGATGGTTTTGCTCCAATCCTTCCCACCATAGCCTTGCGTCACCGTCCAGCAAGAACATCGGAATTGTGGTCTTCTGCCACTCCTCAATCTCAGTCGGTGTCAGCACTCTATTAACTCTAGAGAGCCAATCCTCCACTTGAGTTGGGGTTCCAGTAACCGAGAACACAGGAGGATTGAATTCCATCACGTGCTTCAGCTGCTTCTCCGTTGCTTTCCTCGGCAACACTGGCTCCAAGACCACCTGTTCCACCCTCCTTTGCTCTGCCGCTTGAAGCGGTACTTGCTCAATAGTAGGAGCGGGCTGCTGTACCAACCTCGCAGGCTGCGCGTTGATCATCACAAACACAACCTCCGCTACCAATCGAATGGTCTCAGCTAAAGGGGGTGTTGCAGGCGCATCATTTGGTGCGTTGCTCGCCTCAGAAACTGGCCGTTCCGACAGCCCAGCACCACTCCTAGTCACCTAGAATCATGCAAAACACTGATAAGAGACCACACAACATTGCAAAAAGCAATTATAGTAACACGCAGGTTCCCCAAACATGTGTATTTTCATTCATAAGTGGACATTCATGGGTTCTTTTCATGTTATAAATATGACGCACACTCGTGTGCTCACCACCCCTTAAATGGAATTCGCCCACGAATTCATTTAAGCCTGACCGAAACCGGTAGTCTGATACCAAATTGTAACACCCCTATCCGTCACACAGCATATAACAGTAGGTCCGACCGGGGCCCGACGACATATACCACTGATAGACAGGTGTGTTACTTATTGAAACCAATCAACCAATCACCACGTCTTACACAGAGCATCTAGCAGAAGCAATTTATTAAGTTGCAAGAAATAAAGAACCCAGCCAAGCATGAATGTCCACTACTCAAACCAACAGGAATGTACAATACACAAGTACTGGCCTTATGGACTTACAATAGTTTGCTCAAAAATAAGTTTCTTCCAAACCTCGGTACGCAGGCCGGTCACACATGAGAATATAAGAAAAACACTAAAAATTAGGCCTTCGAGGGCCGGCTCAGCAACTTTGGCTTTAGCCCGCTATTACCGCTCGTCTCGGCAGCACCTACAAGCAACAATCCACTGCACTTTATTAGCATAACCAAGCAGTAACCATGGCCTTATTATAACCAAAGCAACGGTCAGCTATACTGACCAAATTATAACCACCCTACACCCAAACTCAGGGCGGCAAAGCTCTTTCCCTTCACTTTGTTATCATAACCAAGCAATATAGTGTAAAAACACTTCATCCCAGGCGCAGGCACGCACGACAACACACCCCGTGTACTCAGGGCACATTTATGGCGATCTGGCCAACGTCAAATCAATTTAAGCCATAGACGTTTCCGTCTCACCACCGCCCCTTGGACGGCCAACCTTATGAGCATTTTGTCTTCCTGGCACGGTTCACGTAAATTTAAGTCATAGACTCCCGAAGACACTCATCTATGCCAATGTTCCCACCAAACGACATAGAACAGGTATGGTTTTTCCTGACCCGTTTCTCATACCGCAACGTCAATTTAAGCCATACGTGAGGGTCAAGACTCCCCGAGTCCCATTTTCATCACACAGTTCACATAACCTAGTTATGTTCAAGTTGACTCCCTGGCCACCATGTTGGCAGAATCACATATCTGCCCAGTTTTCCAAGTGCACCTTGGAGTTAGTCCCCAAGGCTCCCTGTTGCAGTCTACCCCATAGAAATCCCGAAAAACAAACATTCGCATGGAGTCTTCTCCGGACATACATGCAATGCAACATCACCGATCCAGACAAACTTCTCCGGGTAGGCTTCACACATCATGACTATGTACTTTCTCGAATACGGACTATACATAAGGGGGACTTTACATATCTACCCCAAGGAACGCCTCAAACTCACCACACACTCGCGAGAGAGGGCTTTCAATGCAAAGGAAAAGAGGACTTAACATGTCTTAGGATGAGAATAGTTACACTTGCATTTTTCCTTGGCGCCATGGAAATCTATGCGGATGGATAGCACCGTAATCTCCTTGCCTCCGTAGATCCGAAGTTGGCTCGCGATTTGGAGCTCCGAACTCCGCTGGTGACCGGATCTAGCCTTCCTTCGTCCTCCTTGCTCTCTCCTCTCTCTAGATCTTAGAAAGAGAGTGAATCCAAGATTATGAGGACTTTACACCCCTGAACCGGCCTTAACCGTAAGGTGGGAAGAGCTTGAACCAACAGATCCAAAAACAAGGAAACAAACGGTTGTGATTCAGCCCGAAATTCCAAAACCTGGGCCGAACACGGGTTGCGAAATGCCCGTGCACAAGGCCGTGTCAACCATTCTCCGTCGAAACCATCTCGTATCGAAAAGAACACGGGCATTCGACACGCCCATTTCAGGCTTGATACGCTCGTGTCACCAAGTACACGCCCGTGCAGCTGGGCGTGTCCCTCCAACGACACAGGTCCAAACCAACTAGAGCATGATACGGCCATGTGACACGCCCGTGTCACATGCCATATACTAGACATGACCTGCGACACGCCCATGTCCCAGGCCGTGTAGTTGCCTTAGCACAACATGCCAAACGACCAGAGGAGGACACGGGCATTCGAGACGTGCGTGTCGAAATTTCACACGCCCGTGTTGGACCCGAACACGCCTGGGCTCAGGCCGTGCGTACCTCACTCAATAATCGTTGAGTGCAAGGCTTTGAGTGACTGACACGACCTGGGACATGCCTGATGAGTTATAAATATACGCATATTTTTGTATTTTATTTAAGTCATTTAATTATTATTTCATAGTTTTTAGTTTATTTTGTTTAATAATTTGTTTCTTTTTGCAAATAATTTCTAACTAAGCTTTACTTTTATTTTTCTGGAATTTTCTAGAAAGTTTGTGAAATATTCATAGGTCACGCCCGTGTCCCACGGGACACGCCCGTTGTAACACCCCGAAACTCAAAAGAGGGATGGGTGACGTTTTAAGCCAAGTCTGAATTTTAGAGCAGGTGTCACGGGCGTGACACGGGCGTGTCACGGGCGTGACACGGGCGTGTCACGGGCGTGACACAGGCGTGTTCGGCCATGGGTCATGTGGTCGACGTTTTGACGATCAGAGATCGTCGAGTTGAGGCACACGGCCTGGGACACGGGCGTGTCCCAGGGCGTGTCACTTTGGGCAGTTTTCTGAGTCATGTACACGGGTCATGACACGGGCACAGACACGGGCGTGTCACATGTGACACGGGCATGTCGGGTGCCGTGTCGCAGGCCGTGTTGCAGGCCGTGTCCTCCTCGGGAAACAAATGTTGCGAGTTGGGCACGGGCCTGACACGGGCCCAGACACGGGCATGTCACATGCGACACGGGCGTGTAGGGTGCTGTGTCGCAGACCGTGTCCTTCTCAAGTTGGGAAAGTTGGCCGATTGCACACGGGGGGCGTGACACGGGTCTCGACACGTGCGTGCCACATGTGACACAGGCGTGTCAGAGGCCGTGTCGAATGCCGTGTGCTAGTTTTCGAGTCGGTCGAGACGGCGAATGGGTGACACGGCCATGCACACGGCCGTGTTGCAACCCGTGTTCGGCCTAGATTTTCTAATTTGAGGCCTAATCGTGGCCGTTCATTTCCTTGGCTTTGGATCCTACGGTGGGGGGCTGCTCCTGGGTGGTTTTAGCCGGGATAAGGGTTTCAAAACCCTCATTCTCTTTTTGCATTCTCTTTTTAAATCCTAGAGAGAAGGGAGAGCAAGGTGAGAGATTGGAGACCAAGCTCCGGCCACCGGTGGAGCGTCGGAGCTCTGAATCGCGATCCGAGTCCAGATCCGCGGAGGTGACGCCGTTGCGGTTCTTTCCAACCGCATAGTTTTTCATGGCGCCGCGGAAGAACGCAAGGGTAACGATTTCTCATCCTTGGGCATGTGAAGCCCTTTTTCACTTTGCATAGGAAGCCCTCTCTCACGAGTGAGCAAAGAGTTGGAGCGTTCCTTGGGGTAGATATGTAAAGTCTCCCTTGTATAGAGTCCGTATGCGAAAACGGACATAGGCATTGTGTGTGAAGCATATCCGGACAAGTAGAGCCGGATCGGTGATGTTGCATTGCATATGAACCGGGGAAAACTCTGGGTGTTTGGGCGTTTTTCGGGTTTTCTACGTGGTAGATTGCAGCAGGGAGCCTTGGAGATTAACTCCAAGGTGCACCCGGAAAACTGGGCAAAAGCGAGTTTTGCCAACATGGTGGCCGGGGAGCCAACGTGAACATAACCGGGTTATGTGGTTATTGTGGTGGAAACGGGACTCGGTGAGTCTTGACCTTCGCATATGGCTTAAATTGACGTTGCGATATGAGCACGGGTCAGGCAGAATCGTACCCGATCTATGTCGTTCGGTGGGACCGTTGGCATGGATGAGAGTCTTCGGCGGTCTATGGCTTAAATTGTCGTGACCAAGGCCAAGAAGACAAAATGCTCATATGGTTGGCCGTCCAAGGGGCGGTGGTGGAACGGGAACGTCTATGGCTTGAATTGACGTGACGTTGGCCGGTTCGGCGTGAATGTGCCCTGTTTGCACGAGGTGTGTGGCCGTGTGAGCCTACGCTTGTGATGATGTGTGTTTACACTAATAAATTGCCTATACTAATAAAATACAGGGAAAGAGCATCGCCGCCCCGATTTTGGGGGCGGGATCGTTATAATTTGGTCAACATAGCTGACTGTTGATTTTGTTTGCCACCGGGAGGTGGTTTGTGCTTGCAGGTGCTGCGGAGCCGAGCGGAAAATAGCGGGCTAAAGCCCAAGTTGCTGAGCCGGCCCTCGAAGGCCTAATTTTGAGTGTTTCATTGTGACCATGTGTGGCCGGCCTGCGAGCCGATGTATGAAAACACTTTTATGTCGAGCAAACTGTGTAAGGGCTTAAGGCCATTTCTATTTTCTGTGTATTGGAACATTCCTACGGGTGTTATTGTAGTGGACATTCATGCTTTTGGCAGGGTTTTTAATTGTGCAACTTAATTTTAATGCTTCCTCTAGGTGTTGTGTAGGGCGTGCAATTGGTTGAATTGTTTCAACGCGTAACCAACCGGTCTGTCCATAGTATATGGCATCGGACCCCGGACGGACCTACTGCTATATGCTATGCGACGGATAGGGGTGTTTCAAATTGGTATTAGACTACTGGTTTCGGTCAAACTTAAATGAATTCGTGGACGAATTCATTTTAAGGGGTGGTGAGCACATGTGCGTGCATCATTGTTATAACATGAAAAGAACCCATGAATGTCCACTTAGGAATGAAAATACACATGTTTGAGGAACCTGCGTGTTCCTATAATTGCTGTTTGCAATAATATTTGGTCGCTTATCGGTGTTTTGTACGATTATAGGTGACCAGAAGTGGTGCTGGGCCGTCAGAACAGCCAGGTTCTGAGGCAAGCAGTGCGCCAAGTGAAGCACCTGTAACACCTCCGTCTGCCGAGACCATTAGGTTGGTGGCAGAAGCTGTCATGGCAATGATTAATACGCAACCTGCAAGACAGGTGCATCAGCCCGCTCCTGCGGAGGAGCAAGTGTCGCTCCAAGCGACAGAGCTTAGAAGGGTTGAGCAGGTGGCGGTGGAGCCGGAGTTGCCTTGGAGAGCAACTGAGAGACAACTTAAGCATGAGATGGGCTTCCACCCACCGGTGTTCTCGGGATCGGGAACCCCGACCCAGGTTGAAGATTGGCTCTCAAGAGTCAATAGGGTAATGACTGCGAGAGAAACGGAAGAGTGGCAGAAGACCACAATAGCGACGTTCCTATTGGATGGGGACACAAGGTTATGGTGGGAAGGCCTAGAGCTACACCAGTTGAGGGGAGGGCCGTTGGCCGAAGTTCCTATGGCGGAGTTTACAAGATTGTTCATGGCTCGATACCTCCCCTCAGCGCAGAGGATCGCATTGGAGAACGAGTTCCAAAAGTTGGTGCAAGAAGATAGCACTGTAGACGAGTACCTCCACGAGTTTACTCGATTGGGGAGATATGCTAGCGCTACCTTTGTCGATGAGGAGCAAAAGACTAACCGCTTCTATGAAGGGTTAAGAGATGAGCTGAGGTTATTACTGTCAGGGCCTATGGCGCAGAATTTCCTAACCTTGGTTAATACGACCCGGTCCTTGGAGAAGGACATTAGAAATGTGCAAGCTAAGAAGGAATCTGGCGGGAAAAATCGGAGTTTAAAGCGCCGACTACATCGAAGTCGGGCTATCGAAGATTCTACAAGAAGGCTAGGACGTCATGTCCAGCTTCTTCTACAGGTTCCTTGGGGGGAAACTACCAATCGAACCCCGGGCGCTTGTTTCACGTGTTGAAAAATGGGGCACTTTGCCCGCAATTGCTGGAGCGGATGCCCAAAGTCCGAGAGAAAGCAAGGAGCTACTTACGAAGAGAAGGGCAAGGCGGTGGATTCAACCGCATCCCACTATGCTCCGACCCAGCCTAGAGTCTACAACTTGGCGCAGCAGTAGGCCATTAAACAAGCGGATGTGGTGACAGGTACGTGTTAATTTATAGCAAGTTAACATAGATACTGTTGTTTATTGCTTGTTAGCCTAATATGGTTTGCATAGGCTTTATTTTTATTAGCGATAGTCCGGCACGGGCACTGTTCGATACGGGAGCTTCACACTCCTTCTTGTCCGAAAATTTTTTATCACGCATTGGAGTCCCTTCTTCGATGGCGAAGGACAAGTTGGATGTGCTGCTACCGAATGGGTGCTCGATGCGTGCGGACAGAGTGTGCGCCGTAAAGGTTCACATAGGGAGCCAAGAGTTCGACTTGCTAGCGTCATTGCTGCCGCTAGTAGATTTCGATGTTATCTTTGGGATGGATTGGCTTTCGGAGCAGAAGGATTGGATTGATTGCGACCGGAAGGAGGTCAAGCTGGGTGTTGGGCGGGGGACAACATTCGAGGGACTGAAGGGGTCGAGCAAGACGCTGATGTCTGCTCTACAGGTGGTAAAGGCAGTTCGTGCTGGTGCAGAGCTGTTCTTCGCAATAGTGGGGGCTGTAGAGCCAATGTCCACGTTGGATAGCATCCCCGTGGTTTGTGAATACCCCGATGTGTTCCCGGATAGTCTTCCCGGAGCTCCACCGCAGCAGGAGATTGATTTCACCATCGAGCTCGTACCGGGGGCCAAACCGGTGTTACGTGCTCCGTATAGGTTGGCGCCTAAGGAGATGGCAGAGTTGAAAGTTCAGCTAGAGGAGCTGATGGAGCAAGGTTATGTGCGTCCAAGCTCATCGCCTTGGAGCGCACCGATCCTCTTCGTTAAGAAGAAGGATGGTAGTATGCGGCTATGTATCGACTACAGAGAGTTGAACAAACTGACGGAGAAAAACAAGTACCCGATCCCGAGGATTGATGATCTCTTTGATCAGTTAGTCGGATCGTCGGTATATTATAAGTTGGACTTGAAGTCGGGGTACTATTAATTGAGGATAATGGAATGTGATATCACGAAGACGGCGTTCAGCACAAGGTATGGGCATTTCGAGTTCACGGTCATGCCGTTTGGACCTACGAATGCGCCATCAGTGTTTATGGACTTGATGAATAGGACGTTCCGAGATTTCCTGGACCGCTTTGTGATCGTCTTTATTGACGATATATTGGTGTACTCACAGTGCGAAGAAGATCACTTCAAGCACTTGCATCTGGGTTGGAGACTTTGAGGAGGAATGAGCTATATGCAAAATTCTCCAAGTGCGAGTTCTGGCAACCCTCAGTAGCGTTCCTTGGTCACATTGTTAGTGGGGAAGGTATAGCGGTGGATCCGACGAAGATCATTGCGATACGGGAGTGGCCTGCATTGTCTTCTGTCGCGGAAGTCCGTAGTTTTCTTGGGCTTGCCGGATATTACAGGCGCTTCGTAGAGAACTTCTCGCAGATAGCGCTACTGATAGTTTAACTTTCAAGACAGCCTAAACACCTAGAGGGGGGGGTGGGGTGAATAGGTTCTACTTCTTTATAAAAACTTCTAGGCAGAATTCAATTTAATGGCTAACACAATAATCACAGCAATCACAGAAAATAAAACATCACAGATTGCACAATGTTTTATAGTGGTTCCCCAAGGTCTGGGTACATCCACTTTCCCCCTTCACCTATCTAGCAGTATGCTAGATTCGGCCAAAATTCCACTAATCTCAGATCAACAGATCCTACAACTCAGAACCCAACTGGTTCCTACAACTCAGGCATAATAGCCCTACCTCAGCCTTGCCCCAAGGCCTACAACTCAGAGAAGACCCTTCTCCTACACTCAGGCAAACAGCCCTACCACTCAGAGTTCAACACTCCTACACTCAGCCTTTATAACACAGGCTTACAACTCAGATCTATGTAAACAGATCCTACAGAAATATAGAAAAGATTATTTAACTGTCTTGCCTAAATTAAGAGAGAAAAGGCCAAGACAATTCTTGATCAGCTGATGAAATCAACTGTATCTGAGCTTTCTTCAAAGCTTCTTGAATATGAACTTAGCTGAGTTGATTTCCAAACAGCTTCTTGAGAATCCACTGGTGGTTTCTTTCTTCTTCTTCAAATTCTGGCTTGATCTCTCTCTATCCAGCACTTTTGAATGATTCTTCTGAATTCTGATTAGAACTCCTCTTTGATCTATCCTTAGATAGTCTTCTTAGATCTTCTGGAGAAGATCTTCTTAAGTGCCTAACACTTTCTTGAAATGAATTGGATTGTAATCCTTCTCAACTTATTAATTCTCATCAATGTTTTCAAAAGGGTGTTTTTCCTCCTTCTGAATCTGTCTATTTATAGACTTCCTTCATGGTAACCGGCTGATCCGGTTTCTAACCGTTTTCTGACAAGTCTGACAGCTTCAGTTAACCGGTGGCAACCCACAGCTGTCAAGTCTTCAAACAAGTCCTGTGCCTTAGTCTTGAACCACAAGTTGTTGAGACAGTCTGTCAGAAAGTGTCGAGACCATCTGTCTATCTGTGTCGACATAATTGACTTTGGTGTCGACACAGTCTTCAGTGATGTCGACTAAGTTGCCTTTGAGTCGACACAGCTTCTTCTGAAAATAACTTGGTCTTGACTCTTCAGTGTGTCGACACAAGTCCTGTGTGTCGACACAGTTGTTGTAGAATCATAACTTAGTAAGTGTCGACTTAGCCTTCAGGTGTCGACACAGTCTTCTTTTAACTCTGCTATAATGTGTCGACTCAATCACAATGTGTCGACACATTCTGCTGGTGTAGACAAACTTGAGGTCAACTATATTCTTCTGTGTCGACACATTTTCCCAATGTTGAGGTCGACGCTTTTCTTCTGTGTCGACACAAATTCTCAGTGTTGTGTCGACTTACTTCTTCTGTGTCGACACTGCTTCCCAGTGTTGTTGTAGACTAACTGCTATGTGTCGACACTGCTTCCCAGTGTTGTTGTAGACTAACTGCTATGTGTCGACACTGCTTCCCAGTGTTGTGTCGACTAATTTCTTCTATGTGTCGACACATCCTTCTCTGTGTCGACACTTGGACTTAGAATTTTACTGCATACTTTATCAATTCTTCACCTGCACATGTCAACTCAAAACAACATCAAATACACCTTGATGTATATCATTGAGCTAGGTTGGGCTTCTTCAAATCAGGTGCACATTTTCCAATGTACCCAACAATCTCCCCCTATTTGGAGAAGTCATAACCCTTATAGCCAATGATATACACCATTTATAAACAGTACTAAATGATGATATATGACAAAAAAAAACACAGGGATACTTAATTATAAACAAAATAATAAAAACATCATAGATAAAACAATCTATCACAGATTTAAACAATATTTTGTTTATTACTGGGTAATGTTTGATTACATTGTTTTACATTTAATGATCACATCACAACATTACAAAACATTATGAAGGAACTAAAACACAATCAGGATTGATCAGGCTCTCTAATGATAATCCCTTTGCCAGATTGAATTTTAGCTGTCACAGGAGCTTCTGATTCTTCAGCTATTTTCTTTCCTTTTAGATCAGCTTTCTTCTGAGCTTCTTCCTTGAGCCTTTGCCTTTCAAAATAGTGAAAAGGCTTTGGGAAGTACTTGCTTGGCTCCTTAGCATCTGGTGGCAGCCTCCCCAGCTTAGCTTTCCTTCTGAATTATACTATAGCTTCCTGTCTTGCCTCATACTTCTGCCATTCTATCTCATTATACCACTTCCCTCTCTCATGAACTTGGTCTTGTACAGCCTTCCATGCAGTGAGTATTATGTTCCTTGAAGTAGGACTCCACTGCTCATAATCTGGCTTAAGTGCAGCCTGCTCTCTAAATCTCTTCTTTGCTAATAGAGCATCTTGCTGTTCTTTCTGGAAGGACTCTGGCATCTCAACTTTCTCAATCACAACATTATGCACCTCCTTTGGAGTACTATACATATCCTGCACTTGCTTATCCAGAATATCAAAATCAGAAGGAGGGTAAATAACTTGGGCAACCTCAGGTTGGTTGCCTTCAAGTAGTCCTGCTTGAATGCCTGATTCAGCCATCATATCATCATCACACAAGGGTGGACATACCAAGGTGGCTCTTATACTATTTGTCACCCATTTAGAGTGCTCTTGGCTTGCATGAATCAATAACCTCTCCCCCTTTATGACTTCTCTGGTCATATGATCTCTAAGATCATTCTTCTGAAACCTTATCTGTCCTTCTAGATAATTTATACCATCTTTGAAAAATGGTTTCACCTTTTGCAGCTTGGTTGATATGTCCTGTTGGCAGGTGGAGATAGCAGTTTGTACTGAGGCAATGGCATCTTGAAATTTCTTATTAAACTCTTCCTTTTCTTTAGCTCTTGCCTCAGACATTTCAGTGTAATGCTTTTGTAATTGTAGAAGAATCTGATTGTGGGAGTCTTCCAGATTTGCATTCATATTGATCTGATTGGTAATGACATAGCCTTGCTTCAGGACAACATCATCTACCTTTTTAGTAATAGCCTCCTGTTGTTGAGCTAGATAAACCACAACATGGCCTCCCTTTTGGAAGCAATCTGTCATTTCTTGCTTATGCATGTTGACTTGAAACTGGATGGACTTTATATCCTGAGCTAAGTCAAACTGAAGTGACTTGCTATTTTCATCAACATACTTTTCCAGAGCCATTCTTTGTTCATCCAATTTCACCTGTAGATCTACCATAAACTTGTTATGATCAAAGGCAGGAGATACTTGTTGAGGTGTTGTCTGTAAAGCCTGCTTATAATTCTTGCTTCTTCTCTTAAATACAACAAGTTTTCTTTTCTTGGCCAGCCTGGCTTCTTCAGTTTCAGTATCAGATGAAGTATCTAGGTGAATTCTTTCTTGAGGAGGATGAAGTGTATCTGTCCCAGTGACCTGTTGCTCAGTCTCAACATCCACTGGCTCCCCCTCAACCTGTGGCTCAACTTCAGCTTCCTGATCAATTTCCATACCTATGGACTTCTCAATTTCTGGTCCTCCTCCTACTTTATCAGCAGTAGTATCAGCATCAGGGAATAACTCCTCCAGAGTAAATTCCAGTTGAGCTGTATCTTCTGTAGCAGTTAAATCTTGAGATAAGTCTATCTGTGCTTCCTCTTGCACTTGTACTGACAACTGCTTCTCCTGTACTCGTTCAGTAATTGTAGTATCTAGAGTAGGAGTGGACACTAGCTCCCCCTGAACCTGTGTAGTAATAAGAATATGAGCAATGTCTTTTATAGTAAAATACATTAGCTCCCCCTACACTTGCACCTTATCAGGAGTAGATACATTTTGAGCAGGAGAGTGAACTGGCTCCCCCTGCATCTGTGCAGGTGTTGACACTTGCTGGACTATAGTTGAGTCAGGTTGTTCTTCAACCTGTGTCCTGAGTGGGTATTCTTGTTGTTATTCTGTTTCTTGAGTTTGAGAAGGGGATTTCACAGGGGTGTCTGGCCTGCTCTCTTCAGGCACATCCTTGGACAACACCCTATCCCACCTAGAGAACAGTCTCATATCCATCCTTCTCATATGATTGATCTTAGTCCCTGGTAGTTGCTGCATCACTTCAGGAATCACTCCAGTGAGATATAAGCTCATGATTCTAGCCATGTTGGGCTTCTTGATTCCTTCTTTGATCTTGTCAAAGAGTACTCCTGACCAATCAGTAGGAATTGTAAAAACAATCCTGGTCATAAGGCTGAACATATAGGCAGAAATCCTATCATGTCCACCTGTCTTGCAGAGGATCACTTTCCCAACAATTTCAGACAAGAACTTCCCTTGCTGATTCATACCCTTCCTGTTGAATGCAGCTCCAATCTTCATGCTCGAGTCCAGTCCACACCATTGAAGGGCTTCCCTTGTCTTAGAACTAGGAACTTCCTCTTCATTCTCAACTACTTGTAATTGAAAGATCTTTCTTAAATTTCTTGGAGTAATCTTCACCTTAGTCCCTTGAACATTGGACTTAATCTTGAGGCCATTTGAGTGGACTGATGCAGAGATAAAGAACTCGTACACCTCCTTCTTCCAGATTTTAGTCGGTTCTGAGATTAGAAATTCTAACCCTGACTCGGAGAGGAGGGTGATAACCCCTTGAACATCTGGCGGCGCATCTGCAAAAGCCTGGCGCACCAACTCATACCCTTCATTGATGTTGTCTTCAATCCTTGGCGCCATCGATTCGTCGAGAAAGCTTGAGAGAAGAGAGAAAGATAGACTGTCGACACAGGGTTTTAGTCTCGAAAACCTTGGAAGCGTGTCGACAGAAAGAGTTTTTGACCTATTTATACCTTCTGTTGAAAGAAGTTCAAAAGGCGCCAAAAACAGACTAAATGTGTCGACACAGACGGAATGTGTCGACACAAACTTCTATTGTCTCGACATTACTTCAGCCTACTATGTGTCGACACCAATTTGTGGTTATGTCGACACATTGGATACATAGTAGATAGACAGAAATTCTGTGTCGACTCTAAGGATAAGTGTCGACACATATTCTGTAAGTGTCGACACCATTATCCTGGTTGAGTCGACATTACATTTCTGGTTAAGTCGACAATATAACTCTTAAGTGTCGACACATATTCTCTGTGTCGACACAATATTTCTGACTTGTCGACATTATTTCTCTGAGTCGATACAGTATTACTGAATGTGTCGACACATTCTTACTTAGCCAATTTCTGTTGGTTCAACACCACTTGTAAGTGTTACTTCAATGTGTCCTTTTTTTAACACTTAATTGTTTTGTTATTACTTTAACTTACTTAAATACCACTTCAATTGCATTGTTAATGATTTTGTTAATACATTAATCAATGGTTAACATACCTAATTCAATTTTGAATTTATTGAATTTGGTTTCATCTAAAGGCTTAGTAAATACATCTGCTATTTGATAATCTGTTTTTACAAATTCCAATGAGATGTCTCCTTTTTCTACATGTTCTCTAAGAAAATGGTATTTGATTTCTATATGCTTAGTTCTACTATGAGAAACTGGATTATTAGCAATAGAAATAGCACTCTTAGAATCACATAAAAGGGGTGTTTTACTTACCTGAATACCATAATCCTTAAGCTGATGCTGCATCCACAATAGCTGTGCACAGCATCTTCCAGCAGCAACATACTCTGACTCAGCTGTGGAAATTGCCACACTGGTCTGCTTCTTACTACTCCATGATATTAGTCTTCCTCCCAGGAATTGACAAGTACCTGTAGTACTTTTCATGTCCTCTCTACATCCTGCAAAATCTGCATCTGAATAGCCTGTTAGTAGAAAATCTCTATTCCTAGGGTACCAAAAGCCTAGATTAGGAGTGCCCTTTAGATATCTCAGAATCCTTTTGACTGCAGTATAATGAGATTCTTTAGGGCAGGCTTGGTACCTAGCACAGACACATGTTGCATACATAATGTCTGGTCTACTAGCAGTGAGATATAGTAGAGACCCAACTATTCCTCTATACAATGATTCATCAACAGGTTTACCTGCCTCATCTTTGCATATAGGCATACTTGTTCCCATAGGAGTTCTCATGGTGGAGGATGACTCCATACCATATTTCTTAATTAATTCTTTGGTGAACTTAGACTGGGATATGGACAATCCATCATCAGTCTGTCTTACATGGAGTCTCAAGAAGAACTTAAGTTCTCCCATACTGCTCATCTCAAACTTCCCTTGCATAAGTTTGGCAAACTTTTTACAAAGGTTGTTTTCAGTAGATCCAAAGATTATGTCATCAACATAGATCTGAACTAATATGATCTTACCTTTGGATTCCCTAAGGAATAGAGTTTTGTCTATCTTTCCTCTTGAGAATTTATTCTCAATGAGGAAGGTAGACAGGGTTTCATACCAAGCCCTTGGAGCTTGTTTTAACCCATACAAAGCTTTCCTAAGCTTATACACAGAATCAGGTTTAAGAGGATCTACAAAACCTGATGGCTGCTCTACATATACTTCTTCTTTAAGATCACCATTCAGAAATGCTGACTTCACATCCACCTGGTATAGTTTGAAGTCTTGGTAGGCTGCATAGACAAGGAACATTCTGATTGCCTCCAGCCTTGCTACTGGAGCAAAGGTTTGATCAAAGTCGATCCCTTCTTCCTGCCTGTATCCTTTTGCAACTAACCTTGCTTTATTCTTCACTATTATCCCACTTTCATCTAGCTTGTTCCTATAGATCCACTTAGTGCCATTTATGTTGTGGCCTCTTGGTTTAGGAACAAGCACCCAGACTTTGCACCTTCTAAATTGATTCAGCTCCTCTTGCATAGCATCAATCCAGTGCTGGTCTTGGATAGCTTCTTCAAACTTCTTAGGTTCCATTTGAGACAAGAAACTTGAATGCAAAACTGTGCTTTGATTTCTGCTTCTAGTTTGCACTCCTTGTCTTGGATCACCAATTATCTGATCAGCAGGATGATCTCTTAGATATCTTATAGCTGGAGGAAGATTCCCTTCAGGTTGAGCATCTCCAGCTTCTTCATTCTGCTGAACCTCTTGGTTTTCATCAGCTTCCATTATCTCTTGTACTCCCCCTGGACAGCAGCCTTCATTTTCCAATGCTCCATCTTCCTTTGAAGCTTCAGCAATGGAGAGCTTGTCCATCCTCTTGCTTATTCCTGTTGAGTCATTTGATCTACAAGACAACTCATAATTGATTAATTTTGTTTCATCAAATACTATATGCACAGATTCTTCAACAACTTGAGTAGTTAAGTTGAAGACTCTATAGGCCTTACTATTTGTGCTGTACCCAACAAATATCCCATCCTGGGATTTGGCAGCAAACTTAGTCAAATATGACTTGCCATTGTTAAGTATATAGCACTTGCAACCAAATATCCTAAAATAGAATAGATTTGGTTTTCTGCCTTTCACAATCTCATAGGGAGTCTTTCTGTGGCTTTTGGTGATAGAAGCCCTATTGATGACATGACAAGCAGTGTTAACTGCCTCAGCCCAGAAATATTCTGGGAGAGAGGTGTCACTCAATAGAGTTCTACCAGCTTCAATTAATGTTCTATTCTTTCTTTCAGCAATTCCATTTTGCTGAGGTGTTCTAGGTGAGGTGAACTCTTGGAAAATCCCAAAGTCTTTACACAAGTTTGTTATGCTTTCAGATTGAAACTCAGTACCATGGTCACTTCTGATTTTGACCACTGTACTATTCAGTTCATTCTGAATTTGCTTTACAAAATTAAGTAATACACTTGGGGTTTCAGATTTTTGTCTCAGAAAGAACACCCATGTAAATCTAGAATAGTCATCTACAACCACAAAAGTGTAGACCTTCCTACCTAGACTATGAACTGGCATAGGACCAAAAAGATCCATATGCAAGAGGTATAAGCACCTCACAGAATCCTTGTTTTCAAGGCTTTGAAAGGAGGATTTTGTCTGCTTTCCCTTTTGACAAGCTGAGCATATCCCTTCCTTTATACACTTAATTTGAGGTCCATTCCTCACTAGCTCTTTGCTAAAGAGTTGGCCAATTGTCTTGTAGTTTAGATGAGCCAATCTCTTGTGCCACTTAACACAATGAGAAGCATTGTCATCAGCTACAAGACAGATGGGAGAAGCCTTATTCTCACATTCAAAATTAAGACAATATACATTTCTCTTCCTATACCCAGTCAATATGATCTTTTGATCACTTGACCTCTTGATATGACATCCATCTTTAACAAATGAAATGTCATATCCTAAATCACTTAGCTGGCTTATGCTTATTAGATTATGTTTCAAACCTTTTACATAAGCCACTTGAGTGATAGTAATTAGGTTAGAAGAAATGTTACCAAACCCTTTGATGACTCCTTTTTCAGATCCACCAAAGATCACTTTAGGTCCATCTTTGACAGATGAATACTCCTTCAGCAGCCCCTTTGTTCCAGTCATGTGCCTGGAACAACCACTATCCAAGTACCATATAGGGGCATGGTTACTTGGATTCACCTGCAATACAGAATTACTTACCCTTAGAACCCAAGTAAGTCTTGGGTCCTTGGTTCAGGTTAGCATTAATAAAGCTATCATAACCTCTTCTAACAGGTAGACTCTTATTCTTTATAACACTTGTGTTATACCACCAGTCTAATGCAAAATGGCCTCTCTTGCCACAGCACCAACATTCAAACTTATTGTATCTAGATCTAGATACATCCTTGTCAAAAGAATTTCTATTCATTGCTGGTGCTGTAGCAACTTCACCTACTGATTTCTTAAAACCATTGGGTTTATGACCATAGGTAGGCCTGCTTGCATTTACACCCTTGTTCTTTAGAACATTAGTCTTAATATGACCTTAAATGTCTTCATGATCATATTTGTTAGAAGGCACTTTCACCTTACTAAACTTTATGGGGACTGAAAGGTTTAGTGGCTGAACAGGAGCTTTGTCTTTCCTCTTGAATCTGCCAGCCCTGGAGTTACCTTTAAATCCTAATCCAGCCTTACCCTTTTGAGTGACAAATTCATCTATCAAGGGTAAGACAGATTTTGGCTTAGAGTAACTAGCCACTAAATCCCTTTCAATTCTAAGTCTGGCCTCCAGACTCTTCACTTGATCATTAGTATAATTAATTGTGCCCATCTGAATAATAGTTATATTCTTCAGCTTGGCAATTTCATTTAATTTTTTATCAAGGACTTTTTCTAACTCAGTTGTTGCAACCCTTAGTTCAGCAATTTCCTGAGCCTGAGATTTAACCAGGTTCTTTCTTTTCTTAAGGGCCTGCAACAAGTCCCCATACTTATCTATCAATTGATAGACATCTCCTTCAGATTCAGATGCATCTTCATCACTTGATGCAGATGTAGCTGATTCTTCACTTGTACTACAAACAGATGTACTGGAAGGACATTTTACCTCATTAGGACCAGACTGATTCTGGCATATGTCCTCTTCTGATCTTGTCATCAACCCCATGCATTGATGTTCATTGATGGAGTCTAGCAACTGCATAAACTCCTCTTCCTCAAATGCAGCATATAGTCCAATATATGCTTCAGCTTCAGATCCTGATTCTGAAGTTGACTGGTCTGATAGACTCTTATCTTTCTTTGCTACAAAGGATTTCTCCTTCTTGCCTTTCTGATAAGTCTTCTTCTTTTCTGAAGATTCCTTTCTCTTGTCAGGACAATCAGCCACTACATGTCCAGGCCTATTGCAACAATAACAGACAATCTTTGAAGTAGTGGCTTTGCTGGGTTTTGATCTGCTCTTCTCTTTCCTTGATGACCTTTTCTTCTTATAATAGTCATCAACTTGCTGTGATGGGGAAGGACTAGACTTCCACTGCTTCTTCTTCAAGAACCTCTGGAATTGTCTTGTGAATGCAACAAAATCTGCATCTGAATCACAGCTTTCAGAACCCTTGTTTGAACTTTCAGAACTATCTTCTGTAACTTCCTTAGGAGGAGATGGTGATATCCTCCTATTCTTTCTAGTGGCTTCTGCATTGAATGCCACAGTCTTTTCTCTATGCTCTCCTCTTGAGTTTCTTTCCTCCTCCTTACTCACCATAAGTTGCATTTCATAGGATAGCAACTTTCCAAACAGGGTTGGAGGAGATATCTCTGCCAATTTAGCCACTTCTCTTATGGCACAGATCTTTGTATCCCAATCCTTTGATAAGGATCTTAAGAATTTGTCATTCAGTTCATAGGTACTGAAGACTCTTCCATAGGATATTAGCTCATTCACAATTCTATAGAATTTCTTATAGCACTCAGTTATGCTATCAGATTTTCCTTGTCTAAAGCTTTCATACTCCTGATTTAGCATAGACTTCCTGTCCAGCCTTACTTCTTCAGATCCCTCCATATAGACAATCAATGTGTCCCACATTTCCTTGGAGGTCTTGCAGTGAATAAGATTCTGAAATGTTGAATCATCTTTGGCACTAACAATAATGTTCTGTGCTCTTTTATCCATGGTTGCCAAGATGATTTCATCCTTGGTCATTTCTGAATAACTCTTTGGAGTTTGGATATTTGCATCAAGAACTGATACCTTCATTGGAATGAAGGGACCTTCCTGTACTGTGATGTAAATTCTTGGGTCAGATGCTTCCATAAACAGTCTGACTCTTTCTTTCCAAATTCCAAAAATTTCTTTCTTGCATATGGGTAATTTCATAGACCCTAGCTCCTTATAATTCTCTCCAGAACCCATCTTCTTGAATCTTGAATCTGCCTTTCAGATCTACCTCAGACTGTTAAGTCCTTTTTAAGGAACCTCCCTCTGATACCACTTGATAGTTTAACTTTCAAGACAGCCTAAACACCTAGAGGGGGGGGGGGGGTGAATAGGTTCTACTTCTTTATAAAAACTTCTAGGCAGAATTCAATTTAATGGCTAACACAATAATCACAGCAATCACAGAAAATAAAACATCACAGATTGCACAATGTTTTATAGTGGTTCCCCAAGGTCTGGGTACATCCACTTTCCCCCTTCACCTATCTAGCAGTATGCTAGATTCGGCCAAACTTCCACTAATCTCAGATCAACAGATCCTACAACTCAGAACCCAACTGGTTCCTACAACTCAGGCACAACATCCCTACCTCAGCCTTGCCCCAAGGCCTACAACTCAGAGAAGACCCTTCTCCTACACTCAGGCAAACAGCCCTACCACTCAGAGTTCAACACTCCTACACTCAGCCTTTATAACACAGGCTTACAACTCAGATCTGTGTAAACAGATCCTACAGAAATATAGAAAAGATTATTTAACTGTCTTGCCTAAATTGAGAGAGAAAAGGCCAAGACAATTCTTGATCAGCTGATGAAATCAACTATATCTGAGCTTTCTTCAAAGCTTCTTGAATATGAACTTAGTTGAGTTGATTTCCAAACAGCTTCTTGAGAATCCACTGGTGGTTTCTTTCTTCTTCTTCAAATTCTGGCTTGATCTCTCTCTATCCAGCACTTTTGAATGATTCTTCTGAATTCTGATTAGAACTCCTCTTTGATCTATCCTTAGATAGTCTTCTTAGATCTTCTGGAGAAGATCTTCTTAAGTGCCTAGCACTTTCTTGAAATGAATTGGATTGTAATCCTTCTCAACTTATTGATTCTCATCAATGTTTTCAAAAGGGTGTTTTTCCTCCTTCTGAATCTGTCTATTTATAGACTTTCTTCATGGTAACCGGCTGATCCGGTTTCTAACCGTTTTCTGACAAGTCTGACAGCTTCAGTTAACCGGTGGCAACCCACAACTGTCAAGTCTTCAAACAAGTCCTGTGCCTTAGTCTTGAACCACAAGTTGTTGAGACAGTCTGTCAGAAAGTGTCGAGACCATCTGTCTATCTGTGTCGACACAATTGACTTTGGTGTCGACACAGTCTTCAGTGATGTCGACTAAGTTGCCTTTGAGTCGACACAGCTTCTTCTGAAAATAACTTGGTCTTGACTCTTCAGTGTGTCGACACAAGTCCTGTGTGTCGACACAGTTGTTGTAGAATCATAACTTAGTAAGTGTCGACTTAGCCTTCAGGTGTCAACACAGTCTTCTTTTAACTCTGCTATAATGTGTCGACTCAATCACAATGTGTCGACACATTCTGCTGGTGTAGACAAACTTGAGGTCGACTATATTCTTCTGTGTCGACACATTTTCCCAATGTTGAGGTCGACGCTTTTCTTCTGTGTCGACACAAATTCCCAGTGTTGTGTCGACTTACTTCTTCTGTGTCGACACTGCTTCCCAGTGTTGTTGTAGACTAACTGCTATGTGTCGACACTGCTTCCCAGTGTTGTTGTAGACTAATTGCTATGTGTCGACACTGCTTCCCAGTGTTGTGTCGACTAATTTCTTCTATGTGTCGACACATCCTTCTCTGTGTCGACACTTGGACTTAGAATTTTACTGCATACTTTATCAATTCTTCACCTGCACATGTCAACTCAAAACAACATCAAATACACCTTGATGTATATCATTGAGCTAGGTTGGGCTTCTTCAAATCAGGTACACATTTTCCAATGTACCCAACAGCTACCTCTCACGAAGTTGACAAGGAAAGATCAGAGATTCTTGTGGACGCAGGAGTGCGTGCAAGCTTTTGAGGAGCTGAAGAGACGGTTGACCACGGCGCCAGTGCTTAGTTCGCCGAGTGGGACCAAGGGCTTCGAGGTTTATAGTGACGCCTCGGGTAGTGGTTTGGGTTGTGTGATGTTGCAGCATGGGAGCGTGATAGCTTATGGATCGCGTCAGCTAAAAGTGCATGAAATGAACTATCCTGTCCACGACTTGGAGTTTGCGGCCGTGATATTTGCACTTAAGCTGTGGAGGCACTACCTATACGGCGTAAGAGTCGATATCTATACCGATCACAAGAGCCTGAAGTACGTGTTGGATCAGAAGGATCTTAACATGAGGCAGAGGAGGTGGATGGAGTTCCTGGGAGACTACACCTTCAAGATTCATTATGTACCCGGGAAGGGCAATGCGGTTGCTGATGCGTTGAGTCGCAGGGCTCTCGCCCAAGCCAACTGGTTGTCGGTGCATAATGAGCGGCTGATACGGGAGTTGGAGGAGCTTGAGATCTATTGCGTTGACAAGCAGACGAGCGTCAAAGAAATGTTGAACTGGACAGAGGTCCAGTATGACCTGGCTGTCCGGGTTCGGGAGGCATTGGAGTTAGATGACTCCATGAAGGAGCTTATGGAGGCAGCGTTGGATGGGTCAAATTCCCAATTTTCAGTGGAAGATGGGTTGTTAAGGAAGGATCATCGGTTGTGCCTCCCATGCGGGAGTAACCTACGGGCGGAGTTGATGTACGAGGCTCATCATACCAAGTACTCGATCCACCCAGGGAGCACAAAGATGTACCGTGACCTCAAGAAGCTGTTTTGGTGGCCGAGGCTTAAGAAAGACGTAGCGTTGTTTGTAGCTATGTGCCAAATGTGCGCCTTGGTGACGATGGAGTGCCAAAAGCCGGGAGGATTTCTGAAGTCCTTGCCTATACCGGAGTGGAAGTTCGACGACATATCTATGGACTTTGTGCATGGGTTGCCAAGGTCGCAAAAGGGGAACGACGCCATCTGGGTGATCGTATATCAGTTAACTAAGGTGTCGCATTTCATTCCGCATAGGAAGGACGACTCGGTGGAGAAGTTGGCGAAGCTATATGTGGACAATATAGTTAGACTGCATGGTGTGCCTCGCAGCATTGTGAGTGATTGCAATGGGCATTTAATGTCCAATGATTGGAGGTTAGTGCAGCAAATGTTGGGGACAAAGTTGAAGTTCAGCACAACCTTCAATCCGCAGACGGATGGGCAGACCGAGAGAGTCAATAGGACGATGGAGGACATGCTCCGCATGTGTGTTCTAGACTTCGGGAAGCATTGGGAGGACCAACTGTATTTAGTGGAGTTTGCGTACAACAACAGATACTAGGCAAGTATCCAAATGGCGCCCTTTGAGGCCCTATACGGTAGAAAATATCGCACGTCGTTCTCTTGGTTAGAAACGGGTGAGGCAAGGTTGTACAAGAAGCAGGAGGTGGAGAGTGCTACCTCGTTGGTGCGGATCATTCGGGAGCGCTTGTTGATCACTCAGGACAGGCAGGCGAAGTATTACAATGCCAAGCACCGGAACGTGGAGCTCGCGGTAGGCGATTGGGTATACTTGAAAGTGAAGCCGTTCAAGGGGGTTTCGCGGGTGAGATGCTTGAAGAAGCAGAGCCCAAGATACCTTGGAC
Organism: Platanthera zijinensis; assembly: GCA_039513925.1. Taxonomy (NCBI): domain Eukaryota; kingdom Viridiplantae; phylum Streptophyta; class Magnoliopsida; order Asparagales; family Orchidaceae; genus Platanthera; species Platanthera zijinensis. The sequence continues at coordinate 101,648,887 of CM077096.1, read as the reverse complement.
CTTTTGAGGTTCTGGAGCGAGTCGGCGAAGCAGCATACCGTTTGAAGCTATCTGGGGAGTTGAGTGGGCTACACGATGTGTTCCACATCTCTGTGTTTCGGAAGGTGGTGCAAGAGCCTTCGCTAGTGATCGCAGTTGATCAAGAGTCGGGGGACGAAGGGTTGACGACTAGGGTCAAGCCCGTTCGTATCGAATCCTCTGAGGTGAACAGGCTCCGTAATAAGGAGATCCGGATGGTCAAGGTCTGGTGGGACAATTGTGGTCGGGAGGAACTCTCTTGGGAGCGGGAGCAAACTAATCTTGAGGAGTACCTGGAGTTATTCCGCTCAGGTACCGTTAAAAGTTTTAATTTCCTATGGTTTTCCTTTAGTAAATTTCATGGGAAAAATTCTTTTAAGGGGGAGAGAGTTGTAACACCCCGAAACTCAAAAGAGGGATGGGTGACGTTTTAAGCCAAGTCTGAATTTTGGAGCAGGTGTTACGGGCGTGACACGGGCGTGTCACGGGCATGACATGGGCGTGTCACGGGCGTGACACAGGCGTGTTCGGCCACGGGTCATGTGGTCGACGTTTTGACGATCGGAGATCGTCGAGTTGAGGCATACGGCCTGGGATACGGGCGTGTCCCAGGGCGTGTCACTTTGGGCAGTTTTCTGAGTCATGTACATAGGTCATGACACGGGCACAGACACGGGCGTGTCACATGTGACACGGGCGTGTCGGGTGCCGTGTCGCATGCCGTGTCCTCTTCGGGAAACAAATGTTGGCAGTTGTGCACGGGCCATGACACGGGCCCAGACACGAGCGTGTCACATGCGTTACGGGCGTGTAGGGTGTCGTGTCGCAGACCGTGTCCTTCTCAGGTTGGGAAAGCTGGCCGATTGCACACGGGGGGGCGTGACACTGGTCTTGACACGAGCGTGTTACATGTGACACGGGCGTGTCGGAGGCCGTGTAGAATGTCGTGTGCTGGTTTTCGAGTCGGTCGAGACGGCGAATGGGTGACACGGCCATGCACACGGCCGTGTTGCAACCCGTGTTCAGCCCAGATTTTCTTATTTGAGGCCTAATCGTGGCCGTTCATTTCCTTGACTTTGGATCCTACGGTGAGGGGCTGCTCCTGGGTGGTTTTAGCCGGGATAAGGGTTTCAAAACCCTCATTCTCTTTTTGCATTCTCTTTCTAAATCCTAGAGAGAAGGGAGAGCAAGTTGAGAGGTTGGAGACCAAGATCCGGCCGTCGGTGGAGTGTCAGAGCTCCGAATCGCGATCCGAGTCCAGATCCGCGGAGGTGACGCCGTTGCGGTGCTTTCCAACCGCATAGTTTTTCATGGCGCTGCGAAAGAACGTAAGGGTAACGATTTCTCATCCTTGGGCATGTGAAGCCCTTTTTCCCTTTTCATAGGAAGCTCTCTCTCGCGAGTGAGCGAAGAGTTGGAGCGTTCCTTGGGGTAGATATCTAAAGTCCCCCTTGTATAGAGTCCGTATGTGAAAACGGACATAGGCATTGTGTGTGAAGCCTATCCGGACAAGTAGAGCCGGATCGGTGTTGTTGCATTGCATATGAACCGGGGAAAACTCCGGGTGTTTGGGCATTTTTTGGGTTTTCTACGTGGTAGATTGCAGCAGGGAGCCTTGGAGATTAACTCCAAGGTACACCCGAAAAACTGGGCAAAAGCGAGTTTTGCCAACATGGTAGCCGGGGAGCCAACGTGAACATAACCGGGTTATGTGGTTATTGTGGTGGAAACGGGACTCGGTGAGTCTTGACCTGCGCATATGGCTTAAATTTCCGTTGCGATATGAGCACAGGTCAGGCGGAACTGTACCCGATCTATGTCGTTCGGTGGGACCGTTGGCATGGATGAGAGTCTTTGGCGGTCTATGGCTTAAATTGTCGTGACCAAGGCCAAGAAGACAAAATGCTCATATGGTTGGTCGTCCAAGGGGCAGTGGTGGAACGGGAACGTCTATGGCTTGAATTGACGTGACGTTGGCCGGTTCACCGTGAATGTGCCCTATGTGCACGAGGTGTGTGGCAGTGCGAGCCTACGCCTGTGATGATGTGTGTTTACACTAATAAATTGCCTATACTAATAAAGTGCAGGGAAAGAGCATCACCGCCCCGATTTTTGGGGCGGGATCGTTATAATTTGGTCAGCATAGCTGACCGTTGCTTTAGTTTGCCACCGGGCGGTGGTTTGTGCTTGCAGGTGTCGCGGAGCCGAGCGAAAAATAGCGGGCTAAAGCCCAAGTTGCTGAGCCGGCCCTCGAAGGCCTAATTTTGAGTGTTTCATTGTGACCATGTGTGGCCGGCCTGCGAGACGATGTATGAAAACACTTTTATGTCGAGCAAACTGTGTAAGTCCTTAAGGCCATTTTTATTTTATGTGTATTGGAACATTCCTACGGGTGTTATTGTAGTGGACATTCATGCTTTTGGCAGGGTTCTTAATTGTGCAACCTAATTTTAATGCTTCTGCAAGGTGTTGTGTAGGGCATGCAATTCGTTGAATGGTTTCAACACGTAACCAACCGGTCTGTCCGTAGTATATGGCGTCGGGCCCCGGCCGGACCTACTGCTATATGCTATGCGACGGATAAGGGTGTTACTGATGCGTGTAAATACGGCAAGCGCACCGGTCGCACAAGTAATAAAGTTTGGGAATAAATCCCCGAGTGTCGGTCTCTTGAGGAATGCAGTTGGCGTGAAACGACGAATAATCCGAAATTATTGTTATTAGAGTTTGTGAAATAAAAGAAAAAACAAAGGGGCTTTGAGATTTGTGTTCTTAAAACCAATTAAAGTAAAAGGAAAAATGCGGGTCGCACTCACCGCTTCGCAAGGCGGGATGGGTGTATCGGCCGCTATGTCATACTTCAGTAGGGCGAATGGACGGTGAGCCAGTGAGTGAGGTGTTTAGTGCGGAGTGCAATCAAGTGGAACGATGGAAGTGAGATGGGGCGAGGCGCATCACAATACAAATCTCACAAACAAGTTCAAACAACAAGAATCCAATTACAAATATTTAGACATTGAAGTTCACAACAAGCATAAGTCATTCAAACAAAAAAGAAAGATAGAGGAGAGTAAACCAAGAGAGTGAAGATCCACCGCAGTTGTTGGCCGGAGGTACGGGTTGTCAATCCGCTTCCACGCGCAGTCCGAGGAGGCTTCCGGTACCGACGAGTTGTAACCTCGAGGGCCTTTGAGTCCGTTCTCTATGTCATCTCCGTCATCTTCTTCTTCGGTAGAAAGCTCGGAGAAGAGGTCATTAATGGCCGGAAGGGTCACCGGAGGATGCGGAATGCTTTAGAATTGCCGGAAATCACCTCCCGATGGTAGGGATGAAGGTGGAGATGGATGGAGCGTCTAAAATGCGGAAGGGCGAAGTGGCGGCCAAGTTCAATCAAGATCCGTTGACCTAATTCGCGGAGCAGGCCAATTTATAGAAGCAGGATTAAATAGCGCGCACGACCACAGGCGCACGACCAGTGGTCGTGCGCGAACAATGTCAGCGCCCGTGCGGTAACAACCTGTAGAACCTGTACCAGGAAATTTAAGCGTGCGCACGATCAGCAGCGCACGATCAGTGATCGTGCGCGGTAAGGGTGGTGATCGTGCGATATGGGACAGGAAATTGGAAAAAAGATGGCATGACTGCGCACGACCGGCAACGCACGAGCAGTGATCGTGCGCGGTATAGCTGGTGATCGTGCGATATGGCGGGACAGGACAATAAAATGAAAGCCCAGACTGCGCACGACCGGCGGTCGTGCGCCAAAGAGGTCGATGGTCGTCCGTGGGTAAAAATGCACTACCATTGACTCCTTTGCCAAAAATGGTGAAAGTCCCACGCCGGACGCCCACGCGATCCCCGAACCTGCAGGAAAACTGCACGCGCTGTTGATCATGGCAGTCACAGATATAAATAAAATGCATCACACAAGAGGAATACACACACGCACAGAAATAGGCTAAAAGAGTGCACAAGACGTGTAATGTCGAAGCGAACCAAAAGGAGTGCTAATGGAGAAAAATGATAGTGCAAAGACAAGAAAACGAGCCCAGATGAGTCCGAAAATAGATATGAAATGGGGACTCATCACACCCCCAGACTTAACCATTTGCACGTCCCGGGCAAATAATCATCCCGCGAACTCTAAAACAGCAAGCTGACAAAGTAACTTCGATCTAAAGTAGAACGAGAAATCAAAGACTCAAGCGTACAGAAAATATAATAGAAGAAATTTTTAATTATACTATGAAATTTATAATTTTTGACAAACGTAAAAAGATATTGTCACTACTCAAAAGTTGAATGCCGGAGAATCGCTCGGTCATGTGTAGGAAGAAAGTAGGCAAGTCGCTCGGCTAAGCATTGCCAAAGATCGGGGCTCGTGATCACCTCCAAAGGAATCCACCAATGTCGGGGACCATATGCCTGCCCGTTCACACTCTCTACACGGCACTAGTTTGACTCTAGCGTGAGTCCGTAGGACTTCGGGTAATGATGAGGCTTGGGTTACGGGGAGGTAAACAATGATAAAAAGAAAGGCTAAGCACGTAACCCAAATGAGCTCTCCTAATAGAATCCCTCAGTAAACCACAAAACGCACGAGTGCACCACACCCCCAGACTTAACTTTTGCAACATGGGTGTGTGCACCGCCTACTCCAAATCAAAATCATTTTCAATAAGATTTTCAATCAATTTTTTTGTTTCTTTTCACTTTTCATTTTCCCCTATTTTTTTTTGTTCTTTTTCATCTCTTTATTTTCAACAATTCAGCCGATTTAACTTGTGCGCACTTCCACTTTTTCACAATTAATACACCACATCACAACCCAAAATGAAAATATGAAATACTAAAGCTCGATTTGGGTGTGCAAATAGGATAGGATATGAGGCTTTGGTGAAAACGGTGGAGCTGAATCAAAAGGAAGGGTAGGCACAAAGGGGCTAGCGAGGGCGACGTTAGGAAGGGTACAAAGCTCAACCGGGCCAATATGATTGCTTACATCACTCTCACGCTAGACTAACCATGCGCTAATGCTTTGAAAGTAGCTTGGGGCAAGTTCTTAGGCACCAAGAAAAATGATCCTTCCTCCCGACTCGAGCAATACGAAGCTAGAGGCGCCTACACACATTCCTACGCTACCGACAGATTGCTCCGGATTCACAATTTTGAGTAGGACAAACATCATTTACGAATGCAGAAAAAATATAAATTTGAAAGTATAAAGAAAAATTAAATCTATACAATTTCTACACCACGAGAGTACTCGATTAGGAGCACTGCACGAGTTTCGAACTACTCTAAATTAAAATCCTGAGTCAGCACCGCCATTTTAAAATTGACACAAAAAGATAACATTGACTCGAGCCGTACGCGTGGGCAAGTGCGCACTCGTGTGGGTGGCAAGGTGTGTGCAGCAGGATTCAACAATAATGAAATATAAAATAAAACTACTGGCATTGTAACGCCCCCGATTTTCCTGCGTTTATTTGTATTCTCGTTGGCGTTACGATGACGTGTTTCTGTGGCTTGTGCCATGTGTGGAGTATGGTTTAGCTCCTTAGAACTCAGTGCCTCGTTTTATAGCCTGTTGGCAAGATCTCCCAAGCAAGCCGTGTCGTTTTGGGTGACCCGGTGTGGCCTCTCGGGGGGATGTTTGTGTTTGGCTTTGTTTGGGTATAACTCGAGTTCTGTTCGTCGAAAGTTAATTTCGACTTCGCCGTTGTGTTCGTAGCGTGGGTATTTAGCTACGGTGCGAATTTCGTCGAATTCCGAGGTGATTCGGTTTTCGTGTCGTTTGGTGTGTTATTAGTATTTGTGATCAATTAATTAAATTGATTTGGCTTGTTCTGTAGCCCTTCGGTTTTGACCGATTAATAAATTCTGCGGGAGAATTTATTTGGGCAGTTATTGCCTTGCCTTGGTGGCAGCCATATTTTGGCTATTTCCTTTATGGAATTTTCTTAATTGTAATTAAGGGTTTAGGCGTTTTAGGGTTCGGTTATTGCTGAACCGGCGGGTTAGCTTTAGTATAAAAGCTCTATTTAAGAAGTGATGGCCCACTTCTTCTTCTTCTTTTCCTGAGAGAGAAGCCGTCGCTGCCTTTTTCGCGGATAGCAGAGGAGAAAACCGCCCGTCCTGTACCTCCTTCGGTCGGCGATTCCGGGCTTGTTCGTGGACGGAATTCGATTCCGAAAGCGGCGTTGTCTTGCTCTCTCCGAGATCTTCGTTTCGAAGGTAAGATATTCGATTTTCGTGGATTTTTGATGAGATTTGGGTTTCGGTTTTGGAGTTTTCAGCCATTAATGGCCGTGAGATTAATTCTAGGTGCTGCAGCTGTTCGTTCCGTGTGAAGAGGAGGAGAGCCGTCCGTGCTTCACCGAAAGTTGAGGCAAGTGATATTCATGCCCTTGCCAAGTTTCCTTTTTGATTATTCTTACTGAAATTGAAATCCCTGTTAGCCCAGGTTAGAAGCCTTGTTGTTCTCATATTTATAGCTATCTATAGGATTTAGTTCTTCCTATTTGAACCCCCCCTACTTGTGCGGTTGGTGCCCAACCTTGCCGGCATGTTGCCGTTTGTCCTTGCTCAGATCTTCGCTCTGGTTTGGGTGTAGCCGAGTGGAAGTGTTAGGAGGGGGTGATTTCTTTTCCCGAATTTGCTAAGTGTATTACTCGAGTAGTGTCGTTAGATACTCGAGTAGTGATTTTAGTTACTCGAGTTGTTGCTTTGAGATACTCGAGTAGAAGGCGTTAACTCGAGTATTAGGCTTGATTTACTCGAGTAGTAGGTAACTACTCGAGTAGGGGATCTAAGATACTCGAGTATTGGTTTCGAGATACTCGAGTAGGTGCTTTGGCTTACTCGAGTAGAAGGTAACTACTCGAGTAGGGGGTTTGGTTTACTCGAGTAGTGGGTAACTACTCGAGTAGGGGATTGGAGTTACTCGAGTAGTAGGTCACTACTCGAGTAGAGGATTTGAGTTACTCGAGTAGTGGACTCGAGATACTCGAGTAATGGTTTCGAGATACTCGAGTAGGTGCTTTGGCTTACTCGAGTTGAAGGTAACTACTCGAGTAGGGGGTTTGGTTTACTCGAGTAGTGGGTAACTACTCGAGTAGGGGATTGGAGTTACTCGAGTAGTAGGTAACTACTCGAGTAGAGGATTTGAGTTACTCGAGTAGTGGACTCGAGATACTCGAGTAGGTGGTTTGGTTTACTCGAGTAGTAGGCATCTACTCGAGTGCAGGTTTGTAGATACGCGAGTAGTGGCTTTAGCATACTCGAGTAGTAGGCAACTACTCGAGTAGCGGGTTGGGGTACTCGAGTAGTTGGTAACTACTCGAGTGCTGGTTGTGTTCGTATACTCGAGTAGTAGGCGACTACTCGAGTAGAGCGATGAGGTACTCGAGTAGTAGGCGACTACTCGAGTAGAGGGATGAGGTACACGAGTAGATGGTAACTACTCGAGTACTGGGAATTCCCTGCCTTCTTTTTGTCTTAGAATCGTTCGGCTATCGTCGATCTCTGAATGGAGATCGTCGATCACGGTTACTGCTTTAGGCCGTTCGACTATCGTCGACCTCCGGTCGACAATCGTCGAGCTCCGTTTTACCTTAGTGGAATTGTGGTTAGAGTTTGGTTTTGGCTTTAAGTGAGGCTAGCTCACTCAACGCCAAGGTTTAGGTTGGCACTGAGTGGGTCTCACTCAGCGCCTTGTCGTGTTGATTCTTTTCAACACTCTTCCTTTACCTTGTTTTTCGTTCCCGAGTGGTTTTCTTGTTTTATTTCTGGTATTTCCTTGTCGGCCATTTTCTTTACCTTCTTAAAGGCCGAATCGTGGGTCGTGGTTAGTAGTGGTGGTTTATAGCTCTTCAGGGGGGGTGGAGTTGTGTGACATAGCCAAGGCCACTCTTGTCTTCGTGCTCCAGGTACGGGCTGGGCATGTGTGGGTGGAAGGTCCCTTGTGCTTTCACGTGTAGACCCTCGATCTTGTTGACTTGGACATGGTGGATTGGGGGACTGCAGTTGCCTCCGATCTGGTTCCTCGTTGTTTGTTTTTGCTACTACCACTTCCCGCAGTTTAGGGTGTTAGAAGTTTCTTCCTTGGTAGCTCGCAGCACTTTTGGATCTTGGTAGCCTAGTAGGCCCGACAGGATGTTGTTCCGGAGTTGGGTTGTTGCTGTTTGCTTTGCTCATTGTGCTTTTCTTGTTGTCCTGTTTTGGACAGTTGTGACTCTTCCTACTGCATGTTTTTCAATTACTTCTTCCTTTTGGTTGACTCTTACATGCAGTTGTTTTCACCTTGTTGCTTGCTGAGGTATTCTGTTTTCTTTTGGAATACCCCAGGTTCTGAGCCATAGCCAGTCGGGTGGCTAGTTTGCAGTGGTGGTGTTGGTGGTCTCTTGGACCTTGGTGTTCTGTTTGCCTTGTTGGTGAGGTAGTTTTTCAGTACTTTCTTACAGACATACATATGTGCCAGTGGGTTCGTGTCAGGTTGTTGGCGCCCACTGGTAGTTTTTACCTTTGTGCTAGATATATTAATTATGCTGCTACCATTTTCTAGAGATAGTCTACTTGCTTTGAGAAGGATTTATGCTAGGTTGCTAGTTACTTTTAAACTATAAATATTATTATAAATGAAGCTCCTGATCAGCATGTTTTATAAGCTTAATTACTATTTTCCAAATCACGTATGAAAACCGTTTCTTATATATTATATAAATTAAATGTAGTGTCTTGCATAGCATGAGTGGTTCTCTTGGGACCCTTATGCGCTCTTTAGGGTGTAAAACCTAATTAAAGTATTTTTCTTTCCATAGCGTATAAATATAGTTTTCTTTTGTGGACTAGGTGATCCACTGAGCCGAGGGATACAGTCTCTAAGATATAACTGACTTTCTATTCATAAAACACAGGATTTTCTTGCATAAAGTTTGTAGTTGGTTTTGCCTGAGCGTCAGCGGTTATCCCCTGCTTGACGTGGAATCATGACGCGTGTTTTCTCATACTCTGATAATTCTTATATTTGGAGAAAATGCGGGTTGTGACAGTTGGTATCAGAGGGAGGTTGCTTGACAAGTTAGTTGAGCAACCTTCCTTTGTTTGCTTTAGTAGTTCAGCATCATGTCATTCACACATTGATATGTCATCAGCACGTCTTGGCAAAAGCACGAACACTACAGTCATGGCATAACATGAAGTATACGGGGCATATTATGTAGTATGGGATGCATAATATATGTTCGTATATGGATCCACCATAGGGGCTACATGTGAGGGTTATGTAGTATGGGATGCATAACCTCACCACATGACTGCGACTAGCACGTTTCTTTTTCGTTGCATGGGAATGTTATGTAGTATGGGATGCATAACATTTTCATGTGTACGCTGCTCATAACATGCATTAGGGCCTTTTTAGAATGCATAGCACAAACATGCATAACATATCATTACATAAGCACAACGTGCCAAGCTAAAGATTTGCAGGATGACATATGTACACACATAAGTTTTCAAATTAATTTAAAGTCATGCATTCCCGATCTAGGCACAGGAGTTAGTAAGGTGGTGGTTAACCATCCTAGGTTAGGGCATGTCATCAAATTTTTGTTAAAAAGATAGACTCTCAGAGCAAGTTTAGCAGCTTTAAGTCTATATCTATATATGTATGGTCTGTGCTTGTTTTTGGGTTCTAGTTGTTGTTAGGGGATCTGATTTGGGGTGGTTAAGATTATAGGATGGCTAGGCGACCTGCGACTCGATCGACTCCCCTGTCTGAAGGTGAGTCGTCTGGGGCTCAGCGTGATGCGGTAATCGAGAGTCTGCGTCAGAGTAGCGAAGCTATGGGCAGACAGTTGGAAGAGGTGCAAGCCCAGATTCAGTCTTTGGTGGCAGTTGTGGCAGGACAGGCTCAGGGTGCGTAAGTTCCTGCTGGGGGGTTAGCTGTCCCTCCTCCCCCTACACTCGTGAGACCTCCAGTGGTGGTGCCAGTGGAGGTGGCCTTCATCTCGCAATTTCAGAGACTGAGCCCTCCCACTTATGATGGGAAGGCAGATTTCATGGTTAAAGATGATTGGCTGATCTCCATGGAGGAGATGTTTTCGTATTCAGGGATCGCAGGTGACCAGAGGGTGATGCTAGCCACCTATTAGCTTAAAGGATTGGCTAAGAGTTGGTGGCTGAGAGAGAAGGAGAGCTTAGTAGCTAGATGCTCTTGGGAAATGTTTAAGGAGATGTTGTTGAGGAAGTTCTTGCCTTCGGTCGAGCGTGACTGCCTAATGAATGACTTTCTCTACCTGAAGCAAAGACAACTTACGGTGGGTGAGTATGAAATAGAATTTAGTAAGTTGAGCCGTTTTGCCCCTGCCTTGGTCAGCGTTGAGGCTGATCGAGTTAAGAGATTTCTTGGTGGTTTGAGGAGCGAACTGCAGCAATTGACCAGTGCTTATGGGTCAGTGACTTATGCTGGAGTTGTAGAGGCTGCTCTTAAGGTTGAGGCTATTGAAACGGCAAAGAGTAGAGGCCAGCAGATGAGAAAGGACAAGAGAAAGTTTGTGGAGGGGAAGAAGCCCCTGGTACCCGATGCTGTCCCGGGAAAGAGGAGCCGAGTAGTGTGCAGTTTCTGTGGCCGGGCAGGCCATCCTGTCGAGAAATGTTTTAAGAGGTCAGTAGCTCAGAAGAAGGAGCAGGTTCATGCGATCCAGGGTCCTCCTAGGAGAGATGTCTCCTGTTCAGTTTGCAAGCGATCCGGGCATGATGTGGCCCAGTGTTGGACCAAGGACAGAGTCTGCTTTCAGTGTGGGCAGAAGGGTCACATAAAGTCACGGTGTCCTCAGGTTAAGTCAGTTCTTCCTGCAGTTCCGTTACAGGCTTTACCTCCACCTCCGCGTGTGGACAAGGGAAAAGGGAAGCTGAACGTGATTTCTTCTGAGGAGGCTCAGACTTCGACCCAGGTTATTTCAGGTTAGTTGATTGCTGTTTTTCTAGCCTGGTAGTTTAATTTGCTAGAGTGTTGCGGTATTGCTATGGTAGTTCCTTAGTCTGTGTGTTCCTATAGGGAAGTTTAAGGTGAAGAACCACTGGGCGCGTGTTCTGTTTGACTCCGGCGTTACCCACTCATTCGTGGCTAGAGCCTTTGTAGAGCGTCATCGATTGACTCTAGATCAAGTTCGGGATTCCTTCTGTGTCAAGTTTCCTTCTGGTGAATCTGTGTTGTCAGATTTGGGCATTTTGGATTGCCCTGTTTTGTTGGGGGACTTTCTTGCGAAGGCGGACCTGAAAATGATTGATCTGGAGGACTTCGATGTCATTTTGGGCATGGAATGGCTTTCTCGGTATGATGCGGTCATTTAGTGCAAAGGAAAGCGCTTGGACTTCATCAGGGACGACGGTCAGCCCGACAGCGTGTATGCTGCTCTGTGTCAGGACTTTCCTGTCATCTCTGCGGTATGTGCTCAGAGATTGTTTTCTTCTGATTGTTGTGTTTGTTTAGTCTCGGCGGTTGGAGCCGCTGTTAGCGTGCCACGCTTGGAAGAGATTCCTATTGTTTGTGGTTTCGCCGATGTTTTTCCTGATGATCTTCCTGGTCTTCCTCCTGATCGGGATGTTGAGTTTGTGATCGATTTAGAGCCGGGTACGCATCCTATTGCTAAGGCGCCGTACCGGATGGCCCCTCGTGAGTTAGAGGAGTTGCGAGTTCAGTTGGATGAGCTGTTAGCTAAGGGGTTTATTAGGCAGAGTTCGTCGCTTTGGGGTGCTCCTGTTTTGTTTGTGAAGAAGAAAGATGGGTCGATGCGGCTATGCATCGACTATAGAGAGTTGAACAAGGTCACTATCAAGAACAGGTACCCTCTGCCGAGGATCGATGATTTGTTTGACCAGTTGCGTGGTAGCACGGTGTTCTCCAAGATCGATCTTCGTTCTGGTTATCATCAACTCAGGATCCGTGAGGCGGACATTCCACGGACTGCGTTTAGGTCGAGGCATGGACACTTTGAGTTTCTGGTAATGTCGTTTGGTCTGTCCAACGCACCTTCAGCCTTCATGGATATGATGAACCGGGTGTTCAACGATTTTCTCGATAAGTTCGTTGTGGTCTTCATTGATGACGTGTTAGTTTATTCACGCAGTGCTGAGGAGCATGAGCAGCATTTGCGTTTGGTCCTATCGGAGTTGAGGAATCACAAGTTATTCGCCAAGTTGAGCAAGTGCGAATTTTGGTTGCCTCAAGTTTCTTTTCTACGCCACGTGGTGACCAAGGATGGGATCTCGGTCGATCCAGAAAAGATTGCAGCAGTGATGGATTGGAGTAGACCGAGTTCGCCTAAAGTGATCAGGAGTTTCTTAGGTTTGGCTGGTTATTACAGGAGATTTGTGGAGGGTTTCTCTTCCCTAGCCACACCTTTGACCAAGTTGACTCAGAAGAATGTGGCGTTTGTTTGGAGCGAAAAGTGCGATGAAGCTTTTCTTGAGCTAAAGGAGAGATTGTGCACTGCTCCCATTCTGACCCTGCCTACTGAGGTAGTAGATTATGATGTCTACGTGGATGCTTCGCATGTAGGTTTGGGGTGCGTGTTAATGCAAGATGGAAAGGTAATTGCCTATGGGTCAAGGCAACTGAAGACTCATGAGAAGAATTATCCCACGCATGACCTCGAGTTTGCAGCAGTTATTTATGCTTTGAAGTTGTGGAGACACCTACTTTATGGGGCTCAATGCAAGATCTTCACTGACCATAAGATCCTAAAGTACGTGTTCACGCAGAAGGAGTTGAATTTGCGTCAGTGGCGGTGGCTGGAGTATGTGGCTGATTATGATGTAGAAATCCAGTATCATCCGGGCAAGTCCAACGTGGTGGCCGACGCCCTGAGCCGAAAGACGGGAAAGATCTTTAACCTCACCGCCGATCGTTTAGTGGAGGAGTTCCTCCTTATGGATATTTCAGTGGGATGCTGTAGTTTGCATAGTGCCTTGTCAGTGGCAGAGCCGTCCTGGATTTCTTTGACTAGGCTGCACCAGAAGGACGATCCTGATCTTATGCACCTTTTCACCAGGACTGAGAAGGGAGAGTTGCCCGATTTTGCTATCGATGATGCGGGTACTTTGAAGTACCGCGACAGGTTTTGCGTTCCCGCGGCTGGGGATATTAGGAGGATGATTTGCAGTGAGGCTCATGGTTCAAGCGTTGCCTACCATCTAGGATCTACGAAGATGTACCGTAACTTAAGACAAATTGCCTGGTGGTATGGCATGAAAGGAGATATAGCCCGATTTGTTGCTGAGTGTCACACTTGCAAGCGTGTGAAGGCCGATCATGGAAGGCCTGGTGGTAAGTTGACTCCGCTAGAGATCCCGACTTGGAAGTGGGAGAGTATATCTATGGATTTCATTACGGGTTTACCAAAATCCCCGAGAGGATTTGATTCGGTTTGGGTGGTAGTAGATAGATTGACGATGTGCGCTCACTTCGTGCCTTATAAGATTGATTACCCGATGAAGAAGATAGCGGAGTTGTACATGAATGAAGTCATTCGACTCCACGGTGTGCCGGTTAGCATCATTTCTGATCGAGACTCCCGGTTCACTTCTCGTTTTTGGCAGAGTCTGCAAGAGCGTTTGGGTACGGATCTGAGGTATTCTACAGCCTACCACCCGCAGACCAATGGGCAGACGGAGAGGGTGAACCAAATTGTTGAGGATATGATCCGATGCTATATTTTAGACCACAGTGGAGCGTGGGATGAGCGGTTGCGACTCATGGAATTTGCCTACAACAACAGTTATCAGGAAAGTTTGCAGATGGCTCCATTCGAAGCCTTGTATGGGAGCCGCTGTAGGACTCCGTTGTTTTGGGCTGAGGCTGGTGAGAGGCCTTTGTTGGGTCCCGATGCGCTTGAGGAAATGGAAGTCGCAGTGAAGCTTATTCGGGAGAAGCTTCGTATAGCCCAGGAAAGATATGAAAAGAATGCCAACCGGCGTAGATCTGCTTTGTAGTTTTCCGTAGGGGACCTTGTATTCCTCAAAGTTTCCCCGATGGTAGGTGTTAAGAGATTTGGTAAGAATCGAAAGTTAGACCCATGGTATGTGGGCCCGTTTGAGATCTTTGAACGGATTGGCATGTCAGCTTATAGATTGGATTTGCCAGCGAACTTCCCAGGTGTGCATAACGTTTTTCATGTTAGCCAATTGCGGAAGTGTGAGCGCAGCATGGGCAGCTCTTGGATGTTGTGCCCCAGTTGGAGCCCAACCTCTCTTTTGTTGAGGTGCCGGTTCGTATTTTGGATACTCAGGAGCGTGTGCTGCGAAAGAAGTTCATACCGATGGTTAAGGTTCTATGGAAGAATCAGGATTTGGAAAGCGCGACTTGGGAGTTAGAGTCGGCTATGAGGAGGGCATACCCTCACCTGTTTCGTTGATTTAATTGGTATGTTGTCCTTCTTGTAACTCCTATTAGTTGTTTCTCCTTCTTTAGTAGGAGTGTTGTGCGTAAAGTTTCGGGACGAAACTTTCTTTTAGGGGGAGTGACTGTAACGCCCCCGATTTTCCTGCGTTTATTTGTATTCTCGTTGGCATTACGATGACGCGTTTCTGTGGCTTGTGCCATGTGTGGAGTATGGTTTAGCTCCTTAGAACTCAGTGCCCCGTTTTATAGCCTGTTGGCAAGATCTCCCTAGCAAGCCGAGTCGTTTTGGGTGACCCGGTGTGGCCTCTCGGGGGGATGTTTGTGTTTGGCTTTGTTTGGGTATAACTCGAGTTCTGTTTGTCGAAAGTTAATTTCGACTTCGCCGTTGTGTTCGTAGCGTGGGTATTTAGCTACGGTGCGAATTTCGTCGAATTCCGAGGTGATTCGGTTTTCGTGTCGTTTGGTGTGTTATTAGTATTTGTGATCAATTAATTAAATTGATTTGGCTTGTTCTGTAGCCCTTCGGTTTTGACCGATTAATAAATTCTGCGGGAGAATTTATTTGGGTAGTTATTGCCTTGCCTTGGTGGCAGCCATATTTTGGCTATTTCCTTTATGGAGTTTTCTTAATTGTAATTAAGGGTTTAGGCGTTTTAGGGTTCGGTTATTGCTGAACCGGCGTGTTAGCTTTAGTATAAAAGCTCTGTTTAAGAAGTGATGGCCCACTTCTTCTTCTTCTTTTCCTGAGAGAGAAGCCGTCGCTGCCTTTTTCGCGGAAAGCAGAGGAGAAAACCCCCCGTTCTGTACCTCCTTCGGTCGGCGATTCCGGGCTTGTTCGTGGACGGAATTCGAATCCGAAAGCGGCGTTGTCTTGCTCTCTCCGAGATCTTCGTTTCAACGGTAAGATATTCGATTTTCGTGGAGTTTTGATGAGATTTGGATTTCGGTTTTGGAGTTTTCAGCCATTAATGGCCGTGAGATTAATTCTAGGTGCTGCGGCTGTTCGTTCCGTGTGAAGAGGAGGAGAGCCATCCGTGCTTCGCCGAAAGTTGAGGCAAGTGGTATTCTTGCCCTTGCCAAGTTTCCTTTTTGATTATTCTTACTAAAATTAAAATCCCTGTTAGCCCAGGTTAGAAGCCTTGTTGTTCTCATATTTATTGCTATCTATAGGATTTAGTTCTTCCTATTTGAACCCCCCCTACTTGTGCGGTTGGAGCCCAACCTTGCCGGCGTGTTGCCGTTTATCCTTGCTTAGATCTTTGCTCTGGTTTGGGTGTAGCCGAGTGGAAGTGTTAGGAGGGGGGGTGATTTCTTTTCCCGAATTTGCTAAGTGTATTACTCGAGTAGTGTCGTTAGATACTCGAGTAGTGATTTTAGTTACTCGAGTTGTTGCTTTGAGATACTCGAGTAGAAGGCGTTAACTCGAGTATTAGGCTTGATTTACTCGAGTAGTAGGTAACTACTCGAGTAGGGGATCTAAGATACTCGAGTAGTGGTTTCGAGATACTCGAGTAGGTGCTTTGGCTTACTCGAGTAGAAGGTAACTACTCGAGTAGGGGTTTGGTTTACTCGAGTAGTGGGTAACTACTCGAGTAGGGGATTGGAGTTACTCGAGTAGTAGGTCACTACTCGAGTAGAGGATTTGAGTTACTCGAGTAGTGGACTCGAGATACTCGAGTAGTGGTTTCGAGATACTCGAGTAGGTGCTTTGGCTTACTCGAGTAGAAGGTAACTACTCGAGTAGGGGGTTTGGTTTACTCGAGTAGTGGGTAACTACTCGAGTAGGGGATTGGAGTTACTCGAGTAGTAGGTAACTACTCGAGTAGAGGATTTGAGTTACTCGAGTAGTGGACTCGAGATACTCGAGTAGGTGGTTTGGTTTACTCGAGTAGTAGGCATCTACTCGAGTGCAGGTTTGTAGATACGCGAGTTGTGGCTTTAGCATACTCGAGTAGTAGGCAACTACTCGAGTAGCGGGTTGGGGTACTCGAGTAGTTGGTAACTACTCGAGTGCTGGTTGTGTTCGTATACTCGAGTAGTAGGTGACTACTCGAGTAGAGCGATGAGGTACTCGAGTAGTAGGCGACTACTCGAGTAGAGGGATGAGGTACACGAGTAGATGGTAACTACTCGAGTACTGGGAATTCCCTGCCTTCTTTTTGTCTTAGAATCGTTCGGCTATCGTCGATCTCTGAATGGAGATCGTCGATCTCGGTTTCTGCTTTAGGCCGTTCGACTATCGTCGACCTCCGGTCGACAATCGTCGAGCTCCGTTTTACCTTAGTGGAATTGTGGTTAGAGTTTGGTTTTGGCTTTAAGTGAGGCTAGCTCACTCAATGCCAAGGTTTAGGTTGGCACTGAGTGGGTCTCACTCAGCGCCTTGTCGTGTTGATTCTTTTCAACACTCTTCCTTTACCTTGTTTTTCGTTCCCGAGTGGTTTTCTTGTTTTATTTCTGGTATTTCCTTGTCGGCCGTTTTCTTTACCTTCTTAAAGGCCGAATCGTGGGTGGTGGTTAGTAGTGGTGGTTTATAGCTCTTCAGGGGGGTGGAGTTGTGTGACATAGCCAAGGCCACTCTTGTTTTCGTGCTCCAGGTACGGGCTGGGCATGTGTGGGTGGAAGGTCCCTTGTGCTTTCACGTGTAGACCCTCGAGCTTGTTGACTTGGACATGGTGGATTGGGGGACTGCGGTTGCCTCCGATCTGGTTCCTCGTTGTTTGTTTTTGCTACTACCACTTCCCGCAGTTTAGGGTGTTAGAAGTTTCTTCCTTGGTAGCTCGCAGCACTTTTGGCTCTTGGTAGCCTAGTAGGCCCGGCAGGATGTTGTTCCGGAGTTGGGTTGTTGATGTTTGCTTTGCTCGTTGTGCTTTTCTTGTTGTCTTGTTTTGGACAGTTTTGACTCTTCCTACTGCATGTTGTTCAATTACTTCTTCCTTTTGGTTGACTCTTACATGCAGTTGTTTTCACCTTGTTGCTTGCTGAGGTATTCTGTTTTCTTTTGGAATACCCCAGGTTCTGAGCCGTAGCCAGTCTGGTGGCTAGTTTGTAGTGGTGGTGTTGGTGGTCTCTTGGACCTTGGTGTTCTGTTTGCCTTGTTGGTGAGGTAGTTTTTCAGTACTTTCTTACAGACATACATATGTGCCACTGGGTTCGTGTCAGGTTGTTGGCGCCCACTGGTAGTTTTTACCTTTGTGCTAGATATATTACTTATGCTGCTACCATTTTCTGGAGATAGTCTACTTGCTTTGAGAAGGATTTATGCTAGGTTGCTAGTTACTTTTAAACTATAAATATTATTATAAATGAAGCTCTTGATCAGCATGTTTTATAAGCTTAATCACTATTTTCCAAATCACGTATGAAAACCGTTTCTTATATATTATATAAATTAAATGTAGTGTCTTGCATAGCATGAGTGGTTCTCTTGGGACCCTTATGCGCTCTTTAGGGTGTAAAACCTAATTAAAGTATTTTTCTTTCCGCAGTGTATAAATATAGTTTTCTTTTGTGGACTAGGTGATCCACTGAGCCGAGGGATACGGTCTCTAAGATATAACTGACTTTCTATTCATAAAACACAGGATTTTCTTGCATAAAGTTTGTAGTTGGTTTTGCCTGAGCGTCAGCGGTTATCCCCTGCTTGACGTGGCATCATGACGCGTGTTTTCTCATACTCTGATAATTCTTATATTTGGAGAAAATGCTGGTTGTGACAGGCATGCTATCAGTGTGCTCATGGAGTGCATAAGCGGCTCTACCCCTCAGACTTGAATGAAAACACAAGCAGAAATGAAAATGAGCATCTAAAATAAAAAGAAGGTTGAGGAGAGAGGGTACCCATGCTCCAAAGAAGGAGCATACCAGAAGGCGGAGGTTGCTGGACCGCACAAAAATATGTTGTACCTGCGAATTAGGTGGAACAGACAAACAAACAAAAAAAATAAATAACAGCAAATAAAATAGACAAGTGAAATAAAGAGCATAAAAAAGAAGAGGGACCAAAGAGGTCCAAGCTTGGGTTGTCTCCCGAATAGCCCTTTTGTTTACCGTCCTTAAGGTGGACCAAATACCTGTATTAGCAGTTTATAAATTGTTTGCACAATTTATAATAAGTTGCAGAAAAATAAGTAAGCATAAGCATAAGTAATCAAGGAAGGGGCGGAGCAATCAGCTAAATGCGGACTTGTGATAAATCTCTCCGGTGGGGCGCGAGGGAACAGTAGAGTGCCTTTTTGCATTGGGAGAAAGGACTTTCCCTTTACTCTGAATGTGCACTTCCTCATGCCGGAGGGCGGCATAACGCGTATATGCTTGGCCTTTTTCAGCTTCTCCACCGTGGGAGATTTCCAAATGTTGCAGTCCGTGGTGGGTTCCAATTTTGCGGTTGGCAGCTTCATTTCCGGTACCAAAATGGCAACCGGATCAGCCCAAGCTACTGATCGCTTAGCAGAGTTTGAAACAATATTACAAAATTCAATGTCCAGAGATTTCTCCCGAACAAAACTAGTTTTGCCGTGCTCAAAAATTGATGTGACGGGAAACGGGAAGGTGGCCCTTGCATCAGTGCACTTGGTCGCTTCCTTGAACTCCTTCTCATCATTCTTGATCATCTCCTCGGAAAGTACTTCCTTAATAATCTCTTTCGTCTGAGCATCACTCACCAAGGGGAGTTCCAAACCAATCTTAATATCTGCAGCACTTTGAAAATTGTCGTTATGGAGAAGAGGGTCATGTACAGAAGTGACATCCAAGGTTGAAGCAATAACCGGCCAAGTTACGCATCCTTTGAAGAAATCAAGAGATGCGCCGCTAGCCTTCAGGAATGGAACACCCAATATAGGAATCGAATTGTTTTCCTTGGGTCCCAAAACCTGGAAATCAGTGGTTATGCACTTCCCATTAACCTCGATTTCAACTTCTTGCACACCTCCCTCGGTGTCAACCAAAATACCATTAGCTAAAACTAGCGACTTCCGGTTTTATGGATCAACATGCAGGTTCATCTTCGCAACATCCTGCATGGCGAGGATGTTGCTAGACGCTCCGGAATCGCACAAAGTAGTAGTTTCAACATTATTGATTTTACACTCTACAACAAGCTCATGAGTCTTTTCTTTATTTTCTTCCCCAAGGCTTTTTCCTTGCTCATGGGGGTTTTTCTCAGTATTGCTCGGTAAAGTGCCCTGAGTCCGCTCAGAGACCATTTGGGCCAGTTGGCCCAATTGTGCCTCTAGCTTAAGCATCGAGGCCACTTGGTTTGTCATATTAGTCTGAGAGACCTCAACAAACTTTTCAAACATCCCAGCTAAAGAATTTGTTTTTATCGCAGGGGCCCTTGGGGGTAATTCGGTTGAGGCGGTCGCGGTTGGCCTCCGGAGGCATACACATCATTTTGATGCTGCCCCGGCTGCCATCGTTGGCCTGGTGCATTTTGATTCCAAGAAAAATTTGGATGATTTCTCACCCCCGGATTATACGTGTTCCCATAAGGTGCTCCCCTATTTTTGTTCGCAATATAATTAACTGATTCATCAAAGAAGGTAGTTTCATCACGTACCTCACCTGCTTGACATTCAAAGCTGTGGTGGTCGGAACCTCCACAACCCTGGCATGAGATTGCCATAACTGGGGCAGCAGTAGTGGCGAGCCTGGATGCTTCCATAGCAAAAACTCTGCTAGTACCTCGTGGAATATTCCTCCCTGCAGTCCAATATGCGTTGTGGATGGCGGTATCCTGCAAGATTCTCAATGCATCATCAGGCGCAAGGCTCATTATCGTTCCACCAGAGGTGGCATCAATCATAGCTCGGTGATGTGGTTCAATAGCGAAATAAAAGCTTTCAACGAGATTCCAAGTTTGGAATCCGTGGTTTGGACACTTCCTAAACAGCTCGTTGAAGCGTTCCCACACCTCAGCTAGGCTTTCTTGATCATTTTGCCGAAAGTTTGCAATAGCGCGCCGCATACTCACAATCCGGTCCACCAGATGGAACTTGGCTAAGAACTTCGTTGTCAACGCCTCCCAAGTGGTGGCTATTCCAAGCGGAAGAGAGTGGAGCCAAGTCTTGGCTTTGTCTCTGAGGGAGAAGGGGAAGAGGCGGAGCTTGACTGTGTCATCGGAGATCCCAGCATAGCAAAACGTGGCGCAGATCTCGGAGAATTCAGCCAAGTGAAGATGAGTGTCTTCAATGGCCATTCCGGAGAACTGTGTGTTGTTCCAGATTATGTTCAGAATGGCTGGTTTGATCTCAAATTGCTGTTTGGTGGTCGCCGGTCCGAAGCCAGGGTAAATACTCCCAACAGTCGGTGTGGTGTAATCCCTCATGGTGCGGACCTGGGCGGGTTTACTTCATTCTCATCACCAATTCGGTCACCATGAAGAATCCCTCCAACACGGTTTCCGGCTTCAATGTTCAGTTGGTCCCCCATTGGGACTTGATTGATGGAAGCAGCACGTCTATGTGCACGAAGGGTTCGTTCGATCTTGGGGTCGTAAGTTACAAGATCTCTTGCAGCACGTCCCTGCATTCACTGCGGCAATTAACAAAGAAACAGCGATCAAAAAACGCAAACTCTTACAACAATACTTTCAAACATCAAGGTCGTTCTACAATTGCATTCCCCGACAACGGCGCCAAAAACTTGATGCGTGTTAATACGACAAGCGCACCGGTCGCACAAGTAATAAAGTTTGGGAATAAATCCCCGAGTGTCGGTCTCTTGAGGAATGCAGTTGGCGTGAAACGACGAATAATCCAAAATTATTGTTATTAGAGTTTGTGAAATAAAAGAAAGAACAAAGGGGCTTTGAGATTTGTGTTCTTACAACCAATTAAACTAAAAGGAAAAATGCGGGTCGCACTCACCGCTTCGCAAGGCGAGATGGGTGTATCGGCCGCTTTTCCGTACTTCGGTAGGGCGAATGGATGGTGAGCCAGTGAGTGAGGTGTTTAGTGCGGAGTGCAATCAAGTGGAACGATGGAAGTGAGATGGGGCGAGGCGCATCACAACACAAATCTCACAAACAAGTTCAAACAACAAGAATCCAATTACTAATAATTAGACATTGAAGTTCACAACAAGCATGAGTCATTCAAACAAAACAAGAAAGATAAAGGAAGAGTAAACCAAGAGAGTGAAGATCCACCGCGGTTGTTGGCCGGAGGTGCGGGTTATCAATCCGCTTCCACGCGCAGTTTGAGGAGGCTTCCGGTACCAACGAGCTGTCACCTCGAGGGCCTTTGAGTCCGTTCTCTATGTCGTCTCCGTCATCTTCTTCTTCGGTAGAAAGCTCGGAGAAGAGGTCATTAATGGCTGGAAGGGTCACCGGAGGATGCGGAATGCTTTAGAATCGCCGGAAATCACCTCCCGATGGTAGGGATGAAGGTGGAGATGGATGGAGCGTCTGAAATGCGGAAGGGCGAAGTGGCGGCCAAGTTCAATCAAGGTCCGTTGACCTAATTCGCGGCGCAGGCCAATTTATAGAAGCAGGATTAAATAGCGCGCACAACCACAGGCGCACAACCAGTGGTCGTGGGCGAACAATGTCAGCGCCCGTGCGGCAACAACCTGTAGAACTTGCACCAGGAAATTTAAGCGTGTGCACGATCAGCAGCGCACGATCAGTGATCGTGCGCGTCAAGGGTGGTGATCGTGCAATATGGGACAAAAAATTGGAAAAAAGATGGCATGACTGCGCACGATCGGCAGCGCACGAGCAGTGATCGTGCGCGGTATAGCTGGTGATCGTGCGATATGGCGGGACAGGACAATAAAATGAAAGCCCAGACTACGCACGACCGGCGGTCGTGCACCAAAGAGGTTGATGGTCGTGCGTGGGTAAAAACGCACGACCATTGACTCCTTTGCCAAAAATGGTGAAAGTCCCACGCCGGACGCCCACACAATCCCCGAACCTGCAGGAAAACTGCACGCACTGTCGATCATGGCAGTCACAGATATAAATAAAATGCATCACACAAGAGGAATACACACACGCACAGAAATAGGCTAAAAGAGTGCACAAGACGTGTAATGTCGAAGCAAACCAAAAGGAGTGCTAATGGCGCAAAATGATAGTGCAAAGATAAGAAAATTAGCCCAGATGAGTCCGGAAAAATATATGAAATGGGGACTCATCAGTTACACCCATGACAGGGCTTGTTCCTTTGATTTTTTCACCAAAAAAGGTTTTCTGCTGTGAAATGGCAAGTCACGCCCGTGTCCAGCCTGGCATGACCGTGTCACGCCCTCGACGATCGTCGACTTCAACTCGCTACTCGACGTTAGACCTTCATCAAACCGAGCATGACATGCCTGTGTTTGAGCCCGACACACCTGTGTTGATGTCGGCAGTCGACGCCTCCAGCCAGCAAAGTTCAAATTGATTTCCTCCACCCAGCAGTCTAGTCATGCCCCCTTACATGCCCGTGGCAAGCTTGTCATGCCCGTGACAATGACATGTCACTTCCAAAAGCTTCCAGAAACTAGCAAGCTCGCCGGATTTCACCAGGTCAAACACGCCAAGCCCGACACGCCCCCCGACACGCCCATGTCATAGGGCGTGTCAAACCCAAAGTCTTCCCTATAAATACCCAGTTTTTGTATGCTCTCTTCTTCTTTTTTTTGGACCATCTTTGGTGTGTTTTGTGGGCTGCCCTTGTGGATTCCATTTCATGTAAGGAGATTTCTCCCCCCCCCCACCTTTTATGTTTGTTTTTGCTTTAGCTTTACCTTTGTAATAGCTTTGTAATAGTTTCATCGTTATAATAAAAAATGTTATATTTTCACTCTCTACATGGTATGAAAATTTATTTGGGTGGTTGATGCGTGTAAATTCGGCAAGTGCACCGGTCGTACAAGTAATAAAGTTTGGGAATGAATCCCTGAGTGTCTGTCTCTTGAGGAATGCAATTAGCGTAGAAAAACGAACGATCCGAAATTATCGTTATGGGAGTTAATTAAATAAAGGAAAAATAAAGGGCTTTGAAGGTGGTTTTGCAAACAAATAAACTAAAGCCAACTATGCGGGTCGCAATCACCGCTTCACAAGGCTAGGTGGATGTAACGGCCGCGATGCCGTACTTCGGTGAGGCGAATGGACGGTGAGCCAGTGAATGAGGTGTTTAGTGCGGAGTGCAATCGAATGCAACAAAGGAACGGAGTGAAGTGAGATGGGGCGAGGCGCATCAAATCACCAATCTCACAAGAAAGATTAAACAACAATAATCTAATTAAAACAACTAGAAATCGAAGTTCATTACAAGCTTAAGTTATTTCATACAACAAGAGAGATGGACTGCGCACGATCGGCAACACACGAGCAGTGATCATGCGCGGTCTAGCTGGTGACCATGCGATATGGCTGGGCAGAAATTTCACAGGAGAAGCCATACTGCGCACGACCGATGATCGTGCGCAAAATAGGTCGATGGTCGTGCGTGGGTAAAAATGCACGACCATTGAATCCTTTGCCAAAAATGGTGAAAGCCCTATCCCGGACGCCCACACGATCCCCGAACCTGCAGGAAAATTGGATGGGTTGTCGATCATTGCAGTCACAAATATCAATAAAATGCACAGCAAGAGGGAAATAAACACACGCACAGAAATAGGCTAATAAAGTCCACAAGACGTGTAATGTCACAGCGAACCAAAAGGAGTTCTAATGGTGCTAAATGGTAGTGCAAAGACATGGAAATGAGCCCAGATGAGTCCGGAATTATGTATAAAATATGGACTCATCACACCCCCAGACTTAACTATTTGCGCGTCATGAGCAAACACAATCTAAGCAGGTAGGGAAAATAATCTAGCTGACATAGAAATTGAAATACGGAGTACCATGCGAAGTCGCATGCTCGCGTGCATAAAAATATAATAGAAGAAATTCCTAAGTATGCAAAATAGTTTATATTTTTCACAATGCGCATCAAAATTTTATTATTACTCAAAAATGGAATCACGGTGAATCAACTGGTCATGCATAGGAAGAAAGTAGACTGGCCATAAAGGTGAGCTTTGCCAAAGATCGGGGCTCAGGATCACCTCCAAAGGAATCCACCAATGTCGGGGACCATACGCTTACCCGTTCACACTCTCTCCACGACACTAGTTAGACTCAAGCGCAAATCTGTTGGACTTGAGGATAAACATGGGGCTTGGGTTACGGTGAGGTAAACAATGATAAAAAGAAAGGCTATGCACCTAACCCAAATGAGCTAGCCTAAAAGAATCCCTCAACACCCCACAATATAACCAGGTGCACCATACCCCAAGACTTGATTTTTGCAACATTGGTGTGTGCACCGCCTACTCCAAATCAAAAGCATCTCCAAAAAGATTTTCAATCAAACTTTTTCTTTTCACTTTTCATTTTCACTTTTTTTAAATCATTTTCTTTTCTTTTTCATCGTTTTATTTTCATAATTTCAACAGATATATTTTGGAAGCACTTCCACATTTTCACAAATAATAACGCCACATCACAACCCAACATGAAAATATAAAACACTAAGCTCGACTTGGGTGTGCGACTAGGATCGGCTTTGAGGCTTTGGTGAAATAATGGTGGAGCTGAATCTAAAGAAGGGTAGGCACAACGGGGCTAGCAAGGATAAGACGTTAGGAACGGTACAAAGCTCAACCGGGCCAAAATGATGGCCTACATCACGCTCACGCTAGAAAAACCATGCACCAATGCTTCGAAAGTGGCTTGGGGCAAGTTCTTAGCCACCGAAAAAGATAATCATTCCTCCCGACTCGAGCAAAATGAGTCTGGTGACGGCTACACACATCCCTACACTACCGTTTGATTTACACCGGATTCACAACTTTTGATTAGAATAAAAAGATCTTCACGCAAATGGAAAAAAATATAAAGCTATAAGCATAAAGAAAAATTGATTCTACAAGAATTTCTACACAAGACGAGAGTAGTTGACTAGAAACACAACAAGGTTAACATTTTACTCTGTCTCACAATCCTAAGCCAACACCATAATTTTACCAAATCTAACAAAGACACAAGTTTAACTCGCGGCACGGTAACAGCTAAGCGCGCGCTCATGTGGGTGCAGTGGTGTGCAACAAGATTCTATAATAATGAAGCATAAAATAAAACTACTGGCATGCTATCAATGTGCTCGTGGATTGCATAAGCGGCTCTTCCCCTAGACTAGAATGAAAGCATAGACAGAAATGAAAATAGACATCGAAAATAAAAAAAGGGCTGAGGAGAAAGGGTACCTATGCTCCAAAGAATGAGCATACCAGAAGGCGGAGGTTGTTGCATCGCACAAAAGTATGCTAGACATGCGAATTAGGCTGAACCGAAGAAAAGAAAAATAACAGAAAATAAAATAGAAGAGCAAAGTAAAAAGCACAAAAAAGAGGGACCAAAAAGGTCCAAGCTTGGGTTGTCTCCCGAATAGCCCTTTTGTTTACCGTCCTTAAGGTGGACCGAATACCTGTATTAGCGGTTTATAAATTGTTCTTGCAGGAATAAAAGAGTTTCAGAAAAATAAAACACAGCAACAAAAAGTTCCCAACAAAAAAAGCAAGCACAAAGCATAGGGAATTACAGAAAAGGGGAGAACAATCAGCTGAATGCGGACTTGTGATAAGTCTCACTGGTTGGGCGCGAGGGAACAGCAGAGTGTCATTTTACATTGGGAGAAAGGGCTTTCCCTTTACTCCGAATGTGCAATTCCTCGCGTCGGAGGGCAACATAACGCTCATCGCATACACTCTTGGCCTTCCTTAGCTTCTCCACCGTGGGCGATTTCCAAAGATTGCAGTCCGTGGTGGGTCCTATTTTTGCGGTTGGCGGCTTCATTTCTGGTACCAAAACGGCAATCGGATCAGCCCAAGCTACTGATCGCTGGACAAAGTTTGAAATAATATTACAAAATTCATTGTCTAGGGATTTCTCCCGAATAGAACTAGTTTCGCCATGCTCAAAAATTGACGCGATTGGAAACGGGAAGGTAGCCATTACATCAGTGCACTCGGTCTATTCTTTGAACTCTTTCTCATTATTCTCGATCATCTCCGTAGAAAGTCCTTCCTTAATCGTCTCTTCCGTATGAGCATCCCTCACCAAGGAGTGTTCTAAACCAATCTTGATATCTGCAACACTTTGGAAATTGTTGTTATGGAGAAGAGGGTCATGTACAGAAGTGATATCCAAGGTTTAAGCAACAACTGGCCAAGTTACGCATCCTTTCGCAAAATCAAGAGATGCGCCGCTGGCCGTCAGGAACGGAACCCCCAATATAGGAATAGAATTGTTTTCCTTGGGTCCCAAAACCTGGAAATTAGTGGTTAAGCACTTCCCATTAACCTCGATTTCAACTTCTCGTACACCTCCCTCAGTGTAAACCAATATACCATTTGACAAAATTAGCGACTTCTAGTTTGCTGGATCAACATGCAGGTTCATCTTCGCAACATCCTGCATGGAGAGGATGTTGCTAGACGCTCCGGAATCGCACAATGCTGTAGTTTCAATATTATTAATTTTACAAGCTACAACAAGCTCGGTAGTTTTTTTCAAATTTTCTTCTCCAAGGCTTTTTCCTTGCTCATAGGGGTTTTTCTCAGTGTTGCTCGGTAAAGTGCCTTGGGTCCGCTCAGAGACAATTTGGGCCTATTGGCCCAATTGTGCTTCTAGCTTACATATTGAGGCCGCTTGGTTCGTCATGTAAGTCTGGGAGACCTCAACAAACTTTTCAAACATTTCAGCTAAAGAATTTGTTTTTATACCAGGGGGCCCTTGAGGGTAATTCGGTTGAGGCGGCCGCAGTTGGCTTCCGGAGGCATACACATCATTTTGATGCTGCCCCGGCTGCCATAGTTGGCCTGGTGCGTTTTGATTCCAAGAAAAATTTGGATTATTTCTCACCCCCGGATTGTACGTGTTCCCATAAGGTGCTCCCGTATTTTGATTTGCAATAAAGTTAATTGATTCATTAAGGAAAGTAGTTTCATCACGTACCTCGCCTACTTGGCATTCGAAGCTGTGGTGGTCGGAACCTCCACAACCCTGGCATGAGATTGCCATAACTAGAGCAGCAGCGGCGGCGGGCATGGATGCTTCCAGAGAAAAAACTCCACTAGTACCTCGTGGAAAATTCCTTCATGCGGTCCAATATGCGCTGTGGATGGCGGTATCCTGCAAAATTCTCAATGCATTATCAGGCGCAAGATTTATTATCGTTCCACTAGAGGCGGCATCAATCATAGCTCGGTGCTGTGGTTCGATAGAGAAATAGAAGCTTTCAACGAGATTCCAAGTTTGGAATCCGTGGTTTGGACACTTTCTCAACAACTCGTTGAAGCGTTCCCACACCTCAGCTAGGCTTTCTTGATCATTTTGCCGAAAGTTGGCAATCGCACGCCGCATACTCACAATCCGGTCCACCGGATGGAACTTGGCTAAGAATTTCGTTGTCAATGCCTCCCAAGTGGTGGCTGCTCCAGGCGGAAGAGAGTGGAGCCATGTCTTGGCTTTGTCCCTGAGGGAAAAGGGAAAAAGACAGAGCTTGACTGTATCATCGGGGATCCCAGCATAGCGAAACGTGGCGCAGATCTCGAAAAATTCAGCCAAGTGAAGATGGGCGTCTTCAGTGGCCATTCTGGAGAACTGTGCGTTGTTCCGGATTATGTTCAGAATGGCTGGTTTGATCTAAAATTGCTGGTTGGTGATCACCAGTCTGAAGCCGGGGTAAATACTCCCAACGGTCGGTGGGGTGTAGTCCCTCATGGTGTGGACCTGGGGCAGGTTTACTTCATTCTCATCGCAGTTACGGTCACCATGAAGGATCCTGCCAACACGGTTTCCGGCATCAATGTTCAGCTGGTCCCCCATTGGGGCTGGATTGATGGAAGCAGCACGTCTTTGTGCACGAAGAGTTTGTTCGATCTCGGGGTCGTAAGCTACAAGATCTCTTGCAGCGCATCCTTGCATTCACTGCGGCAACTACACAAAGAAACAGCGGTCAAAAAACACTAACTTTTATAACAATACTTTCAAACGTCATGGTCGTTCTACAGTTGCATTCCCCGGCAACGGTGCCAAAAACTTGATGCGTGTAGATTCGGCAAGCGCACCGGTCGCACAAGTAATAAAGTATGGGAATGAATCCCCGAGTGTCTGTCTCTTGAGGAATGCAATTAGCATAGAACAACGAATGATCCGAAATTATCGTTATGAGAGTTAATTAAATAAAGGAAAAATAAAGGGCTTTGAAGGTGGTTTTGCCAAGAAATAAACTAAAGCAAACTATGCGGGTCGCAATAACCGCTTCACAAGGCAAGGTGGATGTAACGGCTGCGATGTCGTACTTCGGTGAGGCGAATGGACGGTGAGCCAGTGAATGAAGTGTTTAGTGCGGAGTGCAATCGAATGCGACAAAGGAACAGAGTGAAGTGAGATGGGGCGAGGCGCATCAAATCACCAATCTCACAAGAAAGATTAAACAACAATAATCTAATTAAAACAACTAGAAATCGAAGTTCATTACAAGCTTAAGTTATTTCATACAACAAGAGAGATGGAGAAAGACTAAACCAAGAAAGTGAAGATCCACCGCGGTTTTTGGCCGGAGGTGCGGGTTGTCAATCCGCTTCCACGCGCAGTCCGAGGAGGCTTGCGGTACCGACGAGCTGTCACCTCGAGGTCCTTTAAGTCCGTTCTCTAGGTTGTCTTCATCATCTTCCTCGGTAGAAAGCTCGGAGAAGAGGTCTTTAATGGCCGGGAGGATCACTAGAGGATGCGGAACGCTTTAGAATCGCCGGAAAATGACCTCCCAATGGTAGGGATGAAGGTGGAGATCGATGGAGCTCCTGGGATGCGGAATGGAGAAGTGGCGGCAAGATCGGTCCCGGTCCTCTTTCCCTAATTCGCGGAACAGTCTGATTTATTAAAGCAGAGTTAAATAGCGGCACGACCACTAGCGCACGACAAAGTCAGCGCCCGTGTGGAAACAACCTGTAGAACCTGCACAAGGAAATCAAAGCTTGCGCACGATCAGCAGCGCACGATCAGTGATCATGCGCGGTATAGCAGGTGACCGTGCGATATGGCGGCAGAACTTGCATAAAAGAGGGAATGACTGCGCACGATCGGCAATGCACGAGCAGTGATCGTGCGCGGTATAGCTGGTGACCGTGCGATATGGTGGGGCAGAACTTTCACAGGAGAAGACAGACTGCGCACGACCGATGATCGTGCGCAAAAGAGGTCGATGATTGTGCGTTGGTAAAAACGCACGACCATTGACTCCTTTGCTAAAAATGGTGAAAGCCCTATCCCGGACACCCACACGATCCCCGAACCTGCAGGAAAACTGGACGGGTTGTCGATCATGGCAGTCACAGATATCAACAAAATGAACAGCAAGAGGGAAATACACACACGCACAGAAATAGGCTAATAAACTGCACAAGACGTGGAATGTCGCAGCGAACCAAAAGGAGTGCTAATGACGCTAAATGGTAGTGCAAAGACATGCAAATTAGCCCAGATAAGTCCGGAATTAAGTATAAAATATGGACTCATTAGTGGCTCATCTCTTTCTCTTTTTATCCTTTTGTATTTCCTAGTGTTTCTCTTTATGAAAAGTGTGTGTGTGTGTATGAGTTTAACTAGTTAACGTTTTCATGCTTTTAATTAGTTGTTATGTTAGATTTTATCATTGTTTTTATTTCAAAATTTAAGTGTTATTAGGATAGTTTTTCTTTAAGCTTAATGTTACATTAAAAGTATATCTATTTCATTCTTATGGATTTATAAAAGAGGTTTTGTAGTGTTTTTGATTTTTTTTACATAGCTTTCTTTTGAGGACCATGTAAAACCTTTTTGTTCTTTTAAATTTTATTTAATATTTTATCCACTTTTATGAACTCTTAAGAATGAAAAAGATATAGTTTTAATTTTTAAACTTTGGTTTTAAATTAAATTTCCAAAACTTTTTGCTCCTTTTAATTTTTTTTGTCTTTTTATTCATTTCTAGCACATTCTAAGAATAGAAAAGTAGTTGTTTTAATATTTAGATAACTTTGAATTTCTTTAATGTGTGTGTGAGTTAGGGTTTTCATTATGTTCTTTTAATTACATGTTAGTGTGTGTGAGTGTATGAGGATAGATTTTATTGGTTTCATTCTCCCGCCCACTCATTTTAGCTAGGACTCGCAGTTTTATCGCAATCTCAAACTTGTAAAGTGCGTGCGTGTAGGTGAAAATTTTATTGCTTTGTTTTCTTGCTTTCTTCAATTATGAAGAGTGTGTGCGTGTGCGAATTTATTTCCGCCTACTCGTTAAGAGTTTAATGGCGCTCTTTCATTTCTCACCCACTCGTTTGAGTGGGACTTGTCTTTTTATTGTGTAAATTTTCCTCCTACTCATTTGAGTAGGATTTGTCTTTTACCGTCTAGTCATTTGAGTAGAACTTGTACTCGCATTTATTTTCTCCTACTCGTTAAGAGTTCAATGGCGCGCTTTCATTTCTCGCCTACTCGTTTTAGTAGGACTTGTGTTTTTTTATTTATTTATGGTTTTGAAGTGTGCATGAGTTCTTCTTTTAGTTTGCATTTTAATTTATCTAAACGCACTGTTGTTTTTTTTCTTCTTATAACTGTTTAGTGCTTAATTTCGAACTCGCGCCTCATTAAAACCATAAAGCCGTCCCCATACCGATGAGTGGATAATCGTTATTAGCCCTCGGCATCGAAGAGCATTGGGACATATAAAATGATTTGAAATAATTAAAGTCCATTATTTTCATTTTAATTTAAGGACTTAAGGATTTCCCCGGGTTAACGACGCGTAGACCTTCATAATCGATGTGTGGGCTCTATTTCCGTTATCCATATGCTAGCTAGCCGAGAGGCCGTGCATATGGACCGATCCCCCCGGGGTAAAGAGAACTGCGTACGCACCCTAGAAAGAGGGGAAGCGTAGTTCTGCCGGATTGGGTTCCCAACCCAATAGGGGGGTTCTTAGCGTAAAGCGGGCGTTAAGAGGAATCCTTCGTCGGACTAACGTTCGGTCGAATTGTCTTAGAGTTCAGGTGAGCAATATTCCTAGAGATATGTGCGCTTATATTTAAGGAACCTCGGCGGCCCTGTGACTTTTATTAATTTGAAAACTAATATCAATAATTATTTTAAGTTTTTTTAGTCTTAATCTGATTCGATGCCGAGCGTTAGCCCGTCATCGAATAATCTAAGTAATTTTTCAGCTTTCTTTTATTTCTGTCTTTAAGTGACAAACAAAAATCCACTTTACTTTCAATAAAATAAAAGTCCTCCTGGAGGAGTAGGAATAATCAACCCGACCCTGAGAACAATATGACCTCGGTATTCTCCCGAATATAGAGTACTACATGCGATAGGTGCACTTGCCTCATTTCGTTAGAAATTTCGATCTTCTAGCAAGTCCGCGACGGTTGACTCATCAAACTAACCACCCAAATAAGAGTCTACTCGCGAAACCAATCAAGTTTTTGGCCCCATTTCTGGGGAGCAACGGTTGTTATTTCGAATCCGGGACTCTATTAGTTTTACTTTATTTTCATATATATAAAAAGAACTACTTAAAAATCACAAAAAACAAAAATTATATACTTCGCCCTTCGCTTTTTTTTAGGGTGTATGGCCCGTGGACAATCTTCAGGCTCTGAAAATTTTGACTTCGACCCTGAGATCGACCGCTCTATTGCGCGTATTCGATCTCAATGGCGAATTCCATTTTTAGACCCCAAAGACTCCACCGGTAAATCCTCTGCTTCTTCTATGGCTGGCCCCAACCCTTCCCAGGAGGTCGAGCGTACAATGTCTTACTACGCCCGACCTAACTTGGATGACACGGGGCCGAGTATTGTTCTTCCAACTGTGGCGAACAATAATTTCGAAATAAAGTCAAGTATCATTCAAATGGTCCAAAATACCGTGAAGTTCGATGGACTGCCCGATGAGGAACCGAATGTACACTTGTCCAACTTCCTTGAAATATCCGACACCTTCAAGATTAATGGCATCACTGATGATGCCATACGCTTGCACTTATTTCCCTTCTCCCTCCAATCCAAATCTAAGGTCTGGTTGAATTCCCTCCCTCGAGGATGCATCACCACCTGGGCTAAATTGGCAGAGCGCTTCTTAACGAAGTATTTTCCGCACACAAAAATTGCAAAATTGTGGGCGGACATATCTTGGTTCGTTCAAAACAACTCCGAGTCTCTTTACGAGACTTGGGAACGCTTTAAGGAGTTTCTCCGCTGGTGCCCGCACCACACGCTGCCAGCGTGGCTGCATGTACAATTTTTTATAATGGCCTTAACTTCGAAACACGTCAGATGATCGACGCAGCTGCCGGGGGGACCTTGAACAATAAAACCCCCGATGCCGCCCAGGCTCTTTTTGAAGAGATGGCGATGAACGCTTACCAGTGGAACGTCCCTAGGGGACGTCCTAAGCTGGCGGCCGACGTTTTTGAAGTTGATGCCACTACTCTGTTAACACTTCAAGTCGAAAGGTTAATGAAGCAGGTGGTAGAGATGGCTACTTTCTCCACCACTACACCTTGGGCAAATTCTATTCTTCCCTCCCCTAACATTTGCGCTGCTGAAGATTTCCTGGAATTTTTGGGAAACTCGGGTCGCCCTCCCTTCAACCCCAACAATAACCCATATAGTAATAACTATAATCCGGGTTAGAGGAATCACTAGAACTTCTCATGGAGCAACCAAAACCACGCGCAATGCCCCCCTCCCTGTTTCATGCCCAACTACTCTCCTCCCCCTCCTATGAAGCCGTCCCCGATGGAGGAAAATTTTAATAAGTACATTGCTTCCAACGAATCAAACATCCGGAATATTACCGGATCGCTTAAAAATCTTGAACTCCAGGTTGGACAACTGGCATGACTAATATCAGAACGCATGCAAGGGGCGCTTACAGGGAACACGAAACCCAATTTGCGGGAGAACCTCAATGTTATAAACCTCCGTAGCGGTAAGGAGGTGGTCGATCCAAAACAGATCGATCCGTAGGTACACATATCTCCTCCTTCCCCTCTTCCCTCTTCTTCGTCTTCGTCAGTTTTACAAAATTTAAACGCTAAAATTAATTTAAAAATGCTCATGGCTTACCCTCATAGATGTTAGTAATAGCCGTCTTCTCCTTCGGGTAGGAGATGACGAGGTTAGTTTCTCTATTTATCCTTTGATGGAGGACACTTCATCGAGCGACGATTTCTGCTATAGTTTAGATACATTTTACGGAGACCGTTCTTATCCCTTTTTCGAGTCGATTTCTCTAGCTAACGATAATTCTACACTCGAAGATTTTTATTGCGACGAGGACAAGTCTACGGAGTTGCCTTTTCAACCAATTGGTTCAAAAGACATTAGAATTAAAACCACGCTAGAAGAGCCGCCCACCCTAGAACTCAAACCATTACCTGAATCCCTCAAATAAACCTTTTTGGGAGAAAATGGTACACTCCCGGTGATCATTTCATCGCATTTGAGCGATTCGGAAACCTCCGATTTATTGGAAGTTTTGCTTAAACATCGCCACGCAATTGTGTGGCAAATTTCTGACCTTAAGGGGATTAACCCTTCTTTCGGCACTCAAAAATATTTCTTAAACGATAATTGCCACAATGCCATTAAGCTGCAGCGTTGTCTTAACCCAAACATGAAATACGACGTGAAAGCTGAGATAATTAAATTACTAGATGCGGGGATTATTTATCCCATTTCTGATAGTGCAAGGGTTATTCCCATTCATGTCATGCCCAAGAAGGGCGGTCTGACCGTAGTGGCGAATGAGCACAATGAGCTCATCCCAACTCATACTGTTACGGGTTGGCGTATGTGCATCGATTATCGCAAACTTAATAATTCTACCCGCAAGGACCATTTCCCAATACCGTTTCTTGACAAGATTCTCGAGCGTATTTCCGGTCATCCAGATTATTGTTTTCTCGATGGTTTATCGGGGTTTTTCCAAATCCTCATTTCCCCGATGACCAAGAGAAAACAACTTTTACTTGCCCGTTTGACACCTTCGCCAATCGAAGAATGCCATTTGTCCTCTACAATGCGCCGGGTACATTCCAAAGATGTATGCTAGCAGTCTTTGGCGAGCTAGTAGAAGATATTATGGAAGTATTTATGGATGACTTCTCTGTTTTCGGACGCTATTTTCCCAATTGCCTTAAAAATTTAGATCGTGTCCTCCAACGGTGCGAGGACACAACCCTTGTTCTAAATTGGGAAAAAATGTAACTTTATTGTTCGAGGTGGTTTGGTACACGACCATAAGATTTCGATTAAGGGGATAGAGGTCGATAAGTACAAAGTAGAAATCATAGAAAAACTCCCTCAGCCAACTAACGTAAAATCTATTAGGAGTTTCCTTGGCCACGCGGGCTTTTATAGACATTTTATTCAAGACTTTTCAAAAATCACAAAGCTGCTAACTCGCCTCTTGGAAAAGGAATCACACTTTGTCTTTAGTAGCGATTGCGAGTCTGCCTTTGATTTTATAAAACAAAAACCTATCAATTCCCCAATTTTAGTGGCCCCTAATTGGTCCATTCCGTTTGAAATCATGTGCGACGCTAGTGATATTGCCTTAGGCGCCATTCTTGGCCAACGCATAGACAAACCTTTTCATCCAATCTATTACGCTATCAAGATGCTCACTTTCGCACAAGTGAATTACACAACAACGGAAAAGGAATACTTAGCCGTCGTTTTTGCTTTCGATAAGTTTTGCTCGTATTTAACGCTATCTAAAGTTATCTTTTTACCGATCACTCCTCCCTTAAGTATTTACTAGCTAAAACCGACGTGACGCCCCGCCTTCTTCGATGGATCCTCCTCCTTCAAGAGTTTGACTTGGAGATCCGGGATATTAAGGGAGCGGAAAATCGAGCGGCAGACTACCTCTCCCGTTTAGAAAATCTGGGCGCGGAAGCGCTCGTTGAATATGAAATAAATGACAGATTCCCCGAGGAACTCCTTCTTGCAATTCGTTCATCTTCATCATCTTCTCCTTGGTTCGTAGATTTTGTGAACTATTTAGTCGCGCGGGTGCTTCCAAAGGAGTTCTCAAGTCAGCAAAAGAAGAAATTATTTTCTGACTTGAAAAATATCTTTTGGGAGGACCCATTTCTTTTTCAAATCTATGCGGACCAAGCGGTCCGAAGATGTGTCGCAGGTGTGGAGTGCATACATATACTTAGGCACTACCATGAGGGTCCAACCGGTGGGCGTTATCAAGCCAACCGGACCGCTCGGAAGGCGCTAGAGGCGGGCTACTTTTGTCCCACTCCCTTCAGAGACGCTCACAATTTTGTGTGCGCATGCGATAGCTGTCAGCGATCGGGTAACATCTCTCGTCGAGACGAGATGCCCCAAAACATGTTTTTAGAATGCGAACTCTTCAATTTATGGGGCATAGATTTTGTTGGCCCCCTACCTCCTTCTTCTAAAAATATGCATATTTTAGTGGTGGTCGACTACGTATCGAGGTGGGTGGAAGCGCAAGCTATCCCCACCAACGATGCGCGAGTAATCGTTACATTTCTTAAAAAACTATTTTCTCGCTTCGGCACGCCTCGCGTAATTGCGAGTGATAGGGGAACGCATTTCTGTAACACTCTTATGGCTAAGATGTTAGCTAAATACGGAGTCACGCACAAGATTGCCACCCCCTACCACCCGCAAACAAGTGGCCAAGTTGAGGTAGTAAATCGAGAGATTAAGCGAATATTAGAAAAATTTGTTTCACTTAATAGGAAAGATTGGTCCGTTAAACTTGACGACGCGTTATGGGCGTATCGAACGGCATATAAAAACCGATAGCAGTTATACTCTGTTTCGATTAGTCTATGGCAAAGCGTGTAATTTACCCATAGAACTGGAGCATCGCGCTCTTTGGGCTTTAAAACTCTTAAACCTCGACGCTAACTTAGCCGCTCAAAAGAGAAAACTACAAATAAACGAGGTCGATGAATGGCGTGCGAACGCTTAAGAGAGCAATAGGTTCTATAAGGAGCGTTCTAAGTTATATCACGATCGAGAAATCAAGTCCCCAAAATTTTTTTCTCCAGGCGATCTTCTCCTTCAGTATAATTCACGTCTTAAACTTTTCCAGGAAAACTAAAATCTCGTTGGTCCGGTCCCTTCATAGTTGAAGAAGTTTTTCTATATGGGACCGTACTCGTCTCCCACCCAGAAAAAGGCTCGTTTAAAGTAAACGGTCATCGGTTAAAGTCTTATATAGTGGGCGACACAGTGATCGAGCATTATGAAACCATAACTCTCCTCGACTTATAAACCCGCCAATATAGTCAAGCTACACGACTATAAACAAAACACTCCTGGGCGGCACCCCTTGCTTATCTTTTTCGCACTTTATTTATCATGTTTGCTACTTTTTTCTAATAACGCAGGCTTTCTAAACGGGCTTCCCCGAACACGCATCAGGGACATTTCTACCCTCCCTCTTTCCTTTGTACATATTGCTTTTAATTTTTATGATTCCGCATACTTATCTTACAATATTGGGGACAATGTTGGAACAAAGTATGGGGGTGTTTTCGTGTTTTTCCTATTTTCTTTTCTGCACTTCTTTTATTTGCATTTTTATTTTCCAAAACAAAAACGAACAAAAAAATTTTAAAACAAAAAATTTCCGAAAATATTTAATTTTACTTTGAAAATAATTTTTTTCCTTTTTTGTAAATAAATTCATGTAAATATTTTTTTGTAAATAATCTTCTCTTTTTCCCTTTCTTTTCACTCTCATCCTTGTAAATAACTTCTCTTTTTCTCCAAATTTTTGTAAATAGAATGAAAATTTTCTTAAATATTCAAAAAATATACAAAACTTACAAATCCAAAAAAATTAATTTTCGTATTTTCCTTTCTTTAGTATGTATATATTAAAGAAATAAATACAAAAATACAAAAAAAAAGATAATAACTTTAAAAATTCAAAAAATATATTTATTTAATAAAACAAATAAATCAAATATATCATTCTTAATTTTCTTACTATCCAAAAATTTTGTTTTGAGTTTATTTATATGAGAATCTGATTAATTCTTTGTTCACTATTCGTTTGTTAATTATAGATTGAAAAATTTAAATAGCCTCGGTTAAGTTTTAAAGAATTCATTATTCTTTGTTAAAAATAGCGAACTAATTTTAGGCACTACTTCTAATTTTTAAGTGATAGGAGCACGTGCATTATGTTAGAAAATAATGACTATAGAATTCAATTATGCCTACTTTTAGCTTTCTGAAAAATTGGAACGTACAATTTATAGAGGTTTCTCTCAAAATTTTTTTAATTAAAAATCTAGTGTTTTTTTCTCCCTTTATTTATCATGACCTACTTGGTATGATAAAAAAATTCTACCCCTAAAAAGATCCTATGTCAATGGGAATAAGATTTCATTCCGTAAATATAGGCACCCAATACATAAAAGATTATATGTTACAGAGTAAGAGAATAAAATTCATTACACCTATACATATACATTTGGTTAATTTCATTATTATGAAGTTGAAAAAGAAAGAAAAAAAATCATATTAGGAAAATAAGATTTCATTTTCCTAATAATCAAAAAAGAAAAAAAATGGAGGTTCGAAAAAAAATTACCTCCCCTCAAATTCTTTGCAACTTCATAAACCATCAACCCTCTTAGCCAATTTCATGGTTCTAGAATTAATTCAATAATCTTTTTGAGAGCATAATTTGTAAATTGCATTATTTCCCGTAAAACTCCTATAAGCTAAAGTTCATATAATTCCAAGCTATTTTTGTTAAGCTAACCAGTATAACTATTGCTTTCTATTTGATTACATCAAGAAGTCTTTTGGCCAAAACTTTTGCCCTATTTAAATCATCTTCATAATTTTAGGACTTAACTCTTATACCCCGTATATTTATTTAGATCTCTCTTTTAATTTAATTAAAACGGTAGCTAAACATAGAGTTTTTTTATTATTCCTTATAAGTTCATCTCAAACTTTTTCTCTGCAATAGCAAAAGCTTAAGTATGGGAGTATTTGATTAGTTATAAATATACGCATATTTTTGTATTTTATTTAAGTTGTTTTATTATTATTTCATAGCTTTTAGTTTGTTTTGTTTAATAATTTGATTCTTTTTGCAAAACAATTCTAACAAAGCTCTACTTTTGTTTTTCTGGAATTTTCCAGAAAGTTTTTGAAATTTTCATAGGTCACGCCCTTTTCGCATAGGTCCCGCCCGTGACAGGGTTTGTTCCTTTGATTTTTTCACCAAAACATGTTTTCTACTATAAAATAGCAAGTCACGCCCGTGTCCATCCTGACACGCCTGTATCATGCCCTCGACGATCGTCGACTTCAACACGCTGCTCGACGTTCGGCCTTCATCAAACCAAGCATGACATACCCGTGTTCGAGCCTGACACACCCGTGTTGATGTCGGCAGTCGACGCCTCAAGCCAGCAAAGTTCAAATTGATTTCCTCCACCAAGCAGTCCAGTCACGTCCCCCCTACACGCCCGTGACAAGTTTGTCACGCCCGTGACGATGATGTGTCACTTCCAAAAGCTTCCATAAACTAGCCAGCTCGCCGGATTTCGCCAGGTCAAATATGCCAAGCCCAATATACCCCCGACATGCCCGTGTCGTAGGGCGTGTCAAACCTTAAATTTTCCCTATAAATACCCAGTTTCTGTATGCTCTCTTGTTCTTTTTTTTGGATCATCTTTGGTGTGTTTTGTGGGCTGCCCTTGTGGATTCCATTTCATGTAAGGAGATTTCTCCCCCCTTCCATTTATGTTTATTTTTGCTTTACCTTTAGCTTTGTAATAGCTTTGTAATAGCTTTGTAATATTTTCATCATTATAAAAAAAAATGTTAGATTTTCTCTCTCTATACGGTATGAAAATTTATTTGGGTTGCTCATCTCTTTCTCTTTTATCCTTTTGTATTTCCTAGTGTTTCTCTTTATGAAAAGTTTGTGTGTGTGCATGAGTTTAACTAGTAAACTTTTTCATGCTTTTAATTAGTTGTTATGTTAGATTTTATCATAGTTTTTATTTCAAAAATGAAGTGTTATTAGGATAGTTTTTCTTCAAGCTTTATGTTACATTAAAAGTATATCTATTTCATTCTTATGGATTTATAAAAGAGGTTTTGAAGTGTTTTTGATTTTTTTTACTTAGCTTTCTTTTTAGGACCATGTAAAACCTTTTTGTTCTTTTAAATTTTATTTCACATTTTATCCACTTTTATGAACTCTTAAGAATGAAAAAGATATAGTTTTAATTTTTAAACAACTTTGGTTTTAACTTAAATTTCCAAAACTTTTTGCTCCTTTTAATTTTATTTTGCCTTTTTATTCATTTCTATCACATTCTATGAATAAAAAAGTAGTTGTTTTAATTTTTACGTAATTTTGAATTTTTTAATGTGTGTGTGAGTTAGGGTTTTCATTAATTTCTTTTAATTTTATGTTAGTGTGTGTGAGTGTATTAGGATAGATTTTATTGCTTTCATTCTCCCGCCCACTTATTTGAGCCGGGACTCGCAATTTTAACGCTTTCTCAATCTTGTAGAGTGCGTGCGTGTAGGTGATAATTTTATTGCTTTGTTTTCTTGCTTTCTTCTATTATGAAGAGTGTGTGGATGTCCGCATTAATTTCTGCCTACTCATTAAGAGTTAAATGGCCCGCTTTCATTTCCCACCCACTCGTTTGAGTGGGACTTGTCTTTTTATTGCATAAATTTTCCTCCTACTCATTTGAGTAGGATTTGTCATTTATCGTCTACTAATTTGAGTAAATCTTGTACTCGCATTTATTTCCGCCTACTCGTTAAGAGTTCAATGGTGCGCATTCATTAACCGCCTACTCGTTTGAGTAGGACTTGTGTTTTTTATTTATTTCTTTATGGTTTTGAAGTGTGTGTGAGTTCTTGTTTTAGTTAGCATTTTAATTTATCTAAACACACTTTTGTTTTTGTTTTCTTCTTATAACTGTTTTGTGCTTAATTTCGATCTCACGCCTCATTAAAACCATAAAGCCGTCCCCATACCGATGAGTGGCTAATCGTTATTATCCCTCGGCATCGAAGAGCATTGAGACATATAAAATGATTTGAAATCATTAAAGTCCTTTATTTTCATTTTAATTTAAGGACTTAAGGTTTGCCCCGGGTTAATGACGCGTAGACCCACATAATCAATGTGTGGGCTCTATTTCCATTATCCATATGCTTGCTAGCCGAGAGGCCATGCATATGGACCGATCCCCCCTGGATAAAGAGAACTATGTATGCACCCTCGAAAGAGGAGAAGCGTAGTTCTGCCGGATTGGGTTCCCTACCCAATAGCGGGGTTCTTAGCGTAAAGCGGGAGTTAAGAGGAATTCTTCATCGGACTAACGTTCGGTCAAATAGTCTTAACGTTAAGGTGAGCAATATTCCTAGAGATAAGTGTGCTTATATTTAAGGAACCTCCATGGCCTAGTGCCTTTTATTAATTTGAAAACAATGTTCAATAATTATTTTAAGTTATTTTAGTCTTAATCTGATTTGATGCGGAGCGTTAACCCATCATCAAATAATCTAAGTAATTTTTCAGCTTTTTTTATTTCCGTCTTTAAGTGACATACAAAAATCCACCTTACTTTCAGTAAAGTAATAGTCCTCCTAGAGGAGTAGGAATAATCAACCCGACCCTGAGAACAATACGACCTCGGTATTCTCCCGAATATCGAGTACTAATATGATAGGTGCACTTGCCTCCTTTCGTTATAAACTTTGATCTTTTAGCAGGTCCATGACGGTCGACTCATCGAACCAACCACCCAAATAAGAGTCTGCTCGCGGAACCAATCAATGCCCGTGTACTAGACCGTGTTCACCCCCCCCCCCCCCCCCAACGATCGTCGACTCCAAAATCGTCGACCACGCGACCAACGCCGAACCCGAGCACGAGACTCCCTGAGACACGCCCGTGTCCCAGGCCGTGTCACCTCTACCAAATCCCATATTTGGCTCAAAAAGCCATCTGTCACTCTTTTGAGTTTCAGGGCATTAAACACTCACTCAGTACCTTGGAGGGTGAAGCTGTATGGCTTGTCGGGGAGGCATTCCTTGGTGGTAGGGGTGCTTTTGGAGAGCCCACAGGGAACAAAGATTGAATAAATAGTGGCCATTTATTTTCCCATCACCAACAATCAATCAGAGTTTGAGGAAGTGATAGCGGGGATTCATCTAGCAATGGAGTTGGGGGTGGATAATGTGGAAGTACACACGGATTCAATTGGGGTGGCCTCTCAGATTAACGGGGAGTTTAAGGCTAGGGATCTTAATCTCCAATTATACTTCGCCAAAGTAAAGGTAGTTATCGTCATGTTCCAAACATTCTCCATTTGACACGTGCCACGGGAGGAGAACGATATGGTAGATTAATTGTCCAAGCATGGACCTCGGGTGGGTGGAACTATCACCAACCTTTTCCACCTCTCTATTTAAGAAGGATACATAATGGAGGTAAATCAGTGTAACACCTCCCCTATAATGACCATATAATATGGGTCCGGACGGGGCCCCACAACATACGGACGCCACAGCTTTAGTATTAAAAGATGATATGAAAACTACCCAATCTCAAAACTCCAGATGAACACAGCGGAAACAGAACACTAACAGATAGAAGTTATCCACTAACAGTAGAGTATCAAATGGCCTTAAGGCCTTACACAATAATAGTCCAAATATAAATGTGCCAAACACTCCTAGGCTACCTCGGCATGCAAGCCGGACATAAACATAACAAGAGTAGCAAACACAAAA
The DNA here is from genome assembly GCA_039513925.1 of Platanthera zijinensis. NCBI lineage: Eukaryota > Viridiplantae > Streptophyta > Magnoliopsida > Asparagales > Orchidaceae > Platanthera > Platanthera zijinensis. The sequence continues at coordinate 101,606,584 of CM077096.1, read as the reverse complement.
GAAAAATCCAAGCACGACAACACTTCATGAGGCTTAGGGCTTTTCGCCCGGCGCACTAGCTCCTGTATGCGATCCTTGCCCTGTAAGGGTTTGAACTAACGTGGGTCAGCAAAGGCTTACCTCTACTGTGTAACAAACACATCTCCTCCCGGCCGTCCCTAACGGACCCCGGGGTACCACACCACCTACAAGTTAGCACTTTGTATACCAAAAGAGCATGTATATTAAAGCGGTAAAACAGGCTTGGATGTCTCATACAGCATACATGTTTTCTATGTTTTGTATAAGGTGAAAGGGGCCTACTATGCAACATGAATGCAACCTGGGTTTCCTCCAAGGCACCCTAGCTCGTATGCATCTAGCACAACATCAAACATTCGGTACTTCCGTTTCCCCATTGGCTTAAAGCCGCAAACAAAAGGGAACCACCATGTCCCTAACGGCACACACGCCGTCACACAGAACCTTGCATAGGCCCCACCCGCACAAGGGTCATAAACCCCGGGCTTGCCCTCACATTCTGACTTCGCACGTCAGGGTTCCGTCTCACACTGACTGATTCTAAGAAGCCTTGCTTGACCCCACCCGCTCATGGCTATATTGCCCGGGCTTGCCCTCCGCTTGGAATTCTCATCAGTCTCACACAAGGGTCTAGTCTCGCCGGGACACTTTCCCCACATGACTTGCGCGTCACGGGACTACCAGCCGACCACGGAGACATAGCTGCGCCTTTGCACAGCACAAACCAAGGTTTCCCCACCCCAATCACCATTCGTACCGTATCTTTCCCGTGCTCCAAGGAAACCATATACCGCACAAAGCGGAGCTAACCTTGTCCGATTCCGACTACAAGTACTCACTCAAATAAAAGGGGGAAAACGCATACACACAACGGCGTATTGCCGCAATAGATTTCTACCGAATCCCCGAAGCTCGCTATGCAACATCACCGGGTCGGACTAACGGTCACGACCACGGCTTCACCCACATTGCCTAATCCGCTAATGGAGCGTATATCTAATGCAAAGCATGCCGGGATGAACATACTCAACCTGGAGGTTACTCTTGAACCTAGGCTACACGAATCCCTATCATTTGAGAGATCCGATGCTCAAAACACGAAAAGAAGGGGATGCTATTCATGCATCCTAAATCCTAAAAACCGAGAGGAGAAGTGTTGTTACTTTCTGTCCCCTTTTCCTAGCCATTGAGAAGATTTGCTCGGTTGAAAACCACTGCAACGCTCCCACCTTCGCGGATCTGAACTCCGCTCGCGAAACGGACCTCCGAAGCTTTGTCGGCAGCCGGAACTTGGCCTCCTTGCTCTCCCTTCTCTCTAGAACTTAGAGAGATAAAAGAAAGTGGGGAATGAGGGTTTGGAACCCTATTCCCGGCCTTAAACCGCCCAGGGAGGCTCCCCACTGTTGGATCTTCCCAAGAAAAGAATGAACGGCCACGATCGGAACCCAAAATAAAAAATCTAGGCCGAACACGGTTACAACACGGCCGTGTGCAGGGCCGTGTCAACCATTCGCCGTCATCCCAAAATTCCCAACTAGAATACGGCCTGGAACACGGCTTCTGACACGCCCGTGTCAGACCCGACACGACCGTGTCATTATCCATGTCAAGCCTGTGTACCAAACTCCTGTGAACTACCCGAGAAGGACACGTCCCTTGACACGTCTTCGAACACGCCCGTGTCACGGCTGACATGCCTGTGTCAAGTCCCGTGTCACGGCCCGTGCCCCCCCTCGACGCCACAAAATCATTGAGTGCTCGACATGCCCTGAGACACGCCCGTGTCTCAGGTGACACGCCCGTGTCGCACCTGACACGCCCGTGTCAAAGCCCGTGTTCTCACTCAACGATCGTCGACAGAAAAATGTCGAACCCGAGCATGATACGCCCTGTGACATGCCCATGTCACAGGCCGTGTCGGCATACCTAGAACCCACTTTGGCCAAAAAAAAATTACGCCATCGGTTCCTCTTCCAAATTTTGGGGTGTTACAACTCTCCCCCCCCCCCCCCCTTAAAATAATTTCGTCCCGAAATTTAGAACATGGAAAGTAAACAAAACTAAACCGTACCTGAGGAGAAAAGCTCGAGGTACTCCTCCAGCATGGCCTGCTCTCGCTCCCATGAGAGCTCCTCGCGGCCATAATTGTCCCAACGGACCTGTACGAGTCTAACCTCCTTGTTCCGCAATTGCCAAACCTCTGAATCTTCTTCCCGATTGGACGAACTCGCGTCCTCAAGTCTTCCTCTACCGGCACCGCCGTCGGCTCAATCACCACGCTGGCTTCTAACAAAGCTTTCCTCAAGACGGAGACGTGAAATACGTCGTGTAATCCACTTAGCTCTGTGGATAACGCTAACCGGTACGCTGCCTCTCCCACTCGCTCGATGACCTTGAATGGTCCCAAAAATCTTGGACTCAGCTTCTTGAGTCGGCGAATCCGTGAAATGCCTTTGAATGGCTTGATCTTAAGATAAACCCAGTCGCCCACCGCGAACTCCACACGCCTGTGTCGAGCATTGAAATACTTAGCTTGTCGATCTTGAGCTACCTTCATGCGCTCTTGAATGGTTCGCACGAGCTCACTAGCGTCGGCTACCACCTCTTTTCCCAAAAGTTTGGTGTCTCCTGCCTCTGTCCAGGACATCGGTGTTCGACACCGCCTCCCATACAAAGCTTTGTATGGCGCCATCTTGATACTAGCTTGGTAACTATTGTTATAAGCAAACTCCACCATGAAGAGGTGATCCTCCCACTTCTTGCCGAAGTCGAGAGTACACATCCTTAGCATATCCTCCATAGTACGGTTCGTTCTCTCAGTTTGCCCATCAGTTTGAGGATGAAAGGCCGTACTGAACTTGAGTTTTTTTCCCAAGCTCTTGTGCACCAACCGCCAATCCTTAGACGTGAAACACCCATCCCGGTCGCTGACTATACTCTTCGGATTCCCATGAAGCCGTACAATGTTGCAGACGTACAACTCCACAGGCTTTTCCACACCGTCCTCCTTCTGGTTTGGGATGAAATGTGCCACTTTGGTCAAGCGGTCCACAATCACCCAAATGGCATCATTGCACTGCTGCGATCTAGGCAACCCATGCACAAAATCCATGGAGATGTCATCAAATTTCCATTCGGGGATTGGAAGAGGCTTTAAGAACCCGCCCGGCTTCTGACACTCAGCCTTCACCAAGGCACAAGTTTGGCACCGACTCACAAACAAAGCTACGTCCTGCTTCATCCCAGGCCACCAATAGGACTTCTTCAAATCCATGTACATCTTTGTACTACCCGAGTGAATGGAGTACTTAGTGAAGTGGGCCTCAAACATCAACTCCTCGCGGAGCTTGCTGAACTGTGGTACACAAATCCTTCCGCCCTTCCTCAGAATCCCATCAACCATCTCCCAAGCGTTACCCTCGCCCTTTAGAGCTTCCTCCACGAAAGGTTGGAACTCCGCATCTACACGGGTCGCTTCCCGAATACGGTCGCATAATTCACTCTACATCTCAATCCAGTTTAGCCGAGCCACACTAGACTCGCCTCTTTCCACACATTCCAAACCAAGGGACTCCTAGTCCCGCCTTAACCGCTTATCGTGAGCTTCAATCCAATTTCCTTGCCCCGAATATTTCCTACTCAAAGCATCCGCCACCACATTGGCTTTCTCCGGCATATACTGAATCGCCACCTCGTAGTCCCCAAGGAACTCGACCCACCTATGCTGCCGCATATTTAGGTCCTTCTGATCTAGTAGATACTTTAGACTCTTGTGGTCCGTGAAGATCTCCACCTTTGCACCATAAACGTAGTGCCTCCACAACTTCAAAGCAAAAATTACCACCGCCAACTCCAAATCATGGACGGTGTAATTTCTCTCATGAGGCTTCAGCTGCCTCGACCCAAAAGCTATCACACTACCATGCTGCACCAACACGCACCCTAAACCGCATCTGGATGCGTCGCTAAAAATTTGGAATCCTTCGGTCCCCTTTGGTAGACTTAGGATCGGCGCCGTCATTAGCCTCTCCTTAAGGGTTTCAAACGCCTGATTGCACTCTTGAGTCCATACAAACTTCTGATCTTTGCGAGTTAGTGAAGTGAGGGGTAGAGCTATCCGCGAAAAGTTTTCAACAAACCTTCGGTAGTACCCGGCTAGTCCAAGAAAACTCCGGACTTCCTCCACGATCCTCAAAACTGGCCACTCTCTGATGGCTTCTACTTTCGTTGTATCCACTGCCACCCCATCCCCACTGATTACATGGCCCAAAAACGCCACCTTCTCCAACCAAAACTCGCATTTCGAGAACTTCGCATAAAGCTGGTTCTCTCTCAACACTTGCAACACTATCTGCAAGTGCGACTTGTGCTCCGCTTCCGACTTGGAATACACCAATATGTCATCGATAAAGACGACTACGAACCAGTCCAAGTATTCGCGAAACACTCGGTTCATCAAGTCCATGAACACGGACGACACGTTCGTCAACCCGAACGACATCACTGAGAACTCAAAATGACCATACCTCGTACCAAATGTTGTCTTGGGTATGTCTTCGTCACGAATCCGCAACTGATAATATCCTGACTTTAAGTCCAATTTGGATTACACCACCGACCCCACCAATTGGTCGAAGAGGTCGTCTATCTGAGGAATCAGATACTTATTCATGACAGTCAATTTGTTCAACTCTCGGTAGTCTATGCAGAAACACATACTACCGTCCTTGTTCTTTACGAATAACACCGGCGCACTCCACGGTGAAGAGCTGGGTCTGATATACCCTTGCTCCAAAAGCTCCTGCAACTGAACCTTGAGCTCGGCCAACTCCTTTGGTGCCATCCTAAAGGGTGGACGTGACACCGGTCTATCCTCGGGCACTAACTCGATGGAGTAATCAATCTCCCGCCAAGGAGGTGCTCCCGGTAGCTCCTTAGGAAATACATCTCCAAACTCCGCCACCACGGGCACTTCTCCAGGAGACAGCCTGGAAAGGCTAACCTCCAACAATGCTACTAGAGCTACACCTCCCTTGTTAACAGCTCGCATTAGTTGAAGTGCCAAACTAGGGAACATGCCACTCCATGCAGGCCCTCAAACTTGACTTCCGCTTGCCCCAAGCCCCTCAAGGTTACCACCTTGGACAAACAGTCGATACTGGTACGCTTCTCTGCTATCCAGTCCATCCCCAAAATCACATCGAACTCGGACAACGGCAAGATCGCCGCTACCAACATGAAGTCGACTCCCTCAAGACTCCAACAAATCCGCCCTTTAGCCCTGGTTGTCATAGACGACCCATTGGGCATGCGCACTTTCAACTCTGAGTCCGTTGAGAAGGACTCAACTCCAATCCTCCGGATGAAATTTTCCGCAAGGAAGGAGTGCGATGCTCCCATATCAAAAAGTACCCTAGCGGGGTACCCAGATACCACAACAAAGCCTACACACATGCAACAAACATAAAAAGGCTTGAAAGGAAGAAATCTATGGTGCAGGTTGAACTCTCATACCTGTCACCACATCGGTTTGGCGGATTGCTTCCTGCTGCCCAAGGTTGTAGGCCCTTGGCTGCACTGGTTGAAACTGGGAAGCACTCGACTCCGCAATCTTCCCCTTCTCTGCTGCACTGGGGCCGGAGCACACGGTCTGCTCCTGCCTTGGCTCTTGCTCAGTGCCCCCTTGGGTACAAAATCTTGCTATGTGGCCTGGCTTGCCACAACTATAACATGTCTGTGGTCCCTTAGAGTGTGACCCTCCGGATGTCCAATTACTTTTCTCGCCCGACTTATATGGGGAAGACTTCTTCTTCCATCGACTCCCTTCCGCCTTTCCATGGGACTGAGCAGGCTTCTTCTCTTCCCCCTATTTGGGTGTGAAACCCTTGCGACGCTGGGATCGCTCCATGTCAATCTCCAAAATTCAGGCCGCCTCCACCAATTCATTAAAACCCGCACGTTTCATCGATATGAGGGGTTGTCTTAGATTCTCCCTCAATCCATAATAGAAGAGATTGTCCCTCTTTTCATCGTCGACCATGGTCGTTCCCGCATAACGACCCAGTCGAGTAAATTCCTGAACATATTCATCCACTGACTTGTCTCGCTTCACCAGATGTAGAAACTGCCTCTGGAGGGCTAACCATGTTGATGCGAGAATGTACTTCTTCAGAAAGGCATTCCCAAACTCCTCGATGGAAGGTATGCGTCCTAGAAACTGCCTGCCACTATGGCTCACCCACCATAACTTGGCATCTCCCTCCAACATAAAGGCTGCGAACTCTGCCTTTTTCTCATCTAGCGCCTCTGCCGCCCTCAGAAGCTCCTGAATTCTAGCCCACAAATCCTCTGCACTTGTGGGCGTGCCGATTCCCTTGAAGGTTGGAGGGTGGAAACTCAGAAAGTACTTCATTTGCTGGTCCCCATGCCTGACAACCACTCTCTCGGCCTGCAGCTCTGCCCGCCTGTCTTCCTCAACCGGTACGGTCGCTGCCGTGTCCGGGGTAGCAGGAGTTGCTACTTGAGCAACGGGAGCTGCTACCTGTACTGTCGCTGTAGCTTGGGCCGCCACCATCGCTTCTGCAAGCATACGGCAGAAGTCGGCCGGTTTGACCCCCATCCCTAGCAGACCTTGCACAGTCGCACTACTTGCCGATAGCTATTCTCTTGGCCTCGAGGTCCCAGCCTCGTTGCTTGCACTCTAAACACATGAGGGAAAACGCAAATCTGTCTCTAATCGCAAGACTCGAACACAAGGAAACTCATGGTCCTGCGATACTCCTATGTGGATAACTTCTTATACGCGACTCGACTTATACTTTTGACTGCAAAACTTCTCATTGGAATGCTGAACCTCCCTCTAATACCAAATTGTAACACCTCCCCTGTAATGACCATATAATATGGGTCCGGCCGGGGCCCCACAACATACGGTCGCCACAGCTTTAGTATTAAAAGATGATATGAAAACTACCCAATCTCAAAACACCAGACAAACACAGAGGAAACAGAACACTAACAGACAGAAGTTATCCACTAATAGTAGAGTATCAAATGGCCTTAAGGCCTAACACAATAATAGTCCAAAAATAAATGTGCCAAGCACTCCTAAGCTACCTCGGCATGCAAGCCGGACATAAACATAACAAGAGTAGCAAACACAAAAGGAAAATCCAAGCACGACAACACTTCATGAGGCTTAGGGATTTTTGCTCGGCGCGATACCTCCTGCATGCGATCCTGTCCTTGTAAGGGTTTAAAGTAACTTGGGTCAGCAAAGGCTGACCTCTACTGTGTAACAAACACATCTCCTCCCGCCGTCCCTAACGGACCCCGGGGTACCACTCCACCTGCAAGTTAGCACTTCGTATACCAAAAGAGCATATATATTAAAGCGGTAAAACAGGCTTGGATGTCTCATACAACATACATGATTTCTATGTTTTGTACAAGATGAAAGGGGCCTACTATGCAACATGAATGCAACCCGGGTTTCACCCAAGACACCCTAGCTCGTATGCATCTAGCACAACATCAAACACTGGGTACTTCCGTTTCCCCATTGGCTTAAAGCCGCAAACAAAAGGGAACCACCATGTCCCTAACGGCACACACGCCGTCACACGGAACCTTGGAAAGGCCCCACCCGCACAAGGTTCAAAAACCCCGGGCTTGCCCGCACATTCTGACTTCGCACGTCAGGGTTCCATCTCACACTGACCGATTCTAAGAAGCCTTGCTTGACCCAACTCGCTCATGGCTACATTGCCCGGACTTGCCCTCCGCTCGGCATTCTCGTCAGTCTCACACAAGGGGCTAGTCTCGCCGGGACACTTTCCCCACATGACTTGCGCGTCACGGGACAAAACAAACCAAGGTTTCCCCACCCCAATCACCATTCGTACCGTATCTTTCCCGTGCTCCAAGGAAACCATATACCGCACAAAGCGGAGCTAACCTTGTCCGGTTCCGACTACGAGTACTCACTCAAATAAAAGGGGGAAAACGCATACACACAACAGTGTATTGCCACAACAGATTTCTACCGAATCCCCGAAACTCGCTATGCAACATCACCGGGTAGGGCTAACGGTCGCGACCAAGGCTTCACCCACAATGCCTAATCCGCTAACGAAATGGATCTCTAATGCAAAGCATGCCGGGATGAACATACTCAACCCGGAGGTTACTCATGAACCTAGGCTACACGAATCCCTCTCATTTGAGAGATCCGGTGCTCATAACACGAAAGGAAGGGGATGTTATTCATGCATCCTAAATCCTAAAAACCGAGAGGAGAAGTGTCGTTACCTTACGTCCCGTCTTCCTAGCCATGAAGAAGATTTGCTCGGTTGAAAACCACCGCAACGCTCCCACCTTTGCGGATCTGAACTCCGCTCGCGAAACGGACCTCCGAAGCTTCGTCGGCGGCCGGAACTTGGCCTCTTTGCTCTCCCTTCTCTCTACAACTTAGAGAGATAAAAGAAAGTGGGGAATGAGGGTTTGGAACCCAATTCCCGTCCTTAAACCGCCCAGGGAGGCTCCCTACCGTTGGATCTTCCCAAGAAAAGAATTAATGGCCACGATCGGAACCCAAAATAAAAAATCTAGGACGAACATGGGTTGTAACACGGCCGTGTACAGGGCCATGTCAACCATTCGCCGTCATCCCAAAATTTCTAACCAGAACACGGCCTCTTACACGCCCGTGTCAGACCCGACACGGCCGTATCACTAGACGTGTCAAGCCCGTGTACCAAACTCCTGTGAACTACCCGAGAACGACACGTCCCTTAACACGTCTTCGAACACGCCCGTGTCACGGCTGACACGCCCGTGTCAAGTCCCGTGTCATGGCCCGTGCCCCCCCTCGATGCCACAAAATTGTTGAGTGCTCGACACGCCCTGAGACACTCCCGTGTCTCAGGTGACACGCCCGTGTCGCACCTGACACGCCCGTGTCAAAGCCCGTGTTCTCACTCAATGATCGTCGATAGAAAAATGTCAAACCCGAGCACGACACGCCCTGTGACACGCCCGTGTCACAGGCCGTGTCGGCCTACCCAGAACCCAATTTGGCCAAAAAAAATAACGCCATCGGTTCCTCTTCCAAATTTTGGGGTGTTACAATCAGCACCCTTCTTTGATGGACCACTTTTCCGCCTTCTTATCCACAGGTGAGTTCTCGGAAGGCTTGGATAAGAAGCGTTTCAAGCATAAGTTGGAGTACTATCTTATGCGTGAGGGGAAGTTATATCGCAAGACCCATTCAGGGCTCATAGCAGGTTGTGTTGCCGAGGAGGAGGTCTAGAGAATCTTTTAAGAAGTTTGTGCTAGAGAATGTGGGTGTCACTCGGGAAGCCGAACCTTGGAAGGGAGGATAATAAGGAAAGGGTACTTTTTGTCGACCCTGGGTCGGGATGCCACCGAGTTAGAGCGATTAAGTTATGATGTTTTAATTAATCTTTTCTTTTTAGGTTAGGGCTTTGAATTACTCTTGATTAATCATGGGTTGGTGGTATATTATCGATATATACCCTCCACCTTTGCTTTCATTCTGGGCTAGCCGAGAGGCTGATAGAATGAAGTGAGCATTCAAGAGTAAAGGGAGTTGTATGCACCCCTCGAGAGAGACAGACATCAAAATCTCTCGGATTGGAGTAATATCCAATAGTGGGGTTCACTGCGTAAAGCGAGCTTTAGGCCTCCGATTTAGACGAGAGTCGGTCGGACCTTCGTAAACTCAGTTGGGCGCGACTTCGAGAGAAGCGTGTTCAAGCTTTAGGAACCTCCACGGTCAAGGACCTTTATCTTATTAATTTTAGATTTTTATCGCATTTTCTTAATCGTCTTTAGCCGAGGTGATTCTTGATCGAGTGCATTTCCATTTCATATTTTCAACCATTCGTAGTAATCGATTTTCTTATGCTCTTTAATTAACTGTAATAGCTCTCTTTCTAGCTTTAGCTTTACTTCCTTCCTGCAATTAGATTCTCTAAAACCCTAGTTTTTCCGTCGATAAATAGTCTTCGTGTGAGTAAGCATACTCAACAGTTCCTAGATTTCAATACGACACTTGTGTCCCCTAGCTACAATTCGATAGGTATACTTGCCTCATTGGATTGCTAGTTCGGTTGCGTTTATTTTCTTTGAACCCTAGCACGCAACAAGTTTTTGGCGCCGTTTCCGGGGACCCAACTTTCGTTGATATATTGAAAACACGAACCTATTAATTTTATCTTTTCTCTTTCTCATCCTCTTTCTTTAAAGTTTTAAAAATCAAAAAAATTTATCACCGCTCTTAATAGTAATCAACTTCAATTTTTCTTCGCCACCTAATTCTCTCGAAAAGGGCAAAGGACTTTAAGCGCCACTATCTTGTCTAGTACCTTGCAAACCCTTCACGGGGTAGTCCTTGGAAAGTTCGGGAGTTAATCTATAAAAAAAATCTATTTCAAAAAGGAAAAAAATTTCTAATCTAGTTTTTTTTTCTAGTTTATCCTTTTTCTCTTTCTTTTCTTCTTTTCTGTTCTTTTAGTGCATGACCCGCGGGAGTCCGTCGGTTATTTTGGACTTGGACCACGAAATTGAGCGTACTCTTCAGAGTAGATCGCTATTTAAAGGTCCTACTATCCAAGTGTCGGTTGTGGACTCTGAGTCATTTGCTACTTTAAGAATGGAAGAACCCAACGTAGATGAAGCCGTGCAAAGGACTATGTCCTATTATGCACGACCGAATCTCAAGGGAACAGAATCTAGTATAGTCCACCCTACTATAGAAAATAATAACTTCGAATTAAAGCCTAGCATAATTAAAATGGTGCAGCAGTACGTGCAATTTGACGGTCTTCAAGATGAAGATCCGAACGCACATATAGATAGCTTTCTTGAAATTTGCGACACCTTTAAGATAAATGGTGTCACAAATGATGCAATCAGGCTAAGACTCTTCCCCTTCTCTTTAAGAACTAAAGCTAAGGAGTGGCTTAACACTCTACCTAAAAATGTCATAACCACCTGGAATGAATTAACTGAAAAATTTTTGGCGAAGTATTTTCTGCCAGATAAAATTGCAAAACTTAGGAACGACATCTCTGCCTTCAGACAAATAGACTCTGAAACCCTATATGAAACTTGGGAGAGATTTAAAGAATTATTAAGGCGATGCCCACATCACGCACTACCTATATGGTTGCAAGTACAGACGTTCTATAACGGGCTAAATCAAAGCACGAAGCAAATGATAGACGCAGCTTCTGGCGGAACTTTAAATCATAAGACCCCGGAAGCCTCTCTTGAGCTTTTTGAGGACATGGCCATGAACACTTATCAGTGGAATGTACCTAGGTCCCGCCCGAACAAGCCTGCAGGTATCTATGAAGTGGACAACGTCTCCCAGCTCGCTCTGCAAGTAGAAATCCTAAGCAAAAAAATCACGAAGATGACTGCTGCCTCCGCCCCTCAGGTATGGGAATCTGCAACCCCTACTCCAGAACATTTAGATTATGTTAATAATATGCCTAGAACTGCTTTTAATAATTTTTCTGTTGCGAATTTTCAACCTCCTGGTTTTAATTTTCCGAATAGTTATAACCCTGCTTTAAGAAATAATCCGAACTTTTCATGGAGTAATCCATCGAATGCGATGCGCCCACCACCGTAAAATGATTTTTCTGCACCACTACCACCACCACCTCTTCAAAATTATCCAAAACCTCCAAGCTTGGAGGAATTACTTTCTAAATATATCACCACAAATGACGCTACTATAAGAACTTTAACCGGAAGCGTAATTTCTGAGCGACCCGACGGGTCTCTTCCTTCCAATACCGAACCCAACCCGAGAGAGCAAGCGAAAGCTTTAACTCTTCGGAGTTGGAAGGAAGTCTCCGGTATGGTAAGTGAAGAGCCCGAGGCAAGCTCTGCTCCCACCTTTAAAAATCAAAGCTCCGCTCTCGTTTTAAAAATTCCACCCTCTGCTGAAGAAGTTATCACCCCTGTTTTAGAAAAAATTCTCACTCCACCACCAATCTTCAAAAATAATTCAACTCCTCCATACCACTCCGAACTTAATAGAAAACGTCAAGATGATCAGTACTCCCGCTTCTTAGAGATCTTCAAGCAAATCCACATTAATCTTCCCTTCCACGAGGCTATTTCGCAGATGTCGAAATACGCCAAGTATCTTAAGGACATCCTAACCAACAAGAAGAAGTTAGAGAATCTTTTGCACGTCATGCTTAACGCCGAGTGCTCTGCTGTTTTAACAAACGGTTTGCTGAAGAAAATCAGTGACCCGGGTAGTTTCTCTATCCCGTGTGTCTTCGGTGATCTTTTTGTTAAACACGCGTTAGCTGACTTAGGCGCGAGTATAAACCTGATGCCCTTTTCGTTTTTTAAAAAGTTAGGGATTGGTAGCCTTAACCCCACGCGTATGAGTATCCAGCTAGCCGATAGATCCGTTAAGTACCCGTTAGGAATAGTGGAGGATGTTCTAGTGAAAGTCGACAAGTTCATCTTCTCGGTGGACTTTGTCATTTTGGACATCGAAGAAGACGTCGAGGTTCCCCTGATCCTTGGCCGACCCTTCCTTGCCACCTCCAGAGCCATCATTGATGTAAGTAATGGTAAGCTCTTCCTTCGAGTAGGCGTGACGAAGTCACTTTTTCTATCACACCTTCGATGAAGAACACCCTAGCAAATGATGACTCATGTTTTTTCGTAGACGCCGTGAGTGATGAATCTTCCTACTGCCTCTCCGACTTTGAAAAAGAACTTTCTGATTTTTATTTTTCTTCTTCTCTTCCAGCTGAATCGGTGCAGGGAAGTGATGAATCTTCTGATTGTCTTTCTGAGTTTGAAAAAGAATTTTCTGATTTTTGTTCGTCCTCTTTTCTTCCCACTGATTCGCTACAAGAAGCCGTCTTGGATGCTAGCCCCACCCCTTATTACGTTCCTTATAAAAAAGTTTATAAAGATATTATTTTTGAAAAAGAAATCAGAAAAACCTCTTATGAAGAACCCCCTACCCTAGAACTTAAAGAACTTCCTGAACACCTTAAGTATGCTTTCTTAGAAAAAGATTCCAAGTTACCAGTTATCGTTTCGGCCTACCTCACGGATACGTAAAACGATAAACTTCTTCTAGTTCTACGTAAGCATCACCGGGCTTTTGCTTGGCAAATTTCTGATATCAAGGGCATAAGCCCATCTTTCTGTACCCATAAAATTTTAATGAAAGATAATTCACGTAACTCTATTCAACCTCAGCGCCGTATAAACCCGAATATGAAAGAAGTAGTTAAGGGCGAGGTTTTGAAATTATTAGACGCAGGAATTATCTACCCTATATTGGACAGTAAGTGGGTTAGCCCCATTCTAGTAGTTCCAAAGAAGGGAGGGATAATCGTAGTTAGTAATGAGAATAATGAATTAATCCCGACACGGACGGTGACGGCTTGGCGTATGTGTATAGATTATCGTAAGTTGAATGACGCCACCCGCAAGGACCAATTTCCTTTACCGTTTATCGACCAGATTTTAGTACGATTATCCGGCCATAGCTTTTATTGTTTTATCGATGGCCTCTCGGGGTACTTTCAAATACCCATCTCTCCCGAGGACCAAGAGAAAACTACATTTACTTGTCCCTTCGGCACCTTCGCTTACCGAAGAATGTCGTTTGGATTGTGCAATGCGCCATCTACATTCAAGCGATGTATGCTCATAATTTTTTACAAGTACGTAGAAAGCATTATGGAGGTATTTATGGATGATTTCTCCGTGTTTGGCGATTCCTTCGATAGATGTTTAGAAAACCTCGAAAATGTCTTAGAACGATGCGAAGAAACTAACCTTGCCCTAAATTGGGAAAAAAGCCATTTTATGGTGAGGGAAGGGTTAGTTTTGGGTCATAAAATTTCTGCTAAAGGTATTGAGGTAGACGTTGCCAAGATAGAAGTTATCGAGAAGCTGCCGCCGCCTATGAACATAAAAGCTATAAGAAGTTTCCTAGGCCACGCTGGCTTTTATCGTCGTTTTATAAAGGACTTCTCCAAAATCACAAAGCCCCTCACCCATCTCTTAGAAAAAGACGCTCCATTCATTTTTTATGACTCTTGCCTTTCTGCCTTTGAATTAATTAAAGAAAAGTTAATTAACGCACCGATTATGATAGCTCTAGTGTGGGACATTCCTTTCAAGATAATGTGCGATGCGAGTAGTTTTGTGGTGGGAGCCGTATTAGGTCAACGCATATCTAAAAACTTCCACCCCATCTATTACGCTAGTAAAACCCTCACATATGCACAAGAAAATTACACCACAACCAAGAAGGAGCTCTTAGCTGTAGTATTTGCATTTGATAAATTCCGCCCTTACATTACACTTTCAAAAATCATTGTTTTTACGGACCACTCGGCCCTCAAGTACCCTCTTGCCAAAATGGATGCAAAGCCTCGCTTGATTCGCTGGGTCTTACTCCTCTAGGAGTTTGACTGAGAGATCCGTGATAAGCGAGGAGTCGAGAACTTGGCCGCTGACCATCTATACAGATTAGATAACCCCTTTATAGAAAAATTAAATGAAAAATCCTTTAATGATTATTTTCCTGATGAGAAGCTGCTTTAAGTTAACACATCTACTTCTCCTTGGTTCGCGCACATTGCCAACTATCTAGTGGCCCGGGTGCTCCCGAAAGAGTTCTCCTCTCAGCAAAAGAAGAAATTCTTTTCTGAGCTGAAGAACTACTTTTGGGAAGACCCGCATCTTTTCAGAATCTGTGCGGATCAAGTGATAAGGAGATGTGTTTCTTATGAAGAAGGAATCGATATTCTAAAGCATTTACATGAAGGTCCGACAGGTGGGCACTATCAAGCTGCTCGCACCGCTCACAAGGTGCTTTGCGCGGGTTTTTACTGGCCTAGCCTGTTTAAAGACACGCAAGCCTTTGTGAGTAGGGGTGATAGTTGCCAACGGTCGAGCAACATTTCTAATAAAAATGAAATGCCACAAAATTATTTCTTAGAGTGCGAAATTTTCGACCTCTGGGGAATTGATTTTGTTGGCCCCCTTCCTTCTAGCTTCGGAAACAAATTTCTTTTAGTTGTTGTTGATTATGTTTCACGATGGGCTGAGGCCCAAGCTCTTCCTACGAACGACTCCCAAGTTGTAGTCACGTTTTTAAAAAAATTATTTTCTAGATTCGGTACGCCACGCGCGATCATTAGCGATAGGGGTTCCCATTTCTGTAACGCACAATTTTCAAAAATCCTTACCAAATATGGCGTTACACATAAGCTTTCCACTGTCTACCACCCCCAAACTAACGGACAAGTCGAAGTAATTAATAGAGAAATAAAAAGAATATTAGAAAAGACTGTTTCAACTTCTAGGAAAGACTGGTCAGCCAAACTTGACGATGCTCTATGGGCCTACCGAACAACATACAAAACCGCCCTCGGATGTACGCCGTATCGGCTGGTCTATGGAAAATCGTGCCTTCTACCCGTAGAGTTAGAACACCACGCCTTTTGGGCCTTAAAATTTTTAAACTTCAATCCCCACTCAGTCGGGACCTTCGAAAATTTCAACTAAATGAACTCGATGAGTAGCGCTCTTATGCTTATGAAAATAATAAACTTTATAAAGAGCGGACGAAACGTTTACACGATAAACACTTAAGGCACCCTAAAAACTTTAAGCTGGGCAACCAAGTCTTTTTATATAATTCTCGTTTACGTTTATTTCCGGGCAAATTAAAATCTCGCTAGTCTGGCCCGTTTTCTGTTTTAGAAGTATTTCTTTATGGAACAGTTTTAATTTCTCACCCTGATAAGGGTAATTTCAAAGTGAATGGTTAGCGTCTTAAACTGTATTTCTCTAGTGATGATGATGTCAGTCCAAACATTATTAAGTTTCTGCTTCACGAACTCTAACTTTTAACTCTTAATTTTTGTTAAAAACAATTTTATTTGTGGACAACATTATTTTTGGACAATATTATTTTTTTGATGCGTCGAGCTCAACTACGCTTTAACCAAAGGGCGCTCTTGGGAGGCAACCCAAGTTATCTATTTCTGTCTTATTTATTTTACAATTTTTGCCTCGGACGGCTCCGATAAGCTGAAGCTTCTGCGATCGCCTGCTCCAACGTTGCTGAATCCATCACGAAGTCCAAAGAAGACATTCGGGGGAGCGGTATCACTCAGCTTTCGCAGCAAATAAATCCGGGGAAGTACCTGTCTTTCAATCCTGTCTTTCAATTCTGTCTTTCAATTCTATACTTTATTTTTCTCCCCTTCTCCAATCCCCTTCTTTAGCCATTGAGGACAATGTCCATTTTAAGCTTGGGAGAGGACTTCCTCCTTCATTTTTGCTTAGTGTAAATATTTCTCGTTTTGTATATATTTTAAATATTTTAAAAAAAATGAATATCTTAAAATTCCCAAAAAAAAAGAGAAAATATTTCCAAAATCCAAAAAAAAAAATTATGTGTTTTTGAATAGTTTAGACATTTTGGTATTTCAAGAGTACCCCTAGTTTTTGTTTTGTTGTACTCAAAATCTCTTATAAACAACTTAGATAATTATAATATTTCTAATCTTTCTTTTTAATTATGTTTCACAAGTAAAATGTTGGCGATGTTGTGTTTCTAATTCACGGTAGCATGTTAAGATGAAATATTTTTCTAAAACTCGCATTTCTATTATGGTTTTTTTGTTTTTTATTTCCTTTACTTTCTCAAAAATTCATCATCCACTATTTTCTTTTTCATTTTATAATAATTTTTGTAAAGTCAACTTTTGAATAGCGTAGTAGATGTGAACGATCCAAGTCACCTATTATTTCTATTTTCAAGTTAATTTCTTCAATGTTCTTTTATTATCTAGGACTCGCTTTTTGAAATTTTTCAAACCTTTGTTTTAAATAAATTCAAAAGCGTGAAAATGATTTAGGCCGTTTTTGTTTTCGTTTGAGCTTTCCTGCCAACCTATAAACTTTTACCACTAGTTAGCCATTTTGAGCCTTTTTTCCGATTTAATTTGATAGCTCCTCCATTCATTTCATTTTCACCAAAGCCAAAATTTCCAACCTATCTAATCACACTAGCCTTTTTGAGTTTTTTAAAATATTTTCACGATTTTGATAAGATTTTTTGTTATTTTTGTGGGAGAAAGGTTTTTGAAAAAAGTATGCTCAAAAGTTATGTTTATTTCTTTTCGGCCAATTCAAAAGGAAGATAAAAATATTTATTGCCTTTGTTTTGAAAAAAAAAATGGAAAAAAGAAGAAAGAAAAAAAATCTATATATATTTATGAAATTTTTTTAAACTCTTTGCTCTGGTTTAGTGTGATTTTAAGCCTTCACGTTTATCTTTGAGTTCCACTCCTAATCATATTCCTAAACCAAACGTTTCTGTCCTATTTAAGTCCTTTTGATTCTCGCCTTCTGAATTTTATTTAAAAACTAAGAAAAAAAGAAAAGTAAATCAGTGGTAGTTTTGGATTTAAACTTAGATTTTTGTTAACTAAATTGATATAATTATAATGCGTTGGTTGGATCTAGTAACAACTCAATGCATTTTTTTCATTTTTGTTGCTTTGCTTAAGTCTATTTAAAAAAACTTCGTTAAAATTTTGGATGATTTGTTTTTATTAAGTAAAGTTTATAAAAGTTTTACCATACCTAAATAATTGTTTTAGACTTACACTTCACCTTTTCCCTACTTAGAATTTCGCATAGTACTTGTGTAGGCATAATTAGAACTTTTTGATTAGTCTTTTTTTATTATTATCTAGTTTTTAGATTTTTGCATGAGGACAAGCAAAGCTTAAGCTTGGGGGAATTTGATAATACGTTTTGTAGCCTAAACTATTATCGTATTTTCTGTTTTATATTGTACAAATCATGTCTATTAGAAGTTTATTTTTTTTAATTTTTATGTAAATATTATTACTACTGACTTTTTCTTGTCTTTTTAAAGGTTTCCAGAAAATTGGTCAAAAATGACCTGACACGCCCCCCTGTCACACCCTCCCTGGGCATGACCTAGGGCGTGTCACCTGATCCCGAGGACTCCTGCTGGAAGGGACAGAAAAATGAACAAAATGGTTGTCATGCCCCCCTGACACGCCCTCCCTGGGCGTGTCTCCAGGCGTGACCAAGGGCGTGTCGCCCTCTGCCGCAAAGCCTGCCGCCGCATTGAATGCAGGTTCCGCCACAGCACACAATAGTACTGTCACACCCCCCATTACGGGCGTGACCTGGGGCGTGACATCAACTTTTCCGATGACTGAAGGATTTCCGACCAATGATTTCGGCGCGATGTACATGTCACGCCCGACCTACACGGGCGTGACCTAGGGCGTGTCAACCGACGTACAGAAGCAATCATCCCTCCCGCCAGAGTCCAGAGCCCGAGGTCAACTTCGTAAATGTCACGCCCCTTACACGCCCCCCCCTAAGGCGTGTCGTAGGGCGTGAACAACCCGATAATTTTTCCTATAAATTCAGACCCCCCCTTCCATTTCAGCAAGCTTTGGTTGAGTGGGGGAGGTGCTGCCCTTTTGTTTCTTGATCTTTTTTATGCTTTTCTCTCTCTCTCTCTCTCTCTTTGTAATTTTTGTTTAACCATAGTTTAGTTTTTAGTTTGCCTTAGCTTTTGTTGTAATCTTGCTTTTTCTTATTGCTTAATATAGGGCTAGAATAGGACTTTAATTCATGCATTTGTAATTTCAATTTCATTAGTGTAACTTGCTCCTTTTAATTAGTATAAGTGCTCTTCCTTTACTTCTGTTCCTTTTATATGCTTTACTACTCATCCCCCCACCTCCACTCCATTATGATTACTTAATCCTCCTTGTACTCGATCTTGATGATCCGAGGTTAGAGCGATTAAGTTATGATGTTTTAATTAATCTTTTCTTTTTAGGTTAGCTCTTTGAATTACTCTTGATTAATCATGGGTTGGAGGTATATTATCGATATATACCCTCCACCTTTGCTTTCATTCTGGTCTAGCCAAGAGGCCGATAGAATGAAGTGAGCATTCAAGAGTAAAGGGAGTTGTAGGCACCCCTCGAGAGAGGCAGACGTACAAATCTCCCGGATTGGAGTAAAATCCAATAGTGGGGTTCACCGCGTAAAGCGAGTTTTAGACCTCCGATTTAGACGAGAGTCGCTCGGACCTTCCTAAACTCAGTTGGGCACGACTTCGAGAGAAGCGTGTTCAAGCTTTAGGAACCTCCACGGTCAAGGAACTTTATCCTATTAAGTTTAGATTTTTATCGCATTTTCTTAATCGTCTTTTGCCGAGGTGATTCTTGATCGAGTGCATTTCCATTTCATATTTTCAACCTTTCTTTGTAATCGATTTTCTTATGCTCTTTAATTAACTGTAATAACTCTCTTTCTAGCTTTAGCTTTACTTCCTTCCTTGCAATTAGATTCTCTAAAACCCTAGTTTTTTCGTCGATTATATAATAGTCTTCGTGTGAGTAAGCATACTCAACAGTTCCCGGATTTCAATACGACACTTGTGTCCCCTAGCTATAATTCGATATGTATATTTGCCCCATTGGATTGCTAGTTCGGTTGCGTTTATTTTCTTCGAACCCTAGCACGCAATAGTTTTCATGCAATGTACTTTAATTATTTGTAATCTCTTTTTATTAGTATTGTAGTAGTTATTAGCTCTATTTTCATGCACTTTTAATGTCCATTTTGAAAGTGCAGGATAAGATCAATCCTAACTCTAGAGGGGGGTGAATAGAGTTATTTAAAATAATTTTGCAAATAAAAACTTGAGTGGAGAGAAAGTTTATATTTACTTAGTGTATGGTGCTATAGCAAAAAATCAGAGTAAAAAGAAATTCACAGCACAAAGCAAAACACAAAGAAACAAGCAATCCAGACGAAACAAGGAGCTATAGTGGTTCCCCAAATCTGGGTACATCCACTCTTCTATCACCCTTGATAGGAATCCACTTCAAGATGAGTTGATCAGGTGTC
The DNA here is from genome assembly GCA_039513925.1 of Platanthera zijinensis. Taxonomy (NCBI): domain Eukaryota; kingdom Viridiplantae; phylum Streptophyta; class Magnoliopsida; order Asparagales; family Orchidaceae; genus Platanthera; species Platanthera zijinensis. The sequence goes on along the minus strand of CM077096.1, from coordinate 101,586,553 downwards.
TTGATCACTAGAGAGTTTTTGATCAGGTTCTCACAAACCAAAGGAGCTGATTTTGACCAGGTTTCAGCAAAACCAAAAGTAACTTTTGAAGGGAGTTAAAACCCTGTACAGAAAGAAAAAGAAAAAGGAGGTGATGATGTCTTCTCTATCAACAAGTAGAGAGAAGCAAAAGTGGATCTATAGTTGTTGTCAAAGCTCCCCCTGAGATCAAGAAGAAGTTCAGGAAGGAGAGCTCTGCACAAGGGTGACAGGTCTTCAAAGATCTGATTTGCTCCAGCAAGAGATGATCCAAGAAGGTTGGATGGTTGTGTCTGAAGCAATCAGAATTCCTGTGAGTGAGCTTTCAAAAACAATATCACAGAGAGAGAGAGAGCAGTTGAAGTCCTGTATTATTGTTCTCTGTATTCTGTATATTCTCTGTATATCTGAAAAATGAAAGAATGAATAAATATAACTGAGTCTTCCTCTTCCTTTTCTTTGATAGCCGTTGGAAGTCAGTATTAATTGCTTTCCTTAAATGTCCATGCCTCAAAGGAAATGACAGGCAGACATTCCTTAGAAAATTCCTTGAGCCATGCACCAGATATGCTGTAACGGCCAACAAATCTTCAGCATTAATTGTCTGAAAGAAGGAATTTGAATTCCTATTCAAAACTGACGGAAGTCTGGAAAACGTCGAGCTCACAGTGAAACGTCGATCTGAGCACGACACACATCGGCCAGAGAGTGTTTTCTGTAAGCAGAACTGGGTTCGACGGAGCGTCGAGCTGAGGTCGACTCCACGTCGAGCTGAGGTCGACTCTACGTCGAGCTGAGATCGACTCTGCGTCGAGCTGAGAGTTACTCTATCTAGCCTAAGTGACCTTTATAACAACAAGGAGGTCACAACACAAAATCCCTATAGAAATATAGTCATCCTGATCCAAATAGTAATAGGGTGTTCCAACAATCTCCCCCTATTTGGATTAGGATTACTATTTACATGAATTTAGTTATTCCAAGAAAGATAAAGCAGATACAATACACTACAATACAACCAGACATGATAGAATAAAAAAGCAGCATATATAAAACACTATATAGCAGCAGTAATGTTTAAATGTCCTGAGTCCAGCATATAGAAAGAATTAAAGCATCTTACTTTACTTTCCCTTTGGGGCTTTGTCTTGATCACTCTTCTTGAAGATGATTTCTCTGTTTGGATTTGAAGCTTCCTTTTTAGATCTGTAATCATCAGCTGCACCTAAAGACTTTTGATCTCTTGCACTGGGTGGTACAGCTGCAGGATGGAGTTGCATATATCTGTCTGAATCAAAGAATTTCTTAGAATTATATTTCTCCAATTCCTCTTTTCTTTGGTCTGACATTGTACTGATATGAGAGGTGTCCAGACCTTTTTCTCTAGCTTTATTAATCTCATTTAAAGCAGCCATTTCTGTCATTCTAGCTTTCCAGTAGGCAGGAGTTTTGGTGGGATCTTCAAAAGGTACTGCTGGTTCAAATCTGTTAGAGGAGAGTTCTTGAGAGGTAGTTGGGGTGAGGTTAGCTCTCGGTCTATAAGGATAGGGACCAGAGGTTGGATCAAGAGCTCTTCCCCTTTGATAAGGTTGAGAACCTGATCTTCCTCTGGACTGCCTGCCTCTATAGTTTCCTCTTTGCTGACCTCCCCTTTGCTGACTGTCTCCTTGATATCTTCTTGCTTGATATGTCTTTCCATGTAGAGCTGAAGGGGCTGGATTGGAAGATAGACTAGCACCTGCACCTGCATCTGGAGGAGGTGGAGGTGGAGGCTGATGGACAGGTTTGGTTGGTCCTTCATTGAATTTTCTTTTCTGTTTCATTGCTTTTCTCTGATTTTGGGAGTACTGCATCCATGGCTCTGTGATTTCACAATTGTATTTGATATAGTAGGGAATGTCATGGTCTGTAGCTCTAGCCATTGGAACTCTTTTCAAAGCTTTTGATCTTGCTTTCCTCTTCCTTACAATGGTTGCAGAGGAGTCATCAGAATCAGTAGCAAACTCATCTTCTGAACTCTGAGAGTCATCATAGGGATCTATGTACTTTCTTTTAGAGATAGGAAAACTGATGGAGTCTGGAGCTGCTAAGGAGGAAACTGAAGGAAGATCTGCTGTCAGTGGGGAGGAGGAGTCTACCACTACAGGAGAGGGCACAGCCTCAGGAGCCATAGAGACTAAAGAGGCTGGTTCCTGAAGGGCTTGGGAGACATGGGTCTCAACTGCATCAGGTGTCTCAATCGCTTCACCTGAAGTTTCAACAGCTGCTAACATTTCAATTTCATCATTAGCAGGAGCCACTGCTACCACTGCTACATCAGGGATCTTTTGAAAAGGGACAATAGCCCTAGACAGATCTTCTTGAAGCAGTTCTGAATTAGGAGGAGGAGCCACAGGTGCCATGGAAAGGTCTTCTTGAATCTGAGCTGGAGGGGAGAAGCTCTGGACAGAAGCTGCCAAACACTGAAGGTCTAAGGCACTGCTGATGAGCTGAATTGAAGCTGGAGGAGGAGCCTCAGATACTATCTGAACTTGTGCAACTGATACTGTCTCTGAACATGTCTGAACAAACTGAACTGTAGAAGGAGGCAGCTCTTCTTCTGCAGACATCTCCCCCTGCCTAGAATCAGTGGCAGCTGACTCTAGGCCCCCAGAAGAAGGGCATGCCAGATGAGAGGAGAGGGAGGAGATAGAGGCAGAGAGAGTTCTCAGGGAAAGGAGGAGAGGAGCCAGCTTGGCATCCAAGAGGGAGGAGAGCCTAGGGGACAGAAGGTCAAAAATCTGATTGGCCAAGGGCAGGAGAGCTACTTGCTCAAGTGGGACTTGAGTAGAGGTAGAGGGAGTAGCAGAAAATGTAAATGGGGAAGATGTTGAGGGTGGTGCAGACAAGGGAGGTGTAACTGGTTCATGGATGGAGGAAAAGAGCAGTTCTGAAAAAGTTGATGAATGGGGGAATTCATGTGGAGAGGAGGTAGAGGCATCCATGAAGGAGTCTTCATGAATGTCAAAGGAGAAGAGATCCTCATGAGATGAGGAATCCAAGCGTATGGGAAGGAAAGTAGTGTGAGGTGGAAGGGAGGAGGCAATGGTAGAGATGGAGGAAGGTAGAGGTTGAGTGGATGGAATGACTGTGGTTGAGGGGATGAAAGTGGATGGGAGGGTGAGGGAGTCAGATGAAAAAGTCCCTGCTTCTGGACCAGTGGACCGAGGGAGAGTGACCTCTACAGTCCTGGTGTCTGCAGAAGACTTCATTGCTGCTGCTGCCCTGGGATTCACAATTCTTCTGTCCCACTTACCAATTAGGGCACATGTGAGCCTCTTGGAAGCATTGATGTGCTTCTTGGAGGACACAAGCAGTTGGGGGCAGCAATGGTTGAGAATCAACCCAAGAACTCTTCCAAAGTGGACAGAGTTTTTATCCAATTTTTTCTTAATCATTTCAAACACAATCAATCCCCAGTTGGGATGTTTCTTATCCATAAGTGCAGCCATAAGGCAAAACTGATGCCTAGTAATTGCATCATGTGAAGTCCTCTTTGCACAGATCACTTTGCCTGTAATGTCTGCTAATAACCTATATTCAATAGCTAGGTTAACTTTGAGGAGTTTAGAGGGGTTACCAGCAGCATGCCCCATCCTGTCCAGCATCAAGGCATACTCTTCCACAGATAGTTCTATGCTATCATCTCCAGCAGCAAAGTTGAAAACTTCTGAAATGATTTGAGGTGAGATGGCTACCTCATTTCCTGAAACTTTCCCAGTCAATGTATTGTTATCTGAGATAACTGCTATAAGACTCCACTCTTTGATTTCTGACTCTGGGAGAGGGATCCTGGTTGACATAAAGTTAACCAGTTGCTGCTCCTTGAAGAGGTCCAGTATATCCAGAAAGTATTGTGGAGATCCATCAAAAGAGTCGAAGTCGATATCGAATCCAGAATCCAACTTCATGGCCGCCAGAGCTCCTGCTGTGATTGCCATTTTCCTGCAAAAAGAATACCTTCCAAGATCAAGAGTAAGGTATTTGGAGGGAGAAAGCTTGAGCAGAAAGATATGAAAGCGCAACTGCGAACGACGATGAAAAAATGATTTTATACTTAGGGTTCGACGCAGAAAAGGAAAGAACGTCGAGCTCAGTTCGACGCTCTAAGGCTCTAGGAGAACTGAAATGACTCAACAACGTCCAGCTTAGGTCGACGTTCGACACTTTGGCTGAAGCTATACGTCGAGCTCAGGTCGACGTTGAACGAAAACGTCGACCGGAGAGAGAGAAACTCAAGAAGCCAGGGAGCTGTGAACTTAGTTCGATGCTAGAAGTTGAGTTCGACGTTCGATGCTTTTGAGGGCGACGGACCGTCGATCTCAGTTCGACGCAGCGTCGAGCTTAGTTCAGAGCTCAAAGAAACCACTCAGACAGAGGAATTTTAAAATGAAATTTTTCCTATTCCTGTTAATTAGGGGTTTCAAAATCTTGGAGTTTTAATTTATGCTGTCTCCATCTAGCATTCCCAACTGATTGAGGAAGAAGAAGTGCTTCTTTTCATCCAAGGGCTTGGTGAAAATATCTCCTCTTTGTAGTTCAGTGGAAATGTATTCTAGTGCAATTTTCTTCTTTTCTACATTATCCTTTAAGAAGTGATGTCTGATCTCTATGTGCTTTGTCCTACTATGGAGAACTGGATTTTGAGCAATTGATATTGCACTGGTATTATCACAAAAGATTTTAGACATCTCTAAGTTGTAGCCATAGTCTAGGAGCTGGTTTTGAATCCACAAAATCTGTGAGCAACAACTGCCTGCAGCCATGTATTCAGCTTCAGTAGTTGATGTGGACACAGAAGTTTGTTTCTTACAGAACCAGGAGATAAGTCTATTACCAAGGAATTGACAAGTTCCACTGGTGCTTTTCCTGTCTACTCTACATCCAGCATAATCAGAATCTGAAAATCCAGTTAGATCAAATCCTGAGTCATGTGGATACCAGAGACCTACATTAGGACAACCTTTTACATACCAAAGAATCCTCTTAACTAATGTGAGGTGGGACTCTCTAGGGCTTACTTGGAATCTAGCACAAATGCATGTAGCAAACATTATATCTGGTCTAGTAGCTGTTAGATAAAGTAATGAGCCAATGATTGCTCTATAGCTTGTCTGATCAACTGGTTTTCTAGATTCATCAGCATCTAAAATAGCATTTGTAGGCATAGGTGTTTTCATAGAGGATGCTTCAGACATTCCAAATTTCTTAACCAGTTCTCTTGCATACTTGGTTTGAGAAATGAAAATGCCATCCACATGTTGTTTAACTTGCAATCCTAGAAAGAAAGCAAGCTCACCCATGCTACTCATTTCAAACTTTGAGTGCATAAGTTGTGAGAACTTTTTGCATAAGTTTGAATCTGTAGACCCAAATATGATATCGTCTACATAAACTTGTACTAGTAGGGTATGGGACCTATGGGTTCTAACAAAAAGAGTTTGGTCTACTCTACCCCTTTTAAAATCATTTTCCAACAAAAAACAAGCTAAGGTCTCATACCATGCTCTAGGAGCTTGCTTGAGACCATATAAAGCTTTATGCAGTTTAAAAACATGATCAGGAAAGGTTGGAGAGATAAAACCTGGAGGTTGCTTTACATAAACCTCTTCCTTGATGTCTCCATTGAGAAAAGCACTCTTGACATCCATCTGATATACCTTGAATCTCTTGTGAGCTGCATATGCAAGAAAGATTCTTATGGCCTCCAACCTTGCAACTGGTGCAAAGGTTTGGTCATAATCAATTCCTTCTTCTTGGCAATATCCTTGTGCAACAAGTCTTGCCTTGTTTCTCACAATTATTCCTTGATCCTCCAACTTGTTTCTGAATACCCATTTGGTTCCAACAATTTGCTGGTTCCTTGGTCTTGGTACTAATTCCCAAACTTTATTCCTTTCAAATTGATTCAACTCTTCCTGCATTGCAATGATCCAGTTTGGATCTTTCTCTGCATCTTGTATGGTTTGAGGCTCAATTTGAGAAAGAAAGCAGGTGTGCATAATATTTTGATTAACTTGATTCCTTGTTTGCACACCCACTGAGATATCTCCAATTACTTGTGAGATTGGGTGATCTCTTGTTGTTGCAAGATCAACAAGGGGTGTTGATGATGCACCAACCTGTATTGTTGTTTCCTCTTGTGGAACAACAACTGGTTCTTCAATTTGTTGGCCTTTTGAACTTTCCAGAACCTGAGATTCCTCTTCATTGTCACTGAGTTCAGTGTCTTGCTGAATTGGTGAAGGTAATGAATCTTTTTCTGTGATGGTAAGCTGCTTCAGATTTTCTGAGATTGAATATTCCTGCAAATTGCTTATGGTAGAAGTCTCCTTCTCCTTATAAGACATGTTAGTTTCATCAAATGTAACATGCATGGATTCTTCAATTTTATTTGAGCACTTGTTAAAAACCCTATAAGCCTTGCTAGACAAGGAGTATCCCAGAAACACTCCTTCATCAGCTTTGGCTACAAATTTAGCTAGGTATTTCTTGTCATTATTGTGAATGAAACAAATGCAACCAAAGATTTTGAAATAATTCACTTTAGGTTTCTTCCCTTTGAGTAACTCATAGGGAGTCTTACCCTTTAGTTTATGTATCAAGCTTCTATTCAAAACATAGTTGGAGGTGTTCACAGCCTCTGCCCAAAAGGTTAGAGGAAGGTGAGCATCTGTCAACAATGTTGTGGCAGATTCAATAAGGGTTCTGTTTTTCCTTTCAACTACCCCATTTTGTTGAGGAGTTCTTGGAGCTGAGAAAGTGTGCCTGATACCTTCCTTCTGGCAGAACTCTAGCATAAGAAGAGAATCAAACTCTGTCCCATGATCACTTCTGATCAGGGCAATGTGAGTATTGAACTCAATCTGTATGCCTTTGAGAAAATCTGTCAAAATCTTGAAGTTATCAGACTTCTTTCTCAGAAAGAACACCCAAGTGAATCTTGAGAAGTCATCTACAACTACTAAAGCATAAGATTTCCCTCCTAGGCTTTGTACATTAATTGGTCCAAAAAGGTCCATGTGCAATAAGTACAAAATTCTAGGTGAGTCACTCTTATTAAGTGACTTGAAACTGTTTTTAGTTTGCTTGCCTAACTGACAGGCCTTGCAAAGTCCTTCCTTCTTATAGGGACCAGAAGGTAGTCCTCTAACAAGGTTGTCTTGGGATAACTTAGCAATGGTTCTAAGGTTCACATGTCCTAGTCTTTTATGCCAAAGTTCATTAGGTTTGCTAAGGGAGTTAAATAAAATAATATCTACTTTAGATGAATTGAAATCAACTAGATATATGTTATCTTGTCTATTACCAATTAAAACAATGTTGTTATTTAATGCAATATTACATGCTGAGTTGGTAAACCAAACCTGATAACCAGCATCACATAGCTGGCTGATGCTGATTAAGTTGTGCTTTAGTCCTTCCACATAGGCCACTTTCTTGAATGTAATTGACCCTATTTTGACTTGGCCATAGCCTTTTGTTTGTCCAAAATTTGAATCTCCAAAGATTACTTTGGGTCCATGTTTGGCTTTGAAGGACACAAGGTTCTCCTTGTTGCCAGTCATGTGCTTTGAGCACCCACTATCCAAGTACCACTGCTGGTTCTCAATTGGATAGGTCTTTATCTGCACATACAACAAATCAATTGTTTTTGACCCAGTTTACCTTGGGCCTTTCTTGATATCCTTTAAATTCTGAAATAAAAGACATCTCAGGTTGACTCTTATAGCCTACAGGATGATATCTCCTAGGAGGTATTATCCATTCAGCATAAGGGTTAAAGTGATGAGATGTAGGGCTGGAATTGAATTTTGAATTAACCCCTGAGAGCTGACTTTTGCTCTGAGCTTGGCTCGACGCACGTCGAGCTTCGGTCGACGGACTCTGGTGAGTGCGTCGAGCTCCATTCGACGGCGAAGGCTTGCTTTGTTCAGAAGGTAGAGGGCGTCAACCTGAGTTCGACGTTCTCTTGCGATTACGTCGAGCTCTGGTCGACGTCCGTTGAGCTTCGTTCGACGCTTTTTGTCCAGTTTCCTGGGGCATTCTTCCTAGCCACTATCAAGACTCCTTTACCTTTCTCACTGGTAAATTTGATTGGAGTTGTCAGCACTATGGGTTGGCTGGATGAAGCACCCAAGCCCAGTGAACCATTCAATCTTGAGTTCACTGTACTTGTGATGTCCATCAATTTGATACTTCTCTCATTAAGGGTTTCTTCAAATTGTTTGGCCTTAGATAGCTCACCTTTCAGTGAAGCTATCTCCTCCCCACACTGCTTCAACTCTTCTAAGAGTCTAAGATTATCTGAGTTAATGGATTTGCATTCAATTAATTATTCTCTGAGAGTTTTAATCAACTTTTGAGATTCAATCAAGTCAATGCACATAGATTTGAACTCAGATTTAAATTCATCAGAGGTAAAATCAAATGAATCTATTACCTGATCCTCAGTGAGTTCCTGATCAGATAGGTAATCAGCATCAGGCTCTGAATCAGTGTTCTTTTGAGATGCACTGATGGCCAGCATGCAGAATCCTTTTTCTTCTGCATCATCCTCATCATCACTAGAGCTGGATGATGAATCAGACTCATCAGAGTCACTCTAGGATTCAGCCACAAATCCTTTTCTAGTGTGCTTGCTGTTGCTGGAGGAAGGCTTGTCATGGTACATCCTTGACTCCTTATCCTTCCTTTTATCTTTTCTTTCCTTCTTGTCCCTTCTGTCTTTATCTTGATTTTCTGGACAGTTGGGGAAAATGTGTCCTGGTTTCCTGCAGCCAAAGCAGATAATATCTTTATTAGTAGATCTGTCATACCTTGGCTTGTCTTTGTCTTTGGATGACCATCTTCTGAAGTTCCTTTTATTCAGCTTATTGAACCTTTTGACCAGTAGGCTCATAAGCTCTTCACTTCCAAACACCTTTTCTTTAGGTTCTTCTTCCTGTGCTTTGAAGGCAATGGTTTTCTCAACCTTTTCTGTTGGTGTGGATGTCTTCTGCTCTTCTTCTCTCTTCTTAATGAATTGCTCATAACTCTTGAGCTTTCCTAGAAGAGCTTCTGTGGATAACTCACAGACATTTCTTCCATCTTTAATTGACCAGATTCTTGAATCCCAAGAGCTAGGGAAACAAGTCAGTATCTTGTCATTTATCTCAGTGAGAGATATGTCCTTCTCTAGTAATCTAAGCTCACTGATGATTAGGCTCAGTCTGTTGTACATGTCAGCAACTGACTCAGACTCTGCCTTTTTGAAGTTCTCATACTGGGTGATGAGGTAGGATCTCCTATCCTTTCTTTCATCTGCAGAACCTGATATAATTTCTGAAAGTTTTTCCCAGATCTCTTTAGCAGTATTGCAATCAGCTACTTTCTGGAAAATGTCATCTGACATGGTTTGAGCCAAAATGTTCATGGCTTTAGCATCTGCTGCCTTCCACTTCTTTATGTCAGCATCAGTTCTTGAAGGAGGAGGAACAGCTGATGTACTTGTTCCTGTGGGAGGTCTTGGACAATCTGTCAACACAGAATTAAAAATGTCTTCATCAAAAGAGTTCATGTACAGTCTAATCCTTGCTTTCCATAGTGCAAACTTAGAGAGATTGTACATAGGAGGTCTGGTACTAGCAAAGTCCTTGTTTTGTGCCATGAGTTTTAAAGATAAGTAAAACTAAGGAAAATAACCCTTTGAGAGAAATGATCTTATCAGGGATCTTTTGATCCAGGTGTTAGCCTATATAAATGATCAACCTGGCTCTAATACCAATTGAAAGTGCAGGATAAGATCAATCCTAACTCTAGAGGGGGGTGAATAGAGTTATTTAAAATAATTTTGCAAATAAAAACTTGAGTGGAGAGAAAGTTTATATTTACTTAGTGTATGGTGCTATAGCAAAAAATCAGAGTAAAAAGAAATTCACAGCACAAAGCAAAACACAAAGAAACAAGCAATCCAGACGACACAAGGAGCTATAGTGGTTCCCCAAATCTGGGTACATCCACTCTTCTATCACCCTTGATAGGAATCCACTTCAAGATGAGTTGATCAGGTGTCTTGATCACCAGAGAGTTTTTGATCAGGTTCTCACAAACCAAAGGAGCTGATTTTGACCAGGTTTCAGCAAAACCAAAAGTAACTTTTGAAGGGAGTTAAAACCCTGTACAGAAAGAAAAAGAAAAAGGAGGTGATGATGTCTTCTCTATCAACAAGTAGAGAGAAGCAAAAGTGGATCTGTAGTTGTTGTCAAAGCTCCCCCTGAGATCAAGAAGAAGTTCAGGAAGGAGAGCTCTGCACAAGGGTGACAGGTCTTCAAAGATCTGATTTGCTCCAGCAAGAGATGATCCAAGAAGGTTGGATGGTTGTGTTTGAAGCAATCAGAATTCCTGTGAGTGAGCTTTCAAAAACAATATCACAGAGAGAGAGAGAGAGAGCAGTTGAAGTCCTGTATTATTGTTCTCTGTATTCTGTATATTCTCTGTATATCTGAAAAATGAAAGAATGAATAAATATAACTGAGTCTTCCTCTTCCTTTTCTTTGATAGCCGTTGGAAGTCAGTATTAATTGCTTTCCTTAAATGTCCATGCCTCAAAGGAAATGACAGGCAGACATTCCTTAGAAAATTCCTTGAGCCATGCACCAGATATGCTGTAACGGCCAACAAATCTTCAGCATTAATTGTCTGACAGAAGGAATTTGAATTCCTATTCAAAACTGACGGAAGTTTGGAAAACGTCGAGCTCACAGTGAAACGTCGATCTGAGAACGACACACATCGGCCAGAGAGTGTTTTCTGTAAGCTGAACTGGGTTCGACGGAGCGTCGAGCTGAGGTCGACTCCACGTCGAGCTGAGGTCGACTCTGCGTCGAGCTGAGATCGACTCTGCGTCGACCTGAGAGTTACTCTATCTAGCCTAAGTGACCTTTATAACAACAAGGAGGTCACAACACAAAATCCCTATAGAAATATAGTCATCCTGATCCAAATAGTAATAGGGTGTTCCAACACATTTTGTAGTTGTAATTGCTTTTGTTCTTAATGAATTTTAGTTAGCTTTCTCTCCATCCCTCTCTTTAGTTTTCATGCACCTTTATTATTTACCCCTCTCTTTAACTTTTACCATGATTAACTAGTCCCCATTTGTACTCGATCACGATGATCTAAGAAAGAGTCGTTCAAGTTATGATGTTTTAGCTTTCTTTTTCTTATTAAAGTAACTACCTTTGATTTACTCTTGGTTTTTTATTTAGTGGGACTATATTGCTGGTATATAGTTTCCATTTGGGTTTTCATTCTTAGTTAGCCGAGAGCCTCGTAGATTGAATTGATCACCCAAGAGTAAAGAGAGTTGCATGCACCCCTCGAGAGAGGAAGACGTTAAATCTCCCGGATTGGAGTGTAATCCAATAGCAGGGTTCACCACGTGAAGAGAGCTTTAGGTCTTCGATTTGGATAAGAGTTCGATCAGACATTCCTAAATTCAGGCAGGCACGACTTCGAGAGAAGAGTGTTAATGCTTCGGGAACATCCATGGTCAAGGTGTTTTTCTTTATTGCGAATTATGTGGTTATTTCATTTTGATTTTCTTATTTCAAAGTGATTCTAGATTGAGTTGTAACCCTTTATCATTAGCTCTAACCCTTTTTTATTTCTACAAGTAATTTAGTTTTCTTTTTAGATTAGTAATTTAGTTCCTATTTTTAGTTATGTAAATTAATAAAAAAATCAGTTGATAAAATAATAGCGATCTCCCCGAAGTAGAAGTAATCATTACGCCCTAGGAAAATATGACCTTGATATTAATCTTTATTATCATATACTATAAATGATATGGTATGCTTACCTTTATTGGATATAGAATCATAGAATATTATCAACTTCCATAATATCCACCTTCTCTTCTCTTTAACCCCTCTTCTCCACCTTTGCGATTCTTTGTATCAAGATTTTGGCGCCGTTGCCGGGGATAGTTTTGATATTTTTTAAAAAGGATAGCTATTAATTTTATCGGTTTTTATCTTACTTTCTCTCATATCCCTCTTTCGCGGTTGATTTTATTTTTCTTAATGGATAGTTTTTGTTTTTCTTGTGGAGGGTTCGGTCACTCTCGCGAGGAATGTTGGGTAGGATACCCTTCATCCACCCGTGATTTTAGCCCTTCTGTATCTGATTAATTTTGCCAAATTGATCGGGTCGTTAATTTTTTTTCTTGGAGTTACGATGATTTTCAAATGCCTTCCTACCCTTCGCCTCCGAATTTTTCTGATTTTAATTTTTAAGGAGATTTCTTGAATGCGAATTTTGATCCTAGCCCTACTTTAAACTACTCAAGGTGGCAACACCATGATCATTCTTGGGGCCAACGTGATCATCAACCCATTCCTTCTCAAGATTTCTCTGATTTTTCTCCGCAAGTTTTCCCGCCTCCTATTTTTGATTTTAGTGAAAATGAAATCATTTTTGATTATTTAGCATTTGATGCACGCATTACTGCTCATTTCAAAGTGATTTTTTACGCTTTAGCTTTTGAGGCCGCAACTTTTTCTTCTCCACCTCCTATTTACCTTTCGAATGATGAATCTTCAGATTTTCCACAGTGCCTTCAATCACTCTCGGAAGACGATTATTCAGAAATTCCAATGTGCTTTCAACCTCTCGAGGAGGAAATTTCCCCCGATATCCTGACTTTTTTCAAGTTTCCGAGGAAGAAAAACATTCTTTTGTTCGATCTTCCAATGAGATTGATTTTTAGGATATCCCATTTTGCTCCCAATCTACAAAAATGATTGATCATCAAGTGAAGCAACAAGATATTTTTATCCAAAAATTTTCTTGTGAGAAACCGCCGCCATTTTCTTCTTTTTTTTTTCTCTTCCCCCTCTTAGTGAAAATTCCTCTTCCGCTCCTTTTAATTTTTTTGTTTCTAATTTAGTATTTAGTTTTTTTTCTTCTTACCCTTTTAATAGTTTATTTTCTTTTACTAACAACTTTTCTTTTTCTAAATCTTTTTCCTTTTTGTTTAATTTAAAAAATAAAAAATTACAAAAAAAAATTTTTATTTTCATAAAATATGTTTTGGCACTTGCGTCGCAACGCATATTACGCGAGCTGCAATTACATTTCTCTTTTTATTTTCCATTTAGCTAACCAATAACGTTGAGCTCAACCATGATAACCAAAGAGCGCTCTTGAGAGGCACCCCTTATCCATTTTTGTTGTTTTTTTGTATTTTGTTTTGTACAGGAATAAGCTCTCGCGTGTTTTGCCACTTCTCACCTCTAAACTTGGACTCAAGCCAGTATTTTGCTCAAGTTTGGGGGGATGCATTTTTCAACGTCTGGGCATCAAGTGCAAGGGAAGCATCTTTTACTTTTCTTTACATTTTTTTCTTTTTTTCTCCCTTTTCCCAACTCTCTTTATACTTAACTTTAAACATTGGGGACAATGTTTAACTTTAAGTATGGGGGAGTGTTTCCTTAGTTATTTTACTTTATAATATATATATATATATATACATTTTTGAAAAATCCAAAAAATATATATATAATTTTTGAAAAAAAATTCCCAAATTAAATTGAGTTAATTTTTTCCAAATCAATTAGTACCCTGCCACTTTGCATTTTATTATTTTTGTTAAGCTCATGTCTACTTGCATAGTTAGAATAAATTAGATTAATTTTCTGTTTAAATATGTTTATCGAGTAGTATGTTGACTCATGTAGTGTTCCTATTTAGGGTAGTATGATATTTTTGAAAACTTTCTTGAATTTTTCTCACTTTTCCTTAGCCTCTTTTTTTATTTCTTTTACTTTTATAAACCCTATCATCCTTTATTTTTCCTTATTAAAATATTTTTAAACATTAATTAGTATTAAGTTTAAAAGACACAAACTGGTCTAGATGCTTATTATCATTGTTTTCATGAAAGCAAATTCTCTATTTTCTATTTTTGTGCTTATCTTCTTTTGAAATTTCAAAGCTTTACTTTGAGTAGATTTAGGAAACAAGAAAATGATTTAGGCATTTATTTTGAAACGTTTGAGCCTTTGCACCCCGCCTAACAATAATCGTTGCTAGCCATTTTTGTATAATTTCCTTTCCTTTTTGTTGCCCCACTTTTTATTTCACCACTACCAAATAGCCTACCTATATGCACAGTTTTTATTTTTTTGAGCTTTAATTGCTAAAGTGCATCTTTTTAAAAAATTTATGGAAAATCCTTGTATTATCTTTTGCTACAAAAGTGGATATATTTATGTATGAAAAATTTAAAATGAAAAAAATCTTTGATGAAAAAAGTAAAAGAAAAGAAAAAAAAGTGAAAAGTATTTATTTTTGCAAAGATCATTTCTTTTTGTTTTAAGTGTGCAAATACCCCTCGTGTTTATCTTTTGAATATCGCACCCCTTAAAAACCTAAGCCAAACTGTATGCCTAATTAAAGCCATAGTGATTCATGCTTCCTACGTTTACTTTTTAGTATAGTAGTAAGAAACTAGATTGAGTAAAATTTTCTTATAGAAATATTGAACTTTGACTATGGTTTCCACTACACCATATCATGCATATGGCAGCGCCCAAAAACCGCTACAATATTTGAAAAAACTGCTATAGTAGAGCTACGGTAGTGATTGCGTGTGTGTTGCATCCGCTGCCGTGGTCGTAGGGTATAGTAGCGGTTACCCATCGTATTGTGGCGTCCTTTCTACCGCTACTCTTGGTACATCTATTGTAACAGTTATGGTTTTCAATGGTAGCGATTGTTCCATTTTACAACTACGGTTATGATACTCGATGGTAGCATTTATGCTTGTATTTGACAATATTTATGATTTTCTCTGGTAGCAGTTATCCTCATATATAATTACGGTTTTTATTGTCAATGACAACGATTATGATGATCAATACAAGCAGTCCGAGAATGGACCCAAAATTCAATAATATTCAATTTGGAGGCAAGCTAGTGTGGACTGAAAATTCAATTACAAACGTGATTTCACAGCGAAGAGCAGTTAAAATTTTCAATGTGATCGATTGCAAATGTGATTATTAATGTCATTCCCAAGCCAAAATTCAATTACATCTCGAATGTAAAATAATCCAATTAGCTATATATATCATCAACTAGCTAGATGACAAAAAAAATTTTAAACTTTCCTCCACAACCTATACATCTCGAACACTTGTTGGGTATTGCATCCACAATAGGTCTGATTTGAAGAGGCCCCTGAACAAGCTAAGGTGAATTGAATATGTATTTTACAATTCTATCAAGTTGTACTTGCAACTATTCAATGCTAAGTACACGCAAATGTCAGGGTGCAGTGGGTCAATATACACGGGTCTGCGCAACGTAATCCCTCGTTGCATAGATCAGTGTGTTGATTCACATGTGCTCTCTCTATAGGAGTGTACTTATTTTCAAGTATAAGGTCAAGGAAGATCAAGAGCAGAAAAAGAAGTAAGGATGGGTCAAACACCAAGTTTTCAAAAGAAGGAAGGAAAATCTTCCAAGTCAAAATCGACGGGAATCGATAGTTATTCCCGCCGACTTCGACGGGAATCGCTAGTGATTCCCGCCGACTTTGACTGGAATCGTTAGTGATTCCCGCCAATTCGTCGAGAATCAGATAGCTTCTCCCACCGACTTCTTCCGGCTGACAGATTTCTTCAGGGATTCTGCCAAGGCAGAATCGACGGGAATCATGAGTGATTCCCGCCGACATCGACGGGAATCACCAATGACTCCCGCTGATTTTGCCTTAGGCAAATTTCCTCCGTTCGCTAGATTGAACCAATTTGTCGTGCGCTGTTTTGGCTAGGGATAGGGCTTCTCCTATTGGGTCCCACAACAATCTTTAGGGTTGGCTTCTGGTATATATATACGCGTATTTTGAATCTTTAAGGACAACTATTCACGAAAACACGAAATAGGTCGAACGTGACTTAGCGCATCGCGGAAGCCGCCGATATCCTGTAGCCGTTCGCAAGTTCGTCGCTGTCGTTGATCTCAGTGCTTCCCTGATCTTCCGACGACAGTACTGAGGTAATCAGAGCGTCTCACGTATCTCTCTTGAGATCTCTTGTCTTCCGATTCGTAGAATGAGACTTGTTCTCCATTCCGAATCGGTTGAGACGATTGATCTTACTAAGATCATTTGTAGACCTAGCTTGCTTCGTTAAGAAGTTTAGATCTACAAAGCATCACCGCCGCATTTACTTACCACCGTCGATCTTGATAAGACTCTTTCCAAGAGAGAAGTCCGGTTGTGGACTATTCGTAATCTTCAAGCAAGCTTCAACGAACGAAGGACATCGAGATCTCTAAAAGAGTTGTTTGTATTTTCTTTTACATTCAAATTTTGTTGTAAAGGAATTTTCATTCCTAGTTGTAAGGGTTGGGTGCAACCCGATGAGGTGGAGTTGTATCTCTATTGTTGGAAGCGTTCCTTCCATAGTTAGGGGAGCGTTGCTCCTAGTGTGAGGATTGGATTTAAATCCGGTTGAAGAAGTGACCGAGTCGTCCCTTGGTGGGAGATAGGTCGAAGGGGGAAAGTGGACGTACCCAAATCGGGAAACCACAATAATTCTTTGTGTGTTTTCTGTGTTCTGTTTTCTTATTTTTGCAGGTTAGTTAAAATCCGCAAAAGACATCAATACACCTATTCCCCCCCCCCCCAGAGGTGGATTAGGTCGACACTAGATACTTTCAAGTGGTATTAGAGGGAGGTTACTCATCAATATGGTTAACACCTTGAGTAAGATCCTGTGTCTAGTGTCAAGAAGAAAGAATTTCTAAGGAATGGACGAACTCAATTATTTAGGAAAGATTCCAGTATGCACCAAGCTGAATTTTCCCATCTAGAAGGAAAGGATTAGGTTCTACATGGAAGCAGTCGATCCCCGACTCTTCATGATAGTGGAGGAGGGCCCTTATATCCCCACTAAGGCCTCCACCATTGATCCGACCAAGATGGTGCCCAAGAAGCTCTCCGAAATGGATAAGAATGAGATGGTGCTTTTCGGACTAGACAAGAAAGCTCAAAACATCTTTGTAAGCGCCGTCGATGATTCCATGATGCAGAATTTCAGCAACTACAGGACTGCCAAGGACACATGGCACTGCCTGATCATTCTGATGGAAGGCACAGATGAAGAAAGGGATGATCGAAGATCCCTTCTGAACGAAAAGTATAAGGCCTTCAAGCAAGGTCCCAAGGAAGAAATCAGAGTGACATTCGAGAACTTCCTAATGATCGTCAATTCCCTGAAGGCTTATGGAAGAGTGTTCATCGATGGTGAACTAAATGACAAATTCCTTAGATCCCTTACTAAGGAATGGGACACCAAGATCTGCGCCATCAGAGAATTTGGCAAGCTGGCAGAAACTGATCCCCAGATTCTATTTGGAAAGCTAATGTATGACGAGCTTCAGCTAAACACCAGAAAAGCTGAAGAAGAAGCCGATAAGGCCGCAGCCAAAGAAAAGACTGTGGCCCTGAAAGCTAATCACTCAAGGAAAGGAAAGGGTGCAGCCTCGTGCCGCTCTTGGAGAAAGGCTGAGGAAGAAGACTCTGAGCCATGCTCATCCGGCTCAGAGCTATCTGAGGAAGAATTCTCCTTCATCACTCGAGAGTTCAAGGAATTCCTCAAGTTGAGGAATCAGAGAAAAAGGATGGCTCCTCATCCAGACATCAGAAGAAGAATTACTCTTCTGACAGGTTTGAGTCTAAACAGAACAAACATCATTCTACTGACATTATCTGCTTTGGATGCAAAAAGCCATGTCACGTCATTACTGACTGCCACCAAAGCAAGCGAGATAAGGGGAAAGGAGAGGAGCACAAGTCCTTTAGAGATAAGAAGAAGGAGAGGAGCTACATTGCTAAAAAGCAAAAGACACTAAGTGAATCTGACTCTTCAGACTCCAGTGATGATGAGGAAGCCTACTTCGGGCTAATGGGTCGCTCCGACTCAGATGGAGACAGTCCCCCATTTACTAGGAAGGTAAAAGATCACACCCCCCTCTCTGACTCTGACTCTGAGTCTCCTGAAGATGACCATGAGGACAGTCCATCTGCCCGTGAGGCTGAACTCCTGGAAAAGTATGAGCTTCTGCTCAATACTTTCGAAGAGTGCCGAAAGAGGTTGAGCGCTCAGAAAAAGGAAGTCAAATTCCTTAAGGCTGAGGGTGTGTCCCTAAGAGAAGAGATCGCTAGCTTAATTTCTCTCTGACAGGAACACCTGGACCTAACTCTTGAGCACTCAGATTCTCTAAGGCTCCTTAACCAAAAATAGGAAGAAATAAACAAGCTGGAAGAACAGCTTGCGGTAGAGAGGAAGATTGTCAAAAGCTTCTCTATGCCCAAGACCGTTCTTCCTCTAGTTGATGAATTCCTTGCTCAGGCTAAGGGGGCTAGCTTAGGGTATGTGGCTGTGCCTGGTAAATCATCCAGGAAAAACAGAAATCGGAGGAAAAATAAGGCTACTAAGAAGGCCTCTACTACAGAAAAGGGAAAGGCCCCACTCGGTCCTGTTTCATTAAGAAAGCCTAGATTTCCTTTCCATGAGCAGGACTATGAGTCAACCTATGGCCACTTCTTCCGGCCCTCGGTTGAAAAGCCCAAGAGCCGGTATGATGGTTGGACCTTCCACCACAATTATTGTGAGAGTGTCTTCAAGGCACCTTATGAGGAAATCCAAGTGGATAATTATGGCCACTTCTCTAGCGACCATAATAGGAAGCAGGCACCAAAGGCCAAGCCTTTTATACCTAAGGAACAGGAAGTGAAGAATTCATGTGGCTGCTGTCATCATGATGCCTCCATCTCAAGATCCAAGGCCCCGGCTGGACCCACCGTTCCAAGGGTAAAGAAGGAGCCTAGGAAACGGTACAACAAGTTTGACTGTTGGTGCTGTGGAAAAGTTGGTCACTTTGCTGTGGATTGCTGGTTTAATCCAAGATACAATAAGACTCCAGTTGTTAGAAATGCGAGGCCGACCACTCGTAGGGTTGACCAACCGAGGGGGAGTGTGCTAACAAGGAATCTAGGACCCAAGTTCGATTGGGTTCCTAAGGGAAACTAATTCTATTCTGCAGGTATGTCCAAAGGCCACCAAAATGCCAATCGGGTACTTGGACAGTGGATGTTCCCGACATATGACCGGGACAAGAAGCCTGTTGCGTGATTACTCCCCAGTAGAAAATGGTCCCAAAGTCATCTTTGGAGGATCTAATCGAGGAGTCACCATGGGTTATGGTATGATTTCCAACGGTGTATTTTCTATCACAGACGTGGCATATGTTGAAGGGTTAAACCATAACCTGATCAGTGTAAGCCAGTTGTGTGATAAAGGATACGACGTTAATTTCTGCAAGGAAAAGTGCTTGATAATATCGTTTGCCTCTTTGGAGATGGTATTAACTGACATTAGGAGCAGAAATATTTTTTGCTTAGATTTTCTTAGATTTTCTTAGATTAGACTCTTCTACCCCCGTTTGCCTAGTAGCAAAAGACAGTGCATCTCTCTGTGAAAAATGACACAAGAGATTGACACATATTAATTTCAAAACTATTAGTATGTTATATTCTAAGGATTTAGTAAGGGATGCCCCTACTATTAAGTGCATCAAAGATAGCCCTTGTCCGGCATGTCAGATGGGCAAATAGACTCGGGCTACCTTTAAGGGCATTGCTGACAAAGACTCTTCTAGATATCTTTATCTTCTGCACATGGACTTGTTCGGTCCAGTGAAAGTTCATAGCTTAGGAGGAAAATCCTATACACTAGTGATTGTTGATGATCACTCTCGGTTTACGTGGGTGTTCTTCTTGAAATGAAAGTTAGATACGTTTGACATCTTCACTAATTTTATCAGGCAGATTCAGAATGAACTTAACTACTCCGTGGTCAAAATTAGAAGTGACCATGAAACATAATTCGAGTCTGGAGCTATGACAGAATTCTGTGAAGAACATGGTATCTTTCATGAGTTTTCCTCCCCGCGTACTCCTCAGCAAAACGGAGTTGCGGAGAGGAGGAATAGAACGCTCATTGAGGCATATATGACAATGTTGAATTACGCTTCTCTCCCAGAGTACTTCTAGGCAGAGGCTGTCAATACAGCCTATCACGTGCAAAACCGGGCTTAGATCAACAAGAATCATCGTTAGACGCCTTATGAGCTATTGAAAGGCAGGAAACCGACCATGTCCTTTATAAGGATTTGTGGTTGCAGATGCTATGTACTCAATAATGGGAAGTACCCACGTACTAAATTCGGAGAAAAATGCTTCGAAGACATCTTCATGGGCTATAGTAGCCATAGTCAGGCATATAGGGTTTTCAATAAGAAAACCCTAGTGGTAAAGGAGTCCATTAATGTTGTATTTGATGAAGGAAGCCTGCTTCATAGCAATTCTTCCAGTGGCATTCTTGAAGATGCAGGTGCAAGGCTTGAACAGCTAAGTCTAGATGAGGCTGCTAAAGATGAAACTCCCAAGTACGTCAAGGTATCCACCTCAGTGCCACCTGGAGAAGATGACGGTCAGGATAGAGAAATTCTCACAGAAGAGGGAGGAGCCTGAGAAGCTGTTGGAGCTCCAGATGCAAGACTCTTAGAGCTAAGACACGTGAGGGATCACCCAAGAGATCAGATTATAGGAGATCCTCGGGACGGTGTCAGAACTCGCAGAGGTACAATTAACGAGATTCTGCATCTAAGTTTTCTGTCACAGGTTCAGCCAGAGAAGTTCGACAAAGTGAACAAAGATGCGTCATGGATATTGGCAACGCAAGATGAACTGCATCAACTCGAACGACGCAACATCTGGACGCTAGTTCCCAGACCAATGAAATAGAATGTGATCGACACTAAGTGGATCTTCAGAAACAAACTGGACGAACACAGGGTCATCATCAAGAACAAGAACAGACTGGTGGCTCAAGGTTACAGATAAGAGGAGGGGACTGACTTCAACCAAACCTTTGCACCAGTTGTATGGCTCGAAGTGATCAGATTGTTCCTGGAATATGGCTCTCACAAAGGATTCACTGTCTATCAGATGGACGTGAAATCAGCTTTTCTCATGGAAATTTAAAAGCTGAAGTATATGTCACGCAACCCCCAGGTTTTGTTAATCCAACATTCCCTAATCATGTTTACTTTCTTAATAAAGAATTATATGGCTTAAAACAAGCTCCTCGAGCTTAGTATGATACTCTGTCTAGTTTTCTTCTTGAGAACAAGTTCTCGAGAGGAAAAATAGATAAGACATTGTTTCTTTGGGAAGTCAAAGGCAAGATTTTGTTGGTGCAAATCTATGTCGATGACAAAATCTTCGGCTCAACGGAAAACAATCTTTGCAAGAAGTTTTCTAAACTTATGCAAGGAAAGTTTGAAATGAGCAGCATGGGAGAGCTAAAGTATTTTTGGGACTTTAAGTGAAACAGTCTGAGGATTGAATTTTCATTTCTCAGACAAAGTTCACAAATAAACTCCTCAAGAATTTTTGAATGGAGAGCACAACCCTTATGAGGACTCCATTGGGATCCACTATGTCTCTGGACAAGGATGAGAAAGGGAAACCTTTTGATGAAACCAAATTCAGAAGCATAATTGGATCCCTGCTCTACCTTACTGCTAGTAGACCGGATATTATGTTTTACACATGCGTTTGTGCCAGATATCAAGTGAACACTAAGGAATCTCATTATGTCGCTGCAAAGCAGATTCTTAGATACCTTAAGGGTACACCAAATCTTGGCTTGTGGTACCCAAGAAACAATGATGTCGAGCTGATAGGCTTTTCAGATGCTGAATTTGCAGGAAGCAGGGATGATAGGAAAAGAACTTCCAGGACGTGCCAATTCCTAGGAAGAAGGCTTATATCATGGAACAGTAAAAAGCAGAACTGTGTCGCAACCTCTACGATGAATCTGAGTACATCTCAGCAGGCAGTTGTTTCACACAACTTCTATGGATCAGAAATCAACTCGAAGATTATGACTTGCAGTTCAGAGAAGTTTCTATGTATTGCGATTCCTCGAGAGCAATTGCAATTGCGAACAATCCAGTATCGCACAGCCGAACAAATCATATTGAATGGCGCTACCACTTCATTCGAGAGCATGCGGAAAACAAATATATATCTCTCTGCTATATCCCCACGGATAAGAAGATTGCAGATATCTTCAAAAATCCCCTAGACTAGGCCAAGTTCAGTCTCTTCAAAACTGAACTCGGCATGCTGAACTATGAAGATTGAAGACTGAAGGGCTCAAGGCTCTTGGATCAAGGGGAAGCATCTGCTAGGAACTCAAGATTGAGCACGGATGCAAGAACTGAGGGGGAGCATTTTGCTCTAAGTGAAATCCCAGATTTGCAGAAGCCAAAAAGGGGGAGATTACCCTCTCAGCCAAGACTAAGGTGGCTGCCAATGCTAAGTAGGCCACAAAGGCTATGTTGCTCTCACGCAAATGGTAATGAATTTCACTCTCAACTGAACTATCAGTTTATGATTTTCATTCCCATCTGTTCTATTCACCTTAGATTATAGGGTTTAGGCTTCTTAAAATAGGGGGAGATTGTTGGGTATTGCATCCACAATAGGCCTGATTTGAAGAAGCCCTGAACAAGCTAAGGTGAATTGAAAATGTATTTGACAATTCTATCAAGTTGTGCTTGCAGCTATTCCATACGAAGTACACGCCAATGTTAGGGTGCAGTGGGTCAATATATACGGGTCTGCGCAACGTAATCCCTCGTTGCATAGATCAGGGTGTTGATTCACGTGTGCTCTCTCTAGTGGAGTGTACTTATTTTCAATTACAGGGTCAAGGAAGATCAAGAGCAGAAGAAGGAGAAAGGATGGGTCAAAGATCATGTTTTCAAAAAAAGGAAGGAAAATCTTCCAAGTCAAAATCAACGGGAATCGCTAGTTATTCCCGCCGACTTCGACGGGAATCGCTTGTTATTCCCGCCGACTTCAACGAGAATCGTTACTGATTCCCGCCGATTTGTTGAGAATCAGATAGCATCTCCCGCCGACTTCTTCCGGCTGACAGATTTCTTCAGGGATTCTGCCAAGGTAGAATCGACAGGAATCGTGAGTGATTCCCACCGACATCGACGGGAATCACCAACGACTCCCGCCGATTTTGCCTTAGGCAAATTTCCTCCGTTCGCTGGACCGAACCAACTTGCCGTGCGCTGTTCGGCCGGGGCTAGGGCTTCTCCTTATGGGTCCCACAATGGCCTTTAGGGTTGGCTTCTGGTATATATATACGCGTATTTTGTTCCTCTAAGGACAACTATTCACGAAAACACGAAAGAGGCCGAACATGACCTAGCGCATTGCGGAAGCCGCCATTTTCCTGTAGCCGTTCGCAAGTTCGTCTCCTCCGTTGATCTCAGTGCTTCTCTGATCTTCCGACGACAGTACCAAGGCAAGCAGAGCGTCTCACATATCTCTCTTGAGATCTCTTGTCTTCCGATTCGTAGAACGACAATTGTTCTCCATTTTGAATCGATTGAGATGATTGATCCGACTGAGATCGTTTGGGGACCTAGCTTGCTTCGTCAAGAAGTTTGGATCTACAAAGCATCGCCGCCGCATTTACTTGCCGCCGCCGATCTTGACAAGACTCTTTCCAATAGAGAAGTCTGGTTGTGGACTCTTCATAATCTTCAAGCAAGCTTCAACGAACGAAGAAGGACATCGAGATCTCCATAAGCGTTGTTTGTATTTTCTTTTACATTCAAATTTTTTTGTAAAGGAATTTTCATTCCTAGTTGTAAGGGTTAGGTGTAACCCGCTGAGGTGGAGTTGTAACCCGCTGAGGTGGAGTTGTATCTCCATTGTCGGATGGGTTCCTTCCGTACATAGGGGAGCATTGCTCCTAGTGTGAGGATTGGATTTCAATTCGGGTTAAGAAGTGACCGAGTCGTCCCTTGGTGGGAGATAGGCCTAAGGGGGAAGTGGATGTACCAAAATCGAGGAACCACTATAATTTTTTGTGTGTTTTTTGTGTTCTGTTTGCTTATTTGTGCAGGTTAGTTTAATTCCGTAAAAGACTGCAATACACCTATTCCCCCCCCCCCCCCATAGGTGGATTAGGTTGACACTACATACTTTCAACACTCAAATTTGTAACAAAATCCACATAATAAGAAATTTACTACTCTTCGATACATCAATTTTTTCACAAAATAAGGGGCGGTTGAATAAAAATCATTAATAAACTTGCAAGGACTGAATGTTGTTGGTTTAGAAACACTTTTGGAACAAACAAGTTCCTGCCAAAAACTACATCACTAGAGGTAAAATAATATTCACACAGCTGAATGGACGATAGCAACTGCAAGCTCTGTTGAAGACGAGATACAACCACAAATTTAACTCCATAACGCATTAACCAAATCGAGGTCTCCTTTAATGCTGAAAACTCTAAAGACCAACTAGCGCGCAGGAATTAATCAAACCACTCGTCATCATCATCATCATCCGGGAGAGGTTGGGCGGCGGCATCGATGAGCTCCTTCTCGTGTCTTCCACAAAAGACACACAAAAGTAAAGGTTGAAACGAAGAGAGGAAGCTAAGAATATTAAGATTTGGTTAAGCAGAAATGTCTGCTTACAGTTGTTGCTGAACAATGTCAATTTGAACTTTAGGAGGAGCGAGAGCTGGGGACTCCACAAAATAAAGATTTGGATCCCTGTAAGATAATATGTATAATCAGAGATTTGGAACAACAAAATAAATAGAATATTTTCTAATAACATGAGGTAATGATGGTAGAATACCCTGCGAGTTTTCTTGCAAGATAGAGGAAAGGCTTCTGAAAATTGTAACTACTCTTTGTTACCGTCTATTCAGCTCCATAGTAGTAATCAACCATCCTGTATACACAATGGAATCTTTAGTATAAAAGCAACAAGAATGAAGCCATTTCAGGTACTTTTTTATAACTTAATAGTATGGTGCTAAGCTAGAGGTAATAATTTGCATGTAATGATTCGAGTAAGATAAAAATGAGTGTTTGTTTTAACCGCAGTTTAACCATTGTTTCTAAATGAATAAACATCGAAAGAGTCAAGGGCCTGTTTGGCACAGCGTTGGCTGTCATGAACATGACTGTTACAAATTGTCCTCCGTTTGACGCGATGAGTTTTTACAGAAACATTAGCATCATGAAATATATGTTTGAATGCCCTAAGGAAAAAAAACTAAATTTTAATTATTGGTGCAAGTTTTAAAGACAGATCAGAGTGACACCAATTGTAGAGAAGATGTGAGAACCTCGATTAAGATATACGGTTCCGCAACGTACAAAGGTGAACATTAGAAGCACCGAGAGTTTAGCCACAAGTTAGACATATTAAATGGGGAAGGGATAGACCAATAAAGATTTGTAATTAAACTATAAGGAAAGACATGATTACTACATACGTATTAGTGAGATTATGACCAATGATAAGGCACAATGACGACAAAGGATCCATATAGTTGCCCCTTCTATGATGGGATAAAGCTAGGTTTGATTGTTGTTGTTGTTAAATGTTGAATAAGCTTTAAGCTGTAATGAAAAAAATGTTGCGATTTTAACAAAACATTTCTAGAAGATAATTTATACCTGACAAATAGAGCCAAAACGATAAGCAGCTTTTGTTCTTGTTATATCTGAATTCCTTACCTGTGAGTTTGGAGCTGACCAATGTGAATCAAAAGAAATGCGTCTAACCTGTTTGGTTATCTTATTAAGCAAAATCATCTCATAGATGGATTCTCAAACCTGGAGGTGTCCAACCAACTTGGAGGTGTTCAATCAAGTTCAGCAAGATGACAAGCTAATGAATAATCTAAAGAAAGCTTAAGTAAATGTCTGCATTATAAGTACCAACTATCTATCTATGAATAATCTATGAACACAGTATAACACTTGCTTCAATAACACTATAATTTTAAGGATAATTGAGACTACTTAACTTAATTATGTCATTGCAGTAACATTCCTAATTTCTAAAAGTAAAACTCATTTCTTTTAGAAAACATAAAACAAAATAGTCATGGGAATGTATCCAGAAAGGAACAAAATTAAAAGTGCTCCAAACAATACAAAAATAGCATGTTTCAAATATTTCAGCTAGATAACGAAAAATATTTCAGCAACATAAACTGGGATCTACATGATATCTAATCAGAGCTACCTAAATGGTGGATATAAGACAATAGCCAAAACCTGCAGTTATATTGTTTTATGATTGTTATGGCCCAGCATATTCTCTAGTAACAAGCAGAAAATGAATCTTGGCAATGGTCATGCATCCATATCATATCGTATCTTTACAGTTGTAGTGGAAGTGAGCAAATATTTCCACAAGGAGTCTTCAAGATATTTCAAAGTTCGAATATTTTCCAAATATGATGTCACTTCGAACATCTAAACAAACTGTAATATCACAAACACAAGACAAAACAACAAAATTACCGATGACTTAAACGCATTCAAAATAAGGGAAAAAATCATAAATGAACAAGTGGCACGTTCGTATTTGCATAGAGTAGGATTTTCACTTCTAACTTATATGGTAGCAAGAAGAAAGAATAAGAAGAAAAAGGCTACAGAGATAGAATAGTATTCTTAGCATTCTTGAATAGGAACACTAGGACATACAAAGAGTTTTGCATGTAAAAAATATATGCAATTGGATTTCTTAGACATTTTGATTTCCATAAGAGTTTGCAAGCGAATTAACCAAACAAATTATAATTTCCAAGTACAAACCTCCAGTAGAATCATTTGCTACAAAGATAGACAGAGACCGCACAGTTTGAATAAGATACCTATTGATTTTTTATGAATAAATGGTCTATAAAGATCACAAGTAGCTGCTCCTCTCAAATTAGAAATCTTCCGATTTCTATCTGATAGAATAAGACGATCTCCTCGAATCTGAGAAAAATAGCGAGCATGACAGAGAGCTTGAGCGAAATAACTAAGAACATATAAAATTGGTGGCAGCTGGCAAGAGCTAGGAGAACAAAAGCAGCAAGCTTTAAACTATGCTCTAACTTCAAAACTCTAGGATGACTGGCATTTAACAGTAAATTAGTCTTGTTCATCCATACTACTAGTAGATCCACTATTTTGATTCAAAAAAAATGACAGCGGGAAGAAATGAAGAATAGATGGTTTAACTTGTAAGAGGCGCACTCACGATTCACGTACCTAAGATCTTGGGAGCAGACAAGCGGCGGAGGAGAAAGAAGGTGGTGAGGAGCGGCTGAGGCAAAGAGCGGAGGAGGAAAGAGGAGCGGCAGAGGCGAAGAGCAGCGTAGGCAAGAGGAGCAGCGGAAACCCGCATGAGAGGCTGAGTGGATCGGCTGTGGAGAATGAATGATGATGATCGGGATTCAGGAGATATATTTAAGGCTATATATTAATATTATATTTTATTTAAATATTATTTTTAATAATAATATATATAAGATATTATTTAATAGTAATAAAAAGATCTCAACTTTTAAGTCTCCTCAGTAAACGACTAGCCGCTCGCCTCACTCCGGCGACTCCGCACCCGCACTCGGTTAGTCATTTAGCAAGAAAGCAAAAAAAACTCTAAAAGTGGGATGGCGATGGGATGGCGTGAAATGAAAAAAGTAAAACTGAAATGCGCGTAATATATGCAGACCGGGTTCGAATATTGATGGCATAATATATCAAGGATATATTTTATACATTAAATGAGTGAAATATTGTATAAATTAGGGTGTGGTGGCGTTTATAATATCTAGTAGTGGTTGTAAACACAACAATAAATTTCTATTAGTAGCGTTTCTATAACCACGACAAAATAACTGATACTGTAGGAATGATATGTTATAGTAGCGTTTATTTTTCTACAGTTCCGATTATTGACGCTATCATAAATATCTTTTTGTCGCATTTACATAACCGCTACAAATTAAGCGCTACCAAATGCATGGTATGGTGTATTGTTTTAATTTTTCTTTTAGACTTTAGTAGTGACTCAGTGCGCTTTTTACTCGTTACTTTATTAAGTTTTAATTCTGTAAAAATTTGGGATGATTTATTTTTATATTTAGTAAAATTTAAAAAATTCTTTGTTAAGTTAAAGTAGAAATTTTCAGTTCTTTTTCAAAATTTCTTTACCTCTAAATTCCAGTCTAACTCGTTTATAGCATTTTTAAACATTTCAATTAATCCTCTTTATTTTCTCTAACTTGTACTCTTTGTTTGAGGACAAGCAAAATAATAACAATGAGGGAATTTTATGATGCATATTTTAGCTTAATTTATTAGGGTAAAAATATATTTATTTTCATTTTAAATTTCTTTCTTTATATATTTTTAGGTTCCTTTTAGTTTATTTTTATGTGAATAATATAACTAATGTTTTCTTCTCTTTTTGCAGGTTTTCACAGCTTTCGGCCAAACACCTTACATGCCCGACTAACACGCCCTCCATGGGCATATCACAAGGCGTATAACCCAATTCAGAGGAAGCTTTCTGCCAGAACGCAAATCCCGAGAGAAAACACCTGACATGCCCCTCTTACATGCCCTCCCTGGGTATGTCTCTACGTGTGTCACCCTCATCCTGAAGCCTGCTACCGCAATTAAAGTTTCTCCATTGCGGCACGTCAACCCGTACATGACATGCTGATGTAGGCCCGCTCTTTCGAGCATTTTGGTGGCCGACAAATTAACGCGACGCTCTCGAATAATTCTCACGTTACACTCTAGCATTTAACGTCGCAGCGGTTTAATTAATATAATTACTAAACAACAATTACGGAGGGTTCGCAAAGCCCTTCAAGATAGTACCAAGGCGATAGGCCAAGGTCCTCTCAAGCGAAAAGAACCCGCACGGTTCGATCGAGCGTGTTGTACCAAAAGAGAAATCACCGAAAACAAAAGATTCGGGCAAGTGTGGTTCTCTCCCAACAAAATACAAACGAGGGTCGCCACGCCTCACGAACTTAAACGAAAATACGATAAACAAGACAATAACTAAAATAAAATAAACCACGAAAAAATCAAGCGTTACACAAAATGCGCAATTTGCCAAAGCCACAAGATTTATCTAAGGAAGAAAAACACGTTAAGTAGAGATTTTCGTTACCCAACCGGATTGGATGAATCCGGTTACGCTCAACTAGAATCGTTCCTCAACGGCACCACCAGAGATACGCTGGAGGGAGAGAAATTTGTCGCCTTCTTCGTGTCACGCTCTATTTGGAAAAGTCCCGGCGAAATCTTCTAAATATGGAAACAAATATCTCCAAATAAGGCAGGAGAGAGAAATGGTGGTGGATTGAGAAATATTTAAGGAATGAAATATTTCTAGTATGGTAGGCTAAGAGCTTAATTTGGAAAGTGATATTTGGATTTAGGATGGGGATGAGGAAGGGGTCGGGCTTGTTGGTATTGGTGGTTGGCGGCTAATATTTTGTGGTGGAGGGAGGGGCTCGGGTTGTTGGAGTTTGGTGGTGGCCGGTTTTGTGAGAGAGGAGGTGGCGGCTTGGAGGTTGGAGGAGGGGTCGGGTTTGCAAGGGAGTAGAGGAAAGGAAGAAGGAGGGAGGCCGAGATTGAGAGGGGAGGAGAGGTGGTCGGCGGCCAAAGAGGAAGAAGAAGGAGGAGGGCCGAAACTTGCCTTGGAGAGGAGGGGGATTTCAATTCTTGAAATTGGTTTTCTTTTCATTCATTCACTAATTAAAACATGAAGGATACATGCCTATATATAGGCTACACCACTCAATCTCCCTCCAAACAAACTTCAAAATTCAAAATTCAAATTGAACATATGATGGTTATATGCACCATCATAGTTCATGAAATGAAATAATTAAAATACTACATGATGGTTATACGCACCCATCATTACACATGAAATGGAAATTAAAAACATGATATTAAATAACATTGCAAAAATAAAACAAAGCATAAAAATTAATTAATAATTAATAATTCTTTATTAATAATAATTATTAATTATTATTAATATGTTGGCTTGCGTTCAGGACGGGTATTATGACGATGCTCCACATGAACATCCGTAAGCACGCCATCGCCATCTTTAAAATGTTGCGGGCCGTCGTCTCCATCAATCGGGTCTCCATCATCATCAGAGGGAGGACGTTCCTTGGCGACATATCGTGGGGAGTCGGCTCCATCAATCGGGTCACCATCATCATCAGAGGGAGGACGCTCCTTGGCGACATATCGTGGGGAGTCAGCTCCATCAATCCTCCCCCTCTTAAAATGACTCATCACTGATGAGTATGCCTGTGAGTACTCGTCTGGGAGGTCATCAGCGGGGAAGAAGAACCTGTATGACACAAGGTGGTCTTGGAAGGACCTCAAATATGCATTAGCCAAAAAGGGAAAAAGAATTTCAACAACATCCACCAACATACCTCCGATGGAGACCGAGAAGGAGAACGATCCTACAAAACTATCACCACCCAACCCAATAGAAAACATAGTGGAAAATATATACGGAGAGGTAGACATTTCAAGTGGCATTAAAGCATAAAGCGTAAAATATGTAACGATGAAAATATGAGTTATGCCCCAATCAGTGGAAAATTTTAATAGAAACGTCATGTCACCATATTTCCGTAAAATCCGTAAAAAGTAGACTAGCCGATTCATTAATATTTCTAAGGTGCCCGGGGGCATCCGTTCGGGGGTGAGACAAACCAAAACCAAATCTTTCATATAGCGGTGGAAGATTATTTGATACGACATAGCAAGTAATTTAATGGACACATTTAGAAGGATCAAGAAATGAAAAATGCGCCTAATTAAATTAAAACCATGAGGGGAGAACTCATGTGCAACATGAATGGAATTAATAGTAGAAAATAACGGAATTAAGTCAGGTGGCACGGGCTCTTTCAGTTCAAAAATCAAATCAGTGGAGCCTAATGTTATCGTTTTAAATTTGGTATTAAAATTAGATTTAAAAATATCATAATAATAGGCTTTCAGAAAATGCTCGTCACCAACTACGTTCACCCACATCTTTATAAGTAAGTCTAACGGGAAGGCGGGAATAATAAACTTCTCTAAATATAGAGGGCTAAACATGACAAACTCATCTACTCGAGCTAAGGGTACCGGAGGGAGAGTCGACAGGGTTGACTCCATAGGGGGAACCAAGTCACACTCAACGTCAAAACATGGATTAAGCGTCCAGGAGAACGCCTCCGGTTGAAAGCCATTAAAATCAAAAGTAAACTCGAATAGTGGATTCGTCCTCACTAAAAACTCATCCTCAGTTAACTTTTCACCACAGAATGAATCCACCAAATCAGCCGACATGTATTTTAACGCATTAGATATTTTATTCAATTTAGCTTCAGTGATCGTCCCTAAGGTAGGCAAATTTATATCCGATAAAACTTCTAAACTACCTTGGGCCTCAGGCAAAGGAGCTGTCATCAAAGAAAAATCTATCGGGCCCTCAGTGCTACCGTCATCCAAAGATAATATTTTCTCGCGGGGTAAATCTACTACAGCTTCACATTCTATGTCGACCAATTCTTCCCATGAGGTGGGGACATCGTCTAAGTCAGCAATAGGGGATGGGCAAATCGAATCCAAGGGAGTATAAAAATTAGCTCGAATCCCAAGCAGCGATGATAACGTCAAAGGACTAACTCCTGGATGTATAACACTAAGCTTATCCCAAACTGAACATCCATCCCAAGATGACTCTTCCAATACCGTAGAAATATCTAATAAGCCTGGGTCAACCTTAATAATGTCGGGTCCTAGCAAGTCATCACCTAATTCAGTAACAGGTACGCTCTCAGCTTCGGATGACTCTACCGACTCTGCTAGAACGTCTTCTGAATCAGGGTCATCAGAAGAATCCATGACTAAAATATCGTCGAAGGGGATTGGAGATGATTCCTCAGGGGAGAAATCCTCATCCAAATCACTGGGATATCCAGTATCCTCATCGTCACTAAAAGCGTCAGTGAAACTTGCCTCGTCCTCAGTGACAGGCTCAGTCCTAATCACATCCTCAGGTTCAACAGGAGAGTCAGACACTATCGTAAGTGAAGGAAGACTCTCACCTAGCTGATTAACTTAATCATCCAGAGATTCTATATCCACATAGGAATCCTCAAAGGTATCAGTCACTATATCAGAGGGCTTAGATGTCGAGGCTAACGAAGCAAACACCCTAATAGTAACCTCTTTCGAGTTCAAATTTTGGGGTCCAAATGGCTTATGTTCCCTATAGGTGGGACAAGACACACTTTGGGTATTACTACCTCTCTGGGGATATGATCTATCCTGAGGCGTAGGGTCACTCCTATAAGCAGATACGGGTCTAGTGCCGTAACTATTCGTACTAACGGGTGTGGTGCTATTTGTGCGCAGGTAGGCGGGATCAAATTGATCCGAGAGGAGGCTACGCATGTGCGGCCAAGCATAACGATAGCTACCAACACGACGCTCTTCGTTTAACCAAAATAATCGGGCTCGACCAACTAATCGCTCTCGGGCAAAGTTAACATTCTCGTAGTCATCCCAAAAGTGACAATTAAAATAAAATTCTATACCCTTAAGCCAATCCCTAAAAATTTTAGGACACCCTAAATCGTCATACGTGGGGGTCCTACTAAACGTGGGAGGATAAGTGTGGGAATGAGTAGCATGTACGTCATAAGCCATCTTAGCGCGAACCGGGGAGAAAATTCACCCGGACTTAGTGCATGTGCAAGGAAAAGGGTACCCGGACAACTTAACTCTAACGAAGATGGAATTGTTCCCGCTTAACCACTAAGGTCTTAAATATGATAAAATAGGGTTTTTGCTGGAAAAATATGAGGATCATTAAAAAAAATTGCTGGATTTTTTTTACTGAGAAAATAAAAATCTAGGCTGTTATTGGCACACCAAATACTAAATTTCAAATTTATTAATAAAACTAAATACTTAATGAAAAATAAAATTTTAGTTGATTTTCTTACTAATAATTAGATGGATAAATTCCGGAAATTTTAAATTTTAAATTTTAAGAAAATTAAAATTTTCTTAAGGTCGCTATTTGCAGACTAACTATTAAATTTTAAAATAACTTAATAAAAATAAGGACTTAATGAAAAATAATTTTTTTTTTCTTATTAAAAATAAGATAGAGAATTTCCAGAATTTTATTTTTTTAGATTTTGAGAAAAATTTAAATTTTGAATTTGGAATTGGAAATTGGAAATTTGAAATTTTAAATTTGAATTTTGAATTTTGAGAGGGGTGGATTGCAAATTAGGAAATTGACGAGAACCTCGCTCTGATACCAAATTGATGTAGGCCCGCTCTTTCGAGCATTTTGGTGGCCGACAAATTAACGCGACGCTCTCGAATAATTCTCACGTTACACTCTAGCATTTAACGTCGCAGCGGTTTAATTAATATAATTACTAAACAACAATTACGGAGGGTTCGCAAAGCCCTTCAAGATAGTACCAAGGCGATAGGCCAAGGTCCTCTCAAGCGAAAAGAACCCACACGGTTTGATCGAGCGTGTTGTACCAAAAGAGAAATCACCAAAAACAAAAGATTCGGGCAAGTGTGGTTCTCTCCCAACAAAATACAAACGAGGGTCGCCACGCCTCACGAACTTAAACGAAAATACGATAAACAAGACAATAACTAAAATAAAATAAACCACGAAAAAATCAAGCGTTACACAAAATGCGCAATTTGCCAAAGCCACAAGATTTATCTAAGGAAGAGAAACACGTTAAGTAGAGATTTTCGTTACCCAACCGGATTGGATGAATCCGGTTACGCTCAACTAGAATCGTTCCTCAACGGCACCACCAGAGATACGCTGGAGGGAGAGAAATTCGTCGCCTTCTTCGTGTCACGCTGTATTTGGAAAAGTCCCGGCGAAATCTTCTAAATATGGAAACAAATATCTCTAAATAAGGCAGGAGAGAGAAAAGGTGGTGGATTGAGAAATATTTAAGGAATGAAATATTTCTAGTACGGTAGGCTAAGAGCTTAATTTGGAAAGTGATATTTGGATTTAGGACGGGGATGAGGAAGGGGTCGGGCTTGTTGGTATTGGTGGTTGGCGGCTAATATTTTGTGGTGGAGGGAGGGGCTCGGGTTGTTGGAGTTTGGTGGTGGCCGGTTTTGTGAGAGAGGAGGTGGCGGCTTGGAGGTTGGAGGAGGGGTCGGGTTTGCAAGGGAGTAGAGGAAAGGAAGAAGGAGGGAGGCCGAGATTGAGAGGGGAGGAGAGGTGGCCGGCGGCCAAAGAGGAAGAAGAAGGAGGAGGGCCGAAACTTGCCTTGGAGAGGAGGGGGATTTCAATTCTTGAAATTGGTTTTCTTTTCATTCATTCACTAATTAAAACATGAAGGATACATGCCTATATATAGGCTACACCACTCAATCTCCCTCCAAACAAACTTCAAAATTCAAAATTCAAATTGAACATATGATGGTTATATGCACCCATCATAGTTCATGAAATGAAATAATTAAAATACTACATGATGGTTATACGCACCCATCATTACACATGAAATGGAAATTAAAAACATGATATTAAATAACATTGCAAAAATAAAACAAAGCATAAAAATTAATTAATAATTAATAATTATTTATTGATAATAATTATTAATTATTATTAATATGTTGGCTTGCGTTCAGGACGGGTATTATGACGATGCTCCACATGAACATCCGTAAGCACGCCATCGCCGTCTTTAAAATGTTGCGGGCCGTCGTCTCCATCAATCGGGTCTCCATCATCATCAGAGGGAGGACGTTCCTTGGCGACATATCGTGGGGAGTCGGCTCCATCAATCGGGTCACCATCATCATCAGAGGGAGGACGCTCCTTGGCGATATATCGTGGGGAGTCAGCTCCATCACACGCTCCCAAAACGGGTGTGGCCATGGGGCATGTAGAGCCTTTTCCGACGACTGACAGATTTCTGACCAATGATTTTGACATGATGTGCCTTACACGCCCCCCTACACGGGCATGTCCCAGGCCATCTCCACAATCATATAGAAGCAATCCTCATTCCTTCTAGAATCTAGAACTTGAGGTCAACTCCATACTTGACATGCCCCCCTGACACGACCTCCCCAGGCGTCACAGGGGGCGTGACCTAGACAAAATTTTTGCCAATAAATACTAGGCCATTCCAAGCATTCCAGACAAAGTTTTGGGGGAGAGGGGAGGTGCTGCTAGTTTCAATTTCAGCTTTTTGTGTTTTTTTCTTAAGTTTTTGCTCTCCCTCCCTCCATTTCTAGTTTTTGTTTTCATGCTATATACTTTACTTACTTGTAATCTCTTTTTATTAGCTTTGTAGTTGTTATTAGCTCTATTTTCATGCACTTGTAATGTCCATTTAGTAGTTGTAATCACTTTTGTTCTTAATGAAATTTAGTCAGCTTTCTCTCTATCTCTCTCTTTAGTTTTCATGCACCTTTATTATTTACCCCTCTCTTTCCATTTTACCTTGATTAACTAATCATCATTTGTACTCGAACGCGATGATCTGAGAATGAGTCGATCAAGTTATGATGTTTTATCTTTCTTTTTCTTCTCAAAGTAACTACATTTGATTTACTCTTGGTTTTTATTTAGTGGGACTATATTGCCGGTATTTAGTTTCCATTTGGGTTTTCATTCTTAGTTAGCAGAGAGGCTTGTAGATTGAATCATTCACCCAAGAGTAAAGAGAGTTGCTCACACCCCTCAAGAGAGGCAGATATTAAATCTCCCGTATTGGAGTGAAATACAATAGCGGGGTTCACCATATAAAGGGAGATTTAAAGTCTTCGATTTGGACGAGAGTTCGATCGGCCCTTCCTAAACTTAGGTGGGCATGACTTCGAGATAAGAGTGTTCATGCTTCGGGTTCCTCCACGGTCAAGGTGTTTGAAAGTGAGGGGATAAGTTGTAAACTACTCTAGAGGGGGGGTGAATAGAGTATTCAAATTTTATGAATAACTAGTCAGCTCCCTTGGAGTTGATTTGCGGAATAAAATAATCTGATACTTGAACCCTAAGAGCCTAACACAGTGAAGTGCACAAGTGAGAGAGTTAACTGAAATTTCAGATTAACTATAAACCTATCACAGCAACTAGCAATCCTAGGTAGTTCTATCACAGCCACAGAATAAGCAATTTAAACAAAACAGCCAGAGACACAGGATATATAGTGGTTCCCTCTTAATAGGTACTCCACTCTTCTACCACCCTGGTAGGAATCCACTACAGGTTTTTGCTAAGGTGCCCTGCCACCAATGATCTGATTCAGGTAGATCAAACAGACCCTTTGAGCTTTTGATAAGGATGCTCAACCACAGGTTGTTGATAAGGTGCCCTGTCACCAACGTTCACTTTTGAAGAGATGTGAACAAACTCTTTTTACAAAGGGGTTGAGAGGGTTAGATTATCTTCTCTGATGTAAATACAGATTAGAGAAGACTTGTGGATTCTCTAAAGAATCAAAGTTTCCCCCTGGCTCAGTGAAAGTCCAGGGAAAGCCTTTGCTTCAGGATGAAGGAGTTTCAGATATACTGAAACTAAATCCTCAGAAATCTGTAGACTAATTTTTATCAGGTCTTCAGATTCTGGAGCACGTGAAGCAGATCTGGAGCTCTTTCTGAAGTCTTGAAAAACTCTAAGCAGATGCTCAGGAGACTTGAGAATGAAAAAGATTGCTTTGGACTTTTGCTTTAGGAAAACTTTTCTTCTTCTGATTGTGAGATTGTGAAGAGTTGCTCTGGCGAAGCTTGAAAGAATGCAGCACACTAAAAATCTCTTTGTTACTGTAACTTCTTATTACTCAAAAAAAATCTCTCTTAAATATGTTTTCTCGTTTATCTTTTGGAACGGCTCTATTGATTTGAATTCTCGAGCCCTGCAACAGATTATCTCAAAATAGAATATAGCAATAGGAATAGAATGACCTATTAGCTCTCTGTCAGTCCCAATAAGGAAATAAATGAATAGGAAAATATCTCAGCATAAAGATTTATCGTTCTTGGAAATAGCATACACCGCCAACGGCTAGAATACAGCCTGGCAATATATTTTGTATAATAAGACAAAAATGCTTTATCAAAATATGAAATCCCGTAATTTATGCTTGACATATTTGGTAAGTAATTCATTTGAATTTAAGCCATAAATTATCAAAAACATTCTTCAGAAAATCTTTCTAACCACACGCTAAAACACTTGGAAATAAACCAAGGAATAAAATAAATACAAACTGTTAAAGGCAGACAGAAATCGTCGAACAGGGGTTCGATGATCGTCGACCTAGCTAACAGATCGTCGACTGAAAACAGAAATCTGTCGAAACAGAAATCGTCGAACGACAATCGTCGATCAGCTCAAGATATCGTCGACTAAAGCAGAAAAACTGTTAACACAGAAATCGTCGAACATCTCATGATGTCGACGACTAAGGCAGAGATCTGTCGAGACAGATATCATGAAACAAGACCACGATCATCGAACTGCTGATAGCAGATCGTCGACCATCCTTCAGAGCATAATAAGCTTGCTCTGAGATCGTCGACCATCGGTCGACGATAATTGTCTTGACTTCAACGATTCTATAGCCCTGCTATCGTCGACCACTGATCGACGATCGCGAGGCCTCGTTCGACGATGGTCGAACGGAAAAAGAACCTTAACTAAAAATTCATTCTACAACTTCTAATCTAAACTCTAGGTCAGATATAAACTGCCCTAGGGAGACTAAACAAAGGTCTAAACATGATCATATATAGTTATATGGATCAAGAGGGGCTGGAAAGGGATTACATAAGCCAAATCACATCTAGGGTACCAACAATCTCCCCCTATTTGGGTTATGTTATCCAATTCGATCTAAAAAGTAATGCACACAATAACAAAAGCAGATATAAACCAAAAATTTAAATCACAGGCAATCCACAGGAAAACATAAAACCATAAATCAGCAGAACTAAAGTATCAAGCAGATTTATCAGAGGTTTTAGCATCAGATGATTTCTTAGGGATTACAGCTGGTTTGAAGATAATTTCTCTGTTTGGATTTGCTGCTTGTCTTTTGGATAGCATTAGATCGTGTTCACCAATAATTTTCTTTTCAGCATAGCTTGGTAGAACTGCAGCAGGGTGCAATTTCATGTATTCTTCAGTATTGAAAATTTCAGAGTTTACTTGAATTTTGCTGAGTTCCTTTTCTCTGAATTCGGACATAGTTGTATATGCTGTAGGGTCTAGTCCTTGAGCTTTGGCTCTCTCCATCATGCTTAGTGCAATAGATTCCTTAAATCTTGCCATAGAGGCAATTCTTTCAGATTCAGTCATATCTGATGGAGAGGGTGGTCTGTCAGAGTCAGCTTGAGCTGCAATCTCCATGTTCCTTTGAAGAGCTGTGGCTATTTTGCTTGAGTCAGAAGGAATTTATGCAGCCTTCTTAGGATTAGTTTCAGCATAAAGAGATCTTGGAGGAGCAAGTTCAATGAACTTCTTGTGGGATTTCTCTGAATAGACCACTCTTTTTCCTTTTGTTTCAATTGTCTCAGCAGCAGCAGGTTTCCTTGATGAGGAGGATGGACCTCTCCTGGGAGGAGAAGGTTTCCATTCTAGAACTTTCTTTTTAGGAGAAGGAGGAGGAGAGAAGGTAGGTTGCTGAAAAGTCATCTCCTTTATTTGTTCCATGAGAACATTTTCATTTCTTTTTCTTCCTTGTCCTGATACATCTTGGCCTCCCTGGCTTTGGTTACTCCTTCTCTGGTAGGACTGATGAATGTTAGAGCTGGCTGATCTTGCAGATGGGGCAGAAGAGAGACTTCTAGAGGCTCCAGCACCAGGAGGTGGAGGAGGACCTCTGGGGGGGAATTTCTGAATAGGGGTGTCATATCTTTTTGATCTCTTTTTCTCTCTTGTCTGATTCTTTGAGAGCCTCATCCAGGGTCGAAATTCTTTGCTCTTGGGATCAATTCCCTTCAGAATGAAATATGGAACATCCTTGTCTGGATTGGCAGTAGGAGGAGCAGATGCTTTCCTTTTCTTGGATACATCCTTTTTCTTTTTCTGGGAGCTATCAGAATCCTCAGAGTCATCATCATCAGAGGAGTGAGATGAGGTTCTGCCGGCATAATCATCAAAGTCTAGATTTGGGATATCCTTGGCAGCTATAGCATGTTCAGCCTTCTGCTTCTCTCTATCTTCTCTTTCTCTTGCTTCCTCAATGGCATCTTGCTCAAGGAGGGCATCAAGATCAACATTTGGAGTGCTCTTCCAGAGATCTGATTTAGGATACAAGTCAGGAACTATCCTGGGGACCAGTTCTACAGTAGAAGGAATGGATAGAGGATAGGTAAGGATAGGAGGAGAAAAGATGACAATATCTGCAGGGGCAGATGCTTTTTCTAGAGAGATGGCTAGGGAATCCAGATGATAATTAGCCAACCCTTCAATGTACTCAGAGGCAATATTCTCAGCCACAAAGGCTATAAATTGTTCTAGGTTTAGAGTACCTGAGCTTGATTCCTTTTCAGTCATCTTGGAGGCTTTTTCTGGTAAATCTAGCACGGCCTCAGCTTCTTCAGCAGCAGCAGCAGCAGCAGTGTTGATTGTGCCTGCATACAAAGAAAGATAGGTTAACAACCAAGTGGGAATAAAATATTCCCCCCAAGGTGAGCAACAACAGGTAATTGATAGAGTTACCTGAAGATCTACACAGGATACCACTTTGCATCTAGGAAGGAGGTTATAATTCCTTCTAGATGTTTAGCGACATCAGGGATAGACATCTCTGCAAGACACACGAGGAGTGCTATACAGGAAAAGAAGAGAGAGTCCTTGACCAAGGGGTCATCAAGGTACTCAGGTCTATAAGAGACCAATTTCTCTTGAAAAGAAGGAACAAGAGGAGTAGATGTGAGTGAGGACTCACAGTCTAGGTTAAGATAGGATTCCAAATCTTCAATGGAATTTGCAGTAACATCTTGCAATACTGATGCAGGATCATCAGCAGCTGAGATGAGATAGGAAGGAATAAGAAATTAACTCCAAGTTGGAGTGAATTAATTAGAATCTTAAATAACATTATACCATCAGATTGAGCAGCAACATTCTCAAATTGTTGAACCACTACTTCTGTATCAGTAGTGTTCAATGGAGATTTTTCACCAATGTCCATGGGGACTACTTCATTATCTTTCTCAGGGATTTCTTCATCAGAAGCTTGATTCACTAGGGAGTGAATGTCCTTGTTAGATAAAGATATCAATTTAAAATCCTGATTATAACCTTTAGAGGAAGTGATTTACCTTCTGGATGCTTTGGAAGCTCTTGAGATTCTTCTACAATTGCTGAAAGGGGAAGAGAAGAGTTGTCCTGAAGGGCCAAGGCATCACCTGAGACCACTTCAACAGACATCTCCCCCTGCATGACTTCAGTGGGAACTGGAGTCATGCATCTTACTGAAGAGGGCTCAGCAGAGGGTGGAAATGATTTGATGGCTTCAGTAAGGGCTTTGATGGATGCAATGAGAGGGGCATTGGCAGCCTCAATCATTTTTTGGATGGATGGAGTGATGAGCTCTACAACATGTGCAAGCAATTCAGGAGTTATCTGAAATGCTGATGATGTAGAGGTGGATGGAATGGAAGCAGTATGATCTACCACATGATCAAAGGAATCATGTGGAGATGGGTGAACATCAACATGAGTGTGGGATTCATGTTGAGAGAGGTGCGTGATGATGGTAGCAGTCACCATGTCAACACTGGCTGAAGCTGCCAGATGTTGTGGTGTTGGTGACTGGGGTGGAGATGCAGGTGGAATGAGAGATGCATGTTGTGGTGGCACTGCAGGGTGTGTGGAAGGTAATGCAGGAGATGAGGATGCAGGGGTAAAGAGGGAGGATGAAGGAATTTCTGAGCCTTCCCCAGCAAGCTGGAGAGTGGCTGAATCAGCCCTTGTGTCTGATGGAGGGTTAGGATCAACCCTGGCTGACTTCTTGATAACTCTCTGAGATTTCTTGAAGAGAGAGGGGTCCAACCTCTTGCTGGCGTTGACTGCGGAGGGTGCAGAAACAAGCAGCAGGGGTGCTTTCACATATAGAAACACACCCAACACCCTGGCAAGATTTACTTCTTTCTGATTGTTCTTTCTCCTTATTAGTTCAAACAGAACTTTTCCCCAGGCAATCTGTGCCTTATTCACCAAAGCTGACATCAGGGCAAATTGTTGCCTGTTGATGTTGTCGTGAGCAGAATGTTTTCCCAAAACGACCTTGCCCACCAGGTCGGCCAGAAACTTGTACTCTGGAGACAGGTTTATCTTTAGCAGCTTAGCTGGAATACCCTCAGCATGGCCCATCACAGTTAGCATGCGGCCATATTCTTCTGAATTTTGCTCATAGTCCTCAGTTCCGGTTGGCAGTCCAAACAGCTCAGTCAAAACTTCAGGAGTCAGAATGACCTCCTCTCCATTTATCTTTCCAGTCATCGCTTCGTCGCTGGAGGACGAGGTATATACCCATTCTCGAATCTCTGGTATATTAATCTTTGGTGAGAATGACATAAATTTCTTTAGGCCTTGATCTTCACATAGCTATAGAATGGCTTGGATGGGTTGATCATATCGGCTGAAAGAATCGAAGTCGACACAGAAGCCAGTGTCGAACTTCATCCCAAAGAGAAATGCAGAAGGAATCGCCATAGGATTTGAGAGAAAATGGCGAATCGAGAAGCAAAGCAGGTGAGAAGAGAATCGCGCGGGATTAGAGTTCGAGAGCGAATTCTAAGCCAGAAGAAGGAATATGAAAAGACGGAGCGGAAGGACGACGATCTCCAGACCTAAATTGACTATTAGATACAAATCTGCGATCGTCGATCCCGGAATAAAATCGGTCGTCGAATAATGATCGACGATAGTCAATGTTTGACTAATCGTCAAATATCGACCGACTACAAGCAATCACCACGATCGTCGATCAATATATGTTGGTCGACGATTCTCCACACAGCACAGAAAATCTGTCGTCGACCATTGGTCGACGATAGATACCTAAGGAGAGATCGTTGACCGGTTGATCGACGATTTCTGCCTTACTACCGAACGAGCTGTCGTCGACCGTTGGTCGACGATAGTTCTGACCTGGTCGAAGATCGTCGAGCAGTCGTTCGACGATTTTAGACAGAAAACAAAACTATCCAAATTTTCACTACTCTGAACCATTAATCATACCAAGCTAGTTCAGGAAGAACAAATGCCTTTGTTCATCAAGGGGCTTAGTGAAAATATCTCCTCTCTGCAGGTCTGTGGATATAAATTCCATTGCTATCTTGTTCTTTTCCACATTATCTCTCAGAAAATGATGTCTAATCTCAATGTGCTTGGTCCTGGAATGGTGCACAGGATTTTGAGCAATTGATATTGCACTGGTACTGTCACACAGAATTTTTGTTTTTGTGTGTGTATACCCATAATCTACTAGCTGATTTTGAATCCACAGAATCTGTGAACAACAACTAGCTGCTGCAATATATTCAGCCTCAGCAGTTGAAGTAGACACAGATGCCTGTTTCTTACAAAACCAAGAGACAAGTCTCTCTCCCAGGAACTGACAGGTCCCTGAGGTGCTTTTCCTGTCAACTCTACAACTAGCATAATCAGCATCTGAATATCCAATTAATTCAAATCCTGACTCAGCTGGGTACCACAGTCCTAAGTTAGGGCATCCCTTAAGGTATCTCAAGATCCTCTTGAGGAGAGTTAAGTGAGATTCCTTTGGGTTGACCTGAAACCTAGCACATAGGCATGTAGCAAACATTATGTCAGGCCTACTTGCAGTCAAATACAGCAGGGAACCAACAATGGCTCTATAGTTCTTTTGATCAACAGACTTGCCATTTACATCAGAATCAATAACTGCATTTGAGGCCATAGGTGTGCTCATTGATGAAGCATCAGACATTCCAAATCTTTTAACCAGCTCTC
Source organism: Platanthera zijinensis (assembly GCA_039513925.1). Classification (NCBI taxonomy): domain Eukaryota; kingdom Viridiplantae; phylum Streptophyta; class Magnoliopsida; order Asparagales; family Orchidaceae; genus Platanthera; species Platanthera zijinensis. Next base: position 101,543,466 of record CM077096.1, on the reverse strand, counting down.
TGGCATATTTTGATTGAGAAATGAAGATACCATCAACACACTGTTTCACTTGGAGACCAAGGAAATAGGATAACTCACCCATGCTGCTCATCTCAAACTTGGAGTGCATTAGTTCAGAGAATCTCTTGCATATTTTGGGATCAGTAGAGCCAAATATAATGTCATCTACATAGATTTGAACTAACAGTTGTGAGTCCTTATGATGTCTAATAAATAGGGTTCTATGTACTACACCTCTCACAAACTTGTGTTCTAGAAGGAAATTTGCTAAGGTCTCATACCAAGCTCTAGGAGCTTGCTTAAGTCCATATAGAGCCTTTTGGAGTTTGAACACATGAGTGGGTAAGGTTGATGAAACAAACCCTGGTGGTTGTTCAACAAACACTTCTTCCTTTAAATCTCCATTGAGGAAGGCACTCTTCACATCCATTTGGAAGACCTTAAATCTTTTATAGGCAGCATAGGCTAGGAAAATCCTAATGGCTTCTAGTCTAGCTATAGGGGCAAAAGTCTGATCATAATCTATGCCCTCCTCCTGTCTATAGCCTTGAGCTACTAGCCTAGCCTTATTTCTAACTACTATGCCTTGGGCATCAAGCTTGTTTCTAAACACCCACTTGGTGCCTATGATCCGTTGGCCTCTTGGTCTTGGAACCAAAGTCCAAACTTTACATCTTTCAAACTGGTTAAGTTCCTCTTGCATGGCTATAATCCAGTGTGGATCAAGCTCAGCATCTTTAATGGTTAGGGGCTCAACCTGAGAAAGGAAACAAGCAAACATCACATCTTTGTTGAGTTGATGTCTTGTCTGGACTCCTACTGAAATGTCTCCAATCACTTGAGATACAGGATGATCTCTAAGTGTGACAAGATTAGTAGGTTCAACAATGATCTGATCTTCAACAGTTTCAGGATTTGATTCCTCATGTGGAATTTGATCAACTGTTGGAGCAGGTGCTTTAACTTGAAGAAGTTCTACACCAGATTCAGAATCTGAAGAAGCAACCTGAGGAGTTTGTTGGGGATGATTCTCCTGTATGAGTCTCAAACCTTCCAAATCCTTACTTACTCCTAGGACTTGCACTGTACTATTAGAGAAAGAGTCCTTCTCCTTATAATACATGACTGTCTCATCAAAAGAGACATGTGCAGACTCTTCTATCTTAAGAGAGGATTTATTGAGGACCCTATAGGCTTTGCTTACTTGAGAGTATCCTAGAAAAACTCCCATTGAAGCTTTTGCCTCAAATTTTTTATGGTATTCTTTGTTATTGTTGTGAACAAAAGCAACACAGCCAAACACTCTAAAATAGTCTATTTTAGATTTCACTTGCTTAAGTAATTCATAGGGAGTCTTACCCTTAAGTTTATGTATCAGACTTCTGTTCAATACATAGTTAGCTGTGCTAACTGCTTCAGCCCAAAAGGACAGAGGCATGTTAGCATCTGCCAACAATGTACTTGCAGCTTCAATTAGGGTTCTGTTTTTCCTTTCGACTACCCCATTTTGTTGAGGAGTTCTAGGAGCAGAGAAGCTATGTTTGATACCTTCCTTCTCACAGAATTCTTGCATAAGAAGAGACTCAAACTCAGTACCATGATCACTTCTGATCAAGGCAATCTGAGTAGAATACTCACTCTGTATACACTTTAGAAAATCTGTAAGAACCTTGAAGTTATCAGCCTTAGTTCTCAAGAAGAATACCCAAGTGAACCTAGAGAAGTCATCTACAATTACTAGAGTGTAAGACTTTCCTCCAAGACTCTGTACAGCAATAGGACCAAATAAATCCAAATGTAGCAAGTACAGAATCCTGGGAGAATCACTTTTATTAACTGATTTAAAGCTATTCCTTGTTTGCTTACCTAATTGACAAGCTTTACAAAGGCCTTCCTTCTTGTAGGGGCAAGAAGGTAAGCCTCGTACAAGATTGTATTTAGCCAACCTAGAAATGTTTTTCAAATTTACATGACTAAGTCTCTTATGCCAAAGGGTATTATTACTGGTTACTTCATTAAATAAGCATATTTCAGATTTGGATGAGTTAAAGTCTACAACATAAATATTACCAATTCTAATACCTACTAACACAACAGTATTATTTAACGCAATATTACAAGCAGTGTCAGTAAACCATACCTTGTACCCAGCATCACACATTTGACTTACATAGATTAGGTTGTGCTTTAGTCCGGAGACATACGCAACCTTCTTGAATGTTACAGCTCCTATGGTGAAGCTGCCATACCCTTCAGTCTGTCCACAGCTGGAATCCCCAAATACAACTTTTGGTCCCAGCTTGGCTTTGAACCCTGACAGATTCTTCTTCTTTCCTGTCATATGCTTTGAGCATCCACTATCCAGATACCATTTGTCATGTATGACTGGATAGGTCTTCACCTGCAAAGATATCAATTATACATTGTGGACCCAGGTTACCTTGGGTCCAGTATTCTTCACAAAAGAAAAACTAGATATAAAAGATTTTGCAGGCTTAGATTTATATCCTAAACGGTGTGATCTCCTAGGTGGGATAATCCATTCAGTTGAAGGATTAAACATCCTAGGGTAGTGATTTGGATTTGCACATCTGGAAGTTTGAAATTTATTTTCCAGCTTAAGTCCAGATCGTCGATCCACGGTCGACGATCGCAAGCCATATCGTCGACCATTTGTAGTAGTGCTATGTTCTGGATTCCACGATCGTCGATCACTGGTCGACGACTCAAGATGAGATCGTCGATCTCCTGCACCAAAGATATCATACTTGGTGAAGGTGTTCAGCGATCGTCGATAGACGTTTGACGATTGGTTTGACGATCGTCGATTAATGTTCGACGATTTTTGTAAAGCTAGAAATTTTTTCTTCCTATTCTCTTTCTTAATCTTATTCTGAATTTTCTTGCATTTTTCAATTTCCTCAGTATTCTTTATTCCTGATTCAGAAACAAATTTTACTGGAGTGCTAAATCTCTCCTTTGTGAGGAGGATGGGTTCACTGGGTGTAGCACCTAAGCCTAGTTTATCATTACCAACCCTAGTGTTTGCTATACAGGTTATTTCAGATAATTTAAGGCTTCTGCCATTTAATTGTTCTTCTAACCTCTTAGATTTAGCTAGTTCTAATTTTAAGAATGTTACTTCTTCTCTTAATCTTTCTAATTCCTTTTCTAATCTGATTATTTCAGTACCTTCCATGTCTAGTTCCATTATTTTTAATCTAAGTGACTTAATTTCTTTTTCAGATAATAGTAAATCTAAACATAGAGTTTTAAATTTTAGTTTGAACTCAGGAGATGAGAAATCAAATGAGTCGATTACCTGGTCTTCCATAAAGGAATCTTCTTCATTGTCTCCTTCTTCTTCAGAATTCTCTGCAGCTGATAAAGAGCTGCAGGCATCAATAGCCATGAGGCAGACCTCCTTGGCTTTCTTCTCTTCTTCCTCTTCTGAATCACTGGAGCTAGAGGAGCAGGTATCCTCTTCTGTTTCACTCCAGGTAGCAACCACAAATCCCTTGTCCTTCTTCTTGTATTTGTGTGATGAGGACTTGGAGTGGTGCTTCCTGTACTCTTTCTCATGTTTCTTCTCCTTGTGTTTCTTCTCTGGACAATCTGGGGCAATGTGTCCAGGCTTGCTGCAAACATAACAAATGATTTCTTTAGATGGAGTCTTGTCATACCTTGGTTTGTCCTCATGCTTGGAGAACTTCTTTCTGAGGTCTCTTCTTCCCATGTTGAAGAACCTCTTGGCAATGAGTGCCAGTAACTCCTCATTTGATTGACTTCCTTCAGAAGTCTCAGCCGCCTTAAGAGCTAGAGAGTGCTCTTTCTTTGTAGGTGTAGGAGTTTTTACTTCAATTGCAGCAGCTCTGCTCTTTAGAGTTTGCTCATATGACTTGAGCTTTCCCAACAGAGCTTCTGTGGAGAGTTCCACAGTGTTTCTTCCATCCTTGATGGGCCATATCCTTGAGTCCCAAGAGATGGGAAGGCACATCAGGATCTTGTCATTTACTTCTAACAAAGTTATCTCCTTGTCCAAAGACCTCAGTTCACTTATTATTGAACTGAGTCTTGTGTACATTGTGTCAATGTCTTCAGCATCATCCTTCTTGAAATTTTCATACTGAGAGGTGAGATTGGATCTCCTGTCCTTCCTCTCATCAGCTGAGCCAGCAACTATGTGGTTGAGGGAATCCCACATAGCTTTGGCTGAGGTACATTCAGCAAGCTTCTGGAATATCTCATCAGACATTGTCTGAGCTAGGATATTCATTGCTTTAGCATCAGCTGCTTTTGCCTTCTTGTAAGTTTCATTGTAGTCAGGTGGTGGCACAGCACTGAGATCAGCAGAAGTGGAAGCAGCAGCAGGCCTAGCAGGTGGTCCTGTCAAAATAGAAGAAAAGATATCTTCATCAATAGAATTCATGTATAGCCTTATCCTGGCCTTCCATATGCCAAACTTGGACAAGTTGCATACAGGAGGTCTGGTGCTTGAATAATCCTTAGACTGGGCCATGTGTGAAAGTGTTTGTGAATGGTATCAGGAAACAACTTATCACAGGATCTTTTAACTCAGGTGTTAGCCTGTATGAACAGCAAACCTCCCTCTGATACCAATTGAAAGTGAGGGGATAAGTTGTAAACTACTCTAGAGGGGGGGTGAATAGAGTATTCAAATTTTATGAATAACTAGTCAGCTCCCTTAGAGTTGATGTGCGGAATAAAATAATCTGATACTTGAACCCTAAGAGCCTAACACAGTGAAGTGCACAAGTGAGAGAGTTAACTGAAATTTCAGATTAACTATAAACCTATCACAGCAACTAGCAATCCTAGGTAGTTCTATCACAGCCACAGAATAAGCAATTTAAACAAAACAGCCAGAGACACAGGATATATAGTGGTTCCCTCTTAATAGGTACTCCACTCTTCTACCACCCTGGTAGGAATCCACTACAGGTTTTTGCTAAGGTGCCCTGCCACCAATGATCTGATTCAGGTAGATCAAACAGACCCTTTGAGCTTTTGATAAGGATGCTCAACCACAGGTTGTTGATAAGGTGCCCTGTCACCAACGTTCACTTTTGAAGAGATGTGAACAAACTCTTTTTACAAAGGGGTTGAGAGGGTTAGATTATCTTCTCTGTTGTAAATACAGATTAGAGAAGACTTGTGGATTCTCTAAAGAATCAAAGTCTCCCCCTGGCTCAGTGAAAGTCCAGGGAAAGCCTTTGCTTCAGGATGAAGGAGTTTCAGATATACTGAAACTAAATCCTCAGAAATCTATAGACTGATTTTTATCAGGTCTTCAGATTCTGGAGCACGTGAAGCAGATCTGGAGCTCTTTCTGAAGTCTTGAAAAACTCTAAGCAGATGCTCAGGAGACTTGAGAATGAAATAGATTGCTTTAGACTTTTTCTTCAGGAAAACTTTTCTTCTTCTGATTGTGAGATTGTGAAGAGTTGCTCTGGCGAAGCTTGAAAGAATGCAGCACACTAAAAATCTCTCTGTTACTGTAACTTCTTATTACTCAAAAAAAATCTCTCTTAAATATATCTTCTCGTTTATCTTTTGGAACGGCTCTATTGATTTGAATTCTCGAGCCCTGCAACAGATTATCTCAAAATAGAATATAGCAATAGGAATAGAATGACCTATTAGCTCTCTGTCAGTCCCAATAAGGAAATAAATGAATAGGAAAATATCTCAGCATAAAGATTTATCGTTCTTGGAAATAGCATACACCGCCAACGGCTAGAATACAGCCTGGCAATATATTTTGTATAATAAGACAAAAATCTTTATCAAAATACGAAATCCCGTAATTTATGCTTGACATATTTGGTAAGTAATTCATTTGAATTTAAGCCATAAATTAGCAAAAACATTCTTCAGAAAATCTTTCTAACCACACGCTAAAACACTTGGAAATAAACCAAGGAATAAAATAAATACAAACTGTTAAAGGCAGACAGAAATCGTCGAACAGGGGTTCGATGATCGTCGACCTAGCTAACAGATCCTCGACTGAAAACAGAAATCTGTCGAAACAGAAATCGTCGAACGGCAATCGTCGATCAGCTCAAGATATCGTCGACTAAAGCAGAAAAACTGTTAACACAGAAATCGTCGAACATCTCATGATGTCGACGACTAAGGCAGAGATCTGTCGAGACAGATATCGTGAAACAAGACCACGATCGTCGAACTGCTGATAGCAGATCGTCGACCATCCTTCAGAGCATAATAAGCTTGCTCTGAGATCGTCGACCATCGGTCGACGATAATTGTCTTGACTTCAACGATTCTATAGCCCTGCTATCGTCGACCACTAATCGACGATCGCGAGGCCACGTTCGACGATGGTCGAACGGAAAAAGAACCTTAACTAAAAATTCATTCTACAACTTCTAATCTAAACTCTAGGTCAGATATAAACTGCCCTAGGGAGACTAAACAAAGGTCTAAACATGATCATATATAGTTATATGGATCAAGAGGGGCTGGAAAGGGATTACATAAGCCAAATCACATCTAGGGTACCAACAGTGTTTTACTTTATTTAGAATTAGGTTGTTATTTCATTTTGATTTTCTTATTTCGTGATTCTAGATTGAGTTCTAACTCTTTATCATTAGCTCTAATCCTTTTTATTTCTACAAATAATTTAGTTTTCTTTTTAGCTTAGTAATTTAGTTCCTGTTTTTCATTAAGTAAATTAATAGAAAAACCATTTGATAAAATAATAGCGATCTCGTCGAATTAGAAGTAATCATTATGCCCCGTGGAAATACGACCATGATGTTAATCTTTAGTAACCTATACTATAAACGATAAGGTACGCTTGTCTTTATCAGATATAGAATCAGAGAATATTATCAACTTCCACCACATCTACCTCTTCTATTTAACCCCTCTTCTCCACCTTTGCGATTCTTAGTATCAGAAGGAGATTCAAGGACGAATATGTACATCAACTTCAGGGTTGTACTGTGGTATTTATAGAACCGTGGAGGGACCCACAATAGATTCCATTCCAAGTCAGCAAACAATCATCAAATATATGTGCTTGGATGATTCTTTACGACCTTTGTGGAAGCTCGCAAAGAGCGAGGATTGTATATAACCCCGTATTTTATGAGTGGTTTCCCCCCTCTACGATCAGTTCTTGGCGGGATCTTCAGAGGCGAGACGGCTCAAGACACCAAGACGGACCCTTTCCGCCCTTAGCATTGAGTGAAGCTTGAGCTCTCGACGCCTTCCTCCCTTGGAATTGAGTGAAGCTTTTACTGTCAATTCCTTCAGTTCCTTGGCGTTGAGTGAAGATTATGCTCTCGATGCCTTCCACCCTTAGCGTTCAGGGAAGCTTGAGCTCTCGACGCCTTTGGTTCCTTGGCATTAAGTGAAGCGTCTGCTCTCAATGCCTCCCGCCCTTGGCGTTGAGTGAAGCTTCCACTCTCGACGCATTCCGCACTTGGCGTTGAGTGAAGCTTGCGCTCTCGACGCCTATAGTTCCTTGGCATTAAGTGAAGCTTCTGCTCTCGATGCCTTCCAACCTTTGCATTGAGTGAATCTTGTGCTCTCGATGCCTTCCTCACTTGGCATTGAGTTAGTATTACGCTGTCAATGTCGTCTGTTCCATGGCATTGAATGGAGCTTCCACACTCAACACCATCTGTAAGACCCCCATTATTTTTCCTTTTAAACCATCTGGGTCTTAGGCCCATAACCGTCACTTTGCGATGACACCAACACACCCTGGAAGGCCGTTACTACATAATGCTGATCCTGCCGGCCATACCGATCGCAGAAGAGAAGAGTAGAAGTATAAAAGTACATGAGTAAAATGAAACTCAATACTAGTCCACCAGAATCATATATATATAAATAATTCTCCACGAGGGGAGAGTCCACAGAAAAGATAAAGAAAGTACTAAAGAGGGCTCCTGCCCGATACATAATAATCCTCACTACAAATCACTCAATCGTGGAAGAAAATCTATATTATCTACTAATGATCGGGACTCACTGTCCCTACTGGCTGAACTCCCGTGTTATACTGTCCCATCTCCAATCGCAATGAACTCTGGGGCTACATCTCCTGATTCGGCTCCACGATCCCATAAAATTATTTGGTCAATGACCGTTTGTCTAAAACACTAAGTCCTATCATCTATCACCCCTCTGACATGGCTCTTAGGCACCGAGCGAGGAGAAGGAAAGGGAAGGTAATAAAGGTTGAGAGTAACAAAAGTAAGCAGATGGTGGCAGAACTAGTCTATTATGAGTTCATAAACAGAGAAAGTATATGTAAGCAGTAGTAGGTAAGTAGTGTATGTATACACAAGTACAAGACAACAAGTATAGTATGATAAGGTAAACTAAGTAAGTAACCATGACCTATAGGAATACCCTTACAAACCTATAGACCAAGGGGTCATTTTGCAAGGCCTATTGTATAAAGTGTCATATACCATTTTATATAAAAAGTGCAACACACACACACACTCGACTCTGTGCAAACAGACCTTTAGTTCCACCTTTCTAGAACCTAACCTCCCAGGAGACCTCTGTAGTGGCAAACAGAAGTGGTGGGTTGGGCCTTGCCCATATCTAAACCGATATCAACACTACCAGTCAGACCTTTCGTATGCCTCGATGATGGTGTACTAATCGGAGCTCCTGTATACTCTTGTCGGCTGCACACCGGACTTTATTTGGCCAAGTGCTAAACCTCACTCGCCGAGTCAATGTATTTGTACCAGTGTGATGACTCTACAATACCGAAGACCCACCACCTTATATCTTATGCACATGCAACCTTTATATACTTTTCCACCGAGCCAAAGCTCCCCTGTCTATCCTATCCATCATAAATATCTACCGAGCCATCAGATCGGTGGGCTAATCGGCCCATCACTAAAACCACCAAACCTACCGCTCGCGAGATCCAACATAACTCCCACAACACCGAGGATTGTGAGTATAAGTGAAATCCTAGTATTACTAGTTACTCTTAAACATTGATTATTCTTATAGTTTAGGTTAGCCCAAGACTGCCCTAGGTATTCCTTGTGAAGGGCTCTCACAGGGCACAAGGAACTATGATGGTATCAGAAGCCCATCGTTCCCTTTTGCAAGGCACTTAAAATTATTGGTTATTACCCAATTCCCGATTCCTTTTAATATTATGTTGGATCTAACCATAGTGTGTTTTGACTCTCTCTCTCTCTCTCTCCACAGGAAGGGCGATCTTTCGTCGATCCCGAGCACCTCTTAATACTAGTCAACCCAACATTCTCCTCATCATGGCTCTTAGTGAAGATCACTTTTTCATCTTAACAAACCAGCATATATTACCCCGAACTTCCAATGAGCATCCCCCATGTTATCACAATTTCCGAAGTTTTACTATATGCAGACCAACCTAAGCTATATGATATACATGACAAGGGTACTCCAAATTTTCATCAAAATGTCCTAAGATAGTTATTGTGGGTCTATCAATACACATTTAGCCTAAATATAAAAACTTATAATTTTCCTAGATAATTTGGCATTTGTTAAATTTTCCCAAAAGTTAGGCCATGGATAATTTTAAACCTGAAGTATAAGATTTATGTAAGCTATGACCACCCAAAAATTATGAACTGTGTATGATAGCAAAATATCAGTGAATTCAAAATTTCACAGATTTTCATAAATGTGATAACATCTATATAATTAGTTACAAGTTAATTTAAATAACTTTAGATAATGAAGAGAGTACCATAAATCGTAGTCCAAAATTTATATAAAAATTAGCAGAGCATTATAATGATCATAAAATACTACTGACTAAGTTTCATGCAATTACAAGGTCAGTGAGCCATGAATAAAAATACTTTAGATAATTCCATTAAAGTTCACTTTGTGAAGAAAAATTCATATAAACTCATCCAAATGACATGTGATAATTTTCTACACTTCATTATGCACTAAAGAGTTCTCTGGCCAAGTAACACAATTTTCCAGCAAGTTATAATATTTATTATCTATTTTTAAAAGTATGGTGCACTAGTTCACTTAACACATGAAGTACTAAGAGGAAATTCCCAAATGATCCTAATAATTTACTAGTGCCTCTAAATGATATTTAATTAACCTTTCCAGTGTTTCATATCATTCTAAGTTAATCTAACCAATGTTACTTCAAAATCATCAAAAGCGCAAGATGGAGATTATACCTACAAGTATGAGCTACTATTTTCTAAACATCCTATAATCAATCTAAGAGGTCAATAACACTATAAAATTACTTCTACCAAAATTTCATAAGGATACAAGGTCATAAGACCCCATTTTTATTCCTTAAGGTGTATAGACCTAAATACTTTCCAAGTGATTTAAGTGGAGTGCATGTGTCCAAATGCTACCAAATTCCTTCGTATAGCATTTCACCACCCTAAGATCACATGGACTAAACACCAAGTCCTTTCAAGGACATAAAACAATGTCCTTCACAAACCCCCAAAGTTCAACCTTAGGGTTTGAACTAGGGTCCAAGGGCAAATCCACCATAATCCACATTAAACTCCATGTGAGGGTGTTTAAACTAACCATGGGGCTCTAGCCAAAGTACCAACCCCTTTTGGGTGAGAATTGACCCCTCCATGCCCTAAGCTCACTCTGGGCCTAATAACCCTTAAAAGGCCACATATTGGTCTCACCATAACCTATTCAAATCTAACCCAAGTTGGCTGAGATTTTTATCATGGTCATTCCAAGAACCTAACAGTCAGACACTAAAATTTGGTGGGTTTAGAGGTCAATAGACCATAAAAATAATCCATACTTGGATTAATAAATTTCTTAATAAACTTTAGGGAAATGTTTTCCAAAAATTCCCATTTTTGGATATATTCTACGTATAGGTAAGAGTGATCCACAACCAAAGCCTCAAGTCCTTTGGATGGCTGGATTGATGGGGGGAACTCAAAATAATCTTTGAACAATCCTATGTATAGACCTCACAAAAAAGAATGTTGTGGTCTGACATGAACTCCAAATTTGTCCAAATAAATTTTAAATTAAACTAGACTCATAGGGATATAATTATCATATTGGCTCCTTTTTCTGAATAGGCTCCTAGATATTTTTAATAATTTATTTAAAACAGCCCCAAAGAAGTGACAGAAAATGAAATAAGATGAATAATAACACGAATCTTAAAGCATGATCGTATGACTCAAGGCTTTCTTCTTCCTCCAGCCTATGGCTATGATTAACCCGACTTGGAGCAATTTCAAGTCCATTTGTCGACTACCTGACAACCTCCCTGGCCAACCACTGCCAACACCACCTCCATTGAGGTGATAGCTATCGGCCGGAGGTGGTTTAGCCATCAGAGACGGCGGATTCCGGTGAACTTGACACTTTCATTTTCAAAAAAAACTAGTGGAAAAATTCCACTAGATCTTGCTTAATTGAGCCCGATTCTCTTCTCTAAGGATTCCTAAGATCTAACCCATGAAGAAGGAGCAGAGGAGGACCTGATTTGTGGCCTGAAGACATGCGTTTTGCCTTCACACCATTTCAGCTACTGAGCTTCTAGCTCTTCTGCAACTCCTACACCAACCTCAACGGAATTGAAAAGTAATCGAGGGAAATGCTTGCCCTTGCACTGGTGAAGGTCTTTAAATAGGAGAGGAGGCTTGTAACTCCCCAATACCATTTAATTCCAGTAATGGCCATTAACTCCACCCCTTCATTTTCAACCAAATTAAGGGGGCTGCACCAATTTGATGAACGACCACCTTCGGAAACACCTCCTCTTCCTCGGAGAAATAAAAGCCCCATAAAAGCGGGAGTTATGGAGCCTCCATGGCTATTCCATTTGTCAAACTCCGCCCAGCCTTGCTCAAGTCTTTTCGTCGAGCTCAGCTCGATGATTTCATCGATCTCAGCTCGACGATTTCCTGTCTTAGTCTAATGACCTACTGTGATGTTTATATTTCATCAAGCTCTGCTCGATATTTCGTCGAGCTCTGCTCGACGATTTCCGTCCTGCTCAGGTCAACTCTTAGCATGTACTTTTTGTCATGAACCAGTCATGATAAAACCATTCTAGGGGTCTAGAAGTCTGAGGGATGTTACAAATCCCAATACATAAAACTTAAAATTTCGTCCTCAAAAATTAAGTTAGGCTAATGGGGTTTCAAGTATAAGAAATAAAATGTAACATCCCGAGAGGTTAATAGGAATACCTGACGTGAAAAGTTCTGGGTACCTCTGCTGCATAAAGTCCTGTGGATCACATGTGTTCTCCCCTGGTCCATTATTCGTCCACAAGACCTTGACAAATGGAACCTTCTTGTGCTATAAGACCCGCATCCCAGTATTGTCTATCCGTATCGGCTCTAGGTGCACCGATCAATCAGAAGAAATAAGGACATCTGTAGTGGTAATCTTCTACTCCGACAAAAGTAGAGCTCTCCTGAGGGAGGAGATGTGAAAAATGTCGGGCAAAATTGCTAGCTCGGGCAGAAACTCCAGTCTGTATGCCAAGGGACCGATCCGGTCCAGGATCCTGTATGGCCCCTTGTATCTCTGACTAAGCTTCTTCCGACCACGCACCCGCGAGACTCCATGCTTCGTTCGTATCTTCAGAAACACCTGGTATCCTAATTGAAACTCTACCTGATGTTGTCGGGCATCGTGATACTTGGCCTGCCTACTTTAGGCCTCCAACCTCCTGTTTCGAATCAACCGCACTTGAGCATCCGTATCCTCGACAAACTCCAAGCCAAGTTCCTTTGGATCCTCATCTTTGATCCAAGACAAAGGAGTCCTGCATCTCCGCTTATATAAAGCCTCTTAAAGGTCCATGACGATGCTGGAATGGTGGCTGTTGTTGTACGAGAATTCGATCAACAGTAGCTGTCTCTATCATGGCTCTCTGCGGTCTAGTATGCAAAGACGCAAAAAATCCTATAATGTCCGATTGGTGCACTCTATCTGTCCATCCGTCTTAGGGTGGAAGGCGGTAATAAAAGTCAACCGGGTGCCGAAATAAGCCTAGACTGGCCTCCATTCCTTAGACTTAAATCAACCATCACAATCAGACACTATCATCCTAGGAACTCCATGGTATCAGACGAACTTCTCCACAAACTTCCGCACCAAGTTAACCACCGGAGAGTCCTTCCGAATCGGTAAAAATCTGGACACATTCATCAATCGATCGATGATCACCTATATCGAGTCATTCCCCACCTGTGACCGAGGAAGACCATGTATGAAATCCATGGCGATATCGTCAAACTTCCACTCCAGCACTAGTAGTGGCTGCAACAATCCGGCCAGACTCTTACACTCGGCCTTCACTAACTGATAAGCCTTTCAATGGGTCACAAAATACGTGATGTTCCTCTTCATTCCCGGCGAGTACATCGTCCTCTTCTGGTCGGCCGTCATCTTGTTGATGCCCAGGTGGACCGAGTACCTACTATAGTGAGCCTCGTTCGTAATGTCCTCCCGAATCCTGCCCCCAGCCGGTATGTACACGCATCCTCTAAAGCATATCAACCCATCTCTCTCAGTATACTCCACGGCCATTCCTGCCTCCAAGGTCAAGAATACTGGTTCCAGCTTGTCATCCCATCTCTACTCAGCCCTGATATAATCTCGAATATCATCGGTGGGTCTCATCGTGGCTAGATACTCCTCATAAAGCTCTGAGTCGTTCGAGGACACCAAAGTAATCTGCATATCCTCGATCATCTGTATCAGTTCCATAGCCATAAACTGGTCTCTGCTCCCGAAGTGGTAGTCCTCCGGCTTAGTGCATCAGCGACCACATTCGCCTTTCCCGGGTGATTGTGTATCGTGTACTCATAATAAGATAAGAAATCCTACCATCATCTCTAGCAGATGTTCAACTCCTTCTATGTATCGACATATTTAAAATTCTTGTAATCCAAAAATATTTCAGTGCACACCATAAAGGTAATGCCGCAAAATATTTAGAGCGAACACCACTACTCCAATTTCCAAGTCATGCACAGGGTAATTCTGCTTGTGCTTATTCTGCTGGCGGGAAGCGTATGCTATCACATATCCATGCTGCATCAGTACAACGCCATTCCCTTGAAACGACACATCAGTGTACACCTGGAAACCCTCATTCCCGATGGAAGAGCAAGGATACAGGCCGATATAAGCCGACCCTTCACCTCCAAGAAGGCCGCCTCACATTGCAGCGTCCAAACGAATGGAGAGTCCTTCTTCGTCAATGAATTGAGTGGGAGGGCTATCTGAGAGAATCCCTGCACAAACTTCTGATAGTACCCGGCCAATCCCAAAAAACTTCGGACATCGGTGTCCTTCTTCAACTGTGGCAAGTCTCATACTACCTGAATCATTGCGGGATCCACCGCCAATCAAGCTCCACTGAAAAATTTGGCCTAAAAGGCTACCTCCATCAGCCAAAACATGCATTTGCTAAACATGGCATACAGCTGATGCTCCTTGAGCTTCTCTGGGGTCAAGGAAAGATGTTGTGCATTCTTCTCCTTCGTTCTCAAATAAATAAGGATGTCATCTATGAACACAATGACAAACCTATCGATGTACGGCTTGAACACCCAGTTCATCAAGATCATGAATGTCGATGGCGCTTTCGTGAGCCCAAAGGGCATTACAATAAACTCGTACAAACCATATCTGCTGCTAAATGACATCTTCGGGATATCTTCCTCCTAAATCCTTAGCTGATAGTATCCCGACCTCAGATCTAGTTTCGAGAACCAATGTGCTCCCTCTAGCTTAACAAATCACTCATCAATCCTTGGCAGTGGATATATATTCTGGACTGTCAACCGGTTTAGTGCATGATAATCGATGCACAACTTGAGGGTCCCATCTTTCTTCTTTACGAACAAGACCAGAGATCCCCAATGCGATTAACTTGGGCAAATGAATCCAGCATGCATCAGCTTCTTCAGCTGACTCCTGAACTCCACCAGCCACTTTGTAGGCATCCGATAGGGAGCCCAAGACAACGGCTTAGCTCCTGGCACCAACTGGATATGGAAATCATTCTCTTAATGCGGCGACAATCCTAGTAGCTTCTCTGGGAACACATTCGCAAAATCCCACACCACCGATATATCGACAACCATCGTCTAGACCTCGGCCATCTCAAAGAACACCTGATAGACTTCATCTCCTTACATGTGGGCCTTGACGGCCTAAATAAATGATAACATCCTACGGGAGACAAGAGTAATACCTTCAAAGGTCGCGAAGGTGCCGTCATAACTCAGTAGAACCTTCTTTGCCACGCAATCTATCTGGGCGTGGTTCCATGTAAGCAATGTCATGCCCATAACCAAGTCAAAGTCCGGCATCCTCTAGACTATAGTCGGGGCCTCGAGCATCAGTCTATCAATAGTTACTCTTAGGAGGCACTTAGCAGTAGCTAAGACCTTCATCCCTTTGGGGAGACTGTTATGCATATTTTAGCCTAATTTATTAGGGTAATAATATATTTATTTCCATTTCAAATCTCTTTCTTTATGTATTTTCAGGTTCCATTTAGTTTCTTTTAATGTAAATAATATAACTAATGTTTTCTTCTCTTTTTGCAGGTTTTCACAGCTTTCGACCAAACATATGACACACACCCCATGGCTGTGTCACAGGGCGTGTTACCCGATGCTGAGGAAGCTTGCTGTCATAACCCAAATCCTATGAGAAAATACCTGACACTCCCCCCCCCCCCGCCCCTGACACACCCTCCCTGGGAATGTCTCTGGGCGTGTCACCCTCATCCCGAATCCTGCTACCGCAATTAAAGTTTCTTCATTGCTACACGTCAACCTGTACATGACATTCCCCCGAAACGGGTGTGGCCCTAGGGCGTGTATGTAACACCCCAAAACTTGGAAGGGGAATCGACGACGTCGTTTTAGCCAAGTTTGGGTTTTGGAGCAGGCGACACGGGCGTGTCAAGGGCGTGACACAGGCGTGTCAGGGCGTGGTCGACTGCAGAGCTTGTGGTCGACGTTTTGAGGGTCGACGTTCGTCGAGCTCAGGAACACAGCCTGGGACACGGGTGTGTCCCTGGCCATGTCCTTCTCGGGCTATTTGTAGGATTTATTCTGCTAGGCGTGACACGAGTCACAACACGGCCGTGTCGGGTCTGACACGGGCGTGTCGAAGGCCGTGTCTTTGGCCGTGTCTTTGGTCGTGTCCTTCTCTGACTGGGAAGGTTGGTTGGTGGGGGGCGTGACACGGGTCTCGACACGGGCGTGTCAAAGGCGACACGGGCGTGTCAGAGGCCGTGTCAACGGCCGTGTGCTAGTTTTCGAATCGATCGAGACGGCGAATGGTTGACACGGCCCTGCACACGGCCGTGTGCCAACCCGTGTTCGGCCCAGATTTTTTTATTTTGGGTTCCGATCGTGGCCGTCCGTTTCTTTGGTATGAGATCCAACGGTGGGGAGCCTCTCTAGGCGGTTTAAGGCCGGGAATAGGGTTTCAAACCCTCATTTTCCATTTGGCTTTATCTCTCTTGATTCTAGAGAGATGGGAGAGCAAGGAGGAGGAAGAAGGCCAAGTTCCGGCCACCGGAGAAGCTTCGGAGGTCCGTTTCGCGAGCGGAGTTCAGATCCGCGAAGGTGGGAGCGTTGCGGTGGTTTTCAACCGAGCAAATCTTCTCCATGGCTAGGAAGAGGGGACGGAAGGTAACGACACTTCTCCTCTCAGTTTTTAGGATTTAGGATGCATGAATAGCATCCCCTTCCTTTCGTATTTTGAGCACCGAATCTCTCAAATGAGAGGGATTCGTGTAGCCTAGGTTCAAGAGGAACCACCGGGTTGAGTATGTTCATCCCGGCATGCTTTGCATTAGAGATCCACTCCGTTAGCGGATTAGGCATTGTGGGTGAAGCCGTGGTCGCTACCGTTAGTCTGACCCGGTGATGTTTCATAGCGAGCTTCGGGGATTCGGTAGAAATCCGTTGCGGCAATACGCCGTTGTATGTATGCGTTTCCCCCCTTATATTTGAGTGAGTACTCGTGGTCGGAACCGGACAAGGTTAGCTCCGCATTGTGCGGTAGATGGTTTCCTTGGAGCACGGGAAAGACACGGTGCGAATGGTGATTGGGGTGGGGAAACCTTTGTTTGTGCTGTGCAAAGGCGTGGTTATGTCTCTGTGGTCGGCTGGCTATCCCGTGACGCGCAAGTCCTGTGGGGAAAGTGTCCCGGCGAGACTAGCCCCTTGTGTGGGACTGACGAGAATGTCGAGCGTAGGGCAAGCCCGGGCAATGTTGCCATGAGCGGGTGGGGTCCAGCAAGGCTTCTTAGAATCGGTCATTGTGAGACAGAACCCTGACATACGAAGTCAGAATATGCGGGCAAGCCCGGGGTATATGACCCTTGTGCGGGTGGGGCCTTTGCGAGGTTCCGTGTGACGGCGTGTGTGCCGTTAGGGACATGGTGGTTCCCTTGTGTTTGCGGCTTTAATCCAATAGGTTAACGGAAGTACCCAGTGTTTGATGTTGTGCTAGATGCATACAAGCTAGGGTGCCTTGGGTGAAACACGGGTTGCATTCATGTTGCATAGTAGGCCCCTTTCACTTTGTACAAAACATAGAGAATATGTATGTTGTATGAGACATCCAAGCCTGTTTTACCGCTTTATTATATATACTCTTTTGGTATACGAAGTGCTAACTTGCAGGTGGAGTTGTACCCCGGGGTCCGTTAGGGATGGCCGGGAGGAAATGAGTTTGTTACACAGTAGAGGTCAGCCTTTGCTGACCCACGTTACTTCAAATCCTTACTGGGCAAGGATCGCATTCAGGAGCTAGCGCGTCGGGCGAAAAGCCCTAAGCCTCATGAAGTGTTGTTGTGCTTGACTATTTTCTTTTCCTCGTTTTGCTGCTGTTGTTTGACTATGTCCGGCTTGCATGCCGAGGTAGCCTAGGGGTGCTTGGCACTTTTTATATTTGGACTTATATTGTGTAAGGCCTTAAGGCCATTTGATACTCTTCTGTTAGTGGATAACATCTGTCTGTTAGTGTTCTGTTTCTGCTGTGTTTGTCTGGAGTTTTGAGATTGGGTAGTTTGATATCATCTTTTAATACTAAAGTTGTGGCGTTCGTATGTTGTAGGGCCCCGGCCGGACCCATATTATATGGTCTTTATAGGGGAGGTGTTATAATTTGGTATCAGAAGGAGGTTTGTGTTCCAATGAGGAGTTTCACGGTCGAAAGTATATGTCGAGTCGCGTATAAGAAGTTATCCACATAGGAGTATCGCGAGACCATGAGTGTCCTTGTGTTCGAGTCTTGTGATTAGATACTGATTTGCGTTTTCTTGCTTGTGTTTAGAGTGCAAGCAACGAGGCTGGGACCTCGAGGCCAAGAGAAGATCTCTCGGCAAGTAGTGCGACTGCGCAAGGTCCGCTAGGGATGGGGGTCACACCGGCCGACTTCTGCCGTATGCTTGCAGAAGCGATGGTGGCGGCCCAAGCTGCAGCGACAGCACTCGTAGCAGCTCCCGTTACTCAAGTAGCAACTCCTGCTACCTCGGACATGGCAGCGACCGTGCCGGTTGAGGAAGCCAGGCGGGCAGAGCCGCAGGCCGAGAGAGTGGTTGTCTGGCATGGGGACCGGCAAATGAAGTACTTTCTGAGTTTCCACCCTCCAACCTTCAAGGGAATCGGCACGCCCACAGATGCAGAGGATTAGTGGGCTAGAATTCAGGAGCTTCTGAGGGCAGCAGAGGCGCCAGATAAGAAAAAGGCAGAGTTCGCAGCCTTTATGTTGGAGGGAGATGCCAAGTTATGGTGGGTGAGCCACAGTGGCCGGCAGTTTCTAGGACGCACACCGTCCATCGAGGAGTTTGGGAATGCCTTCCTGAAGAAGTACATTCCCGCCTCAACAAAGTTAGCCCTCCAGAGGCAGTTTCTACATCTGGTGCAGCGAGACAAGTCAGTGGATGAGTATGTTCAGGAATTTACTCCCTTGGGTCGTTATGCAGGGACGACCATGGCAGACGATGAAGAGAGGGACAATCTCTTCTATCATGGATTGAGGGAGAATCTAAGACAACCCTTCATATCGATGAAACGTGCGGGTTTCAACGAATTGGTGGAGGCGGCCCAAATTTTGGAGAGTGACATGGAGCGATCCCAGCGTCGTAAGGGTTTCATACCCAAACAGGGGGAGGAGAAGAAGCCTGCTCAGTCCCATGGAAAGGCGGAAGGGAGCCGATGGAAGAAGAATCCTTCCCCATATAAGTCGGGCGAGAAAAGTAATTGGACGTCCGGAGGGTCACGCTCTAAGGGACCGCAGACGTGTTACAGTTATGGCAAGCCAGGACACATAGCAAGAATTTTTACCCAAGGGGCGCTGAGCAAGAGCCAAGGCAGGAGCAGACCGTAAGCTCCGGACCCAGTGCAGCAGAGAAGGGGAAGATGGCGGAGTCGAGTGCTTCCCGGTTTCAACCAGTGCAGCCAAGGGCCTACAACCTTGGGCAGTAGGAAGCAATCCGCCAAATTGACGTGGTGATAGGTATGAGAGTTCAACCTGCACCGTAGATTTCTTCTTTTCAAGCCTTTTTTATGTTTGTTGCATGTGTGTAGGCTTTGTAGTGGTATCTGGGTACCCCGCTAGAGTACTTTTTGATACGGGAGCGTCGCACTCCTTCCTTGCGGAAAGTTTCACCCGGAGGATTGGAGTTGAGTCCTTCGCAACGGACTCAGAGTTGAAAGTGCGCATGCCCAATGGGTCGTCTATGACAACTAGGGCTAAAGGGCGGATTTGTTGGAGTCTTGAGGGAGTCGACTTCATATTGGTAGCGGCGATCTTGTCGTTGTCCGAGTTTGATGTGATTTTGGGGATGGATTGGCTAGCGGAGCAGCGTGGCAGTATCGACTATTTGTCTAAGGTGGTAACCCTGAGGGGTGTGGGGCAAGCGGAAGTCAAGTTTGAGGGCCTGCATGGAGTGGCCTGTTCCCTAGTTTAAGCACTTCAACTAGTGCGAGCTGTTAACCAGGGGGGTGTAGCTCTAGTAGCGTTGTTGGAGGTTAGCCTTTCCGGGCTGTCTCTTGGAGAGGTGCCCATAGTGGTGGAGTTTGGAGATGTTTTCCTGAGGAGCTACCGGGAGCACCTCCTCGGCGGGAGATTGATTTCTCCATCGAGTTAGTGCCTGAGGCTAGACCGGTGTCACGTCCACCCTTTAGGATGGCACCAAAGGAGTTGGCCGAGCCAAGGTTCAGTTGCAGGATCTTTTGGAGCAAGGGTATATCAGACCCAGCTCTTCACCGTGGAGTGCGCCGGTGTTATTTGTAAAGAAGAAGGATGGTAGTATGCGTCTGTGCATAGACTACCGAGTGTTGAACAAATTGACTGTCAAGAATAAGTATCCGATTCCTCGGATAGACGATCTCTTCGACTAGTTGGTGGGGTCGGTGGTGTACTCCAAGTTGGACTTGAAGTCCAGATATTATCAGTTGCGGATTCGTGACGAAGACATACCCAAGACCGTGTTTGGTACGAGGTATGGTCATTTTGAGTTCTCGGTGATGTCGTTCGGGCTGACGAACGCGCCGTCCATGTTCATGTACTTGATGAACCGAGTGTTGATGAGTTGTAAATATACCTATATTTTCGTATTTTATTTAAGTCAATTTTGTTTATTTTCTGTCTTTTTTATTAGTTTCATTCAATAAATAGCTTATTTTTGTAAATATTATTTCTAACTTAGCTTTATTTTTATTCCAAAAAAATTCCAGAAAAAGTCAAAATGTTGACTGACACGCCCGTGTCACATGACCGACACGCCCGTGTCATGCCCTCGACGATCGCCGAACACAGGTGCCAGCTCGACGATCGGCGATCATCAAACCCAGCTCGACACGCCCTTCGACACGCCCGTGGCAAGGTGTGACACGGGCATGACCTTGCCACCTGGCCCGACGTGACGCACGCGACTTTGCGGTCGGACCGCGCCCAGATCGACCTCCCCGACACGCCCCAGTCACGCCCGTGACTGACACATGTCACGCCCGTGACCTAGGGCGTGATTGCCACGTTTTCAGCCGAAGTCAAATTTCCAGTCAAGTCACCCGATCAGCTCATGAATAGTGTCGACACGCCCCCCTGTCACGCCCTAGTCACGGGCGTGACCAACCCGAAAATTTGTCTATAAATAAGAGCTTCCAGGAAGCTTATTTTGTCCACTTTTTTGACCACTTTGCTTAGGGGAGGTGCTCCCCATTTGGATTCCATACTTATGTAAGGAGAATTTCTCCCCCCTCTCTCTCTCTTAGTTTGTATTAGGGTTTTTACTTTAATAAAATTTGAATTTTTCTCTCTTAATTAGTATGAAAAATCCATTTGAATGCGCCTACTTAAGCAATTTTTCGTTCATCTTTTTGTATTTCTTTTATGTTTTCATCTTTTTAGCATTCATAACTTAGTTAGATTTAGGATTTATCGGCATTTCTAGCCGTTGTGCCGTCCGTCTAGTTTTCATTTTCCGCACTTTTTAGCTTTAGCTTTTTCTTCTTTATCATTTTTATTCATATAGGTTTTATAAAAACCCCCCCTAAAAGTGTTCGTTTTTATTTTCTTTAACTTAGGCTCTTAGGAATGTAAAACTTCTTGTTCCTTTTTAGTTTTATTCTCATTTTTTTGGAGGTTTTATAAAAACTTACGAATAAAAATGTAGTCGTTACAATTTTTCGCTCACTTCATTTTAACTTTTTAATTTCCAAACTTTTAGTCCGGTTAATTTTTATTTCATCTTTTTATGCATTTCTACCGCATTCTAGCGGTAGAAATGCAGTTGTATTAATTTTTCGAGTACTTCCATTTTGCGTTTATTTGCAAAACAATTTCGCTCGGTTAATTTTTATTTTCACTTTTTATGCATTTCTACCGCATTCTAGCGGTAGAAATGCAGTCGTTTTAATTTTCTGAGCACTTTATTTTTCTTATTTTTGCAAGTGTGTGTGCGTGTATGAGTTAGGTTTTACTGCTTTATTTCATTTCTGTAGAGTGTGTGTGTGCGTATGCATTTATTTCCGCTTACTCGTTAAGAGTTAAATGGCGCTCTGCTTTCATTTCCCGCCCACTCGTTTGAGTGGGACTTGTGAAAGTGAAGGGATAGATACTACTCTAGAGGGGGGGTGAATAGAGTTATCAAATTTTGCACTAGACAAAACTTAATGGTCTACCCAACTCCCTTGGAGTGAAGTGCGGAATGAAAATATTATAGATATTGATTTAACCTTAAAGCCTAACACAAGTGATGTGCACAAACTCAAGCTAACTGTAATTACAGTTAAGGCTTGGAAAACCTAATTCACAGCCACAATGCAGGAATTAAACAAGTGAATCCAGACGGCACAAGGAAATTTATAGTGGTTCCCCAAACAACTTGGGTACGTCCACTCTTCTACCCACACGGTAGGAATCCACTCAGGTTTTTGATCAGGTGCCCTGCCACCAACAGGATCTGCTTCAGGTAGATCCAGAAACCCTTTAGACTTTTGATCAGGTGTCTAAAAACCAAGCACAGTTTTTTGATCAGGTGCCCTGCCACTAAGGGATACTTTTGGAGGGAGTAATAACCCTGTACAGGAGGGGGAAGAAGGTTAAGATGTCTTCTCTGTTTTACAAAGATTAGAGAAGCACAAAAGCTTGCACTGAGCTAGAAAGCTCTAAAGAATCAAGGCTCCCCCTGGCTCAAAGATGTCTAGGTGAAGTCTTGCTTCAGTGCCGAAAACTCTTCAGAAAACTCTGAAGGAAAAACTACAAGAAGATAATAAATAATAAAATAAAGATCTTCAAGCAGCTATCTTCTTCTTCTTCTTCTTCAAAAGAACTCTGAGTTTGAACTTCCTGAAAGCAGGAGAACTCAGGTTGAAGAAGAGTAGAAGATCTTAACACTTCTCAGTTAGATGGAAATTGCTGAGAGCAGAAGACTTGATCTTGATGAAGGCTTGAATGCTTGAAAATATCTGGATCACTAGTTAGCTATTTGCTAGCTTGAATCCTTCTTCAAAGGGTCCTTTATATAACATCAGCAAGCAACGGCTCTCTTCAGTTTGAATTACTTGTCTTCTTCTGAGACTTGAGACCTGAGCTGTAAATATCAAGAAGACAAAACAATCTCTGCAGCAGAAACATTCTATAAAAGGAATAACCCTTTTTCTAGGAAGCTGCAGGAAATAATTTGATAATAAAGTACTAAATAAAGTCATATCAGAAACAAACTCTTTATAGCAAAAAGAAGACTTTTCAGTCTAACGGCTATAAAGGGCTGACAGCAGATAAAGTAATTTATAATGTCAGCTAATAAGACAAACAACTTTATCTAAAAAGATTTGACTCAGGCAAAAAGAATAGAGCAGATATGCCTGGAAATATTATCATAAAACTCAAAACAACTTGCCAAAAAATGTATTAATTAATTAAATATAATAAATAAATACAAAATATAAAGGAAGACAGAAAACGTCGAACGACCTTCGGAGATCGTCGACCGACGCACGGAGATCGTCGAACTATCAAGCAGATAGTCGAACGATCCAGATAGTCGAACTATCAAAGGAGATAGTCGAACTATCACAGCAGATAGTCGAACTACCAGAAGATAGTCGAACTATCAGATAGTCGACCTATCAACAGACAGTCGAACTATCAGGGCAAAATAGATAGTCGAGCTATCAACAGATAGTCGAGCTATCAACAGATAGTCGAGCTATCAGATAGTCGACCTATCAACAGATAGTCGAACTATCAACAACAAACAGATAGTCGACCTATCAACAGATAGTCGAACTATCAGATAGTCGAACTATCAAAGCAGATAGTCGAACTATCAAGCGAGAACAGATAGTCGACCTATCAACAGATAGTCGAACTATCAACGCAGAACGGATAGTCGAACTATCAACAGATAGTCGAGCTATCAACGCAGAACAGATAGTCGAACTATCAACAGATAGTCGAACTATCAAAACCAAACAGATAGTCGACCTATCAACAGATAGTCGAACTATCAGATAGTCGACCTATCCAAGCAGATAGTCGAACTATCAAAGCACACAGATAGTCGAACTATCAACCGATAGTCGAACTATCCACGCAGACTGAAAGTCGAACAACTGATAGACGATCGTTGAACAGTTAGTCGACGATAGTCGAGCGGCGTTCGACGATAGTCGAATGAACAAACCACTTAACCAAATTCTCAATCTGGAAAAGTGAGGACTCTACAGCTAGACTACTAACCATTGACCATAGATAATTCTTGGGTCAAGGAGCACAAAGGAGAGGACTAAACTCAAATCAAACTAGGGTACCAACAATCTCCCCCTATTTGAGTTAAGTCTCTCAAAATCTAAAACATACAGCTAGCTATAGAACACTATAAACAATACAGGAAATAAATAGCAAATAACTAGCAGATTATCAACCAGATAGATAATAAACAAATATAACACAGCAGTCAATCAAACTATTAAGAATCTACAGAGTCTGGCAAGGGGGCAGAGGAACTAGGAACAAAAGAGATTTTCCTTAGAGGATCATCAGATTCTTTCTTTGACAGCTTCAAGTCCTGCACACCAATGATCTTCAATTCTGCAGCTCTTGGGACTACTGCTTCAGGATGCTTTTCCATATATTTTGAGGGGTCAAATACATCAGGATTAACTTGGAACTTTTCAAACTCTTTCTTTCTGAAAGCAGACATGGTGGTTAAACCAGTAGTATCTTTTCCTTCTGCTTTTGCTTTTCTTATTTGAGCTGCTCCAACTAGTTCGTGAAAACGAGCCATCCTAAAGTTAGGATCAAGCTCTGGACTTTCATAAACAGGCTCAGGAGGAGCAGCATCGGATTCTTTATCTAGATAAGATATTGGAGCAAACTTAGCAAAAGGTTCTTGCTAGAATTTTAAAACAAAGTAAACTACTTACCTTTTAAAACAACTTTCTCAGACTGAACTGGTGCAGCAGTTGAAACCTTTCTCTTAGGAGAAGGAGGAGGTGAAAAAGTTGGCTTTAGATACACAACCTCCTTAACTTGTTCTTTCACTTCTGCTTCATGCATTTGACTGCCAGAATGAGACTTTCCATGAGAGCTATGAGAGCTTTTCCTTGATTGATGCTGAGACGAAGCAGATCTTGCTGATGGAGCAGATTTTCCTGAAGAGGCAGAAGGGTTGGCAGAAAGATTACCAGAAGCTCCTGCACCTGGAGGAGGAGGAGGAGGACGTCTGGGAGTCCATCTTGAACCAGGACTATCATATCTTTTAGATCTTTTCCTCTCTTTCTGCTGGTTCTTTGAGAACCACATCCAGTGCTGAAATTCCTTTGACTTAGGGTCAATGCCCTTCAGAATGTAATAAGGAGTATCATTGTCTTTACTGGGAGGAGGAGGAGCAGCTTTTCTCTTCTTTTGAACAACTTTCTTTCTCTTTGAATTTTCAGATACGTCAGAATCATCTTCATCATCAGAGTGAGATGATGGGGGATTATCATATGGATCATAGGCTTCAGAAACAGCCTTTTCTTTAAGCTTCAGATCTGATTTCTCTCTTTCCTCTTCAATGGCATCCAGAGCCAGAAGGGAATCTAAGTCCAACCCTGGTGAGTCATCCCAGATAGTTGACTTTTCAATTTGCAGCTCTTTTCCTTTCTCTTTTAGCAAAGACTGTACTCTTAAATTCCAGGCAGCTCTTGCTTGTACTTCTTCCACACTCAGAACAGGAGTGTCATCTTTGACTTCATCTTGATTCTCAGACTCATCTTCTCTATCATCTAAGAAAGAATCCAATTCTGGATCTACTTGGATATCAGGAACAACTGGATCAGCTTCAGAAACAACTGCTATGATCTGAGCAGCTAAATCTCCTCTAATAAAATCTGTAGAATTATGAATACAGATCTGCTAAATAAGCAATAATCATTCCTTCAAGGTATTCACTAGCAAGCAAATTAATTGACTCGTCAATAAATCGAATAAGTGAATTACCTTCATACTTGACCATCTCCCATGATTCATCTAGATATGAAGTTATAATTCCTTCTAGGAATCTAGCAACCACGGGAGTGGTGAGATCTTCTAGGCAGACTTTTACTGCAATTTCAGATAGCATGATTCAATCAGCTATTTCCTTATCAGATAACACTGGAACTACTTCTTTCTCAGCTGGAGCAGACTCTTCCAGGGCTGTCATCACAGTATCTGTTATAGCTGGAAGGGAGGCAGGAGGTTCTGAGGCATCTTCATAGAACATCTCCCCCTGCCTGATTTCAGTGGAGACTGAAACCAGGCCCCTTGAGGAAGATGGCTCAGCAGATTTTGAAAGAGATTTGATGGAGGAAGTTAAGATATCAATGGAGGATGCAAGGGGAGCGATTGCCTCTTCAATCATGGTTTTGATTGAAGGGGTAATCAACTCCACAATGCGGGAGATAAGTTCAGGAGTAATCTCAAAAGATGATGGATGTGAAGTGGATGGAGCTGCAGCAGATATGGGTGTAGT
Source organism: Platanthera zijinensis (assembly GCA_039513925.1). Classification (NCBI taxonomy): domain Eukaryota; kingdom Viridiplantae; phylum Streptophyta; class Magnoliopsida; order Asparagales; family Orchidaceae; genus Platanthera; species Platanthera zijinensis. The sequence goes on along the minus strand of CM077096.1, from coordinate 101,516,912 downwards.
GCTGGGATGAAGAATGGTATGGACATGGGATTGAACAGGAGATGGAGTTGGAGAGTTAATTGGAGAATTAACTGGGGAATGAATGGGAGACAAAGGAGGAGTAGGAATTCTCTCAGATCCTAACAAATCAAAGCTAGGAGCAGATATCCTAGTCTGATGAGAAGGAAGAGGAGATGCTGGAGGGGAAAGAGGAACAACCGTGGTTGTTTCTGGAGCAGAAGAGGGAGAAGGTCGTACTTCAGCTAAAGTTGATGGAACTTCAACTGAAGCAGACAGCAAAGCAGAAGAGGAGGAGGGAAGAGCTGAGCCAGCTTCGACAGGGTGAGGAGTGACTGATTCAGTCCTAGTGTCCTCAGATGTTGTTGGAGCAACCCCTGTGAGAGCGGGTTTCACAAAAGTTCTCTTCCATTTAGAGAACAGGTTAGGATCCATCTTCTTGCTTGCGTTAATTGTTGTTGCGGTTGAACTCAGCAGCTGGGGGTACTTTTCCTTCAGGAAGATTCCAATAACCCTTCCGAGGGTAACTTCCTTCTTACCATTCTTTTTCCTTATTAAATCAAACATCACTCCCGCCCAATCTATCCTTTTTCGATTAACAATCGCACACATCAGTGCGAATTGTTGCCTTGTGATATTATCATGAGCAAAGTGCTTACCCAGGAGCACTTTTCCTACCAACTCAGCAAGAAACTTGATCTTGAAAGGGAAATTTACTTTGAGCAGCTTCGTGGGAATGCCCTCAGCATGTCCCAGCTCAACTAACATTCTTCTGAATTCTTGAGCATCTTGCTCATAATCCTCTTCACCATTTATTAAACCAAAAATATCAGTTAGAACGGCCGGAGTTAGGATTACCTCTTCTCCGCTGATGGTACCAGTCATCGAGTCATCGGTGGAGGACGACGTGAAGGCCCATTCCTTGATCTCTGGGATGTTTATCTTAATCCTTGAAGACATTAACCTCTCGAGTCCTTGATCCCGGCAAAGCTGAAGAACTTCTACGATCCCGGCATCGCAGCTACTGAACGCGTCGAAATCAACGCTAAAGCCAGCATCAAACTTCACAACTGCTAGAACTGCTGGAGAGACCGCCATTGATTCGCTGGAGAATCGCTGGAGAAGGATGGAGAAGACGAAGAAGACGAAACGGCTGAAAATCGCAAGCGGGAAGGCAGAATGCGAAAAGTCACGCTCCGTCGACGATAAAACAAAAGATCTTTTAACCTAGGTCGACTATCGGCTTTATATTAGACCGGAAATAGTCGATCTATTAAAAAGATACTTGACCCGATAGTCGAACGGCCGTTCGACGATCGGCTCAGAAGCAGAGTAGTCGAATCATCGTTCGGCTATTTCTGGCTTCACAAACAACAGGCTTTCGTCATCCAGAGATCGACGATGAGCTCGACTTGTTCGACGATAATCGAACGCCGGTCGATGATCTTCAGACAGATAAGCCATCATCAACCAGAGGTCGACGATAGACTTGATCCGTTCGACGATCTTCGATCATCGTTCGACGATCTTCAAATAAGTTTCAACATAGGCAGATATAGTCACACTTAGTCTCGTCCATTGATCATGCTTAATTGAACTAAAAAAAACAGATGCTTCTGTTCATCTAAAGGCTTGGTGAATATATCACCTCTTTGAAACTCAGTGGATATGAACTCAAGACAGATCTTGTTCTTTTCCACACAATCTCTCAGGAAATGGTGCCGAATCTCAATGTGCTTCGTTCTAGAGTGGTGCACTGGATTTTGTGCAATAGAAATAGCACTGGTACTATCACACATGATTTTGGTGTTCTTGTGTAAGTAACCATAATCCACAAGCTGGTTTTGAATCCACAGGATCTGTGAACAACAACTAGTAGCTGCTATATATTCAGCCTCTGCAGTTAAAGTTGAGACAGAAGACTGCTTCTTACAGAACCAAGAGACCAATCTCTCTCCCAGGAACTGGCAAGTTCCTGAGGTGCTCTTCCTGTCAACTCTGCAACCAGCATAATCAGAATCAGAATATCCAATTAATTCAAATTCTGACTCAGCTGGGTACCAAAGTGCTAGATCTGGACATCCCTTCAGGTATCTCAGGATTCTCTTTAGAAGAATCAGATGAGATTCCTTGGGGTTGACCTGGAATCTAGCACAAAGGCATGTAGCAAACATTATATCAGGCCTACTTGCAGTTAGATATAATAGGGAACCAACAATGGCCCTATAATTCTTTTGATCAACTGGCTTGTCGTGATCATCAGAGTCAATAACTACATTAATAGCCATAAGTGTAGGCATTGCTGAAGCATCAGCCATCCCAAATTTCTTTACCAATTCCTTGGCATATTTGGATTGGGAGATGAAGATACCATCAGCATCTTGCTTAACTTGGAGACCAAGAAAGTAAGACAGCACACCCATACTACTCATCTCAAACTTAGAGTGCATCAGGTCAGAGAACCTTTTGCAAAGTTTGGGATCAGTGGAGCCAAATATAATATCATCTACATACACCTGAACTAACAGGATTGTGTCCTTGTGATGCTTGACGAAAAGGGTTCTATCAACTACTCCCCTAGTAAAGTTGTGCTCTAAGAGGAAACTAGCTAGAGTCTCATACCAGGCTCTGGGAGCTTGCTTTAGTCCATATAGAGCTTTCTGTAACTTAAAAACATATGAGAGCTGAGTTGAAGAAACAAACCCTGGTGGTTGTTCAACAAACACCTCTTCCTTAAGCTCACCATTCAGGAATGCACTTTTGACATCCATTTGGAACACCTTAATCTTCATGTAGGCTGCATAGGCCAAGAAGATCCTTATTGCTTCTAGCCTTGCAACAGGAGCAAAGGTTTGGTCATAGTCTATACCTTCCTCCTGTCTGTAGCCCTGAGCTACAAGCCTAGCTTTATTCCTTACTATAATTCCATTTGCATCCAACTTGTTTCTATACACCCACTTGGTGCTTATGATCAGTTGGCCTTTAGGTCTTGGAACCAAAATCCAAACTTTACATCTCTCAAACTGATTGAGCTCCTCTTGCAGTGTAATGATCCAGTGGGGATCTAGCTCTGCATCTTTAAAGGTGAGGGGCTCAACCTGTGAGAGGAAACAAGCATGCATCACATCCTGTCTTAATTGGTGTCTTGTTTGCACACCAGCTGATATGTCTCCAATCACTTGAGATGTGGGGTGATCTCTAAGTGTGACAATATCAGCAGGTGGGATGTGATCTTCAGCAACAGTTGGGATTAATTCCTCAGGAGGAATTTGATCTACTGTTGGAGGAACAATAACTGCTTCAGCAATGTCTTCATCACTGTCTGATTCAGTGATCTGAAGAGTTGATAGTTGAAGAATTTCTTGAGGGGCATCAGGTACCTGCAATGAACTGGAGGAAGGAGAATTTTCTTTCTCCTTGTAAAACATCTGATGCTCATCAAATGATACATGCACAGATTCTTCAATCTTACAGGTAGATTTGTTATAAACCCTATAAGCTTTGCTTACTTGGGAATATCCAAGCATGATTCCCATTGAAGCTTTTGCTTCAAATTTTCTAATATATTCTTTATTATTATTATGAATATAAACAATACAGCCAAAAACTCTAAAGTAATTAATTTTAGGTTTCTTTCCTTTAAGCAACTCATAAGGAGTTTTACACTTAAGTTTGTGTATCAACTTCTATTCAATACATAATTGGCTGTACTAACAGCTTCTGCCCAATAGGAGAGAGGCATGTTAGCATCTGCCAACAATGTGCTAGCAGCTTCAATGAGTGTTCTATTCTTCCTTTCAACTACCCCATTTTGTTGAGGAGTTCTAGGAGCTGAGAAACTATGTTTGATACCTTCTCTCTCACAGAATTCTTGCATGAGAAGAGAGTCAAACTCAGTACCATGATCACTTCTGATCAAGGCCACATGAGTAGAGTACTCAGTCTGCACACATAGTAGAAAGTCTGTAAGGGCTTTGAAGTTATCAGACTTAGTTCTCAAAAAGAAAACCCAACTGAACCTAGAGAAGTCATCTACAATTACTAATGTGTAATACTTCCCTCCTAGACTCTGTATATTTATTGGGCCAAAAATGTCCAAGTGTAATAGATACAGGATTCTAGGAGAATCACTCTTATTTATAGATTTAAAGGAGTTTTTGGTTTTCTTGCCTAGCTGACAAGCCTTGCATAGGCTCTCCTTCTTGTAGGGGCAAGAAGGTAAACCTCTAACAAGGTTGTGTTTAGATAACCTAGATATATTTTTAAGGTTAACATGACTAAGCCTCTTATGCCACAAAGAATTATTATTAATTGTTACTTCATTAAACAGGCAAATTTCAGAATGAGATGAATTGAAATCTACTAAATAGATATTGCCTATTCTAATACCTACTAAAACAACATTATTATTTAAAGTAATATTACAAGAGGAGTTAGAAAATGAAACCTGGTAGCCAGCATCACATAGCTGGCTGACTGAAATCAAATTATGCTTCAGTCCATTGACATATGCAACTCTCTTGAAAGTAACTGCTCCAATTGTGATCTTGCCATAGCCTTCTGTCTGACCACAGCTTGAGTCTCCAAAGATAACCTTTGGGCCGAGCTTAGCTTTGAACTTTGACAGAAGATCTTTATTTCCTGTCATATGCTTAGAGCATCCACTATCCAAATACCACTTATTTTGAGTGATTGGATAGGCCTTCACCTACAAGACAATTATTTAGACAGTGTGGACCCAGGTAACCTTGGGTCCCTTGTTTTTCACATAAGAAAAACTGGAAATATATGAAAATGCAGGCTGAGGGTGATAACCTAGTGGGTGAGATCTCCTAGGTGGGATTCTCCATGCAGATGATGGGTCAACAAACCTAGGGTTTCTATTTTCATTTAGGTTTCTATGGTACTGATTATGATTTTGAAAATCATGTTGAAATCGTCGATCGACGTTCGACGATGGGCGCTCAGATCGTCGAGCTTCGTTCGACCATTTAGCTTCCGATCGTCGAGCGGCGTTCGACGCTCTTTGCATTTCTTTAAAGAATTTCTTTCTCTTTTCTCTCTTAGCTTTATTTAAGGTTTTATTAACTAGATTTACTTGCTCAGTGTTCTTCATTCCACTAGCTGAAATGAAGTTTACTGGAGTTGAAAGATTATTTTTAAGTAGAACTGGGGGTTCACTAGGAGAAGCTCCTAAGCCTAGTTTGTGATTACCTGACCTAGTGTTAGTCATGCTGGTAATTTCTAACAGCTTAAGGATTCTACCATTAAGTGATTCTTCTAACCTCTTAGACTTAGCTAACTCTATTTTAAGAAATTTAATTTCTTCACTACAAGTAGTGAGATCTTCCTTTAACTTAATATTTTCAGTAGCTATTGATTCTGAGTCAGCTAACCTATTTCTAAGTTCTTTTATTTCCTTTTCAGAGCTAATCAAATCTAAGCATAAGGATTTAAATTCTAATTTAAATTCAGCTGAGGTAAAATCATAAGAAGAAAGTACCTCATCTTCTGTAGGCATCTCTTCATCAGAATCAGAACTCTCTGCAGTAGAGTGGTTGCTGCAGGCATCTATTGCCATTAGGCAAACTTCTTTTTCCTTCTTCTCTTCCTCATCCTCACTGGAGCTTGATGAGGAGGATTCTTCATCAGAATCACTCCAGGTTTCAGCAATGAAACCTCTCTCCTTTTTCTTGTTCTTGTAGGAGGATGGCTTGGAGTGCTTCCTGTGTTGTTCCTTATCTTTTCTCTTTTCTTTGTTCTTCTCCTCTGGACACTCTGGCAAGATATGTCCAGGCTTCCTGCAACCATAACAAATAATTTCTTTAGCAGGAGAGCGATCATACCTTGGTTTGTCTTCATAGCGTGAAGACTTCTTTCTGAACTCCTTTCTCCCCATCTTGAGAAACCTCTTGGCAAACAATGCCATTAGTTCCTCATTAGATTGGCTGCCTTCAGAAGCATCAGCAGCCTTAAGAGCTAGAGATTGCTCTTTTCTTGTTGGAGTGGGGGTCTTTGCTTCAGCTTCTGCTTCCCTTGTCTTCAGCACTTGCTCAAAATACTTGAGCTTGCCGAGGAGGGCTTCAGTGGAGATCTCATTTGTACTTCTGGCTTTCTTGATGGGCCAGATCCTTAGATCCCATGTGCTAGGGAAGCACATAAGAATCTTATCATTGACCTCTGTCAATGATATGTCCTTGTCCAGGGTCCTTAGCTCATTGATGATTGAGCTGAGCCTGGTGTACATGGCTTCAACTGATTCAGCATCAGTTTTCTTGAAGTTCTCATACTGTGAGATCAGGTTGGACCTCCTGTCCTTCCTTTCATCAGCTGAACCAGCTACAATCTGGTTCAGTGTGTCCCATATGGCTTTTGCTGAGGAGCAGTCAGCAACCTTCTGGAATACCTCATCAGACATTGTCTGAGCCAGTATGTTCATTGCCTTGGCATCTGCTATTTTGGCCTTCTTGTACTCATCATTGTAATCTGGAGGAGGCACTGCACTCATATCAGATGATGAGGCAGTAGCAGCAGCAGGTGCTCTTGGGGGACCTGACAAAATAGAAGCAAAGATGCTTTCAACAATAGAATTCATATATAATTTTATCCTTGCCTTCCAGATGCCAAACTTAGCTAAGTTGCATGCTGGAGGTCTGGTGCTAGAATAATCCTTGGACTGGGCCATGATAGTGAATATCTATAAGCTTTGGTATCTATCAGGATCTTGTGACTTAGGTGTTAGCCTATTCAGTCAGTCAATCTCCCTCTGATACCAATTGAAAGTGAAGGGATAGATACTACTCTAGAGGGGGGGTGAATAGAGTTATCAAATTTTGCATTAGACAAAACTTAATGGTCTACCCAACTCCCTTGGAGTGAAGTGCGGAATGAAAAGATTATAGATATTGATTTAACCTTAAAGCCTAACACAAGTGATGTGCACAAACTCAAGGTAACTGTAATTACAGTTAAGGCTTGGAAAACCTAATCAACAACTAGCAATCCTAGTTATATCTATTCACAGCCACAATGCAGGAATTAAACAAGTGAATCCAGACGACACAAGGAAATTTATAGTGGTTCCCCAAACAACTTGGGTACGTCCACTCTTCTACCCACACGGTAGGAATCCACTCAGGTTTTTGATCAGGTGCCCTGCCACCAACAGGATCTGCTTCAGGTAGATCCAGAAACCCTTTAGACTTTTGATCAGGTGTCTAAAAACCAAGCACAGGTTTTTGATCAGGTGCCCTGCCACTAAGGGATACTTTTGAAGGGAGTAATAACCCTGTACAGGAGGGGGAAGAAGGTTAAGATGTCTTCTCTGTTTTACAAAGATTAGAGAAGCACAAAAGCTTGCACTGAGCTAGAAAGCTCTAAAGAATCAAGGCTCCCCACTGGCTCAAAGATGTCCAGGTGAAGTCTTGCTTTAGTGCAAAAAACTCTTCAGAAAACTCTGAAGGAAAAACTACAAGAAGATAATAAATAATAAAATAAAGATCTTCAAGCAGCTATCTTCTTCTTCTTCTTCTTCTTCAAAAGAACTCTGAGTTTGAACTTCCTGAAAGCAGGAGAACTCAGGTTGAAGAAGAGTAGAAGATCTTAACACTTCTCAGTTAGATGGAAATTGTTGAGAGCAGAAGACTTGATCTTGATGAAGGCTTGAATGCTTGAAAATATCTGGATCACTAGTTAGCTATTTGCTAGCTTGAATCCTTCTTCAAAGGGTCCTTTATATAACATCAGCAAGCAACGGCTCTCTTCAGTTTGAATTACTTGTCTTCTTCTGAGACTTGAGACCTGAGCTGTAAATATCAAGAAGACAAAACAATCTCTGCAGCAGAAACATTCTATAAAAGGAATAACCCTTTTTCTAGGAAGATGCAGGAAACAATTTGATAATAAAGTACTAAATAAAGTCATATCAGAAACAAACTCTTTATAGCAAAAAGAAGACTTTTCAGTCTAACGGCTATAAAGGGCTGACAGCAGATAAAGTAATTTATAATGTCAGCTAATAAGACAAACAACTTTATCTAAAAAGATTTGACTCAGGCAAAAAGAATAGAGCAGATATGCCTGGAAATATTATCATAAAACTCAAAACAACTTGCCAGAAAATGTATTAATTAATTAAATATAATAAATAAATACAAAATATAAAGGCAGATAGAAAACATCGAACGACCTTCGGAGATCGTCGACCGACGCACGGAGATCGTCGAACTATCGGGCAGATAGTCGAACGAGCCAGAGAGTCGAACTATCAAAGGAGATAGTCGAACTATCACAGCAGATAGTCGAACTACCAGAAGATAGTCGAACTATCAGATAGTCGACCTATCAACAGATAGTCGAACTATCAGGGCAAAACAGATAGTCGAGCTATCAACAGATAGTCGAGCTATCAGATAGTCGACCTATCAACAGATAGTCGAACTATCAACAACAAACAGATAGTCGACCTATCAACAGATAGTCGAACTATCAGATAGTCGAACTATCAAAGCAGATAGTCGAACTATCAAGCGAGAACAGATAGTCGACCTATCAACAGATAGTCGAACTATCAATGCAGAACGGATAGTCGAACTATCAACAAATAGTCGAGCTATCAACGCAGAACAGATAGTCGAACTATCAACAGATAGTCGAACTATCAAAACCAAACAGATAGTCGACCTATCAACAGATAGTCAAACTATCAGATAGTCGACCTATCCAAGCAGATAGTCGAACTATCAAAGCACACAGATAGTCGAACTATCAACCGATAGTCGAATTATCCACACAGACTGAAAGTCGAACAACTGATAGACGATCGTCGAACAGTTAGTCGACGATAGTCGAGCGGCGTTCGACGATAGTCGAACGAACAAACCACTTAACCAAATTCTCAATCTGGAAAAGTGAGGACTCTACAGCTAGACTACTAACCATTGACCATAGATAATTCTTGGGTCAAGGAGCACAAAGGAGAGGACTAAACTCAAATCAAACTAGGGTACCAACAACTTGTCTTTTTACTTCTTTCACTTTCTTCCTACTCACTTGAGTAGGAAAACTTTGTGTGGGTGCGTGTGTTTTCATTTTTGTAGAGTGCGTGTGTGTGTTTTACTTTCAAGTAGAGTGTGTGCGTGTATGAGATAAATTTACTCCCGCCCACTCATTTGAGCCGGGACTTGCAATTTTATCGCTTTCTCAATTATGAAGAGTGCGTGCGTGTAGGAGATAATTTTACCGCTTTATTTATCGTTTTCTTCAATTAAGAAGAGTGTGTGCGTGTGTGCATTTATTTCCGCCTACTCATTTGAGTAGGGCTTGCTTTATTTAATTTTCTTTATGGTTTTGAAGTGTGCGTGAGTGCCTGCATCAATTTTCCTTCAATTTATCTAATTGTCCTATTTTTCGTGTTTTCTCTTATAATTATTCAGTGCTTAATTTAACACTCACGCTTCACCTAAAAACATAAAGCCGTCCCCATACCGATGAGTGGCTAATCTCTTTTAGCCTTCGGCATCGAAGAGCATTGGGACATAAAAAATGATTTGAAATAATTAAAAAACTTTATTTTTATTTTAATTTAAGGACTTAAGGTTTACCCCGGGTTAACGACGCATAGGACCACATAATCGATGTGTGAGCTCTATTTCCGTTATCCATACGCGACGCCGAGAGGCTGCACGTATGGACCGATCCCCCTTGGGTAAAGAGAACTGCGTACGCCCCCTCGAAAGAGGTGAAACGTAGTTATGCCGGATTGGGTTCCCCACCCAATAGCGGGGTTCTTAGCGTAATGCGGGCGTTAAGGGGAATCCTTCGTCAGACTAACGTTCGGTCGAATAGCCTTAGCGCCCAGGTGAGCGATATCCCTAGACCAAGGTGAGCTCATGTTCTTGGAACCTCCACGGCCAAGTGCCTTTTATTAAATTAAAAACAAAGTTCAATAATTGTTAAGAATTATTTTAGTCTTAATCCGATTCGATGTCGAGCGTTAACCCGTCATCGAACTAACTTAGCAAAATTCTGCTTTCTTTCTTTCCGTTTTAATTAAACAACAAAAAATCCCACCTTACTATTAGTAAGATAATAGTATTCCTGGAAGAGTAGATATAATCAACGCGTCCCCGAGAATAATACGACCTCGGTATTTTCCCGAATACCGAGTACTACTTGCGATAGGTGCACTTGCCTCCTCTCGTTAGAAAACTCGATCTTCTAACCGGCCCGCGGAATCTGACCATTTCGAACCAACCACAGTAGGTCTCTGTTCCGTGGCCATTAAGTTTTTGGCGCCGTTGCCGGGGAGCACGGTAGTTATATTGAATCCGGGACTCTATTAATTTTACTTTATTTTCAAATAAAAAAAAAATTTATACAAAAAAAATCCTTCCCCCTTTCGTTTTTTTAGGGTGCATGACCCGTGGACAACCTTCGAGTTCTGAAAATCATGAATTTGACCCCTAGATCGACCGCTCTCTTGCGCGTATCCGATCTCTCCGTCAAATTCCCTTTTTAGACCCCGCAGAATCTATCGGAGAACCCCCTTCTTCTTCTATGGCCGACCCGAATAATGCCCAACCGGCCGAGCGTACTATGTCTTACTACGCTCGGCCCAACTTGGATGATACGGGGTCGAGTATTGTTCGGCCCGCTGTGGCCAACAATAATTTTGAAATTAAGTCAAGTGTGATTCAAATGATCCAAAATGCCGTGCAGTTCGACGGACTGCCGGATGAGGACCCCAATAATCACTTGTCTAATTTTCTTGAAATTTGCGATACTTTTAAAATTAATGGCGTCACTGATGACGTCATTCGTTTGCGCCTTTTTCCCTTCTCTCTTAAGTCCAAGGCTAAGGCGTGGTTACTCTCCCTCCCGCGGGGATCCATCACGTCCTGGGCGGAATTGGCTGAGAAATTCCTTACGAAGTATTTTCCGCCCGCGAAAACTGCAAGACTGCGGGCGGACATATCTTCGTTCGTCCAAAACGACTCCGAGTCTCTTTACGAGACTTGGGAACGCTTTAAGGAGTTCCTCCGCCGGTGCCCGCACCACGCTCTGCCAACGTGGTTGCAGGTACAAATTTTTTATAATGGACTGAATAGTCAGACGCGTCAAATGATTGACGCGGCTGCCGGGGGCACTCTGAACAATAAGACCCTCGAGGCTGCCCAGGCCTTTTTCGAGGAAATGGCGGTGAACGCCTACCAGTGGAATGTCCCACGGGCACGCCCTAAGCAGGCGGGCATTTTTGAAGTGGATGCCACTGCTCAGCTAGCCCTCCAAGTGGAAAGGCTAACTAAGCAGGTGGCGGAGATGTCTGTTGCCTCCTCCACTCCGCCTTGTTTTCTCCCCCCCTCTAACGTCTGCGTAGTCGACGAATTCGTGGACTACATGGGAAATCCGGTGCATCCCTCATTTCAAAACAACCCTTATAGTAGCCACTATAATCCGGGTTGGAGGAACCATCCGAATTTCTCCTGGAGCAACCCGAACAACGCGCAGCGTCCCCCTCCCCCTCCTTTTGCGCCAACATTTCCTCCTCCCCCTCCTATGAAGCCATCCCCGGTGGAGGAAAATTTTAATCGTTATGTCGCGTCCAACGAGTCCAATATCCGGAACATCACCGAATCGCTAAAAAATTTAGAACTCCAGGTTGGACAGCTGGCGCGACTTATGTCTGAACGCGCCCTGGGGGCACTGTCAGGGAACACGGAGTCCAATCCAAGGGAAACCGCCAACGCTATAAGCCTCCGTAGTGGTAAGGAGGTGGTCGATCCAAAACGGATCGATCCTCAGGTACATATTTCACCTCCGACCCCTCTTCCCTCTTCTTCGATTACGCAACCCTTATCGATTTTTAACGATAAAACTATTTTAAACAAGGCGTTGCCCTACCCGCATAAGTTAGATAATGAGCGAGTAAACGCGCAATATGAAAAATTTATTTTATTACTTAAACAAATTCATATTAATGTTCCTTTTTGCGAGGCTATCTCGCAAATGCGTAAATATGCGAAATTTTTAAAAGAACTACTTTCTAATAAACGCAAACTCGAGGATATTTCGCATATATCTCTCAACGCTGTCTGCTCGGCGGCTCTTACTAGTAAATTGCCCTTAAAACAAAATGACCCGGGAAGGTTCTCCATCCCGTGCCTTTTTGGCGATGTATTAGTAAAATACGCCTTGGCAGACTTAGGCGCGAGCATTAATTTGATGCCGTTCTCGCTCTTCCTGCGTTTAGGTTTGGGTACTCTTGCTCCTACCAATATGCGCATCCAACTAGCGGATCGCTCGGTTAGGTTCCCCATCGGGGTTGTTGAGGATGTCCTTGTCCGAGTAGACAAGTTCACCTTCCCGGTGGACTTCGTCATCTTGGACATCGAGGAAGACGCCAACGTACAAATAATACTTGGTCGCCCTTTCCTCGTGACCTCTTGTGCGTTAATTGATGTAAGTAATGGTCAGCTTCTCCTTCGGGTAGGAGACGACCAAGTTACTTTTTCGATTAACTCCTCTATGGAAGACTCGTCGCCGAGCGACGATTTCTGCTATTCTTTAGATTCTTTTTATGGAGATTGTTCTTCTCCAGTTTTCGAGTCCGAATTTTTAAACGAAAATATTTTTTCGCTCGAAAATTTTTATTGCGATGAGGACGAGTCTACGAACATGCCTTTTGAACCAATTGGTTCAAAAGACATTAGCACTAAAACCTCACTAGAAGAACCGCCCATCCTGGAACTCAAACCATTACCCGAATCCCTAAAATACGCCTTTTTGGGGAAAAATGATACACTCCCGGTAATCATTTCTTCGTATTTAAGCGATTCGGAGACCTCCGATTTATTGGAGGTTTTGCTTAAACATCGCCACGCAATTGCGTGGCAAATTTCTGACCTAAAGGGGATTAACCCTTCTTTCTGCACTCACAAAATTTTCTTAAACGATAATTGCCGCAAAACCATTCAGCCGCAGCGGCGTCTTAACCCAAACATGAAGGACGTCGTGAAAGCTGAGATAATTAAATTATTAGATGCGGGGATTATTTATCCCATTTCTGATAGTTCATGGGTTAGTCCCATTCATGTCGTGCCCAAGAAGGGCGGTCTAACCGTAGTGGCGAATGAGCACAACGAGCTCGTCCCAACTCGTACTGTTACGGGTTGGCGGGTGGTCATCGATTACCGCAAACTTAATGATGCCACCCGCAAAGACCATTTTCCACTACCGTTCCTTGACCAAATTCTTGAGCGTCTTTCCGGTCATCCTTTTTATTGTTTTCTCGACGGTTTATCGGGGTTTTTCCAAATCCCTATTTCCCCCGAAGACCAAGAGAAAACAACTTTTACTTGCCCCTTTGGCACCTTCGCCTATCGAAGAATGCCATTTGGCCTCTGCAATGCGCCGGCTACATTCCAAAGATGTATGCTAGCAATCTTTGGCGAGCTAGTAGAAGATATTATGGAAATATTTATGGATGACTTTTCTGTATTTGGATGCTCATTCCCGGATTGTCTTCGTAATCTCGATCGTGTCCTCCAGCGATGCGAGGACACGAATCTTGTTTTAAATTGGGAAAAGTGTAACTTTATGGTTCGAGGAGGTTTGGTCCTCGTCCATAAGATTTCGATAAAGGGGATAGAGGTCGATAAGGCCAAAGTTGAAATCATAGAAAAACTTCCTCAGCCGACAAACATAAAATCCATTAGGAGTTTCTTAGGCCACGCGGGCTTTTATAGGCGCTTCATTCAAGATTTTTCAAAAATAACAAAGCCGCATACTCACCTCTTAGAAAAGGAATCACCTTTTGTCTTTAGTAGCGATTGCGAGTCTGCTTTTAATTTTATAAAACAAAAACTTATCAATTCTCCGATTCTAGTGGCCCCTAATTGGTCCCTTCCGTTCGAAATCATGTGCGACGCTAGTGATATTGCCTTAGGCGCCGTTCTTGGCCAACGCGTAGAAAAACATTTTCATCCTATTTATTACGCTAGCAAGACGCTCACGTCCGCACAAGTGAATTACACGACGACGGAAAAGGAACTCTTAGCCGTCGTTTTCGCTTTCGATAAGTTTCGCTCGTACCTTACGCTATCTAAAGTTATCATTTTCACCGATCCCTCCGCCCTTAAATATCTATTAACTAAAGCCGACGCGAAGCCCCGCCTTCTTCGATGGATTCTCCTCTACAAGAGTTTGACTTGGAGATCCGAGATAAGAAGGGCGCGGAGAATCTAGCGGCAGACCACCTCTCCCGTTTAGAAAATCCGGGTGCGGAAGCGCTCGTCGAATCTGAAATAAATGACAGATTCCTCGAGGAATGCCTTCTCGCCATTCGTTCATCTTCGTCATCTTCGCCTTGGTTCGCAGATTTTGCGAACTACTTAGTCGCGCGGGTACTTCCAAAGATTTTTCAAGTCATCAAAAGAAGAAATTCTTTTCCGACTTGAAAATTTTCTTTTGGGATGACCCATTTCTTTTCCGTATCTGCGCGGACCAAGCGGTTCGAAGATGCGTCGCGGGAGTGGAGTGCACACAAATCTTGAGGCACTGCCACGAGGGTCCAGCCGGGGGGCACTATCAAGCCAACCGGACCGCTAGGAAGGCGCTAGAGGCGGGCTACTTTTGGCCCACTCTCTTCAAAGACGCGCACAATTTTGTGCGCGCATGCGATAGCTGTCAGCGGTCGGGTAACATCTCACGTCGCGACGAGATGCCCCAAAATATGTTTTTAGAATGCGAAGTTTTCGATTTATGGGGCATAGATTTTGTTGGCCCCCTACCTCCTTCTTATAAAAATATGTATATTTTAGTAGCGGTCGACTACGTATCACGGTGGGCGGAAGCGCAAGCTCTCCCCACCAACGATGCGCGAGTCATCGTTACATTTCTAAAAAAATTATTTTCTCGCTTCGGCACGCCTCGCGCTATTGTTAGTGATAGGGGAACGCATTTCTGTAACGCTCTAATGGCTAAGACGTTAGCTAAATACGGAGTCACGCACAAGCTTGCCACCCCCTACCACCCGCAAACAAGTGGCCAAGTTGAGGTAGTAAATCGAGAGATCAAACGCATATTAGAAAAAACCGTTTCACTTAATAGGAAAGATTGGTCCGCTAAGCTCGACGACGCGTTATGGGCGTATCGTACGGCGTACAAAACCGCTACTGATTGTACCCCGTTTCGATTAGTCTATGGCAAAGCGTGCCATTTACCCATAGAACTGGAGCACCGCGCACTTTGGGCATTAAAACTCTTAAACCTCGACTCTAACTTAGCCGCTCAGAATAGAAAACTGCAACTAAACGAGCTCGATGAATGGCGTGCGAACGCTTACGAGAGCAATAAGTTCTATAAGGAGCGTTCTAAGTTTTATCACGATCGAAAAATTAAAACCCCCAAAATTTTTTCTCCGGGCGATCTAGTCCTTCTTTACAATTCACGTCTTAGGCTTTTCCCGGGTAAGCTAAAATCGCGATGGTTCGGCCCCTTCAAGGTTGAAGAGGTTTGGCCATATGGGACCATACTCATCTCCCACCCCGAAAAAGGCACTTTTAAGGTGAACGGTAATCGGTTAAAGTCTTATATAGCGGGCGACCCTGTGATTAGTAGGAGCGAAACCATAACCCTTCTCCATATATAAACCCGCCACTATAGTCAAGCTACGCGACTATAAACAAAGCGCTCCTGGGAGGCACCCCACGTCTATCTTTTTTACGTCTTTATTTATTATGTTTTCTATTTTTCTAATAAATGCAGGGTTTCTAATGGTCTTCCCCGAGCGCGGATCAGGGACGTCTTCTGCCCTCCTCTTTTTCCTTTTTTGTACATATACCTGCTGTCTTGTTCCTCATGCTTAGCATACAACATTGGGGACAATGTTGGATCTAAGTATGGGGATGTTTTCGTATTTTCGTACTTTCTTTTTCAATTAAAACAAAAAAAAAAACAAAAAAAAATACATATAACACAAAAAAATCAAAAAAAAATTTAATTAAAATTTTTTTGAAGTTTCATTTTTGAAACTTTGACTTATTTTTAACTCGGTCCGCGAGATTCGGCTCATCGAGCCACCCACATAACGAGTCATCTCGCGGCTACCTAGTTTATATTTTTGTAAATATTCTTGTAAATATTTTTGTAAATAATTTTTGTAAATACTTTTTGTAAATATTCTTTCTCTTTCCCCTCTCCCTTTTTCCCTCTCATCCTTGTAAATATTTTTTCTTTTTCCCAAATTTTTGTAAATAGAATGAAAATTTCAGTAAAAATACAAAAAAATTCACAAAACTTAAAAATCCAAAAAAAATTTATTTTCGCATTTTTTCTTTCTTTTTAGTATGTATATATTAAAGATATAAATACAAAAATACAAAAAAAAAGCTTAACTTCAAAAAACAACAAAAAAAAATTTTTATGTAAGTTTTGAAACAAATAAATCAAACATTTCATTCTTAAGTTTCTTGTTATCCAAAACTTTCATTTTGAGTTTATTTATATGCGAATTTGATCAATTCTTTCTTCACTATTCGTTTGTTAATTATAGATTGAAAAATCTAAATAGCCGGGGTTAAGTTTTAAAGAATTTATTATACTTTGTTAAAAAATAGGGAACTCGTTTTAGGCACTACTTCTAATTTTTCATAGATAGGAGCATGTGTACCATGTTAGAAAATAACGACTATAGAATTCAATTATGCTTGCTTTTAGCTTTCTGAAAAATTGGAACGTACAATTTATAAAGGTTGCTCTCAATTATTTTTCAATTAAAAATCTAGTTCTCTTTTCTCCCCTTACCTATCATAACCTACTCGGTATGATAAAAATATTTCCTCAAAAAGATCTTATGTCAATGGGAATAAGATTTCATTCCGTAAACATAGGCACCCAATAAATTAAAAGATTATACGTTACGGAGTAAGAGGATAAAATTCATTACTTCAACACATATACATTGGGTTATTTTTATTTATGAAGAAGAAAAAATTATATGTTAAGGAAAATAAGATTTCGTTTTCCTTTAACATCCAAATCAAAAAAAATTGGAGGTTCGAGAAAAAATAACCTCGCCTCAAAATCCAAGCATCTTCATAAACCAACATCAACCCCCCTTAGCCAATTTCATGACTCTAGAATTAATTCAAAAATATTTTTGAGAGCATAATTCGTAAATTGCATTATTTCCGATAACACTCCTATAAGCTAAAGTTCGTATAACTCCAAACTATTTTCTATTAATCTAACCAATACAATTATTGCTTTCTATTTGATTACATCAAGAAGTCTTTTGGCCAAAACTTTTGCCCTGTTTAAATCATCTAAATAATTTTAGGACTTAACTCTTATACTCCGTATATTTTTATTTGATCTCTCTTATAATTAATTTAGCGGTAGCAGAACTTAGGGTTTTTTATTATTCCTTATAAGGTCACCTCAAACTTTTGCTCTGGAATAGCAAAAGCTTAAGTATGGGGGTGTTTGATGAGTTGTAAATATACCTATATTTTCGTATTTTATTTAAGTCAATTTTGTTTATTTTTTGTCTTTTTTATTAGTTTTATTCAATAAATAGCTTATTTTTGTAAATAATATTTCTAACGTAGCTTTATTTTTATTCCAGAAAAATTTCAGAAAAATTCCAGAAAAAGTCAAAATGTTGACTGACACGCCCGTGTCACATGACCGACACGCCCGTGTCATGCCCTCGACGATCGCCGAACACAGGTGCCAGCTCGACGATCGGCGATCATCAAACCCAGCTCGACATGCCCGTGGCAAGGTGTGACACGGGCGTGACCTTGCCACCTGGCCCGACGTGACGCGCGCGACTTTGCAGCCGGACCGCGCCCAGATCGACCTCCCCGACACGCCCCAGTCACGCCCGTGACTGACACATGTCACGCCCGTGACCTAGGGCGTGACCGCCACGTTTTCAGCCGAAGTCAACTTTCCAGTCAAGTCACCCGATCAGCTCATGAATAGTGTCGACACGCCCCCCTGTCACGCCCTAGTCACGGGCGTGACCAACCCGAAAATTTGTCTATAAATAAGAGCTTCCAGGAAGCTTATTTTGTCCACTTTTTTGACCACTTTGCTTAGGGGAGGTGCTGCCCATTTGGATTCCATACTTATGTAAGGAGAATTTCTCCCCCCTCTCTCTCTCTCTTAGTTTGTATTAGGGTTTTTACTTTAATAAAATTTGAATTTTTCTCTCTTAATTAGTATGAAAAATCCATTTGAATGCGCCTACTTAAGCAATTTTTCGTTCATCTTTTTGTATTTCTTTTATGTTTTCATCTTTTTAGCATTCATAACTTAGTTAGATTTAGGATTTATTGGCATTTCTAGCCGTTGTGCCGTCCATCTAGTTTTCATTTTCCGCACTTTTTAGCTTTAGCTTTTTCTTCTTTATCATTTTTATTCATATAGGTTTTATAAACCCCCCCCCCTAAAAGTGTTCGTTTTTATTTTCTTTAACTTAGGCTCTTAGGAATGTAAAACTTCTCGTTCCTTTTTAGTTTTATTCTCACTTTTTTGGAGGTTTTATAAAAACTTACGAATAAAAATGTAGTCGTTACAATTTTTCGCTCACTTCATTTTAACTTTTTAATTTCAAAACTTTTAGTCCGGTTAATTTTTATTTCATCTTTTTATGCATTTCTACCGCATTCTAGCGGTAGAAATGCAGTTGTATTAATTTTTTGAGTACTTCCATTTTGCATTTATTTGCAAAACAATTTCGCTCAGTTAATTTTTATTTTCACTTTTTATGCATTTCTACCGCATTCTAGCGGTAGAAATGCAGTCGTTTTAATTTTCTGAGCACTTTGTTTTTCTTATTTTTGCAAGTGTGTGTGCATGTATGAGTTAGGTTTTTCTGCTTTATTTCATTTCTGTAGAGTGCGTGTGTGCGTATGCATTTATTTCCGCCTACTCGTTAAGAGTTAAATGGCGCTCTGCTTTCATTTCCCGCCCACTCGTTTGAGTGGGACTTGTCTTTTTACTTCTTTCACTTTCTTCCTACTCACTTGAGTAGGAAAACTTTGTGTGGGTGCGTGTGTTTTCATTTTTGTAGAGTGCGTGTGTGTGTTTTACTTTCAAGTAGAGTGCGTGCGTGTATGAGATAAATTTACTCCCGCCCACTCATTTGAGCCGGGACTTGCAATTTTATCGCTTTCTCAATTATGAAGAGTGCGTGCGTGTAGGAGATAATTTTACCGCTTTATTTATCGTTTTCTTCAATTAAGAAGAGTGTGTGCGTGTGTGCATTTATTTCCGCCTACTCATTTGAGTAGGGCTTGCTTTATTTAATTTTCTTTATGGTTTTGAAGTGTGCGTGAGTGCCTGCATCAATTTGCCTTCAATTTATCTAATTGTCCTATTTTTCGTGTTTTCTCTTATAATTGTTCAGTGCTTAATTTAACACTCACGCTTCACCTAAAAACATAAAGCCATCCCCATACCGATGAGTGGCTAATCTCTTTTAGCCTTCGGCATCGAAGAGCATTGGGACATAAAAAATGATTTGAAATAATTAAAAAACTTTATTTTTATTTTAATTTAAGGACTTAAGGTTTACCCCGGGTTAACGACGCATAGGACCACATAATCGATGTGTGGGCTCTATTTCCGTTATCCATACGCGACGCCGAGAGGCTGCACGTATGGACCGATCCCCCTTGGGTAAAGAGAACTGCGTACGCCCCCTCGAAAGAGGTGAAACGTAGTTCTGCCGGATTGGGTTCCCCACCCAATAGCGGGGTTCTTAGCGTAATGCGGGCGTTAAGGGGAATCCTTCGTCGGACTAACGTTCGGTCGAATAGCCTTAGCGCCCAGGTGAGCGATATCCCTAGACCAAGGTGAGCTCATGTTCTTGGAACCTCCACGGCCAAGTGCCTTTTATTAAATTAAAAACAAAGTTCAATAATTGTTAAGAATTATTTTAGTCTTAATCCGATTCGATGCCGAGCGTTAACCCGTCATCGAACTAACTTAGCAAAATTCTGCTTTCTTTCTTTCCGTTTTAATTAAACAACAAAAAATCCCACCTTACTGTTAGTAAGATAATAGTATTCCTGGAAGAGTAGATATAATCAACGCGTCCCCGAGAATAATACGACCTCGGTATTTTCCCGAATACCGAGTACTACTTGCGATAGGTGCACTTGCCTCCTCTCGTTAGAAAACTCGATCTTCTAACCGGCCCGCGGAATCTGACCATTTCGAACCAACCACAATAGGTCTCTGTTCCGCGGCCATCAAGTGTTTCGCGAATATTTGGACTGGTTCGTAGTCGTCTTTATCGATGACATATTGGTGTATTCCAAGTCGGAAGCGGAGCACGAGTCGCACTTGCGGACAGTGTTGCAAGTATTGAGAGAGAACCAGCTTTATGCGAAGTTCTCCAAGTGCGAGTTCTGGTTGGAGAAAGTGGTATTTCTAGGTCATGTGATTAGTGGGGATGGGGTGGCGGTAGATCCAACGAAAGTAGAAGCCATCAGAGAGTGGCCAGTTTTGAGGACCGTGGCGGAAGTCCGAAGTTTTCTTGGACTAGCCGGGTACTACCGAAGGTTTGTGGAAAACTTTTCGCGGATAGCTCTACCCCTCACTTCACTAACTCGCAAGGATCAGAAGTTTGTATGGACTCAAGAGTGTAATCAGGCGTTTGAAACCCTGAAGGAAAGGCTAATGACGGCGCCAATCTTAAGTATACCAAAGGGGATCGAAGGGTTCCAAATTTTCAGCGACGCATCCGGATGCGGTTTAGGGTGCTTGTTGGTGCAGCATGGTAGTGTGATAGCTTTTGGGTCGAGGCAGCTGAAGCCTCATGAGAGAAATTACCCCGTCCATGATTTGGAGTTGGCGGCGGTAATTTTTGCTTTGAAGTTATGGAGGCACTACGTTTATGGTGCAAAGGTGGAGATCTTCACGGACCACAAGAGTCTGAAGTATCTCCTAGATCAGAAGGACCTAAATATGCGGCAGCGCAGGTGGGTCGAGTTCCATGGGGACTACGAGGTGGCGATTCAGTACACGCTAGGGAAAGCCAATAAGCTGGCAGATGCTTTGAGTAGGAAATACTCGGGGCAAGGAAATTGGATTGAAGCTCACGATGAGCGGTTAAGGCGGGACTGGGAGTCCCTTGGTTTGGAATGTGTGGCAAGAGGCGAGTCTAGCGTGGCTCGACTAAATTGGATTGAGATGCAGAGTGACTTATGCGATCATATTCGGGAAGCGACCCGTGTAGATGCGGAGTTCCAACCTTTCGTGGAGGAAGCTCAAAAGGGCGAAGGTAGCGCCTGGGAGATGGTTGATGGGATTCTGAGGAAGGGCGGAAGAATTTGTGTACTGCAGTTCGGCAAGCTCCGCGAGGAGTTAATGTTTGAGCCCCACTTCACTAAGTACTCCATTCACCCGGGTAGTACAAAGATGTACTTGGATTTGAAAAAGTCCTATTGATGGCCTGGGATGAAGCGGGACGTAGCTTTGTGTGTGAGTCGGTGCCAAACATGTGCCTTGGTGAAGGCCGAGTGTCATAAGCCGGGCGGGTTCTTGTAGCCTCTTCCAATCCCTGAATGGAAATTTGATGACATCTCCATGGATTTTGTGCATGGGTTGCCTAGATCGCAGCAGGGTAATGATGTCATTTGGGTGATTGTGGACCGCTTGACCAAAGTGGCACATTTCATCCCAAACCGAAGGAGGACGGTGTGGAAAAGTTGGTGGAGTTGTACGTCTGCCATATTGTACGACTTCATGGGATTCCGAAGAGTATAGTCTGCGACCGGGATGGACGTTTCACGTCAAAGGATTGGCGGTTGGTGCAGAAGAGCTTGGGCACAAAACTCAAGTTCAGTACGGCCTTTCATCCTCAAACTGATAGGCAAACTGAGAGAACGAACCATACATTGGAAGATATGCTAAGGATGTGTACTCTCGACTTCGGTAAGAAGTGGGAGGATCACCTATTCATGGTGGAGTTTGCTTATAACAATAGTTACCAAGCTAGTATTAAGATGGCGCCATACGAAGCTCTGTATGGGAGGCAGTGTCGAACACCGATGTCTTGGACAGAGGCGGGAGACACCAAGCTTTTGGGGAAAGAAGTGGTAGCCGACGCTAGTGAGCTAGTGCGGACCATCCAAGAGTGCATGAAGGTAGCTCAAGATCGGCAGTCGAAGTATTTCAATGCTCGCCACAGGCATGTGGAATTCGCTGTGGGCGACTGGGTTTATCTTAAGATCAAGCCGTTCAACGGCATTTCGCGAATTCGCCGACTCAAGAAGCTGAGTCCGAGATTTTTGGGACCATTCAAGGTCATCGAGCGAGTGGGAGAGACAGCGTTCCGGTTGGCGTTGTCCACAGAGCTAAGTGGATTGCATGACGTTTTTCACGTCTCCGTCCTGAGGAAAGCTTTGTTAGAATCCAGCGTGGTGATTGAGCCGACGGCGGTGCCGGTAGAGGAAGACTTAAGGACGCGAGTTCGTCCAATCGGGATAGAAGACTCAGAGGTTCGGCAATTGCGGAACAAGGAGGTCAGACTCGTAAAAGTTCGTTGGGACAACTGTGGCTGCGAGGAGCTCTCATGGGAGCGAGAGCAGGCCATGCTGGAGGAGTACCCCGAGCTTTTCTCCTCAGGTACCGTTTAGTTTTGTTTACCTTCCATGTTTTAAATTTCGGGACAAAATTCTTGTAAGGGGGGAGAATTGCAACACCCCAAAACTTGGAAGGGGAATCGACGGCGTCATTTTAGCCAAGTTTGGGTTTTGGAGTAGGAGACACGGGCATGTCAAGGGCGTGACACGGGCATGTCAGGGCGTGGTCGACCGCGGAGCTTATGGTCGATGTTTTGAGGGTCGACGTTCGTCGAGCTCAGGAACACAGCCTGGGACATGGGCGTGTCCCTAGCCGTGTCCTTCTCGGGCTGTTTGCAGGATTTATTCTGCTAGGTGTGACACGGGTCACGACACGACCTTATCGGGTCTAACACATGCGTGTCGAAGACAGTGTCTTTGGCCATGTCTTTGGTCGTGTCCTTCTCTGACTGGGAAGGTTGGTCGGTGGGGGGCGTGACACGGGTCTCGACACGGGCGTGTCAAAGGCGACACGGGCATGTCGGAGGCCGTGTCAACGGCCGTGTGCTGGTTTTCGAATCGGTCGAGACGGCGAATGGTTGACACGGCCCTGCACACGGCCGTGTGCCAACCCGTGTTCGGCCCATATTTTGTTATTTTGGGTACCGATCGTGGCCGTCTGTTTCTTTGGTATGATATCCAACGGTGGGGAGCCTCCCTGGGCGGTTTAAGGCCGGGAATAGGGTTTCAAACCCTCATTTTCCATTTGGCTTTATCTCTCTTGATTCTAGAGAGAAGGGAGAGCAAGGAGGAGGAAGAAGGCCAAGTTCCGGCCGCCGGCGAAGCTTCGGAGGTCCGTTTCGCGAGCGGAGTTCAGATCCGCGAAGGTGGGAGCGTTGCGGTGGTTTTCAACAGAGCAAATCTTCTCCATGGCTAGGAAGAGGGGACGGAAGGTAATGACACTTCTCCTCTCGGTTTTTAGGATTTAGGATGCATGAATAACATCCCCTTCCTTTCGTATTTTGAGCACCGAATCTCTCAAATGAGAGGGATTCGTGTAGCCTAGGTTCAAGAGGAAGCTCTGGGTTGAGTATGTTCATCCCGGCATGCTTTGCATTAGAGATCCGCTCCGTTAGCGGATTAGGAATTGTGGGTGAAGCCATGGTCGCGACTGTTAGTCCGACCCGGTGATGTTGCATAGCGAGCTTCGGGGATTCGGTAGAAATCCGTTGCGGCAATACGCCATTGTATGTATGTGTTTCCCCCCTTATATTTGAGTGAGTACTCGTGGTCGGAACCGGACAAGGTTAGCTCCGCGTTGTACGATAGATGGTTTCCTTAGAGCACGGGAAAGAAACGGTGCGAATGGTGATTGGGGTGGGGAAACCTTTGTTTGTGCTGTGCAAAGGCGCGGCTATTTCTCCATGGTCGGCTGGCTATACCGTTACGCGCAAGTCATGTGGGGAAAGTATCGCGGCGAGACTAGCCCCTTGTGTGGGACTGACGAGAATGTCGAGCGGAGGGCAAGCCCGGGCAATGTGGCCATGAGCGGGTGGGGTCCAGCAAGGCTTCTTAGAATCGGTTAGTGTGAGACGGAACCCTGACGTGTGAAGTCATAATGTGCGGGCAAGCCCGGGGTATATGACCCTTGTGCGGGTGGGGCCTTTGCGAGGTTCCGTGTGACGGCGTGTGTGCCATTAGGGACATGGTGGTTCCCTTGTGTTTGCGGCTTTAAGCCAATGGGGAAACAGAAGTACCCAGTGTTTGATGTTGTGCTAGATGCATACGAGCTAGGGTGCCTTGGGTGAAACACGGGTTGCATTCATGTTGCATAGTAGGCCCCTTTCACTTTGTACAAAACATATAGAACATGTATGCTGTATGAGACATCCAAGCCTGTTTTACCGCTTTATTATATATACTCTTTTGGTATACGAAGTGCTAACTTGCAGGTGGAGTGGTACCCCGGGGTCCGTTAGGGACGGCCGGGAGGAGATGTGTTTGTTACACAGTAGAGGTCAGCCTTTGCTGACCCACATTACTTCAAATCCTTACAGGGCAAGGATCGCATGCAGGAGCTAGCGCGCCGGGCGAAAAGCCCTAAGCCTCATGAAGTGTTGCTGTGCTTGACTATTTTCTTTTCCTCGTTTTGCTGCTGTTGTTTGACTATGTCCTGTTTGCATGCCGAGGTAGCCTAGGGGTGCTTGGCACTTTTTATATTTGGACTTATTGTGTGTAAGGCCTTAAGGCCATTTGATACTCTTCTGTTAGTGGATAACTTCTGTCTGTTAGTGTTCTGTTTCCGCTGTGTTTGTCTGGAGTTTTGAGATTGGGTAGTTTTATATCATCTTTTAATACTAAAGCTGTGGCGTCCGTATGTTGTGGGGCCCCAGCCGGACCCAAATTATATGGTCTTTACAGGGGAGGTGTTACAGTGTAGAGCCTTTTCCGATGAATAATGGATTTCCGACCAATGATTTTTACATGACATTCCTTACACGCCCTCCCCCCCCCCAACACGGGCATGTCCCATGGCGTGAACACCAACATACAG
This sequence comes from Platanthera zijinensis, assembly GCA_039513925.1. Lineage (NCBI taxonomy): Eukaryota > Viridiplantae > Streptophyta > Magnoliopsida > Asparagales > Orchidaceae > Platanthera > Platanthera zijinensis. Next base: position 101,491,781 of record CM077096.1, on the reverse strand, counting down.
AAGCAATCATCATTCACGCCTGAATCCAGTGCCCGAGGTCAACTCTGTACTTGACACGCCCCCCTAACATGCCCTCCCCTTGGTTTCATAGGGGGAGTGACCCAGATAGTTTCTTTCCTATAAATACCAGGCCATTCCAAGCATTCCAGAATAAGTTTTTAGGAGAGTGGATGTGCTGCTAGTTTTATTTTCAGTTTTTTGTGTTTTTTTATGTTTTTGCTCTCTCTCCTCCATTTCTAGTTTTAATTTTCATACAATGTACTTTACTTACTTGTAATCTCTTTTTATTAGCATTTTAGTCGTGATTAGCTCTATTTTCATGCACTTGTAATGTCCATTTGGTAGTTGTAATCGCTTTTGTTCTTAATGCATTTTAGTTAGCTTTCTCTCTATCTCTCTCTTTAATTTTCATGCACCTTTGTTATTTACCCCTCTCTTTTTCTTTTACCATGATTAATCAATCCTCATTTGTACTCAATCGCGATGATCTGAGAATGAGTCGATCAGGTTATGATGTTTTAGCTTTCTTTTTCTTCTAAAAGTAACTACCTTTAATTTACTCTTTGTTTTTATTTAGTGGGACTATATTGCCGGTATATAGTTTCCATTTGGGTTTTCATTCTTAGTTAGCCTAGAGGCTCGTAGATTGAATAAATCCCCCAAGAGTAAAGAGATTTGCATGCACCCCTCGAGAGAGGAAGACGTTAAATCACCCAGATTGTAGTGAAATACAATAGCGGGGTTCACTACGTAAAGCGAGCTTTTGGTCTTCGATTTGGACGAGAGTTCATTCGGACCTTTCTAAACTCAGTTTGTCCTGACCTTTAGAGAAGCGTGTTCATGCTTCGGAAACCTCCACGGTCAAGGTCTTTTACTTTATTTAGAATTAGTTAGTTATTTTATTTTTATTTTCTTATTTCAAAGTGATTCAAGATTGAGTACTCCCCTTTATTATTAGCTCTAAACTTTTATTTCTACAAGAAATTTAGCTTTCTTTTTAGCTTAGTAATTTTGTTCCTATTTTTAGTTAAGCAAATTAATCTTAAAAATCATTTGATAAAATAATAGCGATCTCCTCAAAGTATAAGTAATCATTACTCCCCAGGGAAATATGACCTTGATATTAATCTTTAGTATCCTATACTATAAACGATAGGTTACGCTTGCCTTTATCAGATATAGAATCGAAGAATATTATCAACATCCACCACATCCACCTTCTCTTCTCTTTAACACCTCTTCTCCACCTTTGCGATTCTCAGTATCAGAGATGTGACCTCCTGGCTACTCCCGAATAATTCCTCACTCCTTCCAATCCCTTTACGAACTCCTCGAAGATGAAATTGTGTGACGCCCCCGTATCCACCAAGGTGAGGGCAGGTTTGCCGCACACCATGACTATTCCTATTAATTTAGATGTGGTTAGGTGACTAAACCTACGGTTTTATTTCATAGTACGCTACGGTTGTTTGTTGTTTCAAATATTCCAAAAGTAAAAAACAACATAAAATTTACAGCATTCCTACAATTAGCCTACCCGGGTCCCGAGGTGGAGCCAAGTCCAGAGCATACACCTGCTCCCTTTCTTGCCTCCGATCTTTGCCCTGGAAACCACGTACTCTTCCACGGCCTTAGACTGCAAAATACTGAGCGGGCGGGGCAGCCTGTGGTGCCGGTAGTGGTGCCCCTCTCATGGGGAAATTTCTTCGAATGTGACCTACCTGATGACAATTGTAGCACTCGGGCGGCGGAAGTGCCACACCTCAAGACCTTTGTATCTCCTGCATCTGAAGGGGTCGAGGGGCCAATACCACCGGCAACCTCGGCTCCTATCTCACCACTTGGAGGGGTTAGTCCTCTACCCTTCTCTCATAAGCAAAGCGGCTCCTCCACTGATCATTCCTACCTCCCCGACACTGATCCTCAATTGGCCTCTTCAGGCCTCGAGTCGGGTGCCATATAGCCTACATCCTCTTTGCCATCTCTAGAATCAGAGGTATAGTTCAATTGTATATAATCAAAAGAGCATCTCTCAGGTCCTCTCGAAGGCCCTTATAGAACCTCTTGGTATACCATGCTTCGTCCAGCTGATAGGAGTCCGCAAACTGGGCTAAATGATTGAACTCCCGATGGTACTCCACCACCGACCTATTACCCTGCCTCAGCTACAAGAACCTATCTTCTAGCTTGTCTCTTGCCGACTGAGGGACGAAGTGCTCCAATAGTGCAGCCCTAAACTCCTCCCAAGTAACGTCAACAACCTCCTTATCAACAAATATCGTATCCAGAAGTGTCTTCCACCATCTCTTGGCATGAGACTCTAAGTAGGAGCCCACCAGAGGTACCCTCTCCTCCCACGGTCATCATATGCCAGTCAACATCTAGAACATGATATCGAGCCACTCTTCCATCCGTACGGCTGACTCCGTCCTAATATAAGATGGGGGAGAGAGTCCACAGAAGATGCTCAACCAGTTGGCCCCCGTGTATGGCTGCGTAGCCGGAGCCATTTGGGCCCTAAAGACCTCTAGAATTGATGTCAGAGTCTGCCCCATCTCTGACTGTAGAAACGGAGTAGAAGCCAGGGGAGGTGGTGCAACATTAGGAGTTTGCTGAGCTTCGCCCTATGGAGTAGAATATGTTAGGGGATTCATAACATAGGCCAATTGTAAGAAATTTGACCCGAATTGAGTTAAAAGTGGACAATTACATGTGATCCCCATATGGGCACACCACGCTTCCGCTGCTTAGTTTGTCCCCAAACTAAACTCGAGCGAGGGTGACCCAGGGTTAGTGGACTTTTACTCTTTAGATCGAGGTTTTCCTCTGATACCAGTTTGTGAGACCCCATTTTTTCCCTAATAAACCACATGGGTCCTATGGCTAGAATCACCACTTTGCGGTGACACCAACACACCCGGGAAGGTCATCACTACAAAACGCCGATCCCATTGGCCATACCGTTTGCAGAAGAGAAGAGTAGAAGTATAAAAGTACATGAGTAAAATGAAACTCAATATTAGTCAACCAGAATCTCATATAAATAAATAATTTTCCACGAGGGGAGAGTCCACAAAAATGATAAAGCAAAGTACTAAAGAGGGCTCCTTCCCTATACATCAAAATCCTCACTTGAAATCACTCAATAATGGAAGTAAATCTATAATATCTACTAATGATCGGGACTCACTATCCATGTTGGCTGAACTCCCTTGTCTGACTGCCCTGTCTCCAAGCGCACAGACCTATGGGGCTGCATCTCCTGGTTCGTCTCCACGATCCCCTAAAACTATTTGTTCAACAACCGTTAGTCTAAAAGACTATGTCCTATCATCCCCCACCCCTACGCCATGGCTCTTAGGAACCGAGCAAGGAGAAGGAAAGGGAAGGTAATGAAGGCGGAGAGTAACAAAGGTAAGCAGGTGGTGGCAAAACTTCCTTATTATGAGTTCATAAACAGAGCAAATATATGAATGCAGTAGTAGGTAAGTAGTATAAGTATACATAAGAATAAGTGAGCAAGTATAGTATGAGAAGTTAAACTAAGTAAGGAACCATGACCTATAGGAATGCCCATACAAACCTATAGACCAAGGGGCTGTTTTCCAAGGCCTATTGTATAAAGTGTCCCATACCCTTTTATACAATAGGTTTCAAGGGTTATATGCAATAATGATGTTATGACATGCAAGTATACTATGATGTGAACATGCAAGTGCAACACACACACTCGACTCTGTGCACACATACCTTTAGTTCCCCCTTTTTTGAGCCTAACCTTCCGGGATACCTCCGTAGTGGCAAACAGAAGCGGTGGGTTGGACCTCTCCCACCTTTTAACCGGTATCAACACTACCAGTCCGACCTATTATATGCCTAGATGCTGGTGCACTAACTGGAGCTCTTGCGTACTCTTTCCGGCTGTACACCGGACTTTATTTGGCCAAGTGCTAAACTACACTCGTCGAGTCAACGTATTGGTGATGGTGTGACGACTCTCCAATAACGAAGACCCACCACCTTATATCTTATGCATATGCAACCTTTATATTCTTTTCAACTGAGCCAAAGCTCCCCGGACTATCCCGTCAATCACAAATATCTACCGATCCATCGGCTCGCAGGGCTAACCTGCCCATCACTAAAACCACCGAACATACCGCTCGCGAGAGCCAACTGAACTTCCACAACAACGGGGAGTGTGAGTGTTAGTGAAATTCTAGTATTACTAGTTACTCTTAAACATTGATTATTCTTACGGTTTATGTTAGCCCAGGACTGCCGAAGGTTTTCCTGGTGAAGGGCTCTCACACGGCCCTAGGACTATGATTGTAATTGAAGCCCATCGTTACCTTTCACAAGGCACTTACTATTATTGGTTATTGCACAATTCCCGATCCCTTTTAATATTATGCTGGATTTAACCCTAGTGTGTTGTGACTCTCTATCTCCACAGGAAGGGCGATCTTTCGTCGATCCCGAGCACCTCTTAACAGTAGTATACCCAACACTCTCCTTATCATGGCTCTTAGTGAGGATCACTTTTTCATCTTACAAACCAGCATACATGACTCCCCGCTTCCTATGAGCATCCAACATGTTATCACAATTTCTGTAGTGGGTCTTCGTTATTAGAGAGTCGTCGTTATTGGAGAGTCTTCGTTATTGGTGTCATGACAGGAGGTACTCCAAATTTTTATCCAACTTCCCTAAGATAATTATTGTGGGTCTATCATGACACATTTAGACTAAATCTAGAAACTTATAATTTTCCTATATAATTTGGCATTTATTAAATTTTCCAAAAAGTTAGGCCATGGGTAATTTTAAAAATGAAGTACTAAATTTCCTTAAGCTATGGCCACCCAAAAATTATGAACAGTGTATAATAGAAAAATATCAGTGAATTCCAAATTTCACACATTTTTCATAATTGTGATAACCTCTATATAATTAATTCAAGTTAATTCAAATAATTTAGATAATGAAGGGAGTACTACTTATTAGGAATGACAAATCGACCCTGCAAGTTGTTAAGAACAACATAGGGGACTGCTTTTTGATGAAGGACTTTGGGGAAGCGACTTATATACTCGGTATTAAGATCTATAGAGATAGATCGAAGAAGTTTCTGGGTTTGACCCAAAGTACGTATATTGACAAGGGTTTGAAACGGTTCATCATGCTTGAGTCCAAGAAAGGATTCTTGCCCATGTCTCATGATGTGAGTCTCTCTAAGGATCAGTATCCTAAGTCTTGTGAAGATATGGACTGCATGAAGTTGATTCCTTATGCTTTGGCAATTGGGTCAATAATGTATGCACTGATATGTACTCGACCCTATGTCTCTTATTCCTTGATCATGACTAACATGTATCCATCTGATCCCAATGATGGTCACTGGATAAGCATCAAGAATATCCTAAAGTACTTGGGAAGGACTAAGGATACGTTCTTGGTATTTGGCGGAGAGGTAGAGCTCGTTTTAATAGGTCACACGAATGCTAGCTTCCAAACTGATATGGACGACTTTAAGTCTCAGCCAAGGTTCATATTTTTCCTAAATGGAGATGTTGTTAGCTGGAAGAGTTCAAAGGAGGAGACTGTTACCGATTCTATAAGTGAGACTAAGTATATCGCTGCAGCAAATACAACAAATAAAGTTGTCTGGATTTGGAAATTTATCAGAAAGTTAGATGTATTGCCTAGCATTGTTCGTCCGGTAGATCTCGATTGTTACAATAATGATATAATTATACTTGCTTCGGAATCTAGATCGCATCAGTGCTCCAAGCACATACTTCGGTGGTTCCGTCTTATTCAAGAGATTGTAGATCGAGGAGATGCGAGCATTTGTAGAGTGTCGACTGAGGATAATATTACGGATCCACTGACAAAGCCTCTCGGATAGAGAAAGCAAGATGGTCATGTTAGATACATGGGTATATGATACCTTATTGATCAGCACTAGTGGGAGTCTTGTGGATTGTATATTTGTTGGTTGTAATAATTCATTTGATGAAAAGAGTACTGTATACATTTCATTTATATATTTTAGCAAGTTGTTTTATTTTGTAAATTTATTTATATTGTGATAGAGTAATTTAGCATAATAAATGTCCTTAAAATGTTTGCTTTCATAGGAGTCAAGTTTTTACTTGAATGTGAGAGCGTATATTTTAGAAACATCATTCTTAAATGGTCATGGTCGAGTGTCATCTTAGAAGCTAAGGGCGAAGATGACACATTAAGACAAGCATGTGCATTGACTAATGTGGTTCTCATACGTCATGATATTGTGATATCAAGTCATCACATGGGTACTTGTTAGTGAACAAGTTGTACTGGAAAGACCCACCATGAGAATACTTGGTAGATTATTATATGAACGTGTCACAAGTATAGCTCAAATGGCTATAGTGTTTGTTCTCCTTGGACCTGAAGTCACAACATTCTTCGAGTGAGGAAGAGCATGATTTGATGCTATAAAAACTCCTGTCTTGAGAAAGTTAGATGATAAAGTTGTTTATTGGGTACATTATGAATCATTTGGGTGTTTGCGTGTGAGCAGATATGGGATTTGTCCTCCAATATGATAGGAGTTACTTCCAAGGGCCCCTTGATAGAATGGGACTGAGATATTCATGGGCATGCTTGGTTGAGTCAATATATGATATTGGACTCGCTAATTTCTGGAAGTCCATTCTAGATCAGGAAACTAGGATTGAACAACTATGTGGGTTACACGGTCTATACCTCTAATTCTATTTGGATGTAAGGGACGAAGGTACATGACAACACTGATGCATTGGTCATGATGGCTTTTGAGTTCTAAACTTTTATTGCTTGGGGAGCAAAGATGCAGTGCTAGATGCAACTCATATTTTGTGAAACTTTTGTTTGATACTTTCAAGATCAAGTGAGAGATTATTGGTCTTACCATTATGATCTTGAAGTGATCAAGTATGTAGTCTCACTGCCAACGCAGTATGAGCCTATCAGGGTCGCACATAAGAATGTTTGGAGAAATTGGGAGATTGGCTTAGTTTAATTTACTCGTATGATGAGTGGAAAATACTTAGCACAACCAAGTTTTGGATGCGTCTAGTGTGTCGAGACCACTCAATGCTTTCGTCGAGTCAAGTGTTGTCTCATCAAATGATGGCATTGAGTGTGTTGAGTTTACCAAATGATTCATCGAGTCAAAGTGTTGATTCGACAAGTATGGCACTTAAGCGGTTAGTTCACTAAACGATTCATTGAGTCAAGGATTTGATTCGATGAGTCTGGTTTTTAGGCGTTGAGTTCCTTGAGTTCACTCAATGCCTTCGTCGAGTTAAAGGTAGACTTGAAGAATCTAGTACTTAGGCATTGAGTGTGTTGAGTCCACTCAATGCCTTCATCGAGTCAAATGTTTATTCGACGGGTTTGGCGCTGAGAGAATTGAGTTCACTCAATGCCATTCGTCGAATATCTTATGGATACTTGACGATTCATCGATTATAGTTTATATACTCGACAATTTGTCGAATATGTCATGGATACTTGATGATTCGTCGAGACATGGGTTGTCTCGTTGAAAATGTAGTATTCTATGTCTTGGGTCTGCGAATAATGATGGGGTGTTCTGTTTCTTCCTTTGGGTATAAATAGAAAGGATTTTAGGGTTTCGCGTGTGCTTCGATTTTGATGGGTTGCACACGAGCCGCACTATGCAATATCATGAAACATACAGACCGACCGAAGTAGTTGCGCCTCCACCTATCCCGTCATCGCCGCTTAGCCTGATTCCGGCGAGTTTCTCCACCGCCTCTTCTATAACGGACCTAGCAGTCTGTTAAGAAGCATAGCTTTCTCTATCGACCTAAAGTCTTGTGCGATAAGACGGTACGGGTTCTCCCGTTCGTGTGGACTTCCTGAAGAGGTGCAGACGCTATTCTACACTAGGGACTGTAGCCGCAAAGTGATTGGCTGGTCTCCTTTAGCATCTAGGTTTAATATAGACTCAATCCGGTAGAGGTAAATTTTATTTTTATCATTTTGTACTTGATACATGTCCATTTCTAGATCCAAACTTCTTTTGGGTTTTTAGGTTTTTATTTCCGTTGCGTGCAGAAGTATTGTGCCATCCTAGCAAAACCATACATCAATGCCTTGGCCTACACAATAAAGGATTATATTATATAGTCAAGTGTTTATTGACCCATTATAACCTGACATTGGTGTGTACTTAACAATGTAAACATGCAAGCACATACCTAAAACAGAGCATCAAATACAGACTCAATTCATTTTAGCTTAATGGGACCATTCTTAAAATCAGGGTTATTGTGTATACAATACTCAGCAATGTCAATACAGATCCATGCATGCATTGAGTAGAACTCAATGAATCTGCTTAGTTTCATTAATATGAAGTCGACACATATTCCCAGTTAGCTGAGTTTTTTATTTTGGGGGTTTATTACATATGGGTTTCTTCCCTAAAATGCCTTTATTTTTATTTGGAGAGATAACCCTGTTAAAGACAGTAATTTCTCAGTGTCATCATCATCTACAATTATTATAGTTTATATTTCTCTATTTGTATTAATGGTTATTGGGTTTTTCCATACAGGTATGCTGGAAACATTCCCTGAGCTTGCTTATCACCCAAACCTTGGTTACTAAATTTACTAGTAAGATGCTCAATAATTTCCTTGAGCTTTTGATTTATTCTATTTAAGGAGTCCACAAAATCCTTTGACTTTGATAGCTCATCTTTTAGTGTTTTTTCTTCAATTAGTTCATTTATCCGTTGTTTTTGGTTTTTCACTTATATTTTAAGTAGATTATCTTGATGAATCTGTTCTTCATAAGGTATTAAATTTTTTCCCATTTTTATTTCTTTTCTAAGTTGATGATTTGTTTTCAATCTTGTAAGACCCCCTCCCGGAACACAAGACATGGACGAGGGGAGTCTTATGCCTAGAACAGCCACCTTGTGGTAGTGCCAACATATGGGTGGACCTGTACCACAAGACACATATCCTACCGGCTAAGACCAATATCATCAATGCCAACCCAACATAAAGAATATAAACATAATTCAAATTCACTCAAGTTTAAAAGTCCAACTAGTACATCAATAATAAAAAGCAACATCAGCTTCTAAAATATCATAGTATATAAAAATCTGCCCTAAGGGCTACGTCATGAGACTCTCAAAACTAATATCCATAACTGACGGTAGCGAAGGTAACGTCATATCAGGCCATGTCACCCTGGAGTGGCTCCCCTCCTGTACAACCTACTACTACTCTATCTGTGAGGTTTATTCCTAAAAAGGAATACGTAGAAACCGTTAGTCATAAATACTAAGTGGTTATCATATCCGCTCCTCCGGCGACTCTTAGGCACAAAATAGAGAAGGGAATAGCAGATAATATATATGTAAGTAGTAGGAAAAGCATGTTGTATAAGGCTAATCAATACCAGAGTATCCAAAATGTACAACAAGTGAGTATATCAATTTATGCTAATAATTCTATTATTAACAGTAGTGTAAATATGTTGTACAATATGAAAGTAACTCAACTTATAAGAATGCTCATACAGACTTATATGCTAAGGATGGGCTTAACAAGAAATTATCTCATCATATAAGAGTGCCCATACAACTTATATGACAAGGATCTATGCGGTGCAATGCAATGATATGAATGCAATATGATGACTCACTCATGCTCATACACAAGCACGCAGCTATGTATACACAGACTTCTAATTCCCAATTTTCGAGCATGTAGCTAACCTCTCAGGCATCATCCGTCGTGGCCAGACAGTGATAGTAAAATGGGCTTTCCACAACTAGTCCGGCATCCACACTACCAAGCCTAGGCCTCTGTACGCCACAACGCTTAGAACACAACAGTGGAGCTCCCAACGTACTATGGCTACATAGGAGCCTCTAGTAGATGTGTACCGAGGACCAAGCCCAACGAGACTATGGCGCAGCATGAAAGCAGCCTATGGGAGTATATCACCAAAGGACCAAGCTCAACCGTCCACTTGGCACGGAAGGAGCCCTTGGAATGAGCTTTGAGGACCAAGCCCAACCGCCCAAAGTATACTTGTTAACTACCGTCGGTGTGATGATTAGCGAGCCCATAGAATTTCAACACTATCCTTAATCCGGGATTATGACATCGTATGTCAACTCACACCGCATGTAATTTCAAATGGCCTTATAATCAACCATCCAATGCTCAACAGAACCCAAGGTCTCCACACCAAGTCCTTTTTAATCACATCAATAATAATCACGCACTTACACCCTTTCCCATTTTCGTGCTCCCAAGCACTCAAGGGTTCAACATTAACACAGGTGGCCAGAAACCTCATACAACGTACCAATCCCACACTGATACCCGTAGGGTGATAACTCTAAGCAGTGGACTATACTAACTATACCATCAAACATTTGAGACTACCATTCCACATATTCCATGGCCATGAGGTTTACCTCATCCAATTCTATCTTATATTTAAGTCTACACATACAACTATTCTTCCATATGATAATCACAACAATATAATGGTATTTAACATAATCATCAAGCAAGATAACATAGCTATGAGTTACACATTCAATTATCGGGCATCACACCCTATTTCAAAAACCATTATCATTTGTACACCCGAATCGTAGCAAGTCTTTTGTTCAAAAAAATTTTCCCAAACCATTTATTTATTAAACTCCTTCACACAATTTGTACAAACATGTTTCACCATGCCATTTGTTTACTTAAACAACCGAATCCTACAAACCATTTGTTTATCACAGTCACAAATAAAATAAGTTCACCAAAACCTCAACAACTTTCTATTTTAACTGTCTACCGAGTCCAGATCCGATTATACACTAACCTAAAAATAGTGTGCACTTAGGTGATACTGTGCATCAACTTTGACTGGACATTACAGAGGCTACAAGACTCATATGAAAACGTGTAACCATCCATTGGAAAGGTCTTTCCAAGGAATATGACTTTCTTGTTTACTCAAAAATATAGATCTGGCCGTAACATACTCGAAATCGGCCTCAAAAACTGTTGCGTCTAGAAAATACATTTTTGTATGCATCTTAAAGCAAAATGAATGACATTGGTTCATCTTATTCCCCTAACTACTTATACAAAACAACATACAACACTTCCTCCTCCCTTATTCACCCTCAATAGACCATTTCTCTTCACGAAACTAAGTCCCTCGTCTTCACACGAAGAGAGGAGAGGATGAAGACATCAAATCACTAGGACAAAGCCCTAGCATGGTCTCTTCCTAGGAGATCTTCATCTCACACAAGTATAACTATCTTGAGTCGACATCTCTCCTAGATTATAAGAAAAATCTAGCACTAAGGGAGAGGGTAGGAAGCTCACATCATTTCTGGCCATGGATCTCATAATCCTTCTCGGCATCTTCCTCCTCGTTGGTATTGTTCTTCCCAGAAGCTAGATCGGCTCTTCTTCCAGAAAATCGACTCTGGCAACTTTTTCACTTCCAACGGTTTCACCACAATTAACGGCTCGGCGAGGTGATGAAGTGACAGCTAGGGTTTTGCCGTAAATCTCATTTTATAAGACGAATTAGGGTTAGACTTCCAGCCAAGTTTCACCCAAGTATTGGACCTCCCATTATTATTTAAATTAAGTCTTGTCAAAAAGATTGGGTCCAAATAAGTCATATGGTGCATTTTCCAAAAACCTGGTTCAGCCCGTGTATAGGAATCAGAAAATAGTCTGTGCCGAAAAATACCCTAAGTCAAAATCATCGAGTATACATAAACTCACTCGACGAATCGTCGAGATTCGTCGTGACCACTCGACGCCTATAAAGTCCAGCACAGTTATCTAAGTCAATTTGTCATTCACTGAGTATTAATTGACAATTCATTAAATGTCGTCGAGTTTACTCAACGCACTCGACGGTTCGTCAAGTGGCATCGAGACCACTCAACGCCTGCAAATTCAAGAATAATTTCAAGTTAAAAATCGTCGAGTATACTTGACAACAAGTCGAATGGCGTCGAGTTTACTCAACACACTCGACGCTTCATCGAGTGGTGTCGAGACCACTCAACGCCTACCAGTCTAGGATAATTTCAAGTCAAAATCGTCAAGTATACATATAATCACTCGACGAATCGTCGAGATTCGTCGTGACCAATCGACACTTATAGAATCCTGAATAATTTTCTAAGTTAAAGTGTTGAGTTCATCGAGTATCACATGACACATTATCGGGTAGCGTTGAGACCACTCGATGCACTTGACTCTTTCCAAGTCTAGAATTGTTTTAAGTAAAATTCTTTATATTCGTTGAGTATCACTCAATGACTTGTTGGGCCCAGAACTATTCTAAATTGATTTTGCCCTATTAGTCGAGTATCACTCGACACCAGTTACCAGTACACCCCGATCCTATGTCAACACTCCTGACATAAACACGTGTGAGGGGTCTTGCGCGAATCGGGATGATACAAATCGTATAAACAAAATAAAATATTTCATCCCCGAAATCAAGCAAAGGCTATGGGGAATGAAAAGCATGAAAATACAAAATATGCTCCTAAGTTATATTGGGGGAACAACTCCGGGTAGTGCTTCTGCATCAAGTCCACCGGCTCCCATGTATATTCCTCATTCTCATGATTAGACCATAAGACCTTCAGTAAAGGAACACTCTTCCGACGCAAGTTCCTTGTCTCGGTGTCCACTATCCGCACCGGCTCTAGTAGAACAGACCTATTAGTTGCCACTGTTCCATTTGTGGTGGGTACATGCTGATCGGGCCGTAAAAGTGCTTTCCGAAGAGACGACACATGGAAGACGTCGGGCAAATTTCCAGCTATGGTGGTAGCTCCAGCTAATAGATCAAAGGGCCAATTCTCTCCAATATAACATAAGGCCCCACATATCTCGTGCTGATCTTCTTTCTATCACGCACTCATGACACTATATATATCGTCCTGATCTTTAAGAATACTTTATCACCTGCTTAAAACTCTACCATCTGGTGTTTCGCATTATATTACTTTGCCTGTCAACTCTGGGCCTAAAGCATGCGGTCCCGTATCAATCTAACAGCAGCATCGGTATCATCAATATATTCTATTCCCAAAATCTTTGGGTCCTCATCCTGCACCCATGATAATTGAGTTCCACACCACCTCCCATAAAGTGCTTTGTGGGGGTGTCATCATGTTGCTTGCTTAATAACTATTATTGTAAAAAAAAATTCCACCAGTGACAAGAGCCTTTCTCATATCTCTCCTCTCTCCAGTACACATAATCTCAACAAATCTTCCATAGTTCTGATGGTCCTCTCATACTGACCTTCCATCTGAGGATGAAAGGATGTGTTAAAGGTAAGGCGAAAACCCAAGTACGCATGAACTGCCTTCCACTCCTTGGAGGTAAAGCAACCATCACGGTCGGAAACTATCGTCTTAGGCACCCCATAATATCTTACAAACTGCTCCACAAAGAGATGCACTAAAACATCAACATATGAATCCTTCATCATTGCTATTAATCTGGCAACCTTCGTCAAGCGATTCATAATTACACAAACTGAGTCATTCCCCGATCGTGATCATGGAAGGTAGTGAACAAAACCCAAGGGGATATCTTAAAACTTCTACTTTGGAATGGGTAACGATTGTAACAATCCTCCTGGGATCTTGCACTCCACCTTCATCTTCTGGCATGCCTCACAGTGTGTAACATAATACTTAACTACACTATTCATTCCTGGCGAGAACATGGTCTTTTGTAAGTCAGTATACATTTTTAAAATGTCGGGATGCACCGAGTACTTGGAGCAATGTTATTCTCTCAAGATATCATCCTGGATTTCACAGCCCTTAGGAAAGTAGGGCCTTCAATGGAAATTAATGAGGTCGTCGTTCAGAGTATACTCTTCAGTAGATCCATCCTCAATAGCTTTAATCACAAGGGCCAGAGCAACATCCTACCCTTGCTCTGCCCGAATTCGTTCTCGAATGTCACAAACTATGCTTATGGCAGCTAAATATTCAGTATACATCTCAGGATGAACCTTACACACCAACGTGATCTCCATCTCCTCGAGAACTCGAGTCAATTCCATACTCATCAACCGAGACTTAGGGCTCGACTCTGGTACTTTTCTTGCTCAATGAATGTAAGACCCCTCTTTTTTTTTTCTTTTTAAAACCCGGGGTCTTAGGCCCAGAGTCGCCGCATTGCGGTGACACCTTCACGTCCTGAAGGGTCATCACCACAAGGCGCCGATTCTGCCGGCCAATTCGATCACAAAAAGGTAGCACAATAATTGAAGTAAGAGCAAGTCCACTGAAAGTAAATCACATATATAAAATAAAATCTCCACGAAGGGAGTGTCCACAGAATAACAATAATTAGAGTACTATAAATGCGGGCTTATGCCCGATACATCATGTCATCACTACAATCTCTCATGCGGAAGCTAAAACAGAAACTACTCAGGGTCGAGACTCACGATCCCGGCTGTACGAACACCGGAGCTAGACTGCCCCATCTCCAATCGCACCGGTCTCTGGGGCCGCTCCTCCATGCTGGGCTCCACGATCCCCTAAATGATGCGGTTCGAAAATCGTTAGTCATAAAGACTAAACCCTATCATCCCATACCCCTTCCCCCATGGCTCATAAGTACCGAGCGGAGAGGAATAAAGGGAAGGACATGAAGGTGGAGATTTAATTAAGAAACAAAGGGCAGCGGAACTAATCTAGCAATTCTATAATAATATGATAGAAACAGAAAGTAAGAAAGGTAACCTTAACTTATGTGCGAAAGCGAATAAGCCAAGGGATCTTCTGCAAGGCTCCCATCGTATAGAGTGTCCCATACCACTTATACGTTGGGGTGTCGGTTATCAAACAACAGCATGTATATATATTGAAATTAACCTTTTATTTATAAACTTGCCCACACAAGCTTATAGACCAAGGGGTCTTTTGCAGGTCCTAACGTATAAGCATCCCATACCACTTATACTTTAGGTGTCAGGGTTAAATGAATCGATTATGCTATGACATGCAAGTGGGTATGATGAAACATGCAAGTGCAACTCACACACCCGACTCTGTGCACACAGACCTTTAGTTCCCCCTATCGGAGCCGTTACCTCCCAGGATACCTCTGTAGTGGCAGACGGAAGCGGTGGGTTGGGCCTCGCCCAACTCTAAACCAGTAAAGCACTACCGATCAGACCTATCGTACGCCTCAACGCTTGGTACACTAAGCAGACGCCTGCGTACTCTTGCCGGCTGGCGCACCGGACTTCTGTTGGCAAAGTGCTAATCACACTTGCCAAGTCAGCGTATTGGCGTCGGTGCATCGACCCTCCAATACCGAAGACCCACCAGCTTAATTTTCATTCCTCTTTATGCACATGCAAGTTTAATCATAAACACACAAAAGCCGAGCCGAAGCTCCCCGGACCAAAACGTATGTCTCCAAACCAACCGAGCCGAAGCTCCCCGGACCATCCCGTCCGTCTCTTAACCAACCGAGCCGAAGCTCTCATCAATCTTCCTGTGCCAACAGTGTTTGTGAAAGGTGCAGCCCTAGTTACTAAGTTACTCTTGTCGGTTTGTTATTACAGTTTACGTTAGCCCAGGACTGCCCCCGGCATACCCCGTGAAGAGCTCTCAAGGGGCACTAGGAAACAAGACGGCAGCATTACGGCCCGAAGTTCCCTTTCGCAAGGCACTTATTGTTATTGGTTGATCTCCCTTAACCCGATCCCCTTTTAGTTACTTTAGATCTAACCCTAGAGTATTAAGACTCTTCCATTCCCACTAGGGTGGACGATCTTTCGTCGTACCCGAGCACCTCTTATCTCTAGCTACCACTGCTTCTCTCTACTCTTCATATCTTCCTATTGTGATTTCCTCCACAATTGTCCACCCAGAAAAAATGATTAACTCCAATGACTTTCTCGGATCATGTCCTATTGCAATTCACAAATTTGCTATATGCAGACCGACCTAGACTATATGACGAACTGGTTATGCAACGATCCCAAACTCATCCAAATGCCCTTAATTATTTACTGGAGACTTATCAGGATATAAATGGCCTAAATCCAGAATGTGGTAATTTTCCTAATTTATCTGACATTTAATTAATTTTCCCAAAAATCCCAAGGGCTACCAGTTTGAACATGAACTACCCTAAGTTCTCATGCAAGATGTCCAGCAAATTTTATAATAATTAGTTGGTTATCTCAATATGGTAAATCCAAAGTATCATAATTTTTCTATCATCAAAAGGGCACTAAAACTATTTTAGCAATAATTACTATCTCCCATTATTTATGAACCAGGTACAGGGAATATTCTTCCAAAAATTATAAATAATTTATGACATGCAGATAAAGGCTTAATATTAGCACTGGCCCAGTTTCATAATTTTTCAGTAATAAAATCATCCCTAAATAATTTTTCAAGCATAGAACCCCTTTTTAACTTTTGTGAAGGAAGTACTAGATGTACTTAACTAAAAATTATATAAAAATTCTGGGGTAATCATTCTATCCTAAAATATATATTTCCAAGATTTCATGAGATTCTCTTGAACAGAAAGGTATAAATAATCAAAACATCAATGGGGGTTAAAATCAACTTTACAAACGAAGTGATGGAAATAAACATCATAAAATTCCAGTAAAATTTCTATAAACTCTACAGACTTCAAAACTAACTCTACCCGAGTTTCACAGCCTTTAGATAATTATTAGTGATGGAAGGTGCTTAATTAGTATTTTAACCTAAAGCTAAGATTAAGGTTTTGAGGCATCTACTTGTATCCAAATTCTCCAAGGTTCCATCCAAACGATTATTATCGTGCTAATATCAGCTCTACAGAGTTTCAAGGCAATACAAGAGCAATTGCCCCCATGTCCTTCACAACCCTCAAAACCCTTCATTTAGGGTTTGAGCTTGGATCCTAGGGTAAATCAACCCTAAACCTCATCGTTTTTCTCCAAGCAGGTTATAACACCCTTCTAAGTCAGAGGTCAGAATATCAGCTCTGTTGAGGTGATTTGACCTTTCCAAACTCTTAGTGCACTTTTTACTAAAAGATGTCTCACTAATGCCTATTTAAGGGTAGAAGATTTCCTACCCAAAACTCCTCCAAACAAGTTGGAATTTTGTACAGATCTAGGTTTTATAGCCAGGGACCACTCACCAAAATTTGGGAGGGTTTGGAGGTCATTTGACCACTCAAATAAATTTCTCTAACTTAATTAAATTAAAACAAAAACTTTAGGCAAAGTATCTCCAAAAATTCCCATTTTTGGCTTGCCTTTAGGTATAGCTAAGGTTAACCCCCTGCCCAAATTTCAGGTCATTTGGACAAGGGACGAAGAGTGGGCATCCATTTTTATTTCTGCCCAACTCTACGTACAGCCCCCATTAAAACAGGTTCTGCGGTCAAACCGCTTCCCAAATGAGTTGAAATCAATTTTAAATTAAACTAGACTCAAAGGGATACAACTTTCGTGACTGGTTATTTTTCCTAAAACGGCCTCTAAGTGCCTTGTTTTGCAGCATCAAAATGTGCTCATCTAAGTATATTTTCCTTATAAATTATTTACATAATTTATATATTATAAACAGCTTTTACTGTTCATCTTCTACAGAACCCGAAAACCAGAACACAGAAACTCTTATTTCCTATAGCTCTTTGCGATCCGTCACCGGTCGCCCGGTCACTTCCCTGGCCAGCCACCACCACCACCTCCGTTGAGGCGATGGCTAGCGGTCGGCGGTGGTATGGCCGCCGGAGGTGGCGGTTTCCGGCAAACTCAAAAAATACATTTTTCATGGTTTTCCATGAAAACGAGAGATAGGTCCGGCTCCGTTGAGCACGAACTTCCTTTCTAAGTATCCTAAGATCTACCCATGAAAGAAGAAGCAGAGGAGGACCTTGTTTGCGGTTTGGAGGCGAGATGAATGACGGGGTGCCATGGCACGGTGGTGGCGTTGTTGAACTTCTCCTGTAGCAAGGTACAAAGATCTGAGTCCGTTTGGTCAAGAGTGTAACCTTCTCATCTTGCTCTAAGGGGTCTTTTATAAGTCAGCAAGTGGGGAGGTGAAAGGGTAAAGCCATAATGGTCATGAAGGCTCCTCTTAATAACCTTTCGGTTACAGTGAAGGGATAAGAAACGGTGGAAGATGAATAGGTGTTTGCTAGGTGGCGATTCCTATTGGACCAGCACTTCCTCCATTATTATATAATTACAGAAGGAAAAACGGCCCGTAATTTCTCCTGGTGTAACTTCCCACACCAGCACTTATTACCACGCGTGTTAGAATAATTTCGGGCCTGAACCATCGTTTCGGTCAATGTCACGGGCGTGACACATAGGTCACGGGCGTGACAGGCCCGGGTGGCCAATTCTGGGGTCGACGACCGTCAAACTGAGATCGACGGTCGTCGAAGGGTGGTCACGCCCTAGGTCACGGGAGTGACACCTTGGTCACGGGCAAGACATGCCCGAATGGCAAATTCTGAGGTCGACGACCGTCGAACTGAGATCGACGGTCGTCGAAGGGTGGTCACGCCCTAAGTCACGGGCGTGACACCTTAGTCACGGGCGTGACAGGGTCATGAGGCAAATTCCGCGCTCGACGATCGTCGCGCTGAGATCAACGATCACCGAAGGGGGGTCACGCCCTTGGTCACGGGCGTGACACCTGGGTCACGGGCGTGACATGCCCGAATGGCAAATTCTGAGGTCGACGATCGTCGAACTGAGATTGACGGTCATCGAAGGGTGGTCACGCCCTAGGTCACGGGCGTGACACCTTGGTCACGGGCGTGACAGGGCCGGGTTGAAAATTCTGCGACCGACGATCGTCTCCCTGAGATCGACGATCGTCTCCCTGAGATCGACGATCGTCGAAGGAGTCACGCCCTAGGTCACGGGCATGACGGGTCGGTCACGGGCGTGACCAACCCGTGACCCGAAATCTTGGTCGATTTATTTCAATTTTTGGGCTTCCTAGGGTTTTGTCACGACCAACCGACTCCTAGGGGTCTAGCCAGAAATGGAATGTTATAATGAATCAGCTACATAGTTTGCTTTCGCGGGGCGATAGTTTAATGTAAATTCATAATCAAACAAAAATTATAACCACCGTTGTTTCCTTAAGTTTAGCTCTTTTTGAGTGTCAACAAACTTTAAAATCTTGTGATCCAAAAAGATCTCAGAGTGGAGGCCATGTCAGTATGGCATCCAAACCCTTAAGTCAAACACCACTGCTCCCAACTCCAAATCTTGTATCGGAAAATAAACTTCATGCTTCATTAACTTCCTTGAAGCGTAAGCAATCACATGCTAATGCTGCATCAACACTGCTCCCATCCCATGATAGGACACATCAGTGTAAATATGAAATCCTTCTTTCCCTGATGGAATAACTTGGATGTGTACGGTGGTAAGTGGATCCTTCAGCTTGTGAAATAAAGCTTCACACTGAGGTGTCCACTCATATGGAACATCTTTCTTTGTTATGGAAGTGAGGGGAAGGGATATCTTTGAAAATTCCATCACAAACTTACGATAATATCTGTCAAGTCCAAGGAAACTCGGTATATCGCCTTCCTACTTCAAAGGTGACCAATCCATTAAGGCACGCACCTTAGCTGGGTCTACAGCTAACCCAGCTCCACTAATCACATGACCCAACAAGGTAACTTCTCAGAGCCAAAATTCGCATTTGCTGAACTTAGCAAACAGGGCATGCTCTTTTAGCTTCTTCAAAACTAGGGCTAAGTGTTCAGCGTGCTCCTCTTCTGTCTTCAAATACGCTAGAATGTCATCGATGAAGATGATGATGAAGATATCTAATTATGGCTCGAACACCATGTTCATCAAACTCAGGAATGCCAAAGGGGCGTTGGTGAGTCCAAACGACATCATAGTGAACTCGTACAAACCATATCTTGAGCTAAATACAGTCTTTTGAATATATTCCTCTTGTATGCACAATTGGTAATACCCCGAGAGCATATCCAATTTTGAGAACCAATGCGTCCCCACCAAATGATTGAATAACTCATCGATCCAGGGTAACGAGTAGGTGTTCCGCACCGTCAGTCGGTAGATCTCTTGATAGTCTATGTACAATCTTAATGTTTCGTCCTTCTTCTTAACAAATAGAATAGGGGCTCCCCAAGGTGATGAATTGGGACAAATAAACCCTGACTCTACTAGCTCCTGCAACTAGACTCTTAACTCGGCAAGTTCCTTTGGAGCCATTCGATAAGGGGTCCGAGAGATAGGCTTGGCACCCGGTATAAGCTTAATTTGAAAGTCCACTTGCCTATGTGGGAGTAGTCCTGGCAGCTTCTTGGGGAAAACCTCAGGGAAGTCCCGTAGTACCCGCATATCTTTCATATTTGGTGCCATATCCTTTAATTCAAAACATATCATATATACTTTGTCCCCTTCCATATGGGCCTTAATGGTCTGAATAGAAGAAAAGAACACTCCAGGCGCAAATTTAGTACCTTGAAAGGTGACCTTAGAGTCTCCATGCCTCAGAGTGATTTGCTTTGTCGCACAATCAAAGCTAGCTTGGTGCCACTCAAGCCATGTCATGCCAAGATCAAATTCTTTGATTCTCAACACCATCGCAAGTGTTCCAAAAGGTTTTCTGCCAATGTATACTTCAAAGTCGCACATGGTGGATGACGTCATCTAGGAGCCAAGTGGAAGGCGTACACTCTGAGTGACATCGGTAAAATATCACACACCCTTTAAATATATTTCGAAGTCCGCTGAGACGAATGAATGCATGGCACCAGTATCAAATAGGGTGTAGGATGGTTTCCAACTAATAGACAAGGTGCCAAAGTATCAATTATAGAGACTTGAAGCTAAATTCCTAGTATATATTAGGCAATTGAATAGAAATGCTTATAATGTATTAAAGAAATCATGATATACCTGCAATCATATCCTGAGGATTCCGCTCCTGCGCCATATCCAGCGCAATAATCTGTTCTCGAGTGAGTCCAGGATTCCTTCCTCCTGGTTCTCGTCCTAGACCACGCAAATTTCCCCGTCCTCGTAGAGCGTCTAGGGGAAGAGCAGGGAGAGCAAATCTACCTAATTTTGGGCCATAATGCCGGATGTGGCCCGTCTGATTTCACTGGAAGCAAACTCGCTCGTACTACTCCCTAGGTTGTAGGTATAGTTGTTGCGGTGGAGGTAGTGTTGGCTGTTGGGTTGGATGCTCCATTATAAAATTCTGACGGATGCGACCTCCGCCGCTATTATTTCCTCTTCCTTTATTGTCATGCCCCCTTCTATAACTGGGGCCTATTTCCATTACTCCCTTAGCGGGTCTCTTACCGCTAGCTTGGAATCCCAAATGATCCGCTTTCAACCTTTTTGAAATATCTATTATCTCTACAAAGCTGGAGTCTTCTATAAACAAAAGGGCTTGCCTTAGGGGATCTTATAAGCCTGTGTAAAATTGTTTTGCAAACACACGGTCATCCAACTCGTAGGCATCAGTGAACCTAGCAAGGTACTAAAACTCCCTTTGATATTCTGTCACACACTTAGATCCTTGCTTCAACTATAGGAATCTTTTTTCAATCTTGTCTCAAGCGGTTGGGGGAATGAAATTCTCCAAGAAAGCTCCAAAAAACTCCTTCTAATTGATCTTCGTATACACTCAGCCTTGGAAAGTGGAATCCATGAGGGACTTCCACCACCTATTCGCATGCAATTCAAAGACTGACATTGCTAAGGTAAGAGCCATATTTGCTGGACATCTGATTCCATCCATTAACTATTACACAATGTCGAGCAATTCTTCTGTACGGACAGCCGGCTCTATACCAAGATAAAAGGCGGGGAGAGAGCTCGAAAGGTGCTCAACCAGTTGGATTCCAGAGCTTATTAGTTCACACGGGCCTGTTGAGACCTGAAGGCATCTATGATCGGCGTAAGTGTCTGTCCCAACTTAGAATGCTAGATCTGGGTATGGATGGAAGAAGCGGGAGTGCCCATTACTGGCTCTATACATGCCGGAATCTACACATAAAGGTACAAACCTAAGGTAAGGTTGGCTAAACGTTGGGTAACGACTGTACATACTTAGTGTAAATTACACATGGGCACACCGTTGCTTCTGCTATGTTAGTTTATCCACAAACTGACTAATTGAGCGGGGTGGCACCATTATTCAATGACTTCTTTTGTTCATGATCATTGCAAGATGATACCTTTTGTAAGAACGCCCTACCAAGACACAAGACACGGCGAAGGTGAGTGTTTTGCCCAGAATAGCTGCATTGCGATAGCGCCAACATATGGGTCGACCTGTACTACAAGACGCCTATCCAGGCGGTTAAGACCAATATCATCAATGCCAACCCAACATAAATAATATAAACAGAAGTCAAAATACACACAAGTAAAAAAGTACAACTAGTACATCAATAAAAAGAAGCAACATCATCTTCTACAATATTAGATTATATAAAAATCTACCCCAAGGCCAACATCATGAGACTCTCAAAACTCACTTTTGTAACTCATGGCAGCGAAGGTAACGTCATATAAGGCCCTGTCACCCTGGCCTGACTGCCCTCTTGCACAATTTGATGTTACTCTATCTGCGGGGTTTCCTCCTAAAAGGAAGACGTTGCAACTGTTAGTCATAAAGACTAAGTGGCTATCACGTCCGCTCCCCTGGCGACTCTTAGGCACCAGGAGGAGAAAGGAAGAGGGTACAATATATATATATATATATATATATATATATATATATATATATATATATATATATATATATATATATATATATATATGTAAGCAGTAGTACAAGTAGGTGGTATAAGGCTAATAAATACCAGAGTATCCAACTTGTACAACAAGTGAGTATATAAATCTATGCTAGCAATTATACTATCAACAACAATGTAAATATGTTGTACAACAGGAAAGTAACTCAACTTATAAGAATGCCCACACAGACTTATTAGCTAAGGATCGTCTTAACAGAAAAGTAACTCATCATATAAGAGTGCACATATAAATTATATGACAAGGACCTATGCAGTGCAATATAATGATATGAATGCAATATGATGAATTACCCATGTTCATACACACGCACACAGCTATGTCGGCACAGACTTGTAGTTCCCACTTTTCGAACAGGTAGCTAACCTATATGGAATCAACCATCGTGGCAAACAGTGACAGTTAAATGGGTTTTCCACTACTAGGCAGGCATCGATACTACCAAGCCTTTGCCTATGTACTCCTCAATGCTAAGAACATAACAGCAATGCTCCCTACGTACTACATCTTAGAAGGAGCCTCGGGTAGAAGTTCACCAAGGACACAACCCAAATGGCATATATCGTAGCACAGAAGGAGCCCATGGGATCTTATCACCAAAGGAATATGCCCAACCATCCACATGGTATGGAAGGATCCCCGGGAATGACCAGCAAGGACCAAGCGGAATCGCCCATAATATATCTATCGACCCCCGTTGGTGTGACGACTAGCGAGCATGTAGACCTGCCACACTATCCTTAACCAAGTATTATGACACCGCTTGTAACCTTATGCTGCATGCAATTTCACATGGCCTTACAATCAACCATCCAGTGCTCAACAGCACCCAAGGGCTCCACAACAAGTCCCTTATAATCACATCAATCTAGTGTGGTCAACTACTCACGCAATTACACCCTTTCATATTTTCGTTCTCCCTAGCACTCAAGGGTTCAACATCAACACAGGTGGCAAGCCACCTCATACAACATACCAATCCCACACTACTACCCGTAGGGAGACAACTATAAGTAGTGGAATATACTAACTGTAACATCAAAAACTTGAGACTACCATTCCACATATTCCATAGCCATGATGTTTAACTCATCTGATTCTTTCTTATAATCAAGCCTTCACAAATAACAATGCTTTCATATGATAATCACAACAATATAATTGTATTTCACATAATCATCAAGCACAATAACATAGCTATAAGTTACACATTCAATTATCAGGCATCACACCCTCTTTCAAAAACATGTTTCATTTTCCTGATTCTAATCATGCACATCCTTCTTAATTTCACAAGAATAACATTTGTACACCAAAATCTTATCAAGTCTTTTGTTCACAAAAATTTTCCCAAACCATTTGTTTATTAAACCGTATGTACCAACATGTTTTACCAAGGCGTTTGTTTACTTAAGGATCTCATAACCGAATCCTATCAACCATTTTTTTATCAGGGTCGTAAATAAACTAATTTCACCAAAACCTCAACATCTTCATATTACAACTGTCTACCGAGTCTAGATCTGATTATACAATTACCTGAAAATAGTGTGCACTTAAGTGATACTGTGCAGTAACATCAATTAGAATTTCCCGAGCATACATGACTCGTATGAAAATGTGTAACCATCTATTGGAAAGGTCTTTCCAAGGACAATGACTTTTGTGTTTTGTTAAAAACTCAGATTTTGTTGTAACATACTTAATATCGGTCTCGAAGATGTTGCATGTAGAAAATAGATTTTGTATGCATTTTAAAGCAAAATGAACGACATCAGTTTATCTTCTTCCCCTAGCTACTTATTCAAAACCACATACAATACTTCCTCCTCCTTTATTCACCCTCAATAGACCATTTCTCTTCATAAAACCAAATCCGTCATCTTCACACGAAGAGAGGAGAGGTTGAAGACATCAAATCACTAAGAAAAAGCCCTAGCATAGTCTCTTCCTAGGAGATTTTCATCACGCACAAGTCCAACTCTCTTGAGTCCACATCTTTCCTAGATTATAACTAAAGATCTAGCACTAAGGGAGATGGTAGGAAGCTCACATCATTTTCGTCCATGGATCTCGTTATCAGTCTTTGCATCTTCCTCCTCATTACCGCCAAATTCATTACACTCCCGGTAAAGGGAACGTAGTTGTAGATGCCTTGAGTCAGAGAACACTTGCAAGAGCGATTTTGTTGCTACAGCATGACAAAAGGTTAATTCGAGAACTGGAAGCATTAGATGTCTCTTGTGTTGACAAGAATACCACTGCTAATGCATTCTTGAACTGGACAGAGGTATAGTGTGACCTGGCATATAGAGTTCGGCAAGCAACAAAACTTGATTAAAGTTTATAAAGATATACAGCAGAATGTTCATATGCTCAGTTTTTGTTTAGTGACGGCCTTGTTCGGAAGGACGGTCGCTTGTGTGTCCCAGATAGGGGTAAACTGCGTGAAGAAGTGATGTATGAATTCCACTTCACAAGGTATTTGATTCACCCCGGGAGCACGAAAATGTATAAGGATCTGAAGAAAATTTTCTGGTGGCCTGGGATGAAGAAGGACATAGTGCATTACGTTGCAAAATGTCAATTGTGTGCCTTAGTAAAGGATGAATGCCAAAAACCAGGAGGTTTTCTGAAGTCGCTACCTATCCCTGTGTAGAAATTTGATGATATTTCCATGGATTTTGTGCATGGGCTGTCGAGATCCCAGCGTGGGAATGATGCAGTGCGGGTGATTGTGGACCGGTTAACTAAGGTGTCGCATTTCATCCCGAACCGAAAGGATGATCCAGTTGAAATTTTGGCAAAGATGTATTTGGATACGATTGTATGGTGGCATGGAGTGCCCCGTAGCATCGTCAGTGATCCAGAAGGGCGTTACACTTCGGGTGATTGGAGATTAGTCCACCAACTGTTGGGTATGAAATTGCATTTCAGCACGTCCTTTCATCCTCAAACGGATTGTCAGACCGAAAAGAGAAATAGAACGTTGGAGGATATGCTCTGAATGTGTGCGCTAGATTTCGAGAAGAGTTGGGAAGATCATCTCTTTATGATTGAGTTCGCCTATAAAAATTGTTACCACGCTAGTATTCTGATGGCGCCCTTTGTGGCTTTATACGGTTGGAAGTGTCGTACGCCGTTGGCTTGGGCGGAGACTTTTGAAATAAAGTTGTATAGGCGAAAGGAGCTGGATGATGCCAACTCAGTTATACAATTGATATGGGAAAGGCTATTGGTAGCTCAAGATAGGAAGTCTACGTATTTCAACGCCAAGCACCGAAATGTGGAGTTTGCATTTGGCGATAGGGTATACTTGAAGATTAAACCCTTTAAAGGTGTGTCCAGATACGGCGGCTGAAAATGTTGAGCACGAGGTATCTGGGACCGTTTGAAGTGGTAGAGCGTGTTGGTGAAGCTGCCTATCGGCTAGCACTATCGCTGGAGCTGAGTGATTTACACGATGTGTTTCATGTCTCGGTGTTGCGGAAAGCGGTGACAGAGCAATCATAGGTGATTGATGCAAATCTAATATCAGTCGGCAATGGGCTAACGACGAAGATTAGACCCATTCAGATAGAAGATAGAGCGGACAAACAGTTGCGGAAGAAGACAATTGGGATTGTCAAAGTCCGGTGGGACAATTGTGGCCGTGAAGAGCTAACATGGGAGCAGGAGCAGACTATGCGAGCAGAGTTTCCCGAATTATTTGTTTGAACTATTGTATTGTGCATCCTTTTTTGTAACGAACCTTTGGAGGTATAATTTTATGGTTGATGTATTGTTACTGTTTGCAAATTTCAGGATGAAATTTATTGTAAGGGGGAGGGGATTGCAACACCCCAAAAATCCCATGTTTGGAGTTCAGGTCGTACAACACGGCCTTGGACACGGGCGTGTCCAAGGGCGTGTACTGCTCAGGTTCCTCAAGAATGTTTTTGGTCTCGAGAAAGTGTTGAGTCAGGAACATGGCCTGGGATACGGGCGTGTCCCTAGCTGTGTCATACTCTGGATGTTTTCTCGAGCACTCAACACTATGAGAGGCGTTAAGTGGCATTGAGTGAAGCACACGGCCTGGGACACGGGCGTGTCCTAAGCCGTATCCCTCTCTGTAAGCACTCAATGCCATGTGAGGGAGTTGAGTAGCATTGAGTAGGCACACGCCCATTGACACGGGCATGTCAGAGGGTGTGTCCCTCTCGTGTATTGGCCAAGGCTGTGCGGCCTAGAGAACACGAGCTAGACACCGGCGTGTCAGAAGCCGTGTCAGGACACACGGCCTGTGATAAGGGTGTGTCACATGACGTGTTCTTCTCTGGGTTGAGTCGGTTTGTGTACCGCTTAAAGTACACGACCTGAGACACAGGCGTTTCACAGGCCGTGTCTGCCCAAAAATTAGACTTTGAGACCGATTTGTAGCCGTTCGTCTTCTTCATCAAGGATCCAAGGGCTCAGATGATTTCCTTCTTGGTTAAAGCAAGAGATTGGGATGAAGAGGCCATTCTTAATTTGGCAATTCTCTTTCTAAAAGAGAAGATAGAAGGGAGAGGAGGAAGAAGGAGGAGGAGAAGATCAAGCCACAGGTGGAGCTCCTGAGTTCCGATTCGATATCTGAGGCTAGTTCATTGGAGGCAAAGCTGCTACAGTACTTTCCAACCGGCTAGAACTTCGATGGATCTAAAGCGTCTTCCTAGGGTATCGAATTCCTACTTGGACAAGTGAAGTCCTTTCCTGCATTTGCATAGGAATCTTTAACCAAAAAGGTGGATGGCGAAGTGGTTCCCTTGGGATTGGTGGTTTATCCCTTGTTTATTTGCATTAGCGCCAGAAGTTAGTAGTACGGTTCGGCATGCTGTATGAAGCCCATCCGGACATGTTGGTCTGGATTGGTGATGCTTTGTTTGCAAATCGGAGCTGACTACGTGTACTTTGGTTGTTTGTATTGAGTCCTTAGTGGATACCTACAGCTTGGTGTAGTATGACGTACTGGAAGAAGTCAAGGAAAATTGTTGAGGGTTAGTGCTTGGTGCTCATTCCCTTTTGCCGTGAGTGCCTGTATGTACGAAGTTGAGCCATTGGGCTGCAACTAGAAAGGCCTTGGTGGCGAACGGGCAAGGTGAAGTTAAATATGTGTCAGTCCGGTGTGATGAATGACGATGATGAGCTACGGGCAAAGCGGATTTGTACCCGCATTATGGTTGTCTAACCTTGGGTTCTTAAGGCTCTGTTAGGATCACATAGCAAGAGTCTTTAGACTGCACGCCATAAAGACTAGGAATGCTCATAATAGACCGTCTTGTTTGGGACCTCTGAACGGTGGTGGGACCCTGGTTTTTGGGACACCAACAATGTGCCCTGAGTGCACGGATTGTCGGGCCGTTGTACCGACGTTTATAATATGTATTGACTTTTGCGGCTGTGCACTTCCTCTGTGGATTGTTATACATATTTTTTGTGTGACTACTGTGTGAATAAATGCTTTGCAGGGAAGGAATTTCGTTGCCCCGTGCCAGGGACAGGGTCGTTATAATTGGTCAATTAATTGCTGACCGTTGCCCTGTTTGCCCCTGCTTGGTGGATTGTCTTTGCACA
This sequence comes from Platanthera zijinensis, assembly GCA_039513925.1. Taxonomy (NCBI): domain Eukaryota; kingdom Viridiplantae; phylum Streptophyta; class Magnoliopsida; order Asparagales; family Orchidaceae; genus Platanthera; species Platanthera zijinensis. The sequence goes on along the minus strand of CM077096.1, from coordinate 101,463,287 downwards.
GGTAGTGAAGGTCCAAGCGGGAAATAAAGGGTTGAAGTCCTTGCTACTGCTGCTAGCCCTTGAAGGTCATGTTTTGTTTGCTCTTGTTCATGTGTGGCCGACCTGCATGCCGAAGTTTGAAAATCACACTTTTATTAAGAGCAACTTGTAAGGCCTTAAGGCCAAACTATTATTATATACATTCCAATCCTATTTAGTGGACTCCTCTTGTATTTTTTGAGTTCAAGTTTTCTACCATGAAGCTTCCGCTAAAATGCTCTGTGTTAGGATGTGATGGTTTTGATATTTTTTTGTAGCTTCTTCACCTGTTTGTAAAATATGGTGTGGGGGCCCGGTCGGACCCTCTATTATATTGCACGTAATGGGTAGAGGTGTTATTGTATGATCCTCCTGTGGATATGAGGTAGGGCCTATGTGCCCAAGCTGTAGGAAAGTTTCTCTCCGAGGTAGATCCAGTTGTGTATCTAAATGTAGGGCTAACCTCCTAGCCTGAGTGTAGGACATTGAGTTAAAGTATGAGGTAGGGTCTTTTGGGTTTTACTAGATAGCATAACACTTGCGCGAGCAGTGGAATTAGATGATCAAGAAAAACCCAAAAAGTCCGGATCTTACAAAATTCATGTATCAAGAAGTAAATCATGTTGTAATCAAAATTACCTTTGAGGGATTGAGTTTATGCTCAACCAAGATGCTCCGATTAAGTCCAACAAACGGCAACGGCTGGAGTTCCGAGCATAGAATAATGTCCATGACTCTAGGGATATCCACACGAGCAAGGAGAACCCTAGACCCTTGTCACACCAGATCTAGGTCGTAACTAGGTTTGACCTCAACATCTCCATGAACTACTAGATCCATTCAAGGAGAGGTTGCGCTGATGAATACGACGCAGAAGAAACTTTTTCTGGCAAAGCAAGAAGCTCGGTGGTCGACGACAGCGAGCAACGTCAACAAATTATGGAACACTTCCGTCATCGTCGGGAAGATAAAGGTCATTACGGGATTAGTTTAGGAATGTACAGTTGTATACAAGGCTTTCCGTATAAATCCTATTTATACAGGCTACCGAACCAACCCAATAAACCACAGACAAGTCGAACCAGACTTAGAGGAAATAAATCGGCAGTAACAGAATTCATCAAGTATCCTGTGATATTCGACGAATGGGAATTATTCATCGAGATAACACAGACATATTCAACAAATTGAGTTAGGAAAAATCATCTACGTATCAAGGTGATATACGACGAATCGAGGTCTAACTTGTCGAATTTGTCTACTCGACGAATCGCAGTGGAAGTGTCGAGATGTTTCGACACTACTCGATGAATCGTTGAGTTGTGTTGGCAATACTCAACGAATCTAGACCATTCGTTGAAACCACTTGTCTATACTCGACGAATTTTCCTTGGCTTTCTTCCGATAACTTACCTGATGACCTATATCACAATATAGATCCCAGAAAGAAATTCCTCCACATCCATAATGTCATATGCTTTGTTCTTTACTCATATCACATATGGGTAAGGCTAACATAAACCATTCCAACTTCTCAAGATCTCTTATGTGCGACCCCAAAGGCTCATATTGCATTGGCAGTAAGGCCATATGTTTGATCACTTCCAGATCACCATGGTAATACAAACAGTCTACCACTTAATCTTGAAAGTATCAAACAAAAGATTTACAAACAATGAGTGACATCTAGCAATGCGTCATTGTTCCCCAAACAATTAGAGTTTGAAACTCAAAAGGCATTATAAATAATGTATCAGTGTTGTCACGTCCCTTTGTCCCTTACATCCAGATAGAACAAGAGGTATAGACCTTGTCACCCTCATAATCGTTCAATCCTAGTTTCCTGATCTAGAATGGTCTTTCCTAAATTTGTGATCCCAATATCAAATATTGACTCAACCAAGCATGGTCATACATTTATTAGTCTCATTCCATCATGGGGCCCTTGGATGCAACTCTTGTCATATAGGAGTACAAATCAATCTCTTCTCACACGCAAAAACCCAAATTACTCAAAATGTTCCCAATAACCACCTTTATCATCCAACTTTCTCAAGACAGGACTTTTGATGGCATCAAAGCACGTTCTTCCTCACTCGATGAATGCTGTTACTTCAGGTCAAATGACAACAAACATCATTGCCACTCTAGCCATACATATGACATGTTCATATAATAATCCACAATGTATTCTCATTGTGGGTCTATCCAGTACAACTTTTTGATAACAAGTACCCACATGATGACTTGATATTACAATATCATGACCTATGGGAACGGGTAAAGAGTCAACGCACATGCTAGTCTTAAGGGTATCATCATCTCCCTTAGCTTATAAGATGATACAACGACCAAGGATCTTAAGGAATGAAGCTTCTAATAACATAGGCTCTCACATTCAAGTCACAACTTGACCTATAGAAGCAAGCATTCTAAGGGCATTTATTTAGTTAACTACACTATCATAATAGAAATAATAAAACAATAAAAGAACTTGCCAAAATATATAAAATGAAATGCATACAATACATTATTCACCAAATGAAATGTTACAGCCAACAAACATATAATCCACAAGACTCTAAATAGAGTTTATCATTTAGGTATCGTTTACCCATAGATCTAACATGATCATCATGCTTTCTCTATGCGAGAGGCTTTGTCAGTGGATCTGCAATGTTCTCCTCAGTCGGTACTCTGTTAATGCTCAGATCTCCTCGATCGACAATCTCTCAAATAAGATGGAACCGCCGAAGTACGTGCTTTGAGTGTAGATGAGATCTAGGTTTCGAAGCAAGTGCAATTGCATCGTTGTTGTCACAGTAGAGATCTATGGGACGAACAATGCTAGGAACTACATCTAACTCGCCGATGAATTTCCTAATCCATAGAGCCTCCTTTGCATCATTTACAGTGCCGTTATACTCCACCTCAGTTATAGAATCGACAACTGTCTCTTGCTTGGAACTCTTCCAGCTAACATTACCTCCATTAAGGCAAAAAATGAAACCTTACTAAGACTTTGAGTAGTCCCTATTAGTTTGAAAGCTAGCATCCGTGTAAACCCTTACAACGAGCTCTTCCTATCCACCAAACACTCAGAACATATCCTTAGTCCTTCTCAAGTATTTCAGGATTTTCTTGACGGCTATCCAGTGACTTTAATCAGGATCATACTGATACCTGCTACTCATGCTCAAGGCATAAGAGACATCGGGTCAAGTACATATGATTGCATGCATGATTGACCTAATTGCCGAAGCATATGGAATCAAATTCATGCGGTCCTTATCTAAAAAAACATAGGACACTGGTCCTTAGAGAGACTCACACCACGAGACATAAGTAAGAATCCTTTCTTAAACTCAAGCATGTTGAACCGTTTCAACACCTTGTCAATGTACGTACATTGGGTCAAACCCAGCAACTTCTTCGATTTATCTCTATAGATTTTAATAACAAGTATACAAGTCACTTCACCAAATTCCTTCATTGAAAAGCTGTTCCCTAGGTTCTTCTTAACAACAAGCTGGGTGGGTTTGTAATTCCGGATTAGCAGTATGTCATCTACATACAGTTTCAAGAAGACAACAATGCTCCCACTAATCCTCTTGTAAACACATGGTTCATCCTCATTCATTATAATGCCAAACTCTTTGATCCTTTCATCAAAAAGAAGATTCCAACTTCGAGAAGCCTGTTTCAATCCATAAATGGATCTTTGCAGCTTGCATATTTCAGTGGCTTCACCTGGAGGTACAATGCCCTCGGGTTGTGTCATGTACACTTCCTTAAGGAGGTTTCCATTTAGGAAAGATGTTTTGACATCCATCTACAAAATCTCATAGTCATAATAAGCAGTAATAGCAAGCAGAATTCTTATGGACTTGACCATGGAAACAGGGGAAAAAGTCTCATCATAGTCAATACCATGAATTTTCTTGAAACCCCTTGCCACAAGTCGCCCTCTTAATATCTGAACATTCCCATCCATGTCGGTCTTCTTCTTGAAGACCCACTTGCACCCTATGGGTCGTACCCCTTCAGGTGGTTCCACCAAGGTCTAAACATGGTTTTCATGCATGGAGTCGATTTTATATTTCATGGCCTCATGCCACTTCTTGGAGTTTGGTCCACTGATATCCTCTTGGTAGGTTGCAGGCTCATCAATATGATCCATTGGCAACACATTACCTATTTGAGACATGAGAAATCCATATCTCTCAGGCTTAAACCTTGGTCTACAGACTTATGTGGAACTGGTCTTTCCTTAGCAGGTTCTCCAGCTACAACAAATTGTAGTTCTGGCTCAGGTTCTAATTCCGGTCCATTCCCAGTTTGTGGTTTTTAAACTTCTTTAAGTTCTACCCTGGCTGTCTTTTTACCTAAGAACTCTTTCTCAAGAAATACACCGGTCCTGGCGATAAACACTTTACCCTCGGACGGTAGGTAGAAATAGTACCTTTTAGTTTCCTTAGGATACCCCACAAGATAACAATTATCTGATTTGTGTTCTAGATTGTGAGGAATTTTACGTCTCTCATAAGCCTCAAAACCCCAAACCTTAATTAATGCCATACTAGGACGCTTCCCAGTCCATATATTATATGGTTTCTTTAGAATTGCTTTTGTTGGAGCACAATTTAATGTTAAAGCAGCAGTTTTGAGAGGAAAACCCCAAAATGAAACTGGCAGATTTGCATGACTCATAATCGACCGTACCATGTCTAATAGAGTAAGATTCCTCCGCTCAAACAAACCATTATGTTGTGGTGTTCAAGGTTGAGTGCGCTGTGATACAATACCACACTCTTTCAGATGATCACGGAACTCATGACTTAGGTATTCGCCACCTCGATCAAATTAGAGTGCTTTAAACTTATTACCCAGCTGATTTTCTACTTCATTTTTAAACTCTTTGAACTTTTCAAAGGTTTCAGATTTGCAACTCATAAGTTACATGTATACGTATCTACTAAAATCATCTGTAAATGTAACAAAGTAGAAATACCCACCTCTGGCCATAGAACTCATGAGTCCACATACATTCCTATGTACTATACCCATGAGATCACTAGCCCTCTAATTGTTTCCAGTGAAAGGAGCCTTAGTCATCTTGCCAAATAAATAAAATTCAAATCTCTCAAATTATTCATAATCAAATGAGTCCAATAGTAAATCTCTATGGAGTTTGGATATACGTTTCTCGTTTATATTGCCTAAACGACAATGCCAAAGATACGTAGGGTTCGAGTCATTTGTTCTTAGTCTTTTAGTATTTTCTATATTATAGATTCGATGGTCTAAGATCAAAACATATAAACCATTAAACATTTGAGCTACACCATAACAAACATCAATCTTAAATATTGAACAACAATTTTTCATAATAATAAAAGAAAAACCCACCATGTCCAAACATAAAATGGATATAATGTTTCTAGTTATGGAAATAACAAAATAACATTTATCTAATTCAATTACAATCCCACTACGCATAGAAAGACGATAAACTCCTATGATGACAGCAATAACTCTTACTCCATTGCCAACACTCAGGTCCACCTCTCCTTTACTCAGGATTCTTCTCCCTCCCAGTTCTTGCACATTTAAACAAATGTGAGAACCACATCTGGTATCCAATACTCAGAATGAAGGAGCAGAAAGGTTTTTCTCTATATCATATATACCCGAAGTGAAAGTCATACCTCCCCTCATCTTTTGTAGACCCTCAATGTATGAAGGAAAATTCATCCTCCAATGATCGGCCATGCCACTGTGGTGGCACTTTTACTCTTTCCCTGAACTGTTATTTTTTCATTGCAGAAGACTTGGGCTCTAAGGTAGACTTAGGTCCCACCTTTGTATTCTTAAAGCCCTTGCCCTTACCCTTGCCTTTATGAACCATCAGTATGGGGATAGCAGGCTTGGCCTTCTTCATGTTGATCTCAACAGTTCACAACATACCAAGGAGCTCGGGTAGTGTCTTGTTTATTTCATTCATTTTATAGTTTAAGACAAACTGCTCATTACTGTCTAGCAATGATTATAGGATTATGTCTGTGGCCAACTCTTGTCCTAGAGAGAACCCTAGTATTTCAAGGTTCTCGATATACCCAATCATCTTGAGTACATGATTCCTACTAGGTCCCGAACTCCCATTTTTCACTTGAACAATGCCTTAGTGACATCGAATCTCTCTTGGCGAGCTTGCTCTTGAAACATTTTCTTGAGATGCTCATCAATTTCCTTGCAACTCATGTTCTCATGTTTCTTTGGGAGCTTAGAGTTCATGGTCGCAAGAATGAGACATTCGATGTCTAAGGAGTCGTCAAGGGACTTCTTGTAAGCATCCTTATAAGCATGGGGTGCATTCCCAACAGGCTCATCAGGGGTTACCACTTCCAAAACATAGATCTTTGGCTCTTTCCTAAGAACAATTCTCAAGCTCCTGTACCTGTCTAGATAATTCGTCCCGCTTAGCTTTTCCTTCTCGAGGATCGCTCGGAGGGACAGGGTAGAATGTGAACCACTTGACATGGAAATTCTACAAGGATCAACGCAAAGTAAAATTAGTACTGCATTTCAAAATATAATTTATTCTTTCGATTAGGAATTCAATCAAAATAACTCCCACCATTTTTAACAAACATATAAACCTTGATATCAATTCGAAGAGTTTAAGCGAATAACTCTTTTAGCGGACAAGATCCATATTTAACTAACACAATGGGTCAGCTTTGGATTTTCTCTCACAATACAGCTATTTAGGTAGGCAACACTTGCCAATTACATCATAATGCAATTCCTGTATGGCTGGTGAATAACTCCTTATTCGCATCCATCATATGGTGCATGCCAACCCCATGCCTCTGGGCACTCAGCCTTTTAGGTCACCCAGTTAAGTTTGACCCGATCTCGACAGTGGGATATCATAATTATCCTCTCGCACCCTTACTAAGACAGATTAATGCACCTTACTTTGGCAAGCTCACACTTCATCGATCGAGGTAGGAAGAGTGTCATCCATTGAAATACATTCGAGTACTTAATATTACTTAAGGGATTTTTAGATACTTGTTTTACTCTTTTATCATGGTTAACACTTAACAAATGTGCACATCCACAAACAACCAAAAGGGCAACATAGTCCAAATGCATCCCGATGTGCATAGGAACATCATCAACACTTGATGAACTGGGCTAAACCTGAACATTTAGAACACTTATAAATCTTCAGATTTACATGCACAGGACATGAGCAACACAAACTCCACTTGCACAGTAGACAAGCTCGTCGATTTATGTGTGAGATTCAAAATCTACTATATCCTTGGCTTCACTAACCAACAAAAGTGACTGTTATTATTAAGGAGTAGCAACAAAGAAATCATATGCGTTCTTGGTGGGATTCCAAGAATTGATTTTGGCCTTTTAGAACACTTCTAAAATCTCCAAATCTACACGCCATGGATTTAGTAACTTCTGAAACAATGAATATAGTCAGCGAACCTCCCTCTAATACCACTATTGGGTTTTACTAGACGACATAACACTTGTGCGCGCAGCAGAATTAGAAGAACAAGAAAAACCCAAAAGTTCGGATCTGTAAAAATTCATGAATCAAGATGTAAAGCCCGTTGTAATCAAAATTACCTTTAGGGATTAAGTTTTTTGCTCAACCAGGAAGCTCTGATGAAGTCCAATAAAGAACAACATCTAGAGTTTCGTGCGTAGCATAATGTCCACGCCTATAGGGATTTCCACATGAGAAGGTAGAACCCTAGACTCTTGTCGCACAAGATCTAGTCATATCTAGGTTTGCCCTCAACGTCTCTACGGACTACTAGATCCGTTCAAGGAGAGGTTGTGGTGATGAATCTGATGCACATGAAACTTTTCCAAGCAAAAGCAGAGGCTCAGCAGTCGGCGGCAGGGAGCGGCGTCAATGGCTTGCGGAACATTTCCGTCGTCATCGGGAAGAAGAAGGCCGTCGTGGGATTAGGCCGGGAATGAACAGTTACATACAAGGCTTTCCGTATAAATCCTATTTATACAGGCTACCAAACTAGCCCAATAAACCGCAGAAAAGCCGAACCGGACTTAAAGGATATAAACCGGCAGTAACAGAATTTGTCACCTATCCTGTGATATTCGATGAATGGGAATTTTTCGTCGAGATAACACGGACATATCAGACGAATTTAGTTAGGAAAAATCATCCTGGTATCAAGGCGAGATATGATGAATCGAGGTCTAACTCATCGAATCTGTCTCGACGATACTCAACGAATCGTAGTGGAAGTGTCAAGATGTATCAACACTACTCGAAGAATCGTTGAGTTGTGTCGATAATAATTGACGAATCTAGACCATTTGTCAAAACCACTTGTCTATACTCGACAAATTTCCCTTGGCTTTCTTCCGATAACTTACCTGATGACCTATATCACAATATAGATCCCAAAAAGAAATTCCTCCACATGCAGAATGTCATAGGCTTGGTCCTTTACTCATATCACATATGGGTAAGGCCGACAAAAAGAATTCCAACTTCTCAATAGCTCTTATGTGCGACCCCATAGGCTCATATTGCGTTGGTAGTGAAGCCATATGTTTGATCACTTCAAAATCACCATGGTAATACCAACATGCCCTATGTTCCTGAGTTGTAGAAGAATATTTATCTGAGTGTAAGGCCTTGGGCCTTAGTGTATGACTTGGAGGAGTCTGAGAAATCCTAAGGGATTTTTGTTGTAAGCTCTTGGAGCTGAGTTTGGAGAAGTTGACCTTGTCTAACTAGAAAGGTAAGAGGGATAGTGGATATACCCGTACTCTGGGTAACCTTTATAAACAACTGGTGTGCTTATTGTGTTATTATGAAAGCTAACCTAAACTAAAACACAACTCACCAAATCCAAAGAAAGTATCAAAAAGACAGAAAAACCTATTCACCCCCCCCCCCCCTCCTCTAGGTGTTCAGCTACTCTTGAAACTAAAGACATTCAAGTGTTATCAGAGGGAGGTTACTCAAAAGGGACTTAACAATCTGAGCTGATCTCCATGAGTAGCTTATGTTTATCCTTGGTGGGTTCATGAGAGAACTAGAAAGAGTTTGTCTGAATGAAACATCTTATCAACAGGAAAGAGAGCTTTGGGATTTGGAAGGAGAGACTCTGGTTGTTCATGGAAACATCTGACACCAGGATCTTCATAACAGTGCAAGAAGGTCCTTTCATCACTATAAAGGTCTCAGCCTTGGATGCTAATATCCAGACACCTTAGATGTATTCTGAGATGACCAATGATGAGGACATCTTGTGATGTAGGCTACGTTAACAGATGAACCGACACTGATAAACGACACCGAAGGACTCTCTCTCACGTTCCAATTCTATGCTCGCACAATAAAACGCAACACTACTGATTTCCGATATTACTATTTCACAACTAAATTACGGGTTCGCCACACCCTTAGAGATCAAATAGAAGGTGTGAGCCAATATAATCTCAAGCGAAAATGAACTACTCGATCCCGTCGAGCATGTGCTGTACCAAAAGAGATCCACCGAAAAATAATGATTTCGAAAAAGGTAGATGTCCCCCCCCCCAAAAAAAAGAAAATGAGATCCGCCAATCCTCACGAATTTAAATAGATCAAGAGAAAAAACAAAAAATGTTTGGATCAAAAACCATGATGAAATAAAAATTTCGCAAACAATGCCAAGCAAACCACCACAAGATTTATCTAAGAGGGAAGCATTCAAAAGTATAAAATTTGTTACCCCAATCAGAAGATTATTCTGATGAAAGAATTTGTTTCTTATGGTTCCGCCTGAGTCACGCCAAAGGGAGAGAAACACGTTCACCTTCTTCGATTATTGCTGGAGAAGATTCGTCGTTACAAAAGGGAATGATCTTGGCCCAAATCCACCAAGAAGGGAAGGAACTTGATGGGCCGAACCCTAGGTTGGAGAGCCTAGAAGTGGCCGAACTCCAAGAGGGGGGTGGCCTTCGAGTTGTAAGGATTGGGAGTGGGTGAGGGAGTGGTGGTGGAGAATAGAGGAGGGAAATGGGGGAGAGGTGGTGGCCGAACGCAAGAGGAAGAGAGGGGGGAGGCTGACAAGCCAAGTAGGGGGAGAGAAAGGGGAAATCTCAATTAGGGTTGGGTTTTCTTTTCATTCATAAATAATAAAAAATACCACACATATAGCCTTATATATGGCTCATAAAATCCAGGCTATATGCAACCCCACTTAAAATAACATATGGATAAACGGAGGCAAAAATTAAATTATGAATCTTGATAAATACAACCCAGATTTAAAACAAATAATAAGGAAATTAAATAAAACAAAAGCAAGATAATTTTCAAGAGAACGTCTTGCGTCGAGGGAGCAGGTTCTACCGTCGATCAACAATGTCTTCGCAGTACCGTAAGTCCTTGGTACGAGAGGGAGAGGGATCTTCCGTAACCATGTATGCATCATCATCAACATGTTGGGGGTTATCGTCTCCATTAATCCTCCCCCGCTCAAAAGTACTCATCACCGATGAGTTGGCTTTATTGTACTAGCACAGAAGAGCATCATCCAAAATAGCCACCTCTGATTCAAGTAGCCAAGAGTCATCGGAAGTCGGACGATCACACCAACGAAATAAGTAGCGGCGATTATCACCATTTGGAGATGCGAGCACTTCATCCTTGATTATCCTATCAGGCAAAAAGGAGGTCTCGGGGAACCTTGCAAAAGCATTAGTCAAAGAAGGAAAAAAGTTTCTACATCAACATTCAACGTACCTCCAATGGAAACCATAGGATAGAGAGATCCAGGAACACGCTCACCCCCAACCCATTAAAGGACACAGTGGACGGGATAAATGGAGAGGCAGATAATTCATGTTGTGGAGAAACATAAGGCATTAAATCCGAAACATTGAAAATAGGGGATTTACCCCAATTAGTGGGTATTTACAAAAGATATGTGTTTTCCCCTAACTTATTTAAAATTCGAAAAGGACCAGCTCGCCGATTCCCTAACTTTTTTATAGAGCTCGAAGGCATCTGTTCAGGGATGAGATGCACCAAGACTAAATCATCAACATTAAAGTGAGATGCTCTTTTATGTACATTAGCATGTGAATGATAAGACACATATTGGGTGGTTAACGTTTCATGAATGTGCTTATGTAAATTGTGAACATGAAGAGCGAACTCTTATGCAAAATTACTTGATTTATAAGATAGAGGTAACAGAACTAAATCAAGTGGCACTAGAGCCTTATAGCCGTGCATGATTTCATTCAGAGATAAGCCCTTGGATCAATTTTTTGAATTATTGTATGCAAGCTGAGCATGGGGAAGCATCAAGTCCCATATGACCTTGTGGTCACCCACAAGACAACGTAGTAAACTACCCAAACTTTTGTTTACTACTTCCATTTGCCCATTCGTTTGTGGATGGTAGGCCGAATAAAACAAGAGCTTGGTACCCATAAGCTTCCAATGGGTCTTCTAAAAATAGATAGTATAATTCACATCCCTATAAGTGAATATTTTCTTGGGAATGCCCAGATGAACAATGACTTCCTTAAAATATAATTTCACAATATGTGACGCATCGTCGGTCTTAGTACAAGTGATAAAATAAGCCATTTTCTAAAACCGATCTACTACAACCCGGATGATATCATGACGTCTAAAAGTGATGGGTAGACCTAGAATGAAATCCATACTAACGTCCACCTAAGGAATTGAAGGAATCAAAAGAGGAGTGTAAAGACTGACATTCGTCTTATTACACTTAGCTAATTGGCACACACGACAACTCTTTACAATTTTATTTACCGTTTATTTGAGACCATTATGCAATTCCCAAATAATGAAATGACGTAGGGAAGAATGAGTGATACATAGCTTCGAGTGCTTAAATAAGTAATATTCTCGAATATAATAGGCTAATATGGTGGTGGGAGAGTCGCTTTGAGCGGATAAATAGATTTCCTTGAAATCCAGACAATGGACATACTGATCCTTAATCCTATCGAACCCAATGACTTTCACTTCTACCGTAGAAAATAATTACGTAACATGACTAAATGCGTCAGCCAAATAATTTAAAGTCCCCTTAAGATGTTTTATAATAAATGTGTACTCCTGCATATAGGAGACCCACTTGGCATGCCGGGGGTTGACCTTGCTTTTAGAATTGATAAATCTCATAGCGCCGTGATCGTATTAGATAACAAACTCCTTTGGGAGTAGATAGTGCCGCCAATGTTGGACGTATCGAATAATAATGTAAAATTCTCTATCATAATTAGAATAATTCAACTTCGGACCCGGGATGACCCCTCCTGACTTAATACACCACCTATGCCGACACCAGACGCATCACATGACAACTCAAAAACCTTACTAAAATCCGGCAACCTTAAAAGTAGAGTATCTGACATCCGTGATTTAATCGTTTGGAATGCTTTGGTAGCCGATTTTGTCTAGGTAAAATCACTTTTCTTCATACATTCTGTTATCGGCGCCATGATACTACTAAAATCTCAAATGAAGCGACGATAAAAGGTTGCTAGTCCGTGAAAACTCCTAACATCCCGAATGGTTATGGGTTTCAGCCAATCCTTAATGGCTTGGACCTTCTTACAATCCACATGTATGCCTTCCGAACTCACAATATACCCAAGGAATTCTACATACGTCACATAAAATGTACACTTCTTGATATTAAAAAATAATTCTTCCGTACTCTGCGTGGTAAGGATAGTTCTTAAATGTGACTCATGATCAATCAGAGATGTACTAAAAACGAGGATATCATCAACGTACACCACTATAAATTTTCACATGAATGGTTAGAAGACATGAGTCATCATCCTAGAGAAAGTAATTAAGGCTTTGGAAAGCCCAAAAGGCATCACTAACCATTCATAAAGCTCATCTTTTGACTTCAAAGCGGTCTTCAATTCGTCTCCCTCTCTAACCCGGATCTGGTGGTAGCCTCTCCTAAGGTCCAATTTTTAAAAGATCGTGGTCCCGACAAACATGTCCATGAAATCATCGAATCGAGAGATGGGGAATCGATATTTAACAATAATTTTTTAAATTTCTCGACTATCCATGCAGATCCTCCAAGAACCTTCTTTCTTAGGGGCAAGTAGGGCGGGTACGACACACAGACTTTTGCTATGGCGGTTGAATCCCTTTATTAAAAAAGCAGAAATTTTTGTTCGCAACTCTAAGTGTGCAGAAGGGTTTAGCCGGAAGTGAGGAAGGTTAGGTAAAGAGGAACCCGGAATGAAATCTATCGCATGTTAGATGTCCCGCTTGGGGGGTAACATGGGCAGGAGCTCATTCGGATATACGTCCTTAAACTCTTCTAAATGTTACCTCAGTGCCCGCGGTAAATTGTCAAAAGAGGACACATCTTCCTTCACCTACAAGCAAACTAACGCATACTTGAAACCATCTTGAAAAGTATCACTCACAAACTACTTCTTACCTATCAGACTTAATGTTTTCTTCTTTACCAGAATAAGCATGTGTTTAGAAGGGATAGTAGGATCCTTAGGCAGAGTAGACTTCCACGTAATGGCCTTGCCATTAAATTTTAACTCGTAGGTGTTACCATGTCCCAGGTGAGTAACATCATGATCGTAAAGCCAAAAACGTCCTAATGAACATGAAAAACGTTCATGGGAATGACGTCACACCAAGTTTTCTCAGAATAAGCCTTGAAGGTAAGGGGAACCAAGCAATGCTTCTAAACCGGAAGGGATCATTGTCTTGTTAACCCACTCAACCTTATAAGGAAGAGGGTGAGGTTAAGTGGTTAACAACACCGATTTGTACAACTTCAACTATCGATAATCAATTTGCACCACTTCTCTCCGCTCTTTAAATTTAACGAGAAAATATTCATCCTATTCCAATCATACAGTGCTCGTGGAATAGCCAAAATATGCCTCATCACCATCATATTAATATCATTCCTTATATCGCTAGGTACTCCTTCCGATTCTGATTCTTCACTGACCTCATACACGAGCTCAGCGGACTCAGATGAGATATCAAAAGGCCTAGGGGCTTGGGCTTGGTTGGACACTCTCTTGGGTAATGACCCTAAATACCACAAGCAAAATAAGTATCATTCATCTTGCTAATCCTTTCGACGGGCACTCTCTCACCGGTCATGCTTCTCAGATTCCTAGCCGTAATGACAATAGAGTTCGGGTCAGCGGACCAGAATTTGCCCTTATCCTTATAGGTGGATGGGAGGTGGCCATAATATGTACTTTCCCTTCTAAAAAGGAGCGAGATTTGGACTTGAAGGCATTGTGCTTCTAAATATTCAAGGCAACGTTAAAGGTAGTGTTCAAGTCATTGTGACCATACCGTAGGAGCTTACCTGTATGTCGGAGAAGAGTCCCTTACGAAATCTAGAGAGGGTGATCTCTGGCATCTCCCTAACATCACACCTGACCATCATGTCCTTAAGATGACTCATGTAATCAGCGACCGACATATTACCTTGCCTCAGGGTAGCTAAATCATAAAACATCTGCATCCGATGGTATGCTGGAACATACTGATCAATCAACATGGCTTTCATGCAAGCCCATCCAATGGGTCGTAAGACGTTCATCGCACCTAGATGTCGTTCCTCATTCAGCCAAAATATTTTAGCCCTGCCTAATAGCTTCATCCTCGCAACTCGCACCTTTTGTACGTCAGTCAGATTGTGCCACTCGAAATAGAAGTCCATTTTCATAACCCCAATCTAAGAACACTTGCGGTTCACCTAGTCCGTCGTACGATGGGGGTTTGATCCAAACAGCCCTAGTGATTAAAACTTATACGATGTCTTGTTATTATGATTAGGTGCATGCGGGACAAAATCTTTATTATTATTGTTATTGTTATTCCCCACGTCACGTTGTCGGGCCACCTGATTAGGGGGAGCCACTTAGTTTAACCTCAACTCGTGAAGCATCTCCCTAATGTTCGTTAGCTGATCAGTGAACTCCCTACAGAGGTCATCAATCATTGTCGTACTGTGATCTACATCACGGTCGTCCTCTATATTGGAAGAAGAAGGGGTATACTCTGTGACTAGTCTAGTGCGCATGTAGTGAAAGAGGTTGGACCCTGACTCGATGAAAATTTATAATAGATAACTTTTTTCCTATTAATAACTCGGTGAAAATAAAAAAAAAAATTCTTACTGCGAAAGGTATGGAGATTGTCAACAAATTTGCAATTTGAATTTTGCAGAAAAATGATAATATTAGCCCGCTATTTGCAGACCACAAAATTTTTTCTTTTCAAATTTTTTATAAGCGAAACATGTTAGACAAGTGCGTGTCGACATCCTAATAATAATAGGATGGTGTCAATTAAGAAATTGGCACGAACCTCCCTCTGATAGCAAATTTATTTAGGCTACATCACCCGACGAACCGACATGGACAAACGACACTAAAGGACTCTCTCTTACGTTCCAATTCTACGCTTGCACAATAAAACACAGCACTCCCGATTTGCGATATTATTATTTCAATGCTAACGTATGAGTTCTCCACACCCTTAGAGATCAAATAGAAACTATGAGCCAATATTCTCTGAAGCAAAAAGGATCTACCCAATCCGGTCGAGCGTGTGTTGTACCAAAAGAGATCCACCAAAAAATAATGATTTCGGAAAAGGTAGATCTCCACCAACAAAAAGAAAACGTGATCCGAAAATCCTCACGAATATAAATAGATCAAGAGGAACAAAAAAAAATTTGGATCAAAAACAACAATTAAATCAAAATTTCGCAAACAATGCCAAGCAAGCCACCACAAAATTTATCTTAAAGGGAAGCACTCAAAAGTAGAAATTTAGTTACCCCAATCAGAAGATGATTTCGATGAAAGATTTGATCTTCTACGATTCTGTCGGAGTCACGCCGAAGGGAGAGAAACACATCCTCCTTCCTCGATTCACGCCGAAGAATATTTGTCACTATAAGAGGGAATGATCTTTGCCTAGATCCACCAAGAAGGGAAGGAACTTGAAGGGCCGAACCCTAGGTAGGAGAGCATAGAAGTGGCCAAACTTCAAGTGGGGGGGAAGCCTTCAGGTTGTTAGGATTAGAAGAGGGTGAGGGAGTTGTGGTGGAGAATAGAGGAGGGATGAGGGGGTGAGATGGTGGCCAAACATAAGAAGAAGAGAGGGGGGCTGCCAAGGAGGGGAGAGAGGAAGGGTAAAATCTCAATTAGGGTTAGCTTTTCTTTTCAATCATAAATAATTAAAAATCCCACATATATAGCCTTATATTAGGCTCACAAAAATCTAGGCTATATGCAGTCAAACCTGAAACATCATATGGCCAAACACAGGAAAAGATTAAAACATGAATCTTGATAAATACAGCCCAGATTTAAAAGAAGATAAAAAGGAAATTTAATAAAACAACGACAAGATAATTTTCAAGAGAACGTCCTGCACTGAGGGCGGAGGTTGTATCATCAATCAATAATGTATTCGCGGCGCCGTAAGCACTTGGTTGGAGAGGGCGAGGGATCTTCCGTAAGAATGTCAGGACCATCATAAACATGTCAGGGGTCATCGTCTTCATCATCCTGGCTACAATGGACCAGAGGGCACATAACATTATTGTGTGTGCCATTGATGATTCAACATTCCAGAACTTTGTCCACTATAGAATTGCCAAGGAAATGTGGAACACATTGAGTGCTTTGAAGAAGTTATGGATGACACAAAATCCTTACTGAATCAGGAATATGAGGCCTTCATGCAATGCAAGGACAATATAGCTGAGTGCTATGAAAAGTTCTTCAGAGTGGTGAATGAACTGAGGACCTATGGGAGGGTCTTCAACAATTATGAGCTGAATGAAAAGTTCCTCAGATATCTATCCAAAGTCTAGAACACCTAAATATGTGCCATCAGAGAGGTGGCCAAGCTGGCTGAAACTCCTCCACACACATTATTTGGAAAGCTGCTCCCATATGAGATACAACTATCTGCTAGGAAGGAGGAGGAGACCACCAGTAGATCTCAAGACAAGAAGAAGACGTAGCCTTCAAGATTGAGAGCTCTAAGAAGACTAAGGAGAGGATTGCCTCTCCCTCAAGAAGGCCTCCTTATTCAGACAGCTCTGAGACAAGTTCTTCTGATAGTAAAATGTTAGATGTGGAATTTGATGCCTTCTCTAGGCAGTTCCAATTATGATGAAGAGGAGGCATTAGAAGAATAGACCTTCCTCTTCCTCTTATTACAAGAAGGATCACAACAAATCGAAGAAGAAGTTCTCTGAAAGAGATAGGTATGAAACTAAACCTAACAAACATAGTTCTTCTAAAATTGTTTGTTATTGTTGTAGCAAGCCTAAGCATGTCATAGCTGAGTGGCCAGTCAAGAGAAAAGAGACTAGTGAGAAGAAACATCACCACCAACATGGAAATAAAGAAAAGACCTTCATTGCGAAGGATGAGAAGAGTTGGATTCAATGTGACTCAGCTTCTTCAGATTCTGAAGAAGAAGAAGCCTATATAGGGTGTTTGCTGTTGTTGCTGATGAAGATGATGACTATCTTGCTAGAAGGATAGGTATTAAGGCCCCTTTGTCACACACAGACCATGACACTGAGGGGAATGGATATAATAATAGCAGTATAGGATAATGGCCATGTCAGATGAAGAATCCAGCCAGGATCATCCTTGTCCAGATAAGGTACATTCTCTTTCCAACACCTATTCTCAATTTAACTATGAGAGTAGTCCCAATTCTGATGCATCTTCTTCCTATGATGAAGATGGGTCAGAATATGAGGAAGATGTCAATCAACTAATTGAAAAGTATTGTGCCCTTTTGGATGCTTTAAAAAGGAGCAAGAGGTTTGCCAAGAAAAAAGCTGAGGAGATTATCTCACTATAGCTATTTGCTTCCCTATAGTCTGAGTCAGTATCCTTGCTGGATCAGATGAGGAGGGAAATCAGCTAACAAAAAACATCTCAATCATCCACATTGGAATCATCAGCCATAAGAACATGATCAATATGTGTTGGAACACCCTATTACTTATTTGGGTAAGAATCACTATGTCCTTAGGAAAATGTCTTGACCTCATTGTATAGTTTTAAAGGTAAACTAGAATAGGTCTAAGGCTTAGAAATTAGGTTTGAAAGCTGCCCCCAAGACCTTCTTGATTCATAATACAAGTGCAGAAGACTAAGGCAACTTTCGTCGAGCTCAGGTCGACGAGGCGTCGAACTCAGTTCGACTATCTCTGCGCTAAGTTCAACGAGTCGTTGAACTCGGTTCGATGATCTTCGAGCTCAGATCGACGTTTCTGTCTCCAGATAATATCCAAGTCTCTGAGCTCAGGTCGACGATAGTTGAGCTCAGATCGACGATTTCTGTTTCAAGTCTAGTTCAAGTTTCTATGCTCAGGTCGACGTTAGTTGAGCTCAAATCGACGATTTCTGTTTCATGTCTAGTTCCAGTCTCTGATCTCAGGTCGACGTTAGTTGAGCTCAGATCGATGATTTTCTGAAGAGATCGACGATTTCAGGAATTCAAATTCAGTCAGTTATGGAATTCAATCGGATTTATATCCAGCATTTATTTCAGAGGATTTTGTAGCCGTTTTAATCAATCTGGAGCAAGTTTCAAAGAAGACTAAATGAAATGTCTCTTAGGACTTTCCTCAAGAGATAGATATCATTTAAGGAAGTCTTTTATGACTTGCTAACGGCTACCTTAGATTATTATTATTCTAAGGAATAGATTTTTGAGACACACCTCTACAGGATTACAAGTTAGAATTTCTTCAGAACACAAGGAATACAACAGTAAAGAAGATTACCCACAGAAAAGAATTCCTCAATTCTTTCAAGATCTCTTCTGATTCAAGTGTTCAAAGGCTTCATCAATCAAAGACTCCAGACACATCATATTTCAGCCTTTGTTGAAATCATTATTTGCTGGAGATCTCAAACATACTGAAGGCCTATCACCCTGTTCAAAGCTTCTCTTCCTGAACAACTGCAAATCTCAGGGGGATCTTTGACAATATCAATCAACTAGTCTTCTCTTTTACTGTTGAACAGAGAAGAACAACTTCACCTCTTTTATTTTATTTTGGTGTAAAAGGGTTACTCAAGACTCCCTTCAAAAGTTTTGTGATTTGTTTCTGAGACCTTGTCAAAACTCAGTGGTGGCAAGACACCTGATGAAAAAATATGTTTTGGTTTTTAAGCACCTTATCAAAAGCTCATTGGTGCCCAGGACACCTGATCAACTATTCCTACAGTAGATTCCTACCTAGGGTGGTAGAAAAGTGGATGTACCCAGGTTGATTGGGGAACCACTATAGATCCTTGTGTTATCTGGTTACTGTGTTTGATTTGCTGTGTGCTGTGATTTTGTTTCTTGCTTACTTTTTTTTTACTGCAAGCACAATACACTTATATATAAATCAAGTCTTCAACTACTAAATAATTTTTAAAAAGGAAAATTATTTTAATATACTCTATTCACCCCCCGCTAGAGTAAAGGTAGATCTTACCCTCACTTTCAATTGGTATCAGAGGGACGTTGGTTATTCAACAACTAAATCCTCATCAGATTGGTTGTTCCTACAGGCAAACACCTGAACAAAAAGATCTCTGATAAGATCAATCTTTAATAGAGGGTTATTACTTTTATTATATTTATTTTCATATAAAATCATGGCACAGAACAAAGATTATGCTTGCACCAGGCCTCCAGTGTGCAATCTTTCTAAGTTTGCACTTTGGAAGGCAAGGATTAAATTATACATGAATTCTATTGATGAGGACATCTTTAATTCTGTTTTGACAATGTGTCTAAGACCTCCAACAATTTAAAGTACAAGAGCTGTTCCACCCCCCTCTAGAACAGATGTAGAAATCAAAAAGTGGAAAGTTGCTGATGCCAAGGCAATGAACATATTGGCTCAGACTATGTCTGATGACATATTTCAAAAAGTGGTTGAATGCAACTCAGCAAAAGAAATTTGGGACAAGCTATAAGAGCTTGTGTCAGGATTAGCTGATGAAAGAAAGGATAGAATATCCCATCTCATAACCTAGTATGAGAATTTCAAGAAGGGAGAAACTGAGTCAGTTGCTTACATGTACAACATACTCAGTCTAATTGTTAGTGAACTGAACACCTTGGACAAGGAGATCTCATTGACAGAACTCAATGATAAGATCCTAATTTTCTACCCCAACACTTGGGACTCAAGGATCTGGCCAATCAAGGATGCCAAAAGCCTAAATGAGATCACCACTGAGGCTCTTTTGGGCAATCTCAAGTCCTATGAGCTGCTCATCAAGAATAGAGAGGAAGAACAAAAGGTTGCTTCTACAGCAATCAGGAAGGAGAAGACAATAGCATTCAAAGCTACACAAGATCAGCCTGAAGACAAAGTCACGGGCAATGAAGAGCTGTTTAGCTTACTGGCCAAAAGATTTTACAAGATGGCCAGGAAATATTTCAGGAAAAGGTCATCCAGAGGCCATGAAAAGCCAAGTTATGATAAGTCCAGTAATAAAGAAATTATTGATTTTGGATGCAGGAAACCAGGCCACATTGTGTCTGACTGTCCAGAGATTCAAAATAAGGACAAGAAAGATAAGAAAGATAGGAGAAGAGACAAAGACTTCAGGAGAAACAACACTGATAAATCCTCCTCTAGCAAGAACAAACACACCGGGAAGGGATTTGTAGCTGAAACCTGGAGTGAAACTGAAGAAGAATCAGAGGCTTCATCAAGCTCAAGTGATGATGAAGATGATGCTGAAGAGAAGGAGTTCTGCATGATGGCTATCAATGCCTCTCAACAAAATTCATATGCAGAACAAGAGTCAGAATCTGAATCTGAACATGAAGATGAGGAAGACCAGGTAATAGATTCTTTTGATTTCAATTCAGAGGACTTTAAATATGAGTTTAAGGCACTATGTTTAGACCTACTCAAATCTTAGAAAGAGATTATCTCTCTCAGAAATCAACTATCTGAATGTAGAACTTTAAAATCAGATAACCTCAAACTCTCTGAGGAGTTAGAATGCTGTAGGGAGGAGATAGCCTCACTGAAAAGTGAACTATCTCAGGCAAAGAAGTTTGAAGAATCCCTTAATGGGAGAAGCATCAGACTGATAGACATCACAAGCACAGTGAACTCAAGACTTAACAGTACACCTGACTCTTGTGCTTCATCCAGCCAACCTATAGTATTAACAACCCTAATTAAATTTATCTCAAATAAAGGAAAGGGTGTTGTAGAGGTAGCTAGGAAGAATCCTTATTACCTAAGAAAAACAAAGTTCAACGGAAAATGTCGAACAGAGCTTGACGATCGTCGAACAGAGCTCGGCGATCTCAAGCTGAATCGTCGAACTCAGGTCGACGATCTATGAACTCTGAACTCTGGAAAAATCTATCTTCGAACGGAGCTCGACGATCTGACCCAAGATCATCGAACTCAGCTCAGAGATTGTCGAACAGAGATCAGAGCTATGAACAAATTTTTAAAGGTATATCAAAATCCAATCCTAGAGGTCCTATATCCCAAAGCTTTAACCCTTATGCTGAATGGATAATACCTCCTAGGAGATATCATCCCGAAGGTTATAAGAGTCAACCAGGGATGTATTTTATTTCAGAATTTAAAGGTTATCAACCTAGGCCCACGGTAAACTGCGTAAAAAACAAGTAAATTATTATTTACGCAGGTGAAGACCTATCCAACAAAAAACCAGCAATGTTATCTAGATAGTGGGTGCTCAAAGCACATGACAGGAAGCAAGGATAATCTTACATCCTTCAAAGCCAATCTTGGACCCAAAGTATTATTTGGAGATTCAAACTTTGGACAGACCAAAGGATATGGTGCAGTCCAAATAGGCTCAGTCACATTCAATAAGGCAGCTTATGTGGAAGGACTGAAGCATAATCTAATCAGCATCAGTCAACTATGTGATGAAGGCTACCGGGTGACATTCAACAAATCCTCATGCAAAATCAGATCAGAGGACAACACAACTGTGTTGACAGGTAAAAGGAAAGGTAACATCTATCTTGTAGATTTTCTTTCAACTAAGGTAGATATCTGCTTGTTCAATTCTGTTTGTAAACCAAATGAACTGGCATAAAAGATTAGGACATATAAACCTTAGAACCATTGCTAGGCAATCCAAGGACAACCTTGTTAGAGGACTACCTTCTGGCCCCTACAATAAGGAAGGACTTTGCAGGACTTGTCAGTAAGGCAAGTAAACTAAAAATAGTTTCAAGTCACTTAATAAGAGTGATTCACCTAGGATTTTGTATCTGTTACACATGGATCTTTTTGGACCCATTACAGTGCAAAGCCTAGGAGGGAAATCTTATACTTTATTAGTTGTAGATGACTTATCTAGATTCACATGGGTGTTATTTCTAAGGAAGAAGTTTGATAACTTTAAGTGTTTGACAGAGTTTCTCAAATGTATACAGATTGAGTTCAATACTCACATTGCCTTGATCAGAAGTGATCATGGGACAGAGTTTGATTCTCTTCTTATGCAAGAGTTCTGTTAGAGTGAAGGAATCAGGCACACTTTCTCGGCTCCTAGAACTCCTCAACAAAATGGGATAGCTGAAAGGAAAAATAGAACCCTTATTGAATCTGCTACTACATTGTTTACAGATGCTCACCTCCCTCTTTCCTTTTGGGCAGAAGTAGTGAGCACCTCAAACTATATGTTGAAGAGAAGTTTTATACATAAGCTGAAGGGCAAGACTCCATATGAATTACTCAAAGGGAAGAAACCTAAAGTAGATTATTTCAAAATATTTGGTTGCATTTATTACATACACAATAATGACAAGAAATACATAGCAAAATTTCAAGCCAAAGCTGATGAAGGAGTGTTTCTGGGGTATTCCATGATCAGTAAAGGTTATAGGGTATATAACAAAACTTCTCTTAAAATTGAAGAATCTGTCCATATATCTTTTGATGAAACTAACATGTCATATAAGGAGAAGAATATTTCTACCATAGAACCTTTGCAGGTACATTCTCTTTCAGAAAATTTGGACAGACTACACATTATAGAAAAGGATACAACACATTCACCTATACAACAAAGAGGTGAAAGCAGTGAAGATGAAGAGGACACTCAACATCTTGGTGTGAACCACATTGAAGAGCCAGTTGTTGATCCACAAGAGGAAACAACAACACAGGTTGGTGAACAATCAACACCCCCTGTTGATTTAGTAACAACAAGAGCTCATCCAATCCCAAGTGATTGGAGACATCTCAACTGGTGTGCAAACCAGAAATCAGCTCAACCAAAACCCTATGCACACCTGGTACCTATCTCAAATTGAGCCTCAATCCATACAAGATGCAGAATAAGATCCACACTACATCATTGCAATGCAAGAGGAATTACATCAATTTGAAAGGAACAAAGTTTGGGAACTAGTGCCAAGGCCAAAGGATCACTCAATTGTTGGAACAAAATGGGTGTTCAGAAACAAATTGGATGATCAAGGAATCATTGTAAGGAACAAGGCAAGACTAGTTGCACTAGGATACTCTCAAGAAGAAGGAATAGACTATGACCAGACCTTTTCACCAGTTGCAAGGTTGGAGGCCAAAAGAATATTTCTAGCTTATGCAGCTCACAAGGGATTCAAGGTCTATCAAATGGATATAAAGAGTGCATTTCTCAATGGAGATATAAAGGAAGAAGTCTATGTTAGACAACCCCTAGGTTTTATCTCTCCAACTCATCTGAATTATGTTTTTAAACTACACAAACATTATATGGTCTCAAGCAAGCTCCTAGAGCATGGTATGAGACCTTAGCATGCTTTCTCTTGGAAAATTATTTTATTATGGGTAGAGTAGACCAAACACTTTTTATTAGAACCCATAAGTCCAATACCCTACTAGTACAAATTTATTTAGATGATATTATCTTTGGATCTACTGATACAAATTTTTGCAAAAGGTTTTACAACCTAATGCATTCTAAATTTGAAATGAGTAGCATGGGTGAGCTTTCCTTCTTTCTAGGATTGCAAGTCAAACAGCATGTTGATGGAATATTCATTTCTCAAACCAAGTATGCAAAAGAGTTGGTTAAGAAATTAGGTATGTCTGAAGCATCCTGCATGAAAAAACCTATGCATACTAATATTGTATTAGATGTTGATGAACATGGGAAACCTGTTGATCAGACAGCATATAGAGCAATGATTTGCTCTTTATTGTACCTTACAGCTAGTAGACCTGACATAATGTTTGCTACATGCCAATGTGCTAGATTCCAAGTAAGCCCTAGAGAGTCAAACCTAACATTAGTAAAAAAGATTCTTAGGTATGTGAAAAGTTTTCCAAATCTAGGTCTCTGGTATCCAAAAGACTCAGGAATTGAATTAACTGGATTTTAAGATGCTGATTATGCTGGATGTATAGTAGACAGAAAAAGCACCAGTAGAACTTGCCAGTTTCTTGGTGACAGTCTTGTCTCCTGGTTTTGTAAGAAACAAACATCTGTGTCCACATAAACTGCTGAAGCTGAATACATGGCAGCAGGTAGTTGTTGCTCACAGATTTTGTGGATTCAAAATAAGCTCCAAGACTATGGTTACAACCTAGATAAGTCAAAAATATTTTGTGGTAACACCAGTGCTATTTCTATAGCACAAAATCAAGTCCTCCACAGTAGGACAAAACATATAGAAATTAGAGATCACTTTTTAAGGGATAATGTTGAGAAAAATAAAATTGAACATTAATATATCCCAACTGATTTGCAAAGGGGAGATAATTTCACCAAACCATTGGATGAAAAGAAACACACATTCTTCCTGAATCAGTTAGGAATGTTAGATGGAGGAAGCTTAAAATAAGATCCAAGATTTTAAAACCCTAAAATTGACTAAGACTAGGTTAAAAACCTTATTTTTCTAGTGTCTATAGGTTCTTTCTATACTCTGGCCTGCGCTCGACGTTTTTCCCAAATATCGTCGAACGGAGATCGACGTTCTCAAATATCATCGATCGGAGTTCAGTGTTTTCCAGATAGTGCTAAGCTATCTCTTTCCGGTCAAAGATCGTCGAGCAGAGCTCGACTCTCTCTAATATCGTCGAATGGAGATTGATGATGTTAAAGACTCTTCAGATTCTTTTAGAGCCCAGATCGTCGAACGGAGTTCAACGATCTTTCCTTTTCGGCGTCGAACCCTGATATAAAATTCATTTTTCGGACGTCGTTCTCCTTTTACGCATTCATACTCTCTGCAAAACTTTTCTTTCCCTCCAAACATCTCTGCACTTGGTCTTGTTTGTTCAATTTTACAGGTAACAATGGCCGTCTTTATTGCAGTCCTAGCAGCGATGAAGTTTAATACTGGCTTCGACATCGACATGGATTCTTTTGAAGGCAGTGATCAAGTCTTCAAAGACATTCTAGAATTGTTCAAAGAACAATAGTTTGTTTATATCATGTCCACAAGAATGAAACTGGCGGCAGATGAAATCAAGGAGTGGGTGTATACTGCACATAACTTGGATCAGAACACAGTGGTTGGAACAATATCCCGTACACAGGTATCCCCAACTCTTGCTCTCCTAAAAGAAGTCTTTCATATAAGTACTGGGCATGATTCAGTCGAGTTATCTGGAGAGGAATTTGCTAGTATGCTGGATAGAATGGGTCACTCAGCAGCAAACCCTAATAAGCTGCTTAAGAAAAATTTGTAAGTAGAATATTGATTCCTACCAGATGTTGTGGGAAAAGTGTTGTTAGCAAAGCATTCTGCTCATGATACCATCTCCTGGTATCAATTTTGTTTAATGGGTGCATTAGTAGATTAGAAACATTTGAACTGGGGGGAGATATTCTTTGATTTAAATAAGAAAAAAGTGAACAAGAATTTTGTGAATTTTGGGAGGATTCTAGGCCTGTTTCTGCATAACAGATGCCCTCAGCTGCTTGTCTCCAGTGGCATGCACATCAATGCCTCCAAGAGGCTATCCTGTTCCCTCTTTGGAAAGTGGGACAGGCAAATTGCCAAACCAAGCAGAGCTCCTGCAGTTGTCTCAACCTCAGGCATACGGACTATACATGTCACTTCACCTCAGGAAACTACCCCCTTGGAAGAATTGCCTGCCTCCTCCTCATCTCCACCATCTCCACCCATTATTTCTTCAACCATTCCTACCTCACCCATCACCTCTTCAATTTCATCCCCCATCACCATTTCATCTCCAATCTCAACTCCTTCACCTCCTCCAGAAACTACTGAAGACCATTTTCATCCTCTACACTGTTATCCACACCTTGACATTGATTCATCCTTTCCATCATTCAGTCTTCTAGATGATTCCTACATGGATGATTCTCTTCCCTCACCTCTTGAGCCTCCATCATACTCTACCTCCTACCAACATTTACTTCAAGACATTCTTGCTCAACCATCTTTCAACCCATAAATTTCCATTCAAATAACTTCCATCTCCACCATTCCCATTTCTCAACCATCCATACTACCATCCACATCTTCTCTTACCATATCAGCAGCTCCTTCTACATCAACCTCTGTCACATTCTCATCTACCTCTACTCAAGCATCACTTGAGCAAGTAGACCTTTCAGCCCTAGCAGCTAAGCTTTATGAGATGTTAGCTCTAAGGCTAGCACTCTTGCTAGAGACCTCCATGGCTCCACTTCTTAAATCTATCTAGGAGTTATCTGTCAGGCTCTCTTCCTTCTATCCTCCTCAGGCAATCCCTTCTATGGGGTGCCTTGATCCAGTGTACACTGAATCTAGGTAGGGGGAGAAGCCATATGAAGAAGAGATGATGCCTGCTTTAGAAGAAATTTTGATAAGTCTGCAAGAGATTCTAGCTTTAGTTCCAGTCCTAATAGTTGACCTCAGGTCACTGTTATCAGAATTTGATACACTTTATTTCAGTTGTCTTGCAGCTCAGGAAGTTGAAGACCTTACTAAGGCCATTGTGCCTATTTTCAGTTGTGATCCCAGCCTGATATCCTCATATATCAATTCACTAAAGGCTGTGGAAAGTTTTATTTCTACTGATATTGTGATTGCTGATTTTGCTACTACTGTTGATAAAGTCTGTTCTGATATTGCTGATGACAGAGGCTAATGATTCAGAGCCTGCTGTTCATGTAGATGAGCCTGCTGTTACTAATGTTATTGTTTCTGTATCTGATGCTCCTGCTGCCCCAGTTATTTCTATTGCTACTGCTGTTTATACCAGTGTGTCTGTAAGTGATGCTTCTATCACTACTGTTGCTGCTGTTTCAACTGAACAATCCAAACAACAAAAAGAATACATTAAAAGGATTGATGAATTGTATGAGAATACTCAGAGCTCAGATAGTGATAAGTTCAGAACTGATTCTGATGACTCCTCTGCAACCATTACAAGGAAGAGGAAAGCTAGAAGCAAAGATTTGAAGAGAGTACCTCTAAAGAAAGTAAAGGATGATAATGATATTCCATACTATATTCTACATGACTATCCTATATCTGAACCTTGGATTCAATATTCAAAAAACCAGCTAAAGGCCACGAAGAAAAGGAAGAAGTTTGACAAAGGATAATCTCACCATAATCCTCCTCCTCCTCCTCCTCCTTTACCAGATGCAGGAACTGGTGGAGGTTTTGCTTCTCAGACCTCATTTGCTACAACTCAAAGCTCCTCTAAGTCTCAAGACAGATCACAATCAATAGGGTATCAACAAAAAGGCCACCAATACAGGAGAGTCCTGTAAAGAGGAAACCAAAGAGGATATACAGTATATTCCAGAGGTCAATCCAGACAACATCCATATCACAGGGAAGGATAAGGACCCATTGACTCAACTTCTGGTCCTTTCCCTTACAAGCTGAAAGATATTGTTACTTCAAGAGCTCCTCTTGCTAATTCAATTAACAGATATGAACCTCCTGTCCCCTTTGAAGATCCAGAAAACAATCCCCTTTCCTGGACTGTAAGGATGAAAGAGTTGGCTGCTTTGGATCAAATAAAGAAGGCAAGAGAACAGGGAAGAGATACTTCAAATATCACCACTCAATCTGAGCAAAGAAAGAAAAAACTTGAAAGATACTCCTCCAAGAAATTCTTTGATCCAAAAGGTTATATGAAGCTGCACCCAGAGGCTGTTGTTCCCAGGCCTAAATCTCAAACCTCCTTAGGTGATGCTGATGACAGGAGATCTAAGAAGGAAGCTCAAAATCCCAACAGCGAAATCTTATTCAAAAAGAGAAAGGAAAAGGAGTGATTATGTAAGCTGACAGTATTCATCTATCTCTTACTATCTGCTGTGACTTTATAATCTGCTTCTGCAATGCTGCACTTCTTTATTTTGCTATGTTGTTTTTGCTTTTTATTTCTGCTTGTATGCTTGTTATTTTTTATATGTCATGTAAATAGTAGTCCTAACAAAAATAGGGGGAGAATGTTGGAACACCATATTACTGATTTGGGTAAGGATCACTATGTCCTTAGGAAAATGTCTTGACCTCATTGTATAGTTTTAAAGGTCAACTAGAATAGGTCTAAGGCTTAGAACTTAGGTTTGAAAGCTGCCCCCATGACCTTCTTGATTCAGAATACAAGTGCAGAAGACTAAGGCAACTTTCGTCGAGCTTAGGTCGACGAGGCGTCGAACTCAGTTCGACTATCTCTAAGCTCAGTTCAACGAGTCGTCAAACTTGGTTCGACGATCTTCGAGCTCAGATCGACGTTTCTGTCTCTTGCTAATATCCAAGTCTCTGAGCTCAGGTCGACGATAGTTGAGCTCAGATCGATGATTTCTGTTTCAAGTCTAGTTCCAGTCTCTGAGCTCGGGTCGACGTTAGTTGAGCTCAGATTGACGACTTCTATTTCAAGTCTAGTTCTAGTCTCTTAGCTCAGGTCGACGTTAGTTGAGCTCAGATCGACGATTTTCTGAATAGATCGACGATTTCAAGAATTCAAATTCAGTCAGTTATGGAATTCAATTTAATTTATATCCAGCATTTATTTCAAAGGATTTTGTAGCCATTTTAATCATTCTAGAGCAAGTTTCAAGGAAGACTAAATGGAATGTCTCTTAGGACTTTCCTCCAGAGACAAATATCATTTAAGGTAGTCTTTTATGACTGGCTAACGGCTATCTCATATTATTATTATTCTAAGGAATATATTTTTTAGACACACCTCTATAGGATTAAAAGTTAGAATTTCTTCAAAACACAAGGAATACAACAGTGAAGAAGATCACCCACAGACAAGAATTCCTCTATTCTTTCAAGATCTCTTCTAATTCAAGTGTTCAAAGGCTTCATCAATCAAAGACTCCAGACACTTCACATTTCAGCCTTTGTTGAAATCATTAATTGCTGGAGATCTCAAACATACTGAAGGCCTATCACCCTGTGCAATGCTTCTCTTCCTGAACAACTGCAAATCTCAGGTGGAGCTTTGACAACATCAATCCACTAGTCTTCTCTTTGACTGTTGAACAGAGAAGAACAACTTCACCTCTTTTATATTTCTTTGGTGTAAAAGGGTTACTCAAGACTCCCTTCAAATGTTTTGTTGTTGATTTCTGAGACCTTGTCAAAACTCAGTGGTGGCAAGACACCTGATCAAAAAATCTGTTTTGGTTTTTGAGCACCTTATCAAAAGCTCATTGGTGCCCAGGACACCAGATCAACTATTCCTGCAGTGGATTCCTACCTAGGGTGGTAGAAGAGTGGATGTACCTAGGTTGATTGGGGAACCACTATAGATCCTTGTTTCATCTGGTTGCTGTATTTTATCTGCTATGTGCTGTGATTTTGTTTCTTACTTACTTATTTTTTATTTACTACAAGCACAATACACTTATATATAAATCAAGTCTTCCACTGCTAAATAATTTTTAAATAGGAATTTTTTTTAATATACTCTATTCACCCCCCTCTATGGTAAATTTAGATCTTACCCTCACTTTCAATATGGATCTTGAAGAAAATCTCCTCAAAGTGAAGAAGCTAGTGGCTTAAAACTCCAAACCTAAATCTGTGTTGCACTCATTGATACCTTCACCTTTCAAATAAATAAGAAGGGACTGGGATACATTGAGATGAACACTAAAAGATGGAATAGGAGTAAGGTCTTGGACCCTATACAGCATACTATCTCCTTTGAGAAAGTTGTGCTTCAATCCAACAGGTATGACCAAGACAGTATATATGGTCACTAGTTGAATGGTATATCTGCTAGTGTGAACAAAAATGTTCACAACTATAGTTGAAGGAAAGACATGGGCCAGAGTTCCTTTTAGGATACCCATGAGGAAATTTAGATGACCAATCATGGACCATTTGTTTTTGGTGCACTAGCCCCCACTCTCAAGAATATGGCAGTGGACAATAGTCAAGCTCCTCGAGAAAAAACATAGACTAAAAGTAAGTCATCCAGCAAGCCTGACTTGGCTATCTCTAATTCCATCAACAAATTATCTTTTGCAAAGAAGACTGCTGCTAGTGGTATACAAAGTAAGCGAAGTACTTCTACTAGAACACTCAGCTTCAGTTAAATCCTTTCTAAAAGATACATGAAGAGGGCTGCTGCCCAACCTTCTGAACAGTCAGCTGCTGTCAGCTTGTTTACAAGAGCTATTCAGAAAAGGAGATATAATATTCGTGAGTGTTGGTATTGTGGCAAAGTAGGACATTTTGCCATTGATTGTTAGCACAACACCAATGTTCCTAGTGCAAGGGCAAGTCTACCTGTTAGAAAAACTGCAGGTAGATAAGCTAATTTTCAGACAAACAAGGACCTAGGACCCAAACTCTTTTGGGGTCCTATGGTAAACTGAATTGTTATTTCAGGTTAGTCATAGTACCCATCCAATATGGTACTTGGCCAGTGGGTGTTCCATGCATATGACAAAAAAAAGAGGTCTTCTAATTCAATACAGTCCTATAAAGAATGGACCAAAAGTGATCTTTTGTGGCTCAGACTAAGGATTAACCAAGGGCTATGATATGATCACCAATGGCATAGTCACAATCACAAAAGAGTCTTATGTGGAAGGGTTGTAATGCAACCTTATTATCATAAGCAACCTATGTGATTTTGGTTATATCATTGTATTCCACAAGGATTAGTGTCTAATAAAAATGTTAAGTGACCAAGCGGTCATTTTGACAGTCACTCGGAGTGAGAAGATTTATTTTTTAAACTTTTTATGTTTAAGTTCTGACACCCTTGTTTGTCTAGTTAATTGCTAATGAGAAAGACTCATATTGTGTGCAATGTCACAAGATACTAGGTCACTTAAACTACAAGTCCATTAGAAAGATTTTTATTGGAGAGCTAGTTAGGAATGGTCCCACCATTATATGCACCAAGGAGGGACTTTTCCTCTGCATTTAAAAATAGCAAGCATGCCAAATCATCCTTCAAGAGAATTGGTTCCAAGGATTCTGTGAGGTGCCTATATCTCCTTTATATGGACTTGTTTGGTCCTATACCAGTTCATAGTCTAGGTAGGAAAGTGTACACACTTGTGATAGTTGATGACTTCTCTAGTTTTACTTGCGTGTTCTTCTTGAAGAAAAAGTCAGAAACCCTTGACACTTTATGGAACTTTTTTAGGCAAGTTCAGAATGAAAAAGAAAGCTCTTTGGTAAAAATTTGAAGTGACCATGGTACTGAATTTCAGTCTGAAAGCATGATAAAGTTTTGTGAAGATCAAGAGATTCATCAAGAATTTTTTTCACCAAAAACTCCCCAGTAAAATGGGATTGCTGAGAGAAAAAATAGAACTCTCATAGAGGATTGCAGGACCCTTCTTAGTGACACTTATCTTAAAGAATATTTATGGGCTGAGGCAGTGAACACTGCATGTCATGTCCTGAACAGGGACTCTATCAACAAGTACTACAAGAAGACTCCCTATAAGATTATGAAGGGCATAAAACAAAATCATGCTTATCTCAAAATCTTTCGTAGTAAATTCTTTGTGCTTGATAATGAGAAGTCCCATTTTATTAAGTTTGCTGCCAAATCGTATGAAGGGTTATTTATGTTGGGTTTCTCTATGAGGTTGGCACAATACTTGTGCACGCAGCGGAAGTAATAAAATCTAGAACAACCCAAAAGAGATTGGATCAGGCCATGAATGTTGAATCAAGAAGTTAACAAAAATTAGGAAAAAATTACCTTGATGGCCTTGAGTCACAACTCAACGAAGATGCTCCAAATGAGATTCCTTATCGGCGGCGAGTTCCACATAGAATAATATCAACGTCTTTGTAGAAATCAACACGAGCGGGAGAACACCAAGCTTCCGTCACACGGATGATCGGAAAGAGATCGATCGCACCTTTCACTTCTACAGACTGCTAGGTCCGCTCAGGGAAGCGCAGCACCGGCGACTATCGTCGGAGAGGAGGAGGTCGGCGGAGCGAATGCTGTGGCTGAACGCTTCCGGCCGGCAGGATTCGGGATTCGGCGAATCGGTAAAACAGCGGAACTCTTTCTGTCGGGTTCTATTCGGCCACAAGAAAATCGCATAATATTCCCAAAACCCTAAGTCCATATTTATACTAAAAGTATAAACAAACCTAAAAGTATCTCTATCCTCAGACCACAAAGTATAGGGTCCCAGAATCATTCATTGAGAATGAGTTCCAGGTTCGGCGAGAATCAGATCCAGAATCGACGAGAATCAAGGACAACTCTCAACGAATCAGCCTTAGTCATCGAGTCATACTCGACGGCTCTCGACGATTCTCGTCGATTGGCGGTCGACGATAATCATCGAACGGCGATCGACGATATTAGTCGAACGGCGGTCGACGACATTCATCGACCCGTGTTCGACGACAATCGTCGAGCGGCGGTCGACGATAATTGTCGATCCGCGTTCGACGACAATCGTCGAACGGCGGTCGACGATTTTCATCGACCCAGCCACAGTCGTCGAGTCATACTCGACGACTCTCGCCGAAACAACCTTAGTCTTCGAGTCAAACTCGACGACTCTCGTCGAAACAGTCTTAGTCGTCGAGTCAAACTCGACGACTCTCGACAAACCATTCTCAATGAACTTTCTTGGCAACGATTGTCGGACCCCCATACTTTATGGTGATGTGTAACCTTTACGAACACAGTCAATCTTCCAACTTCTCCACTGCTCTTATGTGCAACCCTGCAGGCTCATCGCGTTGGTAGTGAGATTACATGTTTGATCACTTCTAGATCACCATGGTAACTCCAACAGTCTCCCACTTGATCTTGAATGTATCAAACCAAAAACCTCACAAACAATGAGCGGCATATACCAATGCATCATTGCTCCCCAAGCAATAAGATTTCATAACTCATAAGCCTTCATGACCAATGTTCCAGCGTTGTCTTTGTCCCTTTGTCCCTTACATCCGGAAAGAACTAGAGGCATGGACCGTGTCACCCTCATAATAGCTCAATCCAAGTTTCGTGATCTAGAACGGACTTCTAGAGAATGGTGAGTCCAATATCACATACTGACTCAACCAAGCATGGCCATGCATTTCTCAGTCCAGTTCCATCAAGGGGCCCATGGATGCAACTCCTGTCATATAGGAGGACAAATCCCATATCTGCTCACACACAAACTCCCAAATGATTCGTAACGTACCCAACAACCAACCTTATCATCAACCTTTCTCAAGGAAGACTTTAGATGGCATCAAAGCACGCTCTTCCTCACTTGATGAATGTTGTGACGTCAGGTAAAAGGACCACAACACCATTACCAATAGAGACCTACTTGTGACACGATTAGACAACAATCCACAAAGTAGTCTAAGGATGGGTCTGTCCAGTACAACTTGTTCATTAACAAGTACCCACGTGATGACTTGATATCACAATATCATGACCTGTGAGAACTGGTCATCAGTCAACGCACATGCCAGTCTTAAGGTATCATCATCACCCTTAGTTTCTATGACAATACAATGACCAGGGACCTTTTAAGAATGAAGCTTCAAATAAATCAAAGGCTCTCACATTCAAGTCACGTACTTGATGTCCTATGGAAGCGAACACTCTAAGGGTATTTATTATGTTACAATTTAACTATCACAAAGAAAAATCAAAATAAAAGAACTTGCCATTAATTGTAAAAAAAAAAACATTTGGTACACAATTCATCATATGAATGAACAATAAACAGCTAACAGAATATACGTTTACATGCAACCCACAAGACTCCCACTAGAGTTGATCACTTAGGTATCGCATACCCATTGATCTAGTATGACCATCATGCTTTCTCTATGCGAGAGGCTTTGCTAGTGGATCCGCAATATTCTCCTCAGTCGGCACTCTGCAAATGTTCACATCTCCTCGTTCGACAATCTCACGATTAAGATGGAACCGCCGAAGTATGTGCTTGGAGCGCTGATGGGATCTAGGTTCCTTAGATTGTGCAATTGCACCATTGTTATCACAGTAGAGAACTACGAGACCAACAATGCTAGGAACTACATCAAGCTCGCCGATGAATTTCCATATCCATACAACCTCCTTCGCTGCGTTAGCTGCAGCGATATACTCGGCCTCTGTTGTAGAATCAGCAACTATCTCTTGCTTGGAACTCTTCCAGCTCACAGCTCCTCCATTAAGGCAAAACACAAACCCTGACTGAGACTTTGAATCGTCTCTATCAAATTAGAAGCTAGCATCCGTGTAACCACTTACAACGAGCTCTTCCTCTCCACCATACACCAAGAACACATCCTTAGTCCTTCTCAAGTACTTTAGGATATTCTTGACTGCAATCCAGTGACATTAACCGGGGTCTTACTGATACCTGCTAGTCATGCTCAAAGCAAAGGAGACATCGGGTCGAGTACATAACATTGCATACATGATTGATCCAATTGCCGAAGCATATGGAATCAACTTCATGCGGTCCTTATCTTCACAAGATTTTGGATACTTGTCCTTAGAGAGATTCACACCATGAGACATGGGTAAAAATCCTTTCTTGGACTCAAGCATGTTGAACCGCTTCAACACCTTTTCAATGTATGTACTCTGGGTCAAACCCAGCAACTTCTTCGATCTATCTCTATAGATCTTAATACCGAGTATGTAAGTCGCTTCACCCAAGTCCTTCATAGAAAAGCAGTTCCCTAGGTTGTTCTTAACAACTTTCAGGGTAGGAATGTCATTCCCAATCAAAAGTATGTCATGTACATACAATATCAGGAAGACAACAATGCTCTCACTGATTCGCTTGTAAACACAAGGCTCATCTTAATTCTTGATGAAACCAAACTCTTTGATTTTCTCATCAAAACGAAGATTCCAACTTCGAGAGGCCTGTTTCAGTCCATAGATGGACTTATTCAACTTGCATATTTTAGTGGCTTCATTTGGGGATACAAAACCCTCGGGTTTTGTCATGTACACTTCCTCAAGGAGGTTTCCATTAATGAAAGCCGTTTTGACATCCATCTGTCATATCTCGTAGTCATAATACGCAGCAATAGCAAGAAATATC
This sequence comes from Platanthera zijinensis, assembly GCA_039513925.1. NCBI lineage: Eukaryota > Viridiplantae > Streptophyta > Magnoliopsida > Asparagales > Orchidaceae > Platanthera > Platanthera zijinensis. The sequence goes on along the minus strand of CM077096.1, from coordinate 101,427,650 downwards.
CTTATGGACTTTACCATGGTAACAGGGGAAAAGGTCTCATCATAGTTAATACCATGAATTTTCTTGAAACCCTTAGCCACCAGTCGCCCTTTGAATGTCTGTACATTCCCATCCATGTCGGTCTTCTTCTTGAAGACCCATTTGCACCCTATGGGTCGTACCCCTTCAAGTGGTTCCACCAAGTTCCAAACTTGGTTTGCATACATGGTGTCCATCTCGGATTTCATAGCCTGAAGCCATTTGTCGGAGTCCGGTCAATTCATAGCCTCATGGTAGATTGCTGGTTCATCATCATGATCCATAAGCAACACATTACCTATTTGAGACATGAGAAATCCATATCTCTCAGTCTCAAACCTCGGTCTACCAGATCTACGTAGGACTTGTGTTTCTTGAGCAGGTTCTCTAGCTATAACATCTTGTAGTCCTGTCTCAGAATCCAATTCCGGTTCATTCACTACTTGTGGTTCTTGAACTTCTTTAAGTTCTACCTTTTCAGTCTTTCTTGATAAGAACTCTTTCTCCAAGAAGACGCCAGTCCTTGCGATAAACACTTTGCCCTTGGACGGTAGGTAAAAGTAATACCCTTTCGTTTCCTTAGGATATCCCACCAGATAACATTTATCCGATTTGGGTTACAGCTTGTCAGGCATTTGACGTCGCACGTATGCCTCACAGCCCCAAATTTTAATGAACGACATATTAGGACGCTTCTCAGTCCATATCTCATATTGTGTCTTCAGAACCGTTTTTGTTGGAGCGTGATTCAGTGTCATTGCTGCAGTCTCTAAAGCAAAACCCCAAAAGGAAATAGGCAAGTCTACATGACTCATCATCGAACGTACCATGTCTAACAAAGTACGATTTCTCCTCTCAGATACACCATTATGCTGTGGTGTTCTAGGTGGAGTGAGTTGTGATACAATACAACACTCTTTCAGATGATCACTGAACTCATGACTCAGATATTCGGCACCTCGATAAGATCGGATTGCTTTAACCCTTTTACCCAACTGGTTTTCTACTTCATTCTTGAACTCTTTGAACTTTTCAAAGGTCTCGGATTTGCACTTCATAAGATACACATATCCGTATCTACTGAAATCATCAGTAAATGTAACGAAGTAGAAATACCTACCTCTAGCCATGGAACTCATTTGTCCGCATACATCACTATGTACAATACCCATGAGTTCCTCAACCCTCTAAGTATAACCAGTGAAAGGGGCCTTAGTCATCTTGCCTAACAAACAAGATTCACATCGCTCAAATGATTCATAATCAAATGAGTCCAAAAGTCCATCTTTATGGAGCTTGGATATGCACTTCTCGTTTATATGGCCCAAACGACAATGCCAGAGATATGTAGGGTTTGAGTCATTTGTTCTTAGTCTTTTATTATTTTCTACATTATATATCTGATGGTCCAAGTTCAAAATATAAAGACCATTAAAAAATTGGGCTACAACATAACAAACATCATTCTTAAATATACAACAACAGTTGTTCTTAATCATAAAATAAAATCCAATCATGTCCAAGCATGAAATGGATATAATGTTTCTAGTTATTGCCGGAACAAAATAACAGTTATCTAGTTCTATTACAAGCCCACTGGGCAAAGAAAGATGGTAAACCCCTATGACCACAGCAGCAACTCTTGCTCCATTGCCGACACGAAGGTCCACCTCCCATTTACTCAGCAATCTTCTCCTTCCCAGTTCCTGCACATTTGTACAAATGTGAGAACCACATCCGGTATCCAATATCCAAGATGAAGGAGCAGAAAGGTTTATCTCTATAATGTAAATACTTGAAGCGGAAGTCATACCTCCCTTCATTTTTTGCAGACCCTCAATATACGAAGGACAGTTACTCCTCCAATGACCAGCCTTGCCACAGTGGTGGCATTTCCCCTCCTTCACCGTGCTCTTCTTCTTCATCAGTGCAGAAGACTTGGGATCAAGATGTTACTTAGGTCCCACCTTTGCCTTCTTGAAGCCCTTAGCCTTGCCCTTGCCCTTATGCACCATCAGTATGGGGCAGGCAGGCTTGGCCTTCTTCATATTGATCTCGGCAGTTCTCAACATGCCTAGGAGCTCGGGTAGTGTCTTGTCTATCTCATTCCTATTGTAGTTCAAGACAAACTGCTCGTAACTGTCCAGTAATGATTGCAGGATCAGATCTGTGGCCAAATCTTGACCCAGAGGAAAACCCAGCCTTTCAAGGTTCTCTATATACCCAATCATCTTGAGAACGTGAGTCCCTACTGAGTCTCGAGCTCCCATCTTGCACTGAAATAACGCTTTTGTGACATCAAACATTTCTTGACGATCTTGCCCTTGAAACATTTTCTTGAGATGCTCGTCAATCTCCTTGCACCCCATTTTCTCATGTTGCTTCTGAAGCTCAGAGTTCATGGCGGTAAGCATAAGGCATTCGACGTCTAAGGCGTCATCAGTATACTTCTTGTAAGCATCCTTATAAGCACCGGAAGAATTCCCGGTCGGCACCTCAGGGGCTTCTTCTTCCAAGACGTAAAGCTTTCGCTCTTGCCTAAGAACAATTCTCAGGTTCCTATACCAGTCCATATAATTAGTCCCACTGAGCTTATCCTTCTCAAGGATGGCTCTCAGAGACAGACTGGAGTGTGAACCACTTGTCATGGAATTCTAAAAGAATTTATGCAGAATAAAATCAGTACCAAAATATCAAAATATAATTATTTTTCTTAATTTGGACTTCAACTAAAACTCCCACTATTTTATTCGAAATAATAGCCCTCACTATCAATTCGGATAGTTCATGCGAGCTACTCTCTTAGTGGACAAGATCGGTATTTCACCAACACAATGAGTCAGCTTTGGCTTTCCTCTCACGATGTGGTTATTTAGGTAGGCAACGCTTGCCAATTGCATCCTCATGAAATTCTTGTATGGTTGGTGAATAACTCCTTATTCGCATCCATCATATGGTGCATGCCAACCCCATGCCTTTAGGCACTCAACCTTTGAGGTCACCTAGTTAAGTTAGACCCGATGTCGACAGTGGGATATCACAATTATCAGCTCGCACCCTTACCAAGATAGATTCATGCACCTTGCTTTGGCAAGCCCACACTTCATCGATCAAGGCAGGAAGAGTGTCATCCATCAGAAGGAATCCGAACACTTAATATTTAATGAAGGGATTTTTGATTCTAGGTTAACAATTAACCATGATCAACATTTGATCAATGTGCACATCCAAAGAAAAACACTTCACTAAAATCCCCATGAATCCCTTATGTGCACAACAGAACACTATCAACATTTGATAGAACAAAAAGGATAAATCTGAACATCTGGACACTTCCAAATCTTCAGGTTTACATGCATTGGACAAGGGACAAAGGCAACTCAACTTAAAGCAGTAGACAAGCTCATCTCTCCTTATTGGATTCAAAATCCAAAACAAAATCGAGGGATGGTTACTGATAAGGAGACAGTAATTCCTAACGATTAGAAATTACTACAAGATTCCAGACATTCCCGGCGGGGTGCCAAGATTAAATCTAGACATTTAGATTACTTCTAAATCCCTAGGTTTACACGTACTTGAATAACGAAACTTCTAATACAACAAACATGGCCACAACCTCCCTCTGATACCACTGTTGGGTTTCTCTATGAGGTTGGCACAACACTTGTGCACGCAGCGGAAGTAATAAAATCTAGAACAACCCAAAAGAGATTGGATCGGGCCATGAATGTTGAATCAAGAAGTTAACAAAAATTAGGCAAAAATTACCTTGATGGCATTTAGTCACAACTAAACGAAGATGCTCCAAATGAGATTCCTTATCGGTAGCGAGTTCCACGTAGAATAATATCTACGTCTCTGCAGAAATCCACACGAGCGGGAGAACACCAAGCTTCCATCACACGGATGATCGGAAAGAGATTGACCGCACCGTACACTTCCACGGACTGTGAGGTCTGCTCCAGGAAGCGCGGCACCGGTGACTATCGTCGGAGAGGAGGAGGTCGGCGGAGCGATTGCGGTGGCGGAACGCTTCCGGCCGACGGGATTCGGGATTCGGCGAATCGGTAGAATAGCGGAACTCTTTCCGTCGGGTTCTATTCGGCCGCAAGAAAATCGCATAATATTCCCAAAACCCTAAGTCCCTATTTATACTAAAAGTATAAACAGACCTAAAAGTATCGCTATCCGCAGACCACACAGTATAGGGTCACAGATTCATTTGTTGAGAATGAGTTCCAGGTTCGGCGAGAATCAGATCCAGAATCGACGAGAATCAAGGACAACTCTCGACGAATTAGCCTTAGTCGTCGAGTCATACTCGACGGCTCTCGACGATTCTCGTCGATCGGCGGTCGACGATAATAATCGAATGGCGATCGACGATATTCGTCGAACGGCGGTCGACGACATTCGTCGACCCGCGTTCGACGACAATCTTCGAGCGGCATTCGACGACAATCGTCGAGCCGCGTTCGACGACAATCGTCGAACGGCGGTCAACGATATTCGTCGACCCAGCCACAGTCGTCGAGTCATACTCGACGACTCTCGCCGAAACAACCTTAGTCGTCGAGTCAAACTCGACAACTCTCGTCGAAACAGTCTTAGTCGTCGAGTCAAACTCGACGACTCTCGACTAACCATTCTCAATGAAATTTCTTGGCAACGATTGCCGGACCCCCATACTTTATGGTGATTGGTAACCTTTACCAACACAATCAATCTTCCAACTTCTCCACTGCTCTTATGTGCGACCCTGCAGGCTCATATCGCGTTGGCAGTGAGATTACATGTTTGATCACTTCTAGATCACCATTGTAACTCCAACAATTTATTCGGTACAACAACCATAACAAGGCATATAGGGTCTATAACTTGTAAAATGAAGTTGTAGAAGAATCTGTTAATGTAGTCTTTGATGAGTCATCAATGATTAATAGTGAGCTGCCAAGCTCTCTAGATCTGCAGGTGTAGAAGAGAAGATGGACAAACTAACCATCATGGACAACTCTCTAACTACCCTGAAAGAAGATGATGAAGTTTGCATTCTAGAAGGAGATCAAAGTGCACCTAATATGGATGAAGATCAGTAAGATCCAGCCAATGAAGTTCTTTGTGTTGAAGAAAGACTGCCTCCTACTGTTAGGCCCTTGATGGATCATCCAATAGATCAGATAATTATAGATGCAAGCCAAGGGGTTATATGTGGAGCAGAAGCAAGAACATTGCAATGTACTCATGCTTCCTATATCAAGTACAACCTAAAAGGTTGAAGATGCCAACATTGATCCATTTTGGATTGTGGCTATGCATGAGGAACTATACCAGTTCAAGAGATGCAAGGTCTGGAAGCTGGTTCCTCGACCACAAGGTCATAACATCATTGGAACTAAGTGGATCTACATGAATAAGCTTGAATAAAATAGTGTTATAGTAAAGAACAAAGCTAGACTTGTAGCCAAAGGATATAGACAAGAAGAAGGTATTGTTTTAATCAAACCTTTGCTCCAGTTGCTAAACTAGAAGCCATAAGACTATTCCTTGCATATGTTGCACACAAGGAATTCAAGCTCTACCAGATGGATATGAAGTCAGCTTTCCTTATTGGTGACCTAAGAGAAGATGTCTATGTTGAGCAACCCTGATGTTTTATCAATTCTAACTCACCTGATTATGTTTATATGCTTAGGAAAGCACTATATGGGTTGAATCAAGCCCCTAAGGCATGGTATAAGACCGTGTCTAGCTTACTCATTGAAAACATATTCTCAAGGGAAAATATAAACATGATACTATTCCTAAGGGAAGTCAATGTAAAGATAATCCTAGTTCAAATTTATGTAGATTATATAATCTTTGGGTCTACTAATGATTACCTACAAGATGTTTGCTAAACTTATGCAGGGGAAATTTGAGATGAGCAGTATGTGTAAGCTGAAGTACTTCTTGGGCCTCCAAGTAAGACAGTCTGAGAATAGATTATCCATTTCATATTCTAAGTTCACCATAGAGTTAATTAAAAAGTTTGTAATGGAGAGTGCCTCCATCATGAAAACTCCCACGAGGACAAATGTCTCATTGAATAAGAATGAGATAGGGGAACCTATTGATGAAACCATGTATAAAAACATAATTTACTCCCTCCTTTATCTTACTACTAGTAGGCCAGACATCATGTATGCTACATGTGTTTGTGCTAGATACCAGGCTTTCCCTAAGGAGTCTCACTATTTTACAGCTAAAAGAATTCTGATATATTTGAAGGGCACACCTTATCTTTGCCTATGGTACCCTAGGAATAGTGATTTTGAACTAATTAGGTATTCAGATGCAGACCTTGCAAGCTGCAAATAAGATAGGAAAAGTACATTAGGCTCCTGTCAATTTCTAAGAAGAAGACTTGTGTCTTGGAGCAGCAAGAAGCAAAACAGTGTTGAAATTTCAACTACAGAGTCAGAATATATATCTGCTGGGAGTTTCTGTTCACAGTTTCTATGGATCCAGCATCAGCTCCAGGAACATAATCTTAAGATAAGAAGTACTCCTATGTTCCGTGATTCTACTAGTGCAATCTCTATTCCTAGGAATCCTGTGTATCACAGCAGGATTAAGCACATAAAGATTATGTATCACTTCATTAGAGAGCATGTGGAATGTGAAGACATCAGTCTTGAATTTATCCCTACAGAGAAACAAGTAGCTGACATCTTTACTAAGCTACTAGATGAAGCGAAATTCAACACCTTCAAGTTTGAACTCGGTATGTTGAACTTAATCTTGATTCAGTAATAATTCATATATTATTATTGTAGGTAGTATTACTCCTTGCAAAATAACATAGAAGTAATGGACTAAGTGTCCAGGCATCAAGCGCGCTGAGTCTAAGTACTCAGGCGTCGAGTGCGTCGAGATAAGGACAAGCGTCGAGAGAATTGAGTGCGTCGAGTCCACTCAATGAATACTCCCAGGATCGTATATTAGCGACAAAATATCAAAATCAATCATAGACATTGATCACGTCATGATCAAACAAAAGATACATGCCTCTCCATATTATTTACTTAGAAGCAAATATAAATAGAACTAAGTGTGCTTAGAATAGGAAACACTATTCCAGGCCCTTTTACGAACTACTATATCCCTACGACAAAAGTTCAAAAACTCTTTAGAAACTCAGCAAATCAATATCTCCAAAGGGAATAGATTTCTTATTTAAGGGATCCGAGCTGGTTTGAAATGGCTTCAAGGATCCTCCTGAGGAAGTCATGCATGTTTTGCAATTACTAAAGGTCGCTGACCTAAACTTTGTCCTATCCGAGCCAGTGCTAATTTGGAAAAAAGAAGTTCTGGAACTCTATTAAAATGCTAAAGTGGACTCATCCTCATCCAATATCAACTCCTTAATCTGTGGAAAGAAGTTCAAGATCACTACAAAGAGATTATGCGAAGCTATGCATCTCCCAAGGTGAATGAGTCAGATAAGGATATTGACTTAATTTTAGATGATGTTAAGACAATATGGAAGTGGTGTGGGCTCTCCAAGCATAGCACTAGGTCTGTGTTGAGGAAAGCATTGAATAATGGAGGCATGTTCGTAGCAGATTTAGTGGGAAAAGCGTTGCTCTGTAGGACAAGTTCACATGATAAGATTTCTAATAAATGTTTGAACTTACGATCAGGTTCGTTCTATAAAATAAAACAAACTAGGGCAAAGTGTTGTTTGATAGAATGGAAGAATGCATCCCAGAACCTAACCTTGGAATAATCTTGTCTCTATATCTATACAGTACAGTCCCAGGACTCTTCAATATGAGGCTAGTGACTAAGATCCATCACATGAGGAGGATGGACTCGAGAATGTTTAATAGATGGGAGAGAGTTCTATAGCCACACCTTAAGTCTGCTGAGAAGAAAAATAAGAATCTAGTTCAAGATGTCAGCACAAAGAGCAGCTCATCAGAGAATAGTGAAGAAGAGCCACATGACCCAAATCTGACTGAGTCTACTAAAGAAATAAGGAGAGACATAAGTGCTAAATTCTTAATGTCTTCTGAACCTACTATAAGGATCTAGATGGCCAGAACTAAATCTGAAGAGAACCAAGAAAGATCCATAGTCACACTGGAAGTCAAATAAGTTGAAAATATCTCTGTTGCAGTTTAGGATGAGAGTCACTAGATAACTGCTCAAACTGAGGGGGAGACAATCCAGTCTGTTCAAGAGGAATTGGACACCTTCATTGAGAATCTGGAGAAGAATATTGCTGAAACTTTAGAGGGCCCTGAATTTGTGCTTTTCTACACTCAAGCTGAGGAGGAGCAACTTCTTGAGAGAGTTATGGAAGATGTTCTTATTGAGGGGGAACACAATCAGCTCATGAAGGAAGGTAACCAAATTCCTGCTTAGCAGGTTCAACCTCCTGAAGTAATGGAAGAAGAACATCCAATCAACACTGTTGAAGATCTAAATGTCTATGTGGACATTGCAAGGGTTGGGGGAAGATTCACACTCAACTCCCTGGCCCAGAGAATGTTTATACTATAGACTCTTCTGAATCAGAGATGGGCAATGCTGTTAATGAAAATGCAACTCAACACTCATCTAAGTATAAGTGTACGGATTCTAAAGCTAGAGAAGAAGAAAACCCAGAGCATTAAATTATGTAATGAAGGTACATAACAGCAAGCTGATCAGATATCATCCACCTTCCCGACATAACTAAAGGTTCTGTTGGATGACCAAAGAAGGTAATTGGGACACTTTGTGGATGATTTCATAAAGGAACTGAGAAAAGACCTTTATAATGAGATCAAATCTATATGATTTGAGGTTAATCTACTGAGAGATAACACTGTATTATTCTTTAAGAGGGATGCTCCTGTATGAAACCCCTCCCCGAACACAAGACACGACTGAGGGGTCACTTATGCCAAAAACAGCCGCCTTGCGGTAAAGCCAACACACGGGTTTACCGATACTATAAGATGCTTATCCTGCCGGGTAAAACAAATATCATCCATGCCAACAAAAAATAAATATCAAAACAGAAGTGAAAATCTACGTAAGTAATAAGTCCACAAGTACATCAATAATAAGAAGCATCGACAGGCTTCTATAATATCAAAGTACAAAAAACTTTGCCCAAAGGGCTACAACTAGAATCTCTCAAAAATTCACACTAGTATTTAACAACAGTGATGGTATCGTCACTTCAGGCCCTGTCACCCTTGCCTGGCTGCCCTCCTACACAACCTACTGCTTTATCTGCGGGGTTTCATCCTAAAAAGGAAGACGTATCAACTGTTAGTCATAAAGACTAAGTGGCTATCACATTCGCTCCCTCGGTGACTCTTAGGCACCGGACGGAAAAAGGAAAGTGTACAATATATATATATATATATATATATATATATATATATATATATATATATATATATATATATGCAGTAGTATAAGCAATTGGTATAAGACTATTCAATATTAGAGTATCCAACATGTTAAATTAGTGAGTATATAATTCTACACTAGCAATTCTATGATCAACAGCATATACAAGTATGATCCTACAAACAGGAAAGTAACTCAACTTATATGAATGCCCATATAGACATATAAGTAAAGGATCGGCTTAATAGTAAAATAACTCATCATATAAGAGTGCCCATACAAATTTGTATGATAAGGATCTTGTGTATATAATGCAACGCAATGTTATGAATGCAACATGATGACTCACCCATGCTCACACATTTTCATGCTGCTATGTCGACACAGACTTGTCTTTCCCACTTTTAGAGTAGGTAGCTAACCTCTCAGACGCCATCCGTTATGGCCAGATGGTGATAGTGGAAAGAGCTTTCCACTACTAGGTTGGTCTCCACACTACCTTGCCTAGGACTCCATACGCCTCAACGCTAAGAACACAACATCGAAGATTACATGCATACTATGACTCAGAGGGGTCTTGGATAGATATGCACCAAGAACACAACCCAAACGGGCCTACTGGTGTGACACGGAAAGTTCCTCGGGAATGAGCACCAAGGGCACAGCCAATCCATCAACTTGGGACGAAAAGGGCTTCGGGAATCAACACCGAGAAAACAAACAAACCGTTCAAAGTCTATGTGTCTACTCCCTTTGGTGTGATGAATGACGATCCTGTATACCTGCCATACTTTCCTTAACTTAGGATTATGAAACCGCTTGTCAAATCACACTCCATTCAATTTCACATTTAAGGGCTCCACACTTAGTCTCTTTTTATTAATCACTTCCCGTGCTAAACAGCACGCAAGGTCTCCACACCATGTTCCTTATCAACACATCATTCCAGTGCGGCAAACACACACGCACCTCAACCATTCCACATTACCATACAACATAAGGGTTCATCATTTACACCGGTGGCAAGCCACCTTATATAGTACACCAACCCCACACTACAACCCGTTGGGAGACACAACTCTAAACACCAGACTATTAAACACTTTCCATTAATCATCAAACCACATATCCATGCATTAACAACATCCAATTCCTTTCTACATGATCAAGCATTCACAACAAGTGTAACACTATATGATAATCACAACAGTATAAAGATACTTCATAAACACATCAAGCATAATAACATTGCTATGGTTATGGATTCAGTTGTCGGACTTTACACCATCTTTCCAAAACCTATTTCATTCTCCTGATTTTAATCATGCATATCCCTAGAGGATTTCACAAGAATATCATTTGTACAACAAAACATATCCATTCATTTGATCACCAACTTACCCAAACCATTTTTTTATTAAACTCCTTCAAACCATTTGTAACATCATATTTCTCCAAACCATTTGTTTATCACGATTACGTATGGACTAATTTTAACAAAACCTCAATATTATTTTACTACGATCTCTCTCTACCAAAACAAAACCCGATTCTACACAAACTCGAGAACAATGTGTACTTAAGTCAAGACTGTACATTAACTTCGACTGGACATTCTTGAGGCAACAAGACTCGTATGAAGAAGTGTAACAATCTGTTGGAAAGGTCTTTCCAAGGGCTATGACTTTTTTGTTTAGTCAACACCTAATATCTAGACGTATAATTCTCGAAAATGGCCTTGAAGTTTGTTGCGCACAGAAAATAGATTTTTGCACGCATCTTAAAGCATGATGAACTACATCAGTTCATCTTCTTCCTTTAATTATTTGTTCAAAACCACTAACAGATTTCCTCCTCCCTTATTCACCCTCAATAAACAATTCTTCCTCAAGAAACCAAGTCCATCATCTTCACATAGAAGAGAGGAGATGTTGAAAACATCAAATCCCTAGGATAAGGTCCTAGTATGATCTCTTCCTAGGAGATCTTCATCTCGCAAGTCAAACACTTTTGATTCGACATATCTACTAGATAATAACTAGAGATTTAGTACAAAGGGAGAGGGTAGGAAGCTCACATCGTTTATGTCCATGGATCTTCTCCTCATTTGAGTTTTTCTTCCCGGAATGGTAGATCAACTCTTCTTCCAGAAAATCGACTCCGACAACTCCCTCACTTCCGATAGTTTCGGCAAGTAACTCTCGGCAAGAGGGTGAAGTGAAGGCTAGGGTTTTCCCACAAGTCTCCTTTTATAAGAGGAATTAGGGTTAGACCTCCTGCCACATGTCACCCTAGTGTTGGACCGCCTATTATTACTTTAAATAGGCTTTGCCGAAAAGATCGGGTCCTGATAAGTCAGTCGACGCATTTCTCGAAAAGCCGGTTCAGTACATGTACAGGAATAGAAAACAATCTGGGCTGAAAAATCCTCTAAGTCAAAATCATCGTGTATACTATACACACTCGACGAATCGTCGAGATTCGTCGTGACCACTCGACGCCTATACTGTCTAGAATACTTTCAAGTTAAAATCTTTGAGTATACAAAATCATTCATCGAATGGTTTTGAGTTTACTAACCTCACTCGAAGCTCTATCAGGTGGCGTTGAGTCCACTCAATGCCTGTAGAATCCCTAATAATTATAATTTAAATTCGTCTAGTGGAGTCGAGACCACTCGAAGGACTTGACGCTTTGTAGAGTGGAATAGAGAACACTCGACGCACTCAACGAGTCCAGAATTATTCCAAGTCAAAATTGTTGTGTATACCTATACTCACTCGACGAATCATCGGGATTCGACGTGATCACTCGACGCCTTTAAGTCCAGAATATTTAAAGAGTATCACACGCCAAGTATAACTCGACGATTCATTGAATTGCATCGAGACCACTAAACGATGTGAACTTCCTACCCATCTGAGAATGAAAAGCTCACATCATTTCCGGGACTTTGAGCCTCAAGCATGCGGTTCCATTTTAATCTAACAGCAGCATCAGTATCATCAATATATTCGATTCCCAAAACCTTTGGATCCTCATCCCACACCCATGACAATGTAGTTCTACACCTCCTCCCATAAAGTGCTTTGTGGGGGTGTCATCCCGATGCTAGCTTGATAACTATTTTTGTAAGAAAATTCCATTAGTGGAAAGAGCCTTTCCCATGGATCTCCTCTATCCAGTACACGCAATATCAACAGATCCTCCATAGTTCTAATGGTTCTCTCAGACTGACCATCCATCTGAGAATGAAAAGCTGTGCTAAAGGTAAGGAAAGAACCCAACTATGCTTGAACTGACTTCCACTCCTTGGATGTAAAGTGATAATCGCGGTCAGAGACTATCGTCTTATGCACCCCATGGTACTGTACAAAGTGCTCCACAAAGTGACGCACTAAAAAATCAACATGCGACTCCTTTTTCAGTAGTATGAATCTGGCAACCATTGTCAAGCGATCCATAATTACCCAAACTAAATAATTCCCAGAGCACGAGTGAGGCAACTCGTGAACAAAGTCCATGGAGATATCCTCGAACTTCCACTCGAGGATGGGCAATGACTGTAATAATCTTCCAGGCTCTTTCACCCAACCTTCACCTTCTGGAAAGCCTCATAGTGTGTAATATAGTACTTAATAGCACTCTTCATTCTCGACCAGAACATGGCCTTTCATACGTCACTATACATCTTGAAAATCCTGCGATGCACCAAATACTTAGTACAATGTGCCTTTCTCAAGATGTCTTCCTGGATTTCACCGCCCTTGGGAATGTAGAGCCCGCCACGGAAATGAAAGAGGCCATCCTTTATTCTATACTTTTCAGTAGATCCATCCTCAATAGATTTAATCACATGGTCCAGATCAGCATCCTTCCCTTGCTCTACCCGAATTCAATCTCAAATATCACAGACTATGCTCATGGAAACTAGATATTCAGTATATGTCTCGGAATCGTCCTTACAAACTAATGTGATCTCCATCTCCTCGATCACTCAGGCTAATTTCATACTAATCATCTGAGACTCAGGGCTCGACTCTGGTACTTTTCTAATCATGGCATCTGCTACGGAGTTTGCTTTCCTGAGGTTATAGTTCAATGTAAATTCATAATCACACAAAAACTCTAACCACCGTCGTTGCCTCAAGTTCATCTCCTTCTGAGTGTGGACATACCTCAAATTTTTATGATCCGAAAAGATCTCACAATGAAAACCATATAAATAATGCCTACAAACCTTTAAGGTGAACACCACTGCTCCCAACTCTTAATCATGTACTGGATAATTAACTTCATGCTTCTTCAACTTCCTTGAAATGTAAGCGATAGCATGCCTGTGCTGCATCAACACTTCCCCCATCCCTTGATAGGACGCATCAGTGTAAACTAGAAATCCATCTTTCCTTGATTGAAGAACTAGGATGGGTGCGGTGGTAAGTCTATCTTTCAGCTCTTGAAATGCAACCTCACACTGGGGTGTCCACTCATACGGAACATTTTTTTGTAAAAGAGTGAGGGCAATGGATATCTTCGAGAATCATTTCATGAACTTGCGATAATACCCAAGAACTCCAAGGAAGTTCGGTACATCAATCAATGACATCAAGGGAAACCACTCCTTTACCGCACGCACCTTGGTTTATCTATATCTAATCTAGCCCCACTAATCACATGGCCTAAGAAGACAACTTCTTGGAACAAAAATTTGCATTTGCTGAACTTAGCGTACAAGGCATGCACTTTTAGCTTCTTCAAAACTAAATCCAGAGGCTCAGCATGTTCCTCTTCTGTCTTCGAATAAACCAAAATGTCATCGATGAAGATGATGACGAATACGTCTAAGTACAGTTCAAACACCCTATTCATCAAAGTCATGAACGCTGAAGGGGTGTTTGCGAGTCCAAACAGCATCACCATGAACTAGTACAAATCATATCTCGAGCTAAACACGATCTTCGGGTATCTTCCTTTTGTATCCTCAATTGATAACAACCCGAGCATAGATACAATTCTGAAAACCAATGCACTCCCACTAACTGATCGAACAACTCATCTATATGGGGTAGTGGATAGGTGTTCCGCACCGTTAATCGATTGAGTTCCCGATAGTCTATGCACAAACTTAATGTTCCAACCTTCTTCTTAACGAATGGAATAGGGGCTCTCCAAGGCGATGAATTGGGATGAACAAACAATGACTCAACTAATTCTTGCAACTGAACTCTAAACTCGGTGAGTTCCTTTGGGGCCATTCTGTAAGGGGTCCGAGAGACGGGTTTGGCACCTGGTACTAATTTAATCTGAAAGTCCACCTCTCTATGTGGGTGTAATCCTAGAAATTTCTAGGGAAATACCGTAGGGAAGTCCCACAATATCAGCACATCTTTCACACTTGATGCCATCTCTTTTAATTCAAATCAGATCATATATACTTCATCCCTCCCATATGGAACTTAAGGGCCTGAATCAAAGAACATAACATACGAGGTGCAAATTTGATACCTTAGAAAATGACCTTCGAGTCTCTATTCCTTAAGGTGATTTACTTTTCCGCACAATCTATCTTGGCGTGGTGCCAATCAAACCCTGACAAGCCTAAAATAAAATCGAATTCTGTTATTCTCAATATCGTTTCAGGGATTTCAAAGATCTTTCCTCCAATACATACTTCAAAGTCACACTTGGCAGACGTGGTCATCTAAGAGCGATCCAGAAGACGTACCCTCCGAGTGGTATCGGTGAATTGTTGCACTCCTTCTAAGTCTTTAACAAAGTCCGATGAAACGAAGGAGTTAGTTGCACTGATATTTAACAGTGTATTAGATGGTTTCCCATTAACAATTACGGTGTCTATATATCAATTTTCAATACTCAAGGCTAGCCTCCTAGTATATCATAGACAATTGAAGAGAAATACTTATAACATATAAACCAAATCACGACATACCTACAATCACATCTTGAGGATTCCGCTCATATGCCATATCCAACGCAAACATCTTCTCTTGATCAGGTCAAGGATACCTTCCTCTTTGTCCTCATCCTCGACCACGCATATGTCCCCATCCTCGTGGAGCTGCCAGAGGAAGAGCAGGGGGAGCATCTCCACATAGTTGTTGGTAATAGCACCGGATGTTTCCCGACTGATTGCACTGAAAGAAAACTCGCTCGTGCTTCTCCCTAGGCTGCAAGTAAAGTTGTTATTTTGGAGTTTGTGCTGGCTATTGGGCTGGACGCTCATATCTGAAATTTCGGCTGAAGTGCCCTCCGCCTTTATTGTTTCCTCTTCCTCTGTTGCCCTGTCTTCTTTATAACAAGGGCCTGCTTCTATTACACCCTCGACTGGTCTTTTACCACTTTCGAAGTGATACACCTCCAAACTTTTTGCCATATCAATGATCTCAACCAAACTCAAGTCTGCTATAAACAAAAGGGCTTGCTGCAGGGGATCTCCGAAGCCTTTGTAGAATCGCTTTGCTTAGCCTCGATCATTCAACTCGTAGGAGTCAGCAATTCTAGGGAGATGCTGAAACTCTTACTGATATTATATAACTGACTTGGATCCCTATTTCAGCTGTAGGAATCTTTATTCAAGTTAGTTATGAGCGGTTGATGGAATGAAGTGCCCCATGAAAGCACCAAAAAACTCGTCCCAACTAATCTCCATGTATACTCCTCCATGGAAGGTGGAGCCCATGACGGACTTACACCACCTCTTCGCATGGAGTTCCAAGAGTGACATTTCTAAGGTCACAGCCTTATTGGATGGACATCTGATTCCATCCATTATTTCTTGGATATAGTCAAGCCACTCTTCTATACGAACAGCCGACTCCATCCCAAGATAAGCAAACGGGGAGAGGGCTCGAAAAATTCTTAAACAGTGGGAGCTCGGGGCATGTTGCTGCACTGGGGCCGGTTGAGACCATAAGGCGTCTAAGATTTCCATAAGTGTCGGTCCCAACTCCGACTACTGGAACTAGGTAGGGACGAAAGGTGCGGGTGTCACAACCCGCATTTTATCCAAATTAAAGAATTATCAGAGTATGAGAAAACGCGTGTCATGATGCCACGTCAAGCAGGGGATAACGACTGACGCTCAGGCAAAACCATCTATTATACTTTATGAAAGAAATTCATGAGTTTAATGATTAGAAAATCAGTTATATTTTAGAGGCCGTATCCCTCGGCTCGGTGGATCACCTAGTCCACAGTTAAAAACGAAACTTAAGTGCTGCGGAAAAATACTTTATTCAGGTTGACATCCAAAGAGGTGCATAAGAGCCCTAATAGGACCACTTATGTTATGCAAGACTCTACATTTAATTTACATTATATATAAGAAAACGATCTTTATACGTTGTTTGGAAAATAGTGATTTACTTTTATAAAACATGCTAATCATGCGATGTACTTATAATAATAATAATAATTTTAGTTTTAAAATAACTAGCAACCTAGCATAAATCCTCCCCAGAGCAAGTAGACTATCTCCAGAAAATGGTAGCAGCAAAAGTAATATATCTAGTACAAAGGTAAAAACTACCAGTGGGCGACAACAACCTGACACGAACCCACAGGCAAATATGTATGTCTGTAAGAAAAGTACAGAAAAACTACCTCACTAACAAAGCAACAGGATCTCCAAAGTCCAAGAGACCACCAGCAACACCACCGCAACCTAGCCACCAAACTGGCTACTGCTAAGAACCTGAGGCATTCAAAAGAAGAAAGAATACCTCAGCAAGCAAAACAAGGAAAAACTGCGTGAAAGTGTCAACCAGGGAATAAAATAAAAGAGGAAAACACACAGCAGTAAAAGTCACAACTACCCAAGGCAAGACAACAAGGAATGCACTACGTGCGAGGAAACAGCTCCAACCCTGCCCAGAAACTACATCCTGCAGGGTCTACTAGGCTACCAAGAGCCCAAAGTGTTGCAATCTACCAAGGAAGAAACTTCTAACACCCTAAGCTGTGGGAGATGGTAGTAGCAAAAACAAACAGCATGGATCCGGGTTGGAGGCAAACTCAGTCCCCTAACCACCATTTCCAAGCCAACAAGCTCAAGGGTCTACATGTGAAAGCACAAGGGACCTTCCACCCCCTTGCCCAGCCCGTACCTGGAGCAAGATAGAAGAATAAGGGTGGCCTTGGCTAAATTACACAACACCTCCCCCATGTAGAGCTTCAAACAACCACTACTATCCACGACCCACGATTCGGCCATTAGGAAAGAAAATATGGCCGACAAGGAAACTACAAATATAATCAAGGAATTCACTCGGGAACGAAAATCGAGGTAAGGGAAACAGTGTTGAAGTAACTCAACACGGCTTGGCATTGAGTGGGACCCACTCAATGCCTAACCATACCTTGGCGTTGAGTGAATTAGCCTCACTCAGCGTCAGAACAGCCATAGCGTTGAGTGAGAATCACTCACTCAACGCCCTCTGCAAGAATAGCTCTGGCGTTGAATGAGCTATCCTCACTCAACGCCAAAATAGCCATGGCGTTGAGTGAGGTCCACTCCCTAAACGCCTTCAGCAAAAGAGGCAGCGGCGTTGAGTGAGCTAACCTCACTCAACGCACAAAATAGCTATGGCATTGAGTGAGGTCCACTCCCTCAATGCCTTCAGCCGAAACCACAAAACCTGACAGTGGCATTGAGTGAGTCCACCTCCCTCAACGCCAAATCAGCTTTGGCGTTGAGTGAGGTCAACTCACTCTACGCCAAAGTTCATTCCCGCAGGAAAACCCTAAGCCAACGCCAACAAGAGGAGGTCTGCGGGAATGCCGACGGATTCTCGCTGAATAAGCGAGAATCCAGAATGATTCTCGACGATCGGCGGGATTCAAGGATGATTCTCGCCGAATCGGCGGGAATCAAGGATGATTCTCGCCGATCAGTGGGAATCACGTCGAAATCGGCGGGAATCACTTGGTGATTCCCGTCGATTTTGACTTAGACGAAAATTCTCACTCAATCACCCCACCACTTAGCCGCAAAGAACAAACCGAGCTATGGCTTTGAGTGTGTCCACCACACTCAACGCCAAGTCCGGGCGGCTTTTCGCTTTGAGTGTGTGCACCACACTCGACACCAAAACCCGAGAGTCTACCAAGACTTGTTCTAACCAGAGCCCTACCACAACAACCTCCCTCACTCTCTCTCTCGGCTCCACCCGCAAAAGCACCCAACAAGAACTACAAATCTGGAGTCTAAATGGTTAAAACAACCATCGGGTTGAGCAAAACAGCACAAGGAGGGGGCTCATAGGCGAATCTAAGCCCTAAATTCAGTAAGGTAAAAGAGAATATGCTTGGTTTCTACCCTAGGGCTAACCGAGAAACATTCTAGAATATCAAAAGAACAACAATGGAAAGGGCAAGAATACCACTTGCCTCGATTTCCGGCGAAGCTTGGTCGGCCTTCCCTCCTCTTCGTTCTGCACTAGAAGGAGCAGCACCTAACAAGCAAACCCGCACTTTAATGGCGGAAAAGCACAAGAACCGGAAATCCAAGTCTCCTAAAACTCCACGAAAATCAAATATCTTACCTTCAAAATGAAGATCTGAGCGAGAGCAAGACAATGCCGCTTTCGGAATCGAAATCCGTCCACGAACAGTCCCGGAATCGCCGTCTGAAGGAGAAGCAGGTCTGGCGGTTTTCCTTTGTTTTCTGCGAACAGGAGCAGCGGTTTCCTCTGGTCTCGGGAAGAAGGAGGAAGGAGAAGTGGGCCCGCCACTTCTTAACAATCCAACACGCCCAAATCTGACAACACAGATTCACTAGAGGGGAACTTAACACGAAAGGTATCCCGAACTCGATCTAAAGTCAACCGATGTCGCTCTACAAAGGCTCTAGCCACGAACGAGCGGGTAGCGCCAGAGTCAAACAGAACACGCGCCCAGGGGTTCTTCACCTTAAACATCCCTATAGGAACATATATAACTAAGGAACTACCACAACAATACTACAAATATTCTAGCAGGACAAGAACAAAACATTCATGCTGGAAAGACAACTAACCTGAGATGACCTGAGTCGAAGCTTGTGCCTCCTCGGAAGAGATCACATTCAACTTTCCCTTTCCTTTGTCCACATGCTGAGGTGGAGGTAACACCTGAAGAGGAACTGCAGGAAGAGAAGGCTGAACCTGAGGACACCTAGACTTGATGTGTCCCTTCAGCCCACACTAAAAACAGACCTTATCCTTGGACCAGCACTGGGCAGCATCATGTCCGGGTCACTTGCAAACAGAACAGGAGACATCTCTCTTCAGAGCACCCTGAATCGCATGAACCTGCTCCTTCCTCTGAGCTGCTGCTCTCTTGAAACATCTCTCGACAGGGTGGCCTGACCGGCCACAGAAACTGCACAGCACTTTGCTCTTCTTTCCCAGATCTGCATCCGGTACCTGGGGTCTCTTTTCCTCCACAGACTTCCTCTTATCCTTCCTACTTTACTGTCCTCTGCTCTTCGCGGTCTCAATAGCCTCCACCTTCAGAGCAGCCTCCACTACTCCTGCATAAGTCTCTGACCCATAATCACTGGTCAACTGCTGCACCTCACTCCTCAAACCACCGAGAAATCGCTTAACTCGATCAGCCTCAATGCTGACCAATCCAGGGGCAAAACGGCTCAGTTTGCTGAACTCTATCTTATACTCACCCACCGAGAGCTGCCTTTGCTTCAGATGGAGGAAGTCGTTCATGAGGCGGTCACGCTCGACCGAGGGTAAGAACTTCCTCAACAGCATCTCCTTGAACACTTCCCAACAGCATCCAGCTACCAAGCTCTCCTTCTCTCTCAGCCACCAACTCTTAGCCAAACCTTTAAGCTGATAGGCGGCTATCATCACCCTCTGATCGTCTGCAATCCATGAGTACGAGAACATCTCCTCCATGGAGATCAGCCAGTCGTCTATCACCATGAAATCTGCCTTCCCGTCATAAGTGGGAGGGCTCAGCCTCTGAAACTGCGAGATGAAGGCCATCTCTGTTGGCACCATAACTAGAGCTCTTAAGGGTTCAGGAGGGGGAGGAGCAGCAATCCCCCCTACAGGGCCTTGCACTCCCTGAGTCTGACCTTCCACAACTGCTACCAAAGACTGGATCTGGGCTCGCACCTCCACCAACTACCTGCTCAAGGAATCGCTACTCTGCCACTAGCTTTTGATCACTGCATCATTCTGAGCTCCAGATGACTCACCCTATGATAGGGGAGTCGATCTAGTTGATGGTCATCTTGTCATCCTAAAGTTATAGCAACACTAGTTAGATCCTAGTACAACGGCTAGACCCAACTACAAGTACAGACAATACATATATAGATATGAACTTAAAGCTGCTAAACTTGCTCTGGGAGTTTATCTTTTTACAAAAATTGATGTTATGCCCTAACCTAGGATGGTTAACCACCACGATACTAATTCTTGTGCCTAGATCGGAAATGCATGACTTTATATTATTTTTGACTCGAAAACTTATGTGTGTACATATGTCATCCTGCCAGTCTTTAGCTTGGCACGTTGTGCTTATGCCATGTTATGTTATGCATGTTTGTGCTATGCATTCTAAAAAGGCCCTAATGCATGTTATGAGCGGCGTACACATGAAAATGTTATGCATCCCATACTACATAACATTCGCATGCAACGAAAAAAGAAAATGTGCTAGTCGCAGCCATGTGGTGAGGTTATGCATCCCATACTACATAACCCTCACATGTTGCCCCTATGGTGGATCCATATACGAACACATATTATGCATCTCATACTACATAATTGAAAGTCCACCTAGTGTCAACTATGTTCACCTATGGGGGGGGAATAGGTGTCTCTGTCGCGTATTTGCGGAATTATGATTTTACCTGCACCAGAAAACAAAACAACCAAGCACAGAAAATACACAGACAATTTATAGTGGTTCCCCGATTTGGGTACGTCCACTTTCCCCCTTCGACCTATCTCCCAACACGGGACGACTTGGTCACTTCACCAACAGGATTGAAATCCAATCCTTGCACTCACGGAAGGAACCCTTCCACACGTAGGAGTCAACACTCCCACAGTCCGGGTTGCACCCAACCCTTACAACAAGGGACCAATCGGTCCGTTACAAGGAAATTAAAATCTAGCTTGTAAGAAATACAAACGATGTTTGGAGAGAAGGTGACCCTCTTCATTTGACGACGTGCTCTTGAAGTCAAACAAAGAGTGCACAGCCCTAGATCTCACTTGGAGTGAATCTTTCCCGAGACCGGCGGCGGCTTGAGGCGGCGACAACGTTCTCGGAATCAGCAGCGGCGACGAAGAGCAGCAGCAGTGTTAACTTGATTCAAACTTCGTAGCGAAGGAAGCAAGATCTTCCAATGGTCACACAAGGATCGATCGTCTCGATCGATTCGGAAGGGGAAAGATTTTCCCGATCAACGAATCAAGAGACAAGGGATCTCTCGTTAGACGCGTGAGACGCTATGCTAGCCTAAGCTTCTGTCACCGGGAGATCAGGAAGAATCCACGATCAGCGGCGGTGACCACCTTCACGAGCGGCGACGGCGGCGGACGACAATCTGCGATCCGCTAGGTCAAGACGGCGGCTGTCCCTTTTTGAAATCCCGTGTGTATTTACTGTTCACAATACACTGAATATATACCTTAGGTCAAGAAGATGACCGTTGTGGGTCCTACCAAGGTAAGGACCAAGGTCCGGTACAAACAGCTGCAAATAACTTGGACCGGTCCAGAACTTTCAGAAAAATTGCCAAGTCAAATTCGGCGAGAATCATAGGTGATTCTCGCCGAATCGGCGAGAATCACTTATGATTCTCGCCGACTTCTACTTAGCCGAAATCTGACTGCACAGATACAGAAGCCGGGGAGAATCGGCGGGAGTCACTTTTGATTCTCACCGAATCGTCGAGAATGCAAGGTCATTCTCGACGAATCGGCGAGAATCATAAGTAATTCTCGACGATTCTGCCTTAGAAAATTTCCCTGTCTGTGACGAAGCTGCCGGCTTCAACCGGCGAGAATCAGCTAGTGATTCTCGACGACTCGGCGAGAATCACTAGTGATTCTCGCCGAATCGGCGAGAATCACTTAGTGATTCTCGTCGATTTGTACTTAAGCTGTTTCTCCTCTTTCTCCCCTTGAGCTGGTCTTTGGCCCATCCTTGCTCCTTGTCTGCTCTTACTTTATCATAGCCCTGTACCTGAAATTAAGTACACCCCAATAGAGAGAGTACACGTAGGCCAACACACTGATCTGCTCAACGAGGGATTACGTTGCACAGACCCGTGTATATTGACCCACTGCACCCTGACATTGGTGTGTACTTAGCATGGAATATCTGCAAGTACAACTAGGGAATAATTCATCAAATACATTATGGATTCATCTTAGCTTGACAGGTGGCTTCCTCAAATCCAGGTAATTGTGGATACAGTACCCAACAATCTCCCCCTATTTGACGAAGCCAAAATCCTACTAGCTAAGATGAGTACCACCACCCACAGAATAATTAAAACCTTAAGATAATAAGAACAGACAAAATAATACTTGAGTCACAACATGTCATCACATATATATATTTATATAAAACCACAATACTTGTTCGTAAGACAATATAAAAACAAAAATGTTCAGTGAGGGACAAAAAGGTCCTAAGCCTATTTTTCCTTAGCAAGATCATCCTTGAGCTTCTGGGCCAGGAATTTCTTGCTCTGTCTTTCGAAATATTCTTTGGGCTTAGGATGATATCTGGGAGGAGGAACTTTATCTGTCACTGTATTATTTCTGAAAAATAAGTTGTGTTTGGCTTCAAATTCTTTGTGCCTCTCCCATTCGTATTGACTGTATACCTCACTTCGTTTTATGTGCCCCTTCTGCTGTAACAAGAATGTGTCCAAGATGATACTTTTTGATACAGGACTCCATCTTTCATTTCTCACATCCTCCTCCGTCAATCGGGTCCTCTTTTCAGCTGGTGTTTCTCTTGAGGTTCCCTCTTGGATCTGCCTTTTTCCTTTGGCTTTAGCTAAGGCATCTTGATCAAACCAAGTTCTGCGTTCAGCCCTTTCAGCAGCTTTCTTCATCTCAGCTTCGCTCAACGGAACAGCCTCTGCACTTGCCCCTTCGTCATCCACAGTATAGTGCTCAGTGGTTTCATGTACAGGATTAACCTCAGGTATATTATTGCCTAAAGCTTGGTTAAGCAACCACTGGCAACTGTCATATACAAAAACATTTGACTGATCGAAGTTTTCAATGATGATGTGCTGAAGCCCTTCCATCTTAGTAGTATATTCCTGCTCCCCCTTTTTGGCTTCGAGTGCTATGGAGTTTGCATAGGAGTGCAGGGACTCATCTATATGCTTCAGAGATTTGGAGAATTCAGTCAGCAGGGCTTGTTGATTTTGATTGAGGAGCACCATGTTGGCATCAAATTTCTGTATGCTATTTGCCACAACATGTGCATTACTATTGACCACTCCCAGGTCATCAGTATTCTTTTTGAGTCCTTGCATGAGAAGAGTTACTGCTGTGCCTGCCTGTGTATACTTGTCATCAAATTTCTTCTCCATCTCATCTAACTTATGGTTGATCTGCACAATGTTCTTGAGCATGAGGTCCTCAGATTCTTGTAGTCTCTTTAACATGGATTTGTGGGACTTCTTAAACGATCTCTTGACCTCATCTAGGATCCCTTGGACAATATTTACAGTGTGATTTGCTAAGTTATCTTGAAGTGGAGGAGCTGCAGGCATACCTTGGTTAGCCTCCCCCTCAGAAGCACTTGGAGAGCTTGATAGTAGGATGGACTCCACAGGGGGAACAAAGGATTGCTCCCCCTCCATTCTTGCATCTAATTGCTTAGGAGCTTGTTCCTTAGACGGAACCTCAGCATCCTCCTGAGCCTCTGCTGCTTTCTCGTTTTCAGGTACTTCTTCCTCTATCTCTGTCTCCAAATGATCACCATTCTCATCAGTGATGTGCATATCTTTTTCTACTTCTTCTTCTTCCTCCTCATCAGTTTCAGCCTCCTCACCATCTGCCACTTCTTCTGCTTCTTCCTCTTCCTCCTCATCATCCTCAGCCTCCGCATCATCTGCCACTTCTTTTGCCACCATTTTCACAGCATCTTGAGCTATCAGAGAAATATCAGACAGAATGTTTGCAGAATCGGTTATCGGCTCCCCCTCAGTTCCTGCAATCAGGGCGTCAGGAACTTCACTGGGGGCTGCCAAGAGATCTGCTGAAGTTCTGTTGTCCTCAGCAGGAGATTCTTCTTGTTCAACTACCTCTACAGCTCGCCCTATGACTCGCTCCCATCTGTCAAAGACGCTGGAGTCCATTTTCTTCAAATAATGCAAGGGAACTCCTTTGCTCATGTAGAACTTATCTCCGTTCAACTGATTGAGAAATAGACTGATGATTCGTCCAAAGCTTGGAGATCTGAGGGTGTCCTTGATCTTCTCGAAAAGCATGGCCCCCCAGTTGAATCTCTTTCGGCAGACAATCACCACAAGAATCTTGAACATGTCGGCTGAAATGTGGTCGTGTGAGCCTGGTTTGCATATCAGTACCTTCCCAATGATGTCGGACAAGAGTTTCCCCTCCTCATTCATTTCTTTTCTTTTTATAGATCTGGTGCCCCTTGCTAGCCCACAGAATAATAGGGTCCTGGCTCTATCATGTTCCTCCAGATAATCCTCGTGCTCAGAACTGGACAGCTGCAAGCATTGAGTCAGTGTCCTGGCAGACATCTTGATCCGTGCACCGGCAACCTTACTCTTGATGATAGAGTCTTCATTCCGAAGTTTGGCGGTTGCAAAGAACTCCATCACTTCTTTATCCAGAATTTTGCAGGGATGCTCCAGTACAAACGTGAGTCCAGCCTCTTCCAGCATGATGATGATGTTTCTGAACTCATCCGAGGCGTGTGAGAACCCGGTTCGAACTAATTCACAGCCAGTGACCAGCCCAGCGGTGGTCCTTGGAGCCATAGCAAACTAGGAAGAAGGGGAATATCAAGTTCCAATTCTAAGGATCGACGAAACTAAGAGGTTGAGAGTAATGTCTATACTAATGCGCAAGGCACGGTTGGGATAAGAGAGGCATTACCTTAGGAGGAGACGCAGTGAGGGTTCCGGCACCACGTTGCGTAAGATGCGGCGAGCCGAGTCGAGGCCAAGCGAGGGCGTGACTCCGGCTGTAAGAGGTCTTCCGGAGGGTTGTTAGGTCACGATGAAGTCGAAGTCGAAGAACCTAGTAGCGGGAGAGCTTCGGGAAACGAAGAGTCGGAAACCAGGTCGGCGACGAATCGGCAAGGAACTTGGAATCAGGAGAGCTTTGAGACCAGGTCGGCGGGATGATGGGAAGTCGAAGGGATGCTGGGAAGTCGAAGGGTTGGCGGTATTTACTGGGTCGGCGAGATTCGATGGGTCGGCGGGAAATGAGCTATAACCGGTTTTAAGAGCTTCGGTTCGATGAGAATTGCCGGAATTTCAATTTTATTTGTCCGGGGTTGTCAAGGATACCACTTGAAGGTCCACCTATATTTCACCATAACGGTTATGTCAAAGGTTGTAACGAAGTCGAGAAGATCATTTATGACTCCAGGAGTGTTTTACCATACCACACAGCTTAGGAGTCATAGCAACTTTGACATTTCTAACTTACTAACATTGGCTAGCAGATTTCATAACTTTAATTTTCAACTTGTAATATATGCGTATTGATGTGCCTTCTCAAATTTTTCAGAGATTTACTGACACATAGATGTATAAAAGTATATATGTATATATATATATATATGTATGTGACGACACAATATGACTCAATTATTTAGGCTGATCAATGATACCTGAGATTGTAAGATTCATCATTTAGATCCTTTGAAGAGCATACCAGGTGTTCAATTTTGAGGATAGTACTTCTTGTGTTCCAGATGCTTGTTCCAGATTCTTCTAGGAACATCTTCTGTCTAGCTCCCATCATGACTCGGAAGTCTAGACTACCCTGCACCAAAGAATATTACCTTACCTTAGGAGCCCAATATGTATTGGGTCCTAGGTTCCTGTTAGCATAATAATTTGGGTGCCTCCCCTCAGGAATCCTGGTGGGAAGACTAACATTGCCCCGAGGATGTGGAAGTCCACTTGCCATTGAAGCAGATTGGTTGTGCCAACAGTCTATGGCAAAATGACCCACTTTGCCACAACACCAACACTCATGAATGTTGTATCGCCGCTTGTGACCTGAACCCATGACAGAGATCGTCATAGTTCTGGGTCTAAACAGAATAGAGCCAGATATGCTCACAGAATTGTCTCTTCCACCGTGACTATTGGAGGGGTGGAAAGAATGCATATGGCAGGCGTCATGAGGCCTGGGAGGTGGTGCCTTCTTTTCAGTCAGCCCCCTTCCAAAGACCTCATGAGTCCTAACAACATGATTTCTATCCCTCCTTTCCAGTGTCCTAGGGAGGTGAGAGGCGTATTGTGAGCTGATGCAGGCAGATTCATGACGAGTAGGGGCTGTGGCCGAGAATACAAAGGGCTTGGTGGAAGCCGGAGGTATTCTCTTCTGGGTGGCCATGACAGCCCTTGCATTCTGAGTGCTCCCACAAGAGGACTGATCATTCTTGCAGTGACCATGGTTATTCCTAGGGTCATACCTGAAGGCATGGTGAGTGTCCTTCCTACTCGGGGTGGGGGGTCTGAACACCGTTTCCCCATTTCTCCATGACTTAATGATTTGGGAGATCCACCCATTTTCTGCCTTCCTCTTGATAGCATCAATCTTGGAAAAATTGGAAACTATCCTCTTCTCGGTCTCTAGACGATTTTCTAGATCCGAGATCTGAGAGTCCTTTACTTTGATGGATTCCAATTGGAGATTCATCAAAATCTTCAGCTGAGCAATCTCCTTAGCTTGTTCCTCAACAAGTAAGTTGCTCGTCTGAAGGGCACTCTCAAGGGAATCACGATTATCGATCGGTTGAGTGAAGCTATGTGTATCCCATGCATCATTGGAAGGACTACTCTCAAAACTATTCCTGTCTTCAGGAACTTCACGAGGAGAGGGGCATGAGGAAGAAGTTACCTGCTTCAGACTTTGTTGTTCAAGGTTACCATCCAGATTGGCAGAAACTGTTGTGTTAGCTTCATCAGAACTGCTTTCCTCAGCTTCTTCTTCAGTCTCTGACAAGGACACAGGAGCCCTGATATTGACATATTGGTCATGCCCTTCATCTTCAGAAATAAGGACTCCTACATAGGCTTCATCCTCTTGCTGACAACCGGTACCAGCTTTCTCTGATCCCTCCATGAGGTCTGAGATGGTTTGCCACATGGACTTGGCTGTTCTACACTTGTCCACTCTTGAACGAGATACACCAGACCAGACGTCAGTGATGATCTGACGTATTAACTTATCCAAGTTGTACAGTGAGAGCTCGGTCTCAGACATCTCTTCGGGACTCTTGGGGATAAGGATATCCTCTCCAGACTCAGAAGCCTTCATGGGAATGAAGGGACCCTCTTCCAAGATGATTGACACCCGAGGGTCGATTGCCTCCAGATGAAACATAACTCTCATCTTCCAGATAGGATAATACTCCTTTGTACATGAGGGGAGTCTTAGAGGATGTACATCATAGTCCAACTCCATGCGTGAGTCTAATCTTCTAGTTGACACTAGATGCAGGAGCTTACTCGAGGTGTTAACCCCTTTGATGAGCAACCTCCCTCTGATACCACTTGAAAGTCCACCTAGTGTCAACTATGTTCACCTATGGGGGGGGAATAGGTGTCTCTGTCCCGTATTTGCGGAATTATGATTTTACCTGCACCAGAAAACAAAACAACCAAGCACAGAAAATACACAGACAATTTATAGTGGTTCCCCGATTTGGGTACGTCCACTTTCCCCCTTCGACCTATCTCCCAACACGGGACGACTTGGTCACTTCACCAACAGGATTGAAATCCAATCCTTGCACTCACGGAAGGAACCCTTCCCCACGTAGGAGTCAACACTCCCACAGTCCGGGTTGCACCCAACCCTTACAACAAGGGACCAATCGGTCCGTTACAAGGAAATTAAAATCTAGCTTGTAAGAAATACAAACGACGTTTGGAGAGAAGGTGACCCTCTTCGTTTGACGACGTGCTCTTGAAGTCAAACAAAGAGTGCACAGCCCTAGATCTCACTTGGAGTGAATCTTTCCCGAGACCGGCGGCGGCTTGAGGCGGCGGCAACGTTTTCGGAATCAGCAGCGGCGACGAAGAGCAGCAGCAGTGTTAACTTGATTCAAACTTCGTAGCGAAGGAAGCAAGATCTTCCAACGGTCACACAAGGATCGATCGTCTCGATCGATTCGGAAGGGGAAAGATTTTCCCGATCAACGAATCAAGAGACAAGGGATCTCTCGTTAGACGCGTGAGACGCTATGCTAGCCTAAGCTTCTGTCACCGGGAGATCAGGAAGAATCCACGATCAGCGGCGGTGACCACCTTCATGAGCGGCCACGGCGGCGGACGACAATCTGCGATCCGCTAGGTCAAGACGGCAGCTGTCCCTTTTTGAAATCCCGTGTGTATTTACTGTTCACAATACAGTGAATATATACCTTAGGTCAAGAAGATGACCGTTGTGGGTCCCACCAAGGTAAGGACCAAGGTCCGGTACAAACAGCTGCAAATAACTTGGACCGGTCCAGAACTTTCAGAAAAATTGCCAAGTCAAATTCGGCGAGAATCATAGGTGATTCTCGCCGAATCGGCGAGAATCACTTATGATTCTCGCCGACTTCTACTTAGCCGAAATCTGACTGCACAGATACAGAAGCCGGGGAGAATCGGCGGGAGTCACTTTTGATTCTCACCGAATCGTCGAGAATGCAAGGTCATTCTCGACGAATCGGCGAGAATCATAAGTAATTCTCGACGATTCTGCCTTAGAAAATTTCCCTGTCTGTGACGAAGCTGCCGGCTTCAACCGGCGAGAATCAGTTAGTGATTCTCGACGACTCGGCGAGAATCACTAGTGATTCTCGCCGAATCGGCGAGAATCACTTAGTGATTCTCGTCGATTTGTACTTAGGCTGTTTCTCCTCTTTCTCCCCTTGAGCTGGTCTTTGGCCCATCCTTGCTCCTTGTCTGCTCTTGCTTTATCATAGCCCTGTACCTGAAATTAAGTACACCCCAATAGAGAGAGTACACGTAAGCCAACACACTGATCTGCTCAACGAGGGATTACGTTGCACAGACCCGTGTATATTGACCCACTGCACCCTGACATTGGTGTGTACTTAGCATGGAATATCTGCAAGTACAACTAGGGAATAATTCATCAAATACATTGTGGATTCATCTTAGCTTGACAGGTGGCTTCCTCAAATCCAGGTAATTGTGGATACAGTACCCAACAATAATATGCCCCATATACTTAATGTTATGCTATGAGTGTAGTGTTCGTGCTTCTGCGAAGACGTGTTGATGACATATCGGAGTGTGAATGATATGATGCTGAACTACTAATGCAATCAAAAGGGAAGGTTGCCCGACTAACCCGTCAGGCAACCTCCCTCTGATACCAACTGTCACAACCCGCATTTTCTCCGAATTAAAGAATTATCAGAGTATGAGAAAACGGGTGTCATGATGCCACGTCAAGCAGGGGATAACTACTGACGCTCAGGCAAAACGATCTACTACACTTTATGAAAGAAATTCATGAGTTTAATGATTAGAAAATCAGTTATATTTTAGAGGTCGTATCCCTCAGCTCGATGGATCACCTAGTCCACAGTTAAAAACTAAACTTAAGCACTGCGAAAAAATACTTTATTCAGGTTGACATACTAAGAGGTGCATAAGAGCCCTAAGAGGACCACTTATGCTATGCAAGACTCTACATTAAATTTACATTATATATAAGAAAACGATCTTTATACGTTGTTTGGAAAATAGAGATTTACTTTTATAAAACATGTTGATCATGCGATGTACTTATAATAATAAATGTAGTTTTAAAATAACTAGCAACCTAGCATAAATCCTCCCCAGAGCAAGTAGATTATCTCCAAAAAATGGTAGCAGCAAAAGTAATATATCTAGTACAAAGGTAAAAACTACCAGTGGTCGCCAACAACCTGACACTAACCCACATGCAAATATGTATGTCTGTAAGAAAAGTAGAAAAACTACCTCACTAAAAAAGCAACAGGATCTCCAAAGTCCAAGAGACCGCCAGCAACACCACCACAACCAAGCCACCAAACTTGCTACTGCTCAGAACCTGAGGCATTCAAAAGAAGAAAGAATACCTTAGTAAGCAAAATAAGGAAAAATTGCATGGAAGTGTCAACTAGGGAAAAAAATAAAAGAGGAAAACACACAGCAATAAAAGTCACTACTGCCCAAGGCAAGACAACAAGAAATGCACTACGTGCGAGGAAACAGCACCAACCCTAACGAGAAACTACATCCTGCAGGGTCTACTAGGCTACCAAGAGCCCAAAGTGATGCAATCTACCAAGGAAGAAACTTCTAACACCCTAAGCTGTGGGAGATGGTAGTAGCAAAAACAAACAGCATGGATCTGGGTTGGAGGCAAACTCAGTCCCCCAACCACCATTTCCAAGCCAACAAGCTCAAGGGTCTACATGTGAAAGCACAAGGGACCTTCCACCCACTTGCCCAGCCTGTACCTGGAGCAAGATATAAGAATAAGGGTGGCCTTGGCTAAATTACACAACACCTCCCCCGTGAAGAGCTTCAAACCACCACTACTATCCACGACCCACGATTCGGCCATTAGGAAAGAAAATATGGCCGACAAGGAAACTACAAATATAATCAAGGAATTCACTCGGGAACAAAAATTGAGGTAAGGAAAACAATGTTGAAGTTACTCAACACAGCTTGGCATTGAGTGGGACCCACTATATGTCTAACCAGACCTTGGCGTTGAGTGAGTTAGCCTCACTCAGCGCCAGAACAGCCATGGCATTGAGTGAGAATCACTCACTAAACGCCCTCCACAAGAACAGCTCTGGCGTTGAGTGAGCTATCCTCACTCAACGCCAAAACAGCCATTGCGTTGAGTGAGGTCCACTCCCTCAATGCCTTCAGCAAAAGAGGCAGCGGCGTTGAGTGAGCTAACCTCACTCAACGCCAAAACAACTATGGCGTTTAGTTAGGTCCACTCACTCAACGCCTTCAGCCGAAACCACAAAACCCGACAGTGGCGTTGAGTTAGTCTACCTCCCTCAACTCCAAAGCAGCTTTGGCATTGAGTGAGGTCAACTCACTATATGCCAAAGTTCATTCCCGCAGGAAAACCCTAAGCCAATGCCAATAAGAGGAGGTCGGTGGGAATGCCGACGGATTCTCGCCGAATCGGCGGGAATGCAGGATGATTCTCGCCGAATCGGCGAGAATCCAGAATGATTCTCGACGATCAGCGGGAATCAAGGATGATTCTCGCCGAATCGGCGGGAATCAAGGATGATTCTCGCCGATCGGTGGGAATCACGTCGAAACCGGCGGGAATCACTTTGTGATTCCCGTCGATTTTGACTTAGACGAAAATTCTCACTCAATCACCCCACCACTCAGCCGTAAAGAACAAACCGAACTATGGCTTTGAGTGTGTCCACCACACTCAACGCCAAGTCCGGGCGGCTTTTTACTTTGAGTGTGTGCACCACACTCGACAACAAAACCCGAGAGTCTACCAAGACTGGTTCTAACCAGAGCCCTACAAAAACATCCTCCCTCACTCAATCTCTCGGCTCCACCCGAAAAAGCACCCAACTATAACTATAAATCTCGAGTCTAAATGGTTAAAACAACCATCGGTTTGAGCAAAACAGCACAAGGAGGGGGCTCATAGGCGAATCTAAGCCCTAAATTCAGCAAGGTAAAAGAGAATATGCTTGGTTTCTACCCTAGGGCTAACCGGGAAACATTCTAGAATATTAAAAGAACAATAATGGCAAGGGCAAAAATAACACTTGCCTCGATTTCCGGCGAAGCTTGGTCGGCCTTCCCTCCTCTTCGTTCTGCACTAGAAGGAGCAGCACCTAACAAGCAAACCCGCACTTTAATTACGAAAAACACAAGAACCGGAAATCCAAGTCTCCTAAAACTCCACGAAAATCAAATATCTTACCGTCGAAATGAAGATCTGAGCGAGAGCAAGACAACGCCGCTTTCGGAATCGAAATCTGTCCACGAACACTCCCGGAATCGCCGTCCGTAGGAGAAGCAGTTCCGACGGTTTTCCTCTGTTTTCCGCGAACAGGAGCAGCGGTTTCCTCTTGTCTCGGGAAGAAGGAGGAAGGAGAAGTGGGCCTGCCACTTCTTAATAAGGCTTTTATATAAGCTTTAAGGCATCGGTTCAGCAAAACCGAACCCAACCGCCTGCTCCTTACATATAAAAAAAGAGAATTTCTTCTAGTCTTTACTAATGGCACACCCAAAGCGACGCGAAAACCAAACTATCTCGGAATTCGACGAAATTCGCACCGTAGCTAAATATCCATGCTATGAACACAACGGCGAAGTCTAAATTAACTTTTGACGAACAAAACTCGAGTTATACCCTCCCGAAGCCAAAACACAAGAATCCCTCGAGAGGCCACACCAGGTCACCCAAAGCGACTCGGCTTGCTATGGAGATCTTGCCAACAGGCTACAAAATAGGGAACCCAGTTCTAAGGAGTTAAGACCACACTCCAGAGATGGAACAAGCTAAGAAAACGCGTCGATGTAACGCCAAACAAGGATTAAAATAATCGCAGAAAAATCGGGGGCGTTACAGCGGGAGTGCCCATTACTGGCTCTACACGCACCGGAATATACACATAAAAATACAAACCTAAGGTCAGGTTGGATATTCGTAGGTTAACAACTTGACATACATAGTGTGAATTACACATAGACACACCACTGCTTCTACAATGTTAGTTTGTCCGCAAAATTACCAATCGAACGGGGGTGGCACCATTGTTCATTGACTTCTTTAGTTGAGGATCATTGCAAGCTAATAACATTTGAAAGACAACCTTCCCGGAACACAAGACATGACCAAGGGGATACTTATGCCCAGAAAAACCGCCTTATTATAATGCCAAAACATGGGTTGACCGATACTATAAGATGCCTATCCTGCAGGGTAAAATAAATATTATCCATGCCAACCCAACTTAAAGAATAAAACAGAAGTCAAAATCCACATATGTAATAAGTTCACAAGTTTATCAATAATAGGAAGCATCAACAGGCTTTTATAATATCATAGTACGTAAAACTTTGCCCAAAGGGCTACAACTAGAATCTCTCGAAAGCTCACATCAGTAACTGATGACAGCGATGGTATCGTCACTTCAGGACTTGTTAACCTGGCCATACTTCCCTCCTACGCAACCTGCTGCTGCTCTATCCATGGGGTTTCCTCCTAAAAAGGAAGACGTAACAACCGTTAGTCATAAAGATAAAATGGATATCACATCCGCTCCCCCGAAAACTCTTAGGCCCCCTGCGGAGAAAGGAAAAGAGTACAATATATATATATATGTAGGCTGTAGTACAAGCAGGTGGTCTAAGACAAATCAATATCAGATTATCCAACATGTAAAATAAGTGATTTTATCATTCTACACTAGCAGTTCTACTATCAACAACATATACAAGTATGATCCTACAACAGGAAAGTAACTCAACTTATATGAATTCCCGTACAGATATATATGTTAAGGATCGGCTTAACTGTAAAATAACTCATCATATAAAAGTGCTCATACAAACCTATATTATAAGGATCTTGTGTATGTAATGCAATGCAATGTTGTGAATGCAATGTGATGACTTACCCACGCTCACACATATGCACACTGCTATGTCGACACAGTCTTGTAGTTCCCACTTTTCGAGCAGGTAGCTAACCTCTAAGGTACCATCCGTCGTAGCCAGAGGGTGATAGTGGAACAAGATTTCCACTACTAGGCCGGTCTCCACATTACATGGCCTAGGCATCCGTACGCCTAAATGCTAATAACACAATAACGGAGCTCACATGCGTACAACGGCTCAGAGGGTTCTTGGGTATATGTGCACAAAGAACACAACCCAAACTATCCTACCAGTGTTACATGGAAAGGGCCTCGAGAATAAGAACTAAGGACACAGCAAATCCATCATTGTGCATGGAAAGGGCCTCGAGAATGAGCACCGAGAACACAGCCAAACCATCCAAAGTCTATCTATCAACTCTCCTCAGTTTGACGATTAGAAAGCCCATAGACCTACCACACTATCCTTAACCCAGGATTATGACAACGCATGTCAAGTCACACCACATGTAATTTCACATTTAAGGACTCCACACTGAGTTCCTTTTTATTATTCACATCCCATACTCAACATCACGCAAGGGCTCAACAAAATTTCCCTTATCAACACATCATTCCTGTGCGGCAAACACATATGCACCTCAACCCTTCCATATTAAGATACAACATAAGGGTTCATCATTTACACAGGTGGCAAGCCACCTTATACAGTACACCAATATGTCGACTACTAAATAGTGTACTACTAAACACAACTCTAAGTAGTGGACTACTAAACACAACTCTAAGTAGTGGACTACTAAACACATTCAATTAATCATAAAACCACATGGCTGTAACACCCCAGAAATCTCAACAGGTCATGTTGAGGTTCAGGCTGGCTGACACGGCCTGGGACATGGGCGTGTCCCAAAGCATGTCTGGGTACACGGCTTGGGACACGGGCGTGTCCCAGGGCGTGTTCTTCATTGTCGACGATAATTGAGTCGGCGATCGTTGAGTATCGACACATCGACACGGGCTGGGACACGGGCGTGTCCCAGGGCGTGTCATGCCCAAATATTAGCCAGATTGTCCCGAGAAGGACACGACGTGGAGGCCCAGCCGTATCGATCGTGACACGGGCGTGTCAAATTGTCACACGGGCGTGTCTAGTGCCCGTGTGGTCTCGGGGAAAATGCTAATTTCTGTCTCGATGGGGGAACACGCCCCTTGATACGGGTGTATCAGGTGTCAACACGGGCGTGTCTCGGGCATGTCGACACCGGTGTTATTGTTTGGCTTAAGTCGGTTGTGCACCGCTTCAGGAACACGGCCTGTGACACGGGCATGTCACAACCCGTGTTCGGCCCAAGAAATCAAATTCAGGGCTGATCAGAGCCGTTCATTTTCTTTGACCAAGATCCAATGGTCTGGGCTCTTCCCTGGGTTGATAAGTTGGGGATTGAAGAAGAGAAAGCTCATTTGAGTTTTATCATTCTTTTTCTAAAGTTAAGAGAGAGAGGAGAGAAAGGCAAGGAAGAAGAATAGAAACCCGGCCGCCGGTGGTGCTGCGGTGGTTCAAATCGCGAGCCGAGTTCAGATTTGCGAAGGCAAGGCTACTACGAAGGCTTTCATCCGTCTCAATTCTCTCCATGGCTCCGAGGCGAATTCCAACGGTAACTATTTCCGTCTTGGACATGTGAAATCCTACTTTCCTGCATTTGCATAGGGAAAACCCGTCCCCGCGAGTGTGCGGTGGGTTGTTATGTCCCTTGGGGTAGATATGTGAAGTCCCCCTTATTAGAGTCCGGAATTGGAGTACGGATCTAGGCATGCTGTGTGAAGCCCATCTGGACATGCTGGTCTAGATTGGTGATGCTTGTTTGCATTCAGAGGAATCTCCGAGAATTTGATTGTTTGTGTGCAATCTGTGGTGCATACCTGTTGCTTTGTGCAGCAGGAAGTATTGGAGGAAGTCCAGGAAATTGTGTGAGTTGGGTTCAACTCTTGTGGTGAATGGGCAAGGTGAAGCTGTACCCGCGTCAGTCAAGTCTTGAGTATGACGATGTGAGCAACGGGATAGGCGGATCTGTACCCGTGTTATGGTTGTCTAACCTTGGGTGCTTAAGGCCTTGTTAGGATCACATAGCGAGAGTCGACGGCTTGCATGCCAATCATGACTAGAATGCTCATTGGTGGGATCCGGTGTTTCCGGTACACCTGAATGTGCCCTGAGTGCACGGAGCGTCGGGTCGTCGTGCCGACGTTTGTGATATGTATTGACTGTGCGGTCGTGCACGTCTTTCGTTGTTTGCTATATATATATATCAGATTTGAAAGTGCTATGCAGGGATGGAATTCTGCTGCACCATGCCAGGGGCATGGTCGTTATAATTGGTTAGCTGAATGCTGACCGTTGCCCTGTTTGCCACCGCTTGGTGGATTGCTTCTTATAGGTGCTGGAGGTGCTGGTCCGAGCGGAACTTAGCGGGCAGAAGCCCAAGATGCGTTGCTGCCCTCGAAGGTATTGTTTTGTTTCTTCTTGTTCATGTGTTGCCGGCCTGCGTGCCGATGTCTGTAAACCACACCTTGTTAAGAGAAATTTATAAGGCCTTAAGGCCAGACACTTTGGTTGTATACATTCCTATGTTTTTAGTGGACAGTTCCATTTGTACTTGAGTTCAAGTTTTCAACCGTGAAGCTTCTGCTAGAATGCTCTGTGTTAGGATGCGTTGGTTTTGATATTATTTTGTAACGTATCTGCCTGTTTGTGGAATATGGTGTGGGGCCCCGGCCGGACCCTCTATTATATTCTTGTTGACGGGTAGAGGTGTTACAATTTTGTATCAGCTTGTTGGTCGATCTCTTCAGAATTCGCGGACGAATTCTTTTGAGAGGGGGCGAGCACGTGTCAGTACTGTCGTTATCACACTTAACTTGAACTCAAGAATGTCCACTTAGGAATGCAAATACACTTGTTTGTTGAACCTGTGTATTCTTTTTTTATGTTTGCCGTTTTACTTGGTCGCTAAATTGTGTGTTTTACACATATAGGTGACTAGAAGTGTTGCAGGTCAATCCGAACCTCAACATTCTGTAGAAAGTGCGGCACCAGCTGAGGTGCCCACACCTCCTCCATCTGCTAAAACGGTACGTTTCATCACGGAAACGGTACTTGCTGTGATGAATGCTTAGCAGGCTGGGCAGGCACGTCCTGTAGTGATGCCAACACATGTTGGGGTACGGAAAGAACCGGTAAAAGCTTTAGTTGATCCGCGGGCAGCAGATAACAATTGAAGCAATTCTTGAGCTTCAATCCTCCACAATTTACTAGGGCAGGGTCACCGGCCCAAGCAGAGGATTGGCTTGTAAGGATCAATAGGATCATCAGAGCGATCAAGGTTGAGGAGGGATAGAAAGTTATGTGTGCCACTTTCCTACTGAAAGGAGAGGCTCGTTTATAGTGGGATGAGATTAAACTGCATCACTTGGCCGGTAGACAACTTGCAGAAGTCTCGATGGACGAATTTTCTCGGTTATTCTTGGCACAACATCTACCAATGCAGCAAACGATATCGATGGAAATGGAATTTCAACGGTTAACTCAAGGAGATCGTAGTGTGGATGATTACCTACATGAGTTCACACGTTTGGGACTGATGGCCGCAGAACAGAGACTGACTGTGGGTGGTTCGAAATGGTCAGATTCCGCGGGCCGGTTAGAAGATCGAGTTTTCTAACGAGAGGAGGCAAGTGCACCTATCGCAAGTAGTACTCGGTATTCGGGAAAATACCAAGGTCGTATTATTCTAGGGGACGCGTTGATTATATCTACTCTTCCAGGAACACTATTATCTTACTATCAGTAAGGTGGGATTTTTTTTAGTCTAATTAAAACGGAAAGAAAGAGAGCTGAATTTTGCTAAGTTAGTTCGATGACGGGTTAACGCACGACATCGAATCGAATTAAGACTAAAATAATTCTTAACAATTATTGAACTTTGTTTTTAAATTAATAAAAGGCACTTGGCCGTGGAGGTTCCAAATATATGAGCGCACTTATCTCTAGGAATATTGCTTACCTAAACATTAAGACTATTCGACCGATCGTTAGACCGACGAAGGATTCCTCTTAATGCCCGCTTTACGCTAAGAACCCCGCTATTGGGTGGGGAACCCAATCTGGCAGAACTACGCTTCTCCTCTTTCGAGGGGGCATACGCAGTTCTCTTTACCCAAGGGGGATCGGTCCATACATGCAGCCTCTCGGCATCGCGTATGGATAACGGAAATAGAGCCCACACATCGATTATGTGGTCCTATGCGTCGTTAACCCGGGGTAAACCTTAAGGCCTTAAATTAAAATAAAAATAAAGTTTTTTAATTATTTCAAATCATTTTATATGTCCCAATGCTCTTCGATGCCGAAGGCTAAATGAGATTAGCCACTCATCGGTATGGGGACGGCTTAATGGTTTTAGGTGAAGCGTGAGTGTTAAATTAAGCACTGAACGATTATAAGAGAAAACACAAAAAATAGGACAATTAGATAAATTGAAGGCTAATTGATGCAGGCACTCACGCACACTTCAAAACCATAAAGAAAATTAAATAAAGCAAGCCCTACTCAAATAAGTAGGTGGAAATAAATGCACACACGCACACACTCTTCTTAATTGAAGAAAGCGATAAATAAAGCGTCAAAATTATCTCCTACACGCACGCACTCTACATAATTTAGAAAACGATAAAATTGCGAGTCCCGGCTCAAATGAGTGGGCGGGGGTAAATTTATCTCATACACGCACACACACTACTTGAAAGTAAAACACACACACACACACTCTACATAAATGAAAACACACACGCACACACCCTAAGTTTCCTTCTCAAGTGAGTAGGAGAAAATAAAAGCAATAAAAAACAAGTCCCACTCAAACGTGTGGGCGGGAAATGAAAGCAGAGCGTCATTTAACTCTTAACGAGTAGGCGGAAATAAATGCATACGCACACGCGCACTCTACAGAAATTGAAATAAAGCAATGAAACCTAACTCATACATGCACGCACACTTGCAAAAAAATAAGAAAAACAAAGTTGCTGAAAAATTAAAACGACTGCATTTCTACCGCTAGAATGCGGTAGAAATGCATAAAAAGTAAAAATAAAAATTAACCGAGCGAAAATGTTTTGCCAATAAACGCAAAATGAAAGTACTCGAAAAATTAATACAACTGCATTTCTACCGCTAGAATGCGGTAGAAATTCATAAAAAGATGAAATAAAAATTAAAGGGACTAAAAGTTTTACAAATAAAAAGCTAAAATGAAGTGAGCGAAAAATTATAACGACTATATTTTCATTCTTATATTTTTTTTAAAAACTCCTAAAAAGTGAAAATAAAACTAAAAAAGACGAAAAAGTTTTACAATCCTAAAAACCCTAAGTTAAGGAAAATGAAAATCACACTTTTTAGGTGTTTTTATAAACCCTAAAAAAGGAAAAAAGGAAAAGCTAAACCTAAACAAGTGCGGATTATGAAAATAAAACGGACATTACAACGGCTAGAAATGCCGATAAATGCTAAATCTAACTATGTTATCAAAGCTATAAAAATGAAAACATAAAAGAAACACAAAAAGATGAACGAAAAATTGCTTAAGTAGGCGCATTCAAATGGATTTTTCATACTAAGGAAGAGAGAAAATTTCAAATTTTATTAAAGCAAACACCCTAATACAAACTAAGAGAGAGATAGGGGGGAGAAATTCTCCTTACATAAGCATGGAATCCAAATGGGCAGCACCTCCCCTAAGCAAAGTGGTCAAAAAGTGGACAAGAAAAGCTTCCTGGAAGCTCTTATTTATAGGCAAATTTTCGGGTTGGTCACGCCCGTGACTAGGGCGTGATAGGGGGGCGTGTCGATACTGTACATGAGCTGATCGGGTGACTTGACTGGAAAGTTGACTTCGGCTGAAAACGTGGCGGTCATGCCCTAGGTCACGGGTGTGACATGTGTCAGTCACGGGCGTGACTGGGGCGTGTCGGGGAGGTCGATCTGGGCACGGTCCGGCCGCAAAGTCGCGCGCGCCACGTCGGGCCAGGTGGCGAAGTCACGCCCGTGTCACACCTTGACACGGGCGTGTCTAGGGGCGTGTCGAGCTTGGTTTGATGATCGCCGATCGTCGAGCTGGCACCTGTGGTCGGCGATCGTCGAGGGCGTGACACGGGCGTGTCGGTCATGTGACACGGGTGTGTCAGTCAACATTTTGACTTTTTCTGGAATTTTTCTGGAATTTTTCTGGAATAAAAATAAAGCTAAGTTAGATATAATATTTACCAAAATAAGCAATTTATTGAATAAAACTAATAAAAAGGACAAAAATAAACAGAATTGACTTAAATAAAATACGAAAATATAGGTATATTTACAACTCATCAAATACCCCCATACTTAAGCTTTTGCTATTCCAGAGCAAAAGTTTGAGGTGAACTTATAAGGAATAATAAAAAACCCTAAGTTATGCTACCGCTAAATTAATTATAAGAGATCAAATAAAATATACGGGGTATAAGAGTTAAGTCCTAAAATCATTTAGATGATTTAAACAGGGCAAAGGTTTTGTCCAAAAGACTTCTTGATGTAATCAAATAGAAAGAAATAATTGTATTGGTTAGATTAAAAGAAAATAGTTTGGAGTTATACGAACTTTAGCTTTTAGGAGTTTTACCGAAAATAATACAATTTACGAATTATGCTCTCAAAAAGATTTTTGAATTAATTCTAGAGTCATGAAATTTCCTAAGGGGGTTTGATGTTGGTTTATGAAGATGCTTGGATTTTGAGGCGAGGTTATTATTATTTTTTTCTCGAAACTCCATTTTTTTGATTTGGATGTTAAAGGAAACGAAATCTTATTTTCCTTAACATAAAATTTTTTCTTCTTCATAAATAAAAATAACCCAATGTATATGTGTTGGAGTAATGAATTTTATCCTCTTACTCCGTAACGTATAATCTTTTAATTTATTGGGTGCCTATGTTTACGGAATGAAATCTTATTCCCATTGACATAAGATCTTTTTCTTTTTGGGGAATATTTTTATCATACCAAGTAGGTTATGATAGGTAAGGGGAGAAAAGAGAACTAGATGTTTAATTGAAAAATAATTGAGAGCAACCTTTATAAATTGTACGTTCCAATTTTTCAGAAAGCTAAAAGCAAGCATAATTGAATTCTATAGTCGTTATTTTCTAACATGGTACACATGCTCCTATCTATGAAAAATTAGAAGTAGTGCCTAAAGCGAGTCCCCTATTTTTAACAAAGTATAATAAATTCTTTAAAAGTTAACCCTGGCTATTTAGATTTTTCAATCTATAATTAACAAACGAATAGTGAACAAAGAATTGATCAAATTCGCATATAAATAAACTCAAAACTAAATTTTTGGATAGCAAGAAACTTAAGAATGAGATGTTTGATTTATTTGTTTCATAACTTACATAAATTTTTTTTTCTTTTTTCGAAGTTATGCTTTTTTTTTGTATTTTTGTATTTATATCTTTAATATATACACACTAAAGAAAAAATAAATAAAAAAATGCGAAAATAAAATTTTTTTGGATTTTTATGTTTTGTGAATTTTTTTGTATTTTTATGTTTTGTGAATTTTTTTTATTATTTTTAATGAAATTTTCATTTTATTTACAAAAATTTGGGAAAATAAAAAATATTTACAAGGATGAGAGGGAAAAAGGGAGAGGGGAAAGAGAAAGAATATTTACAAAAAGTACTTATAAAAATTATTTACAAAAAATATTTACAAGAATATTTACAAAAATATAAACTAGGTAGCCGCGAGATGACTCGTTATGTGGATGGCTCGATGAGCCGGATCTCGCGGACAAAGTTAAAAATAAGTCAAAGTTTAAAAAATGAAACTTCAAAATTTTTTTTGTTTTTTTTTGTGTTATATATATATATATTTTTATTTTTGAAGTTTTGTTTATATATATATTTTTTTATTTTTGAAGTTTTGTTTTTTTTTTAAATTTTTGTTTTTTTTGTTTTGTTTTGTTTTTGTAAGTAAAAAAGAAAGTACGAAAATACGAAAACACCCTCATACTTAGATCCAACATTGTCCCCAATGTTGTATGCTAAGCATGAGGAACAAGATAGCAGGTATATGTACAAAAAAGGAAAAAGAGGGGGGCAGAAAACGTCCCTGATCCGCGCTCGGGGAAGCCCATTAGAAACCCTGCATTTATTAGAAAAATAGAAAACATAATAAATAAAGACATAAAAAAAGATAGACGTGGGGTGCCTCCCAGGAGCGCTTTGTTTATAGTCGCGTAGCTTGACTATATTGGCGGGTTTATAAGTCGAGGAGGGATAAGGTTTCGTTATACTCGATCACAGGGTCGCCCGCTATGTAAGTCTTTAATCGATGACCATTTACTTTAAACGAGCCTTTTTTCGGGTGGGAGACGAGTACGGTCCCATATGGAAAAACTTCTTCAACTAAGAAGGGACCGGACCAACGGGATTTGAGTTTGCCAGGAAAAAGTTTAAGACGAGAATTATAAAGAAGGACTAGATCGCCCGGAGAAAAAATTTTGGGGGTTTTAATTTTTCGATCGTGATAGAACTTAGAACGCTCCTTATAGAACTTATTGCTCTCATAAGCGTTCGCACGCCATTCATCGAGCTCGTTTAGTTGCAGTTTTCTATTCTGAGCGGCTAAGTTAGAGTCGAGATTTAAGAGTTTTAATGCCCAAAGTGCG
This sequence comes from Platanthera zijinensis, assembly GCA_039513925.1. Taxonomy (NCBI): domain Eukaryota; kingdom Viridiplantae; phylum Streptophyta; class Magnoliopsida; order Asparagales; family Orchidaceae; genus Platanthera; species Platanthera zijinensis. The sequence goes on along the minus strand of CM077096.1, from coordinate 101,384,596 downwards.
CGGTGCTCTAGTTCTACGGGTAAATGGCACCCTTTGCCAAAGACTAATCGAAACGGAGTACAACCGATAGAGGTTTTGTACGCAGTACGATACGCCCATAACGCGTCGTCAAGCTTAGCGGGCCAATCTTTCCTATTAAGTGAAATGGTTTTTTCTAATATGCGTTTTATCTCTCGATTTACTACCTCAACTTGGCCACTTGTTTGCGGGTGGTAGGGGGTGGCAAGCTTGTGCGTGACTCCGTATTTAGCTAACGTCTTAGCCATTAGAGCGTTACAGAAATGCGTTCCCCTATCACTAACAATAGCGCGAGGCGTGCCGAAGCGAGAAAATAATTTTTTAAGAAATGTAACGACGACTCGCGCATCGTTGGTGGGGAGAGCTTGCGCTTCCGCCCACCATGATACGTAGTCGACTACCACTAAAATATATGAATTTTTATAAGAAGGAGGTAGGTGGCCAACAAAATCTATGCCCCATAAATTGAAGATTTCGCATTCAAAAAACATATTTTGGGGCATCTCGTCGCGACGTGAGATGTTACCCGACCGCTAACAGCTATCGCATGCGCGCACAAAATTGTGCGCGTCTTTGAAGAGAGTGGGCCAAAAGTAGCCCGCCTCTAGCGCCTTCCTAGCGGTCCGGTTGGCTTGATAGTGCCCCCTGGCTAGACCCTCGTGGCAGTGCCTCAATATTTGTGTGCACTCCACTCCCGCGACGCATCTTCGAACCGCTTGGTCCGCGCAGATACGGAAAAGAAAGGGGTCATCCCAAAAGAAATTTTTCAAGTCAGAAAAGAATTTCTTCTTTTGATGACTTGAAAAATCTTTTGGAAGTACCCGCACGACTAAGTAGTTCGCAAAATCTGCGAACTAAGGCAAAGATGACGAAGACGAACGAATGGCGAGAAGGCGTTCCTCGGGGAATCTGTCATTTATTTCAGATTCGACGAGCGCTTCCGCACCCGGATTTTCTAAACGTGAGAGGTGGTCTGCCGCTAGATTCTCCGCGCCCTTCTTATCTCGGATCTCCAAGTCAAACTCTTGTAGGAGGAGAATCCATCGAAGAAGGCGGGGCTTCGCGTCGGTTTTGGCTAGTAAATACTTAAGGGCGGAGTGATCGGTGAAAACGATAACTTTAGATAGCGTAAGGTACGAGCGAAACTTATCGAAAGCGAAAACGAAGGCTGAGAGTTCCTTTTCCGTCGTCATGTAATTCACTTGTGCGGAAGTGAGCGTCTTGCTAGCGTAATAAATAGGATGAAAATGTTTTTCTACGCGTTGGCCAAGAACGGCGCCAAAGGCAATATCACTTGCGTCGCATATGATTTCGAACGGAAGGGACCAATTAGGGGCCACTAGAATTGGAGAATTGATAAGTTTTTGTTTTATAAAATTAAAAGCAGACTCGCAATCGCTACTAAAGACAAAAGGTGATTCCTTTTCCAAGAGGTGAGTAAGCGGCTTTGTTATTTTTGAAAAATCTTGAATGAAGCGCCTATAAAAACCCGCGTGGCCTAAGAAACTCCTAATGGATTTTATGTTTGTCGACTGAGGAAGCTTTTCTATGATTTCTACTTTAGCCTTATCGACCTCTATCCCCTTAATCGAAATCTTATGGCCGAGGACCAAACCTCCTCGAACCATAAAGTTACACTTTTCCCAATTTAAAACAAGATGCGTGTCCTCGCATCGCTGGAGGACACGATCGAGATTACGAAGACAATCCGGGAATGAGCATCCGAATACAGAAAATTCATCCATAAATACTTCCATAATATCTTCTACTAGCTCGCCAAAGATTGCCAGCATACATCTTTGGAATGTTGCTGGCGCATTGCAGAGGCCAAATAACATCCTTCGGTAGGCGAAGGTGCCAAAGGGGCAAGTAAAAGTTGTTTTCTCTTGGTCTTCAGGGGAAATGGGGATTTGGAAAAACCCCGATAAACCATCGAGAAAACAATTAAATGGATGACCGGAAAGACGCTCGAGAATCTGGTCAAGGAATGGTAGTGGGAAATGGTCCTTGTGGGTGGCATCATTAAGTTTGCGATAATCGATGCACACACGCCAACCCGTAACAGTATGAGTTGGGACGAGCTCGTTGTGCTCATTTGCCACTACGGTTAGACCGCCCTTTTTGGGCACGACATGAATGGGACTAACCCATGCACTATCAGAAGTGGGATAAATAATCCCCGCATCTAATAATTTGATTATTTCAGTTTTCACGACGTCTTTCATGTTTGGGTTAAGACGTCGCTGCGGCTGAATGGTTTTGCGGCAATTATCGTTTAAGAAAATTTTGTGAGTGCAGAAAGAAAGGTTAATCCCCTTAAGGTCAGAAATTTGCCACGCAATTGCGTGGCGATGTTTAAGCAAAACCTCCAATAAATCGGAGGTCTCCGAATCGCTTAAATACGAAGAAATGATTACCGGGAGTGTATCATTTTCCCCCAAAAAGGCGTATTTGAGGGATTCGGATAATGGTTTGAGATCTAGGGTGGGCGGTTCTTCTAGTGAGGTTTTAGTGCTAATGTCTTTTGAACCAATTGGTTCAAAAGGCATATTCGTAGACGCGTCCTCATCGCAATAAAAATTTTCGAGCGAAAAAAAATTTTCGTTTAAAAACTCGGACTCGAAAACCGGAGAAGAACAATCTCCATAAAAAGAATTTAAAGAGTAGCAGAAATCGTCGCTCGGCGACGAGTCTTCCATTGAAGAGTTAATAGAAAAAGTAACTTGGTCGTCTCCTACCCGAAGGAGAAGCTGACCATTACTTACATCGATTAACGCACGTGAGGTCGCGAGGAAAGGGCGACCAAGTATTATTGGTACGTTGGCGTCTTCCTCAATGTCCAAGATGACGAAGTCCACCGGGAAGGTGAACTTGTCTACTCGGACAAGGACATCCTCAACAACCCCGATGGGGAACCTAACCGAGCGATCCGCTAGTTGGATGCGCATATTGGTAGGAGCAGGAGTACCCAAACCTAATTGCAGGAAGAGCGAGAACGACATCAAATTAATGCTCGCGCCTAAGTCTGCTAAGGCATATTTTACTAATACATCGCCAAAAAGGCACGGGATGGAAAATCGTCCCGGGTCATTTTGTTTTAATGGCAATTTACTAGTAAGAGCCGCCGATAAGACAGCGTTGAGAGATATATGCAAAATATCCTCGAGTTTGCGTTTATTAGAAAGTAGTTCTTTTAAATATTTCGCATATTTAGGCATTTGCGAGATAGCCTCGCAAAAAGGAACATTAATATGAATTTGTTTAAGTAATAAAATAAATTTTTCATATTGCGCGTTTACTCGCTCGTTATCTAACTTATGCGGGTAGGGCAACGCCTTGTTTAAAATAGTTTTGTCGTTAAAAATTGGTAAGGGTTGCGTAATCGAAGAAGAGGGAAGAGGGGTCGGAGGTGAAATATATACCTGTGGATCAATCCGTTTTGGATCGACCACCTCCTTACCGCTACGGAGGGTTATAGCGTTGGCAGTTTCCCTTGGATTGGGCTCCATGTTCCCTGGCAGTGCCCCCAGAGCGCATTCCGACATAAGTCGCGCCAGCTGTCCAACCTGGATTTCTAAATTTTTTAGCGATCCGGTGATGTTCCGGATATTGGACTCGTTGGACGCGACATAACGATTAAAATTTTCCTCCACCGGGGAGGGCTTCATAGGAGGGGGAGGAGGAAACGTTGGCACAAAAGGAGGGGGAGGGGGACGCTGCGCGTTGTTCGGGTTGCTCCAGGAGAAATTTGGATGGTTCCTCCAACCCGGATTATAGTGGGTACTATAGGGGTTGTTTTGAAAGGAGGGACGCACCAGATTTCCCATGTAGTCCACGAATTCGTCGACCACACAGGCAGAATGGGGGAGAAAATAAGGCGGAGTGGAGGAGGCAACAGACATCTCCGCCACCTGCTTAGTTAGCCCTTCCACTTGGAGGGCTAGCTAAGCAGTGGCATCCACTTCAAAAATGCCTGCCTGCTTAGGGCGCGCCCGCGGGACATTCCACTGGTAGGCGTTCACCGCCATTTCCTCGAAAAGGGCCTGGGCGGCCTCGGGGGTCTTATTGTTTAGAGTGCCCCCTGCAGCCGCGTCAATCATTTGACGCGTCTAACTGTTCAGTCCATTATAAAAAAATTTTACCTGCAACCACGTTGGCAGAGCATGGTGCGGGCACCGGCGGAGAAACTCCTTAAAGCGTTTCCAAGTCTCGTAAAGAGACTCGGAGTCGTTTTGGACGAACGAAGATATGTTCGCCCGCAATCTTGCAGTTTTCGCGGGCGGAAAATACTTCGTAAGGAATTTCTCTGCCAACTCCGCCTAGGACGTGATGGATCCCCGCGGGAGGGAGAGTAACCACGCCTTAGCCTTGGACTTAAGAGAGAAGGGAAAAAGGCGCAAACGAATGGCGTCATCAGTGACGCCTTTAATTTTAAAAGTATCACAAATCTCAAGAAAATTAGACAAGTGGTTATTGGGGTCCTCATCTGGCAGTCCGTCGAACTGCACGGCATTTTGGATCATTTGAATAACACTCGACTTAATTTCAAAATTATTGTTGGCCACAGCGGGCCGAACAATACTCGACCCCGCATCATCTAAGTTGGGACGAGCGTAGTAAGACATAGTACGCTCGGCCGGTTGGGCATTATTTGGGTCGGCCATAGAAGAAGAGGGTTCTCCGATGGATTCTGCAGGGTCTAAAAATGGAATTCGATGTAAAGATCGGATACGCGCAAGAGAGCGGTCAATCTCATTGTCGAATTTAAGATATTCAAAACCTGAAGGTTGTCCACAGGTCATACACCCTAAAAAAAACGAAAGGGGGAAGGATTTTTTTTTTTGAATAAAATTTTTTTTTTTTTTGAAAATAAAGTAAAATTAATAGAGTCCCGAATTCAATATAACAACCGTGCTCCCCGGCAACGGCGCCAAAAACTTGATGGCCGCGGAACAGAGATCGACTGTGGGTGGTTCGAAATGGTCAGATTTCGCGGGCCGGTTAGAAGATCGAGTTTTCTAACGAGAGGAGGCAAGTGCACCTATCGCAAGTAGTACTCAGTATTCGGGAAAATACCGAGGTCGTATTATTCTCGGGGATGCGTTGATTATATCTACTCTTCCAGGAACACTATTATCTTACTATCAGTAAGGTGGGATTTTTTTAGTCTAATTAAAACCGAAAGAAAGAGAGCTGAATTTTGCTAAGTTAGTTCGATGACGGGTTAACGCTCGGCATCGAATCGGATTAAGACTAAAATAATTCTTAACAATTATTGAACTTTGTTTTTAAATTAATAAAAGGCACTTGGCCGTGGAGGTTCCACAAATATGAGCGCACTTATCTCTAGGAATATTGCTCACCTAAACATTAAGACTATTCGACCGATCGTTAGACCGACGAAGGATTCCTCTTAATGCCCGCTTTACGCTAAGAACCCCGCTATTGGGCGGGGAACCTAATCCGGCAGAACTATGCTTCTCCTCTTTCGAGGGGGCATACGCAGTTCTCATTACCCAAGGGGTATCGGTCCATACGTGCAGCCTCTTGGCGTCGCGTATGGATAACGGAAATAGAGCCCACACATCGATTATGTGGTCCTATGCGTCGTTAACCCGGGGTAAACCTTAAGTCCTTAAATTAAAATAAAAATAAAGTTTTTTAATTATTTCAAATCATTTTATATGTCCCAATGCTCTTCGATGCCGAAGGCTAAAAGAGATTAGCCACTCATCGGTATGGGGACGGCTTTATGTTTTTAGGTGAAGCGTGAGTGTTAAATTAAGCACTGAACGATTATAAGAGAAAACACAAAAAATAGGACAATTAGATAAATTGAAGGCTAATTGATGCAGGCACTCACGCACACTTCAAAACTATAAAGAAAATTAAATAAAGCAAGCCCTACTCAAATTAGTAGGCGGAAATAAATGCACACACGCACACACTCTTCTTAATTGAAGAAAGCGATAAATAAAGCGTCAAAATTATCTCCTACACGCAAGCACTCTACATAATTTAGAAAGCGATAAAATTGCAAGTTCTGGCTCAAATGAGTGGGCGGGGGTAAATTTATCTCATACACGCACACACTTTACTTGAAAGTAAAACACACACACACACACACACTATACATAAATGAAAACACACACGCACGCACCCTAAGTTTCCTTCTCAAGTAAGTAGGAGAAAATAAAAGCAATAAAAACAAGTCCCACTCAAACGAGTGGGCGGGAAATGAAAGCAGAGCGCCATTTAACTCTAAACGAGTAGGCGGAAATAAATGCATACGCACCTGTGCACTCTACAGAAATTGAAATAAAGCAATGAAACCTAACTCATACATGCACGCACACTTGCAAAAAAATAAGAAAAACAAAGTTGCTGAAAAATTAAAACGACTGCATTTCTACCGCTAGAATGCGGTAGAAATGCATAAAAAGTGAAAATAAAAATTAACCGAGCGAAAATGTTTCGCAAATAAACGCAAAATGAAAGTACTCGAAAAATTAATACAACTGCATTTCTACCGCTAGAATGCGGTAGAAATGCATAAAAAGATGAAATAAAAATTAAAGGGACTAAAAGTTTTACAAATAAAAAGCTAAAATGAAGTGGGCGAAAAATTATAACGACTATATTTTCATTCTTATATTTTTATAAAAACTCCTAAAAAGTGAAAATAAAACTAAAAAAGACGAAAAAGTTATACAATCCTAAAAACCTTAAGTTAAGGAAAATGAAAATCACACTTTTTTAGGTGTTTTTATAAACCCTTAAGAATGAAAAAATAAGGAAAAAGGAAAAGCTAAACCTAAACAAGTGCGGATTATGAAAATAAAACGGACATTACAACGGCTAGAAATGCCGATAAATCCTAAATCTAACTAAGTTATCAAAGCTATAAAAATGAAAACATAAAAGAAACACAAAAAGATGAACGAAAAATTGCTTAAGTAGGCGCATTCAAATGGATTTTTCATACTAAGGAAGAGATAAAATTTCAAATTTTATTAAAGCAAACACCCTAATACAAACTAAGAGAGAGAGAGGGGGGAGAAATTCTCCTTACATAAGCATGGAATCCAAATGGGCAGCACCTCCCCTAAGCAAAGTGGTCAAAAAGTGGACAAGAAAAGCTTCCTGGAAGCTCTTATTTATAGGCAAATTTTCGGGTTGGTCACGCCCGTGACTAGGGCGTGACAGGGGGGCGTGTCGATACTGTACATGAGCTGATCGGGTGACTTGACTGGAAAGTTGACTTCGGCTGAAAACGTGGCGGTCACGCCCTAGGTCACGGGCGTGACATGTGTTAGACACGGGCGTGACTGGGGCGTGTCGGGGAGGTCGATCTGGGCGCGGTCCGGCCGCAAAGTCGCGCGCGCCACGTCGGGCTAGGTGGCGAAGTCACGCCCGTATCACACCTTGACACGGGCGTGTCTAGGGGAGTGTCGAGCTCGGTTTGATGATCGCCGATCGTCGAGCTGGCACCTGTGGTCAGCGATCGTCGAGGGCGTGACACGGGCGTGTCGGTCATGTGACACGGGCGTGTCAGTCAACATTTTGACTTTTTCTGGAATTTTTCTGGAATAAAAATAAAGCTAAGTTAGAAATAATATTTACAAAAATAAGCAATTTATTGAATAAAACTAATAAAAAAGGACAAAAATAAACAGAATTGACTTAAATAAAATACGAAAATATAGGTATATTTACAACTCATCAGGGACGATATGCGGGTACAATCTTTGCCAAAGAAGAGCGTAAGACTAGTAGGTTTTATGCGGGACTGCGAGATGAGCTGCGGTATTTGCTCTCGAGTTCTGTGAGTCAGGGATTTCAAGCCTTAGTCTGTACGGCTTGGTCTTTGGAGACGGACATGAAAAGAGGGCAGGCAAAAGGGACCTTGGCTGTGACAAAGCCAGAGTTCAAGCCGCCGCATCCGGAGAAGTTTGGGTATCGTAAGAGATGGGGAAAGAAGTCCAAGTCTACTGGACAAGCTCCTTCTGCGACTGTGACAGAGACATCTGGGTATGGATCTCGCGCTTGTTTTACGTGCAGGAAGTTGGGACACTTCGCACGTGATTGCCGAGTTGGTCCTCCAAAGGGTGACAAGAAGACGGGAGCGTCTTATGCGGAGAAAGGGAAGACTGTGGTGGAGTCTTCTGCCTCGCACGCGCAGCCCAGGGTCTTCAACCTTGGACAATAGGAGGTCATTAAGTAGGCGGATGTCGTCACAGGTGCACGCAGTTTTTATTTTTATTTTATACTATGTGATGTGCTTGTTTTGATTGTGATGTTTTAGGGTTTGTCCTTATACGAGAGTATCCGGCGCGAACACTGTTTGACACAGGTGCTTCACATTCGTTTCTGTTTGAAGACTTCGTCTTTTGTGTCGGGGTACCTATCCGGACAACGACAAACAGTGTAAAGGTGTTATTACCTAACGGATGTTTGATGTGCGCGGATAAATCTTGCGGTCTTGAGGTCAAAATAGGGAGTCGGGAGTTCAAGGTGGAAACACTAGTATTGCCAATCAAGGAATTTGATATAATCTTTGGTATGGACTGGCTGTCAGAGTAGCGTGCCTGTATAGATTGCACTTCAAAAGAGGTCACACTTGGGCAGAATACCGAACAAGAGACCAAGTTCATTGGTATACAAGGGATGAGTGGGATGTTGTTATCTGCTCTCCAAGTCATTAAGGCAGTTCGGAAGGGTGCGGAGTTGTTCTTCACACTCGTAGAGGCAGTGGCACTGAAGGACAGTGTGAGTTAAGTGTCGATTGTGTCGGAGTATGCTGATGTGTTTCCAAAGGACCTTCCGGGGTTACCTCCCCAAAGGGAAATCGACTTCGCTATCGAGCTGGTGACGGGTACGAAACCTGTTGCCCATTTGCCCTATCGGGTAGCGCCAAAAGAGATGGCCGAACTAAAAGTTCAGTTGAAAGAACTGTTGGAGCAGGGATATATATGCCCAAGTATTTCACCTTGGAGCGCGCCTGTTCTGTTTGTGAAAAAAAAAGACGGTAGTTTGCAACTATGTATTGATTATCGCGAACTGAATAAGCTGACGGAGAAAAACAAGTTTCCGATTCCTCGGATCGATGACTTGTTTGATAAGCTAGCAGGCTCAACCATCTATTTAAAGTTGGATTTAAAATCCGGGTATTACCAATTGTGGATTAGGGAAGGTGACATTCCAGAGACAGCGTTTGGCACACGCTACGGTCATTATGAGTTTACAGTGATGCCGTTCGGCTTATGTAATGCGCCTTTGGTATTCATGGATCTCATGCATCGAACGTTCCGCGAATACTTGGATCTGTTTGTGATTGTGTTCATAGATGATATCCTCGTGTACTCTCAGTCGGAGGAAGATCATGCAAACCATTTGCGGTTGGTATTGCATACCTTGCGGAGAAATAAACTGTTTACCAAGTTCTCTAAGTGTGAGTTCTGGCTCTCGTCGGTGGCTTTTCTGGGCCATATGGTAAGTGGAGAGGGCATAGCGGTGGATCCTGCAAAGATAAGTGCCATTCGTGATTGTCCAGTGATGTCTTCGGTAGCCTAAGTAAGGAGTTTTCTTGGACTGGCATGCTACTATAGACGATTTGTGGAGAACTTCTCCCGGATTGCTTTTGCTTTGACTACGTTGACGAGAAAAGATAAGAAGTTCGTTTGGATGTCGGAGTACGTGCGAGCTTTTGAGGAGCTTAAAGGTCATTTGACCACGGCGCCTGTTTTGACGTCGCCTTGTGGTATATACGGTTTTGAGATATACAGCGATGCGTCAGGAAGTGGCTTAGGCTGCGTTTTCCTATAGTTTGGCAAGGTGATAGCTTATGGCTCACGTCAATTAAAGGTGCATGAGCGTAATTACACAATCCACGACTTGGAGTTGGTGGCGGTGATCTTTTCGCTAAATATGTGGCGGCACTATCTTTATGGCATGAAGGTTGATATTTATACAGATCATAAAAGCCTAAAGTATCTGCTCAATCAAAAGGATTTGAATATGCGACAAAGGAGATGGATGAAATTCCTAGTGGATTATACCTTCGACATTCACTATGTTCCTGGAAAGGGAAATGTTATCACAGATGCCTTGAGTCGTCGAACTCCGGTGCGGGCAAGTTGGTTGCGGATACATGATGAGCGTCTAATCCAAGAGCTAGAAGCGTTGGAGATATCTTGTATGGAAAGGGATTCTTCTGCCGATGCATGCTTGAACTGGATGGAGGTTCAATATGACCTTGCGGACAGGGTTCGGCGGGCAACGGAGTTTGATGAAAGTCTCTAGCGCTATGCAAAGGAGGGGTCTGGTGACCAATTCTCCTGGGATGACGGGCTATTACGGAAGGATGGCCGATTGTGCGTCCCTTATGCGGGTAAATTGCGATAAGAATTGTTATATGAAGCACACTTTACAAAGTACTCAATTCACCCTGGGAGCACAAAGATGTACAAAGACATGAAGAAATTGTTCTAGTGGCCTGGTTTAAAGAAGGACATAGCCGAGTATTGGGCTAAGTGTCGTACTTGTTCTTTGGTAAAGGCAGAATGTCAACGGCCGAGTGGTTTCCTGAAATCATTGCCAGTTCCACAGTGGAAGTTTGAGGATATTTCCATGGATTTCGTGCACGGGTTGCCGAGATCGCAACGTGGGAATGACTCAATTTGGGTGATTGTAGACCAGTTGACAAAGGTGGCTCACTTTCTACCAAACAAACGGGACGATTCAGTGGAAACATTGGCAAAGCTCTATGTGGAGCAGATTGTTCGATTGCACGGTATTCCCCGAAGCATCGTCAGTGACCGTGATGGGCGATTTACTTCAAAGGATTGGAGGCTAATTCATCAATTGTTGGGCACGAAGTTAGCATTCAGTACGGCCTTTCATCCGCAAACGGATGGCCAAACTGAACGAACCAACAGAACAATGGAGGATATTCTCCGTATGTGCGCCCTTGACTTCGGTAGGAAATGGGAAGATCATCTTGTTATGGTGGAATTTGCCTATAATAATAGCTACCAAGCGAGCATCGGCATGGCACCGTTTGAAGCTCTGTATGGTCGCAAGTGTCGTACACCGTTAGCTTGGGAAGAAACTGGCGAATCCAAACTTTTGGGACAAACGGCAGTCGAGGATGCTAACTCAACAATACGCTCTATTCGAGAGAGACTACTAATAGCCCAGGATCGGCAAGCCAAGTATTACAATGCTAAGCACCGGAACGTGGAGTTCGCGGTGGGTGACTTGGTCAATTTAAAGATTAAACCCTTCAAATGCGTATCTCGGATTTGGCGGTTGAAAAAGCTAAGTCCGTGATACCTTGGTCCGTTTGAAGTGGTGGAGCGAGTTGGAGAAGCTTCCTATCGGCTAGCTCTTTCATCAAATTGGGGGGACTGCATGATGTGTTCCACATCTCGGTACTACGAAAAGCAGTCAAGGATCCAGATCAAGTGATTGAGAATGATCGGGTGTCGGTTGAGTATGGGCTAATGACAAAGGTGAGGCCCATTCGGATCGAGGATCGAGCCGAGAAATAGGTGCGGAACAAAACGATCGGTGTGGTCAAAGTCCGATGGGACAATTGTGGCCGAGAAGAGCTAACATGGGAGCGGGAGCAGACCATGCGAGCCGAGTTTCCCGAGTTATTTTTGTAACCTGTTCGCTCATTTGTATATATGATAGAAACATATATGTCTCTGATTGTGTTATGTTGTTATCTCCCTGCTGTCTTCAAATTTCGGGATAAAATTTTATTAGGGAGGGGAGGATTGTAACACCCCAGAAATCTCAACAGGTCAAATTGAGGTTCAGGCTGGCTAACACGGCGTGGGACACAACCGTGTCCCAAGGCGTGTCTGGGGTACACGGCCAGGGACACGGGCGTGTCCCAGGGTGTGTTCTTCTTTGTCGATGATCGTTGAGTCGACGATCATTGAGTATCGATACATCGACACGGCCTGGGACACGGGCGTGTCCCAGGGCATGTCATGCCCAAATATTAGCCAGATTGTCCCGAGAAGGACACGGCATGGAGGCCCAGCCGTGTCGATCGTGATACAGGCGTGTCAAATTATCACACGGGTGTATCTAGTGCCCGTGTGGTCTCGGGGAAAATGCTGATTTCCGTCTCGATGGGGGAACACGCCCCTCGACACGGGCGTGTCAGGTGTCGACATGGGCGTGTCGACACCGGTGTTCTGGTTTGTCTTAAGTCGGTTGTGCACCGCTTCAGGAACACGATATGTGATACGGGCGTGTCACAACCCGTGTTCGGCCCAGGAAATCAAATTCAGGGCTGATCAGAGCAGTTCATTTTCTTTGACCAAGATCCAATAGTCTGGGCTCTTCCCTGGGTTGATAAGTCCGGGATTGAAGAAGAGAAAGCTCATTTGAGTTTTATCATTCTCTTTCTAAAGTTAAGAGAGAGAGGAGAGCAAGGCAAGGAAGAAGAAGAGGAACCCGGCCGCCGGTGGTGCTGCGGTGGTCCAAATCACGAGTCGAGTTCGGATTTGCGATGGCAAGGCTGCTACAAAGGCTTTCATCCGTCTCAATTCTTTCCATGGCTCCGAGGCGAATTCCAAGGGTAACGATTTTCGTCTTGGAAATATGAAGTCCTACTTTCCTGCATTTGCATAGGGAAAACCCGTCCCCGCGAGTGTGCGGTGGGTTGTGGTGTCCCTTGGGGTAGATATGTGAAGTCTCCCTTGTTAGAGTCCGGAATTAGAGTATGGATCTAGGCAGGCTATGTGAAGCCCATCTGGACGTGCTGGTCTAGATTGGTGATACTTGTTTGCATTCGGAGGAATCTCCGAGAATTTGATTATTTGTGTGCAATCTTTGGTGCATACCTGTTGCTTTGTGCAGCAGGAAGTACTGGAGGAAGTCCAGGAAATTGTGCGAGTTGCATTAAACTCTTGTGGTGAACGGGCAAGGTGAAGCTGTAACATCCCAATGTTACTTCCAGACCCCTTAACTTAGATTGGGTTAGGCATGGGGTGGGTGTTAGGGTAATAAGCTAGGTTTGACCCTAGATAGTGGGTTGTAGCCATGTGGGGCCCACCATGGGGCCAAAGTCAAATTAGGTCAAACTAGCCTAAACAGGAACCCTAGCCACACCATGACCACACCATGATGCCCTAACCCTAAATACAATTTAAGTGGACTCTAAGGTAGGCCATGGGGTCAACCAGTTGACCCATGATGAGTCAAGTCAACACCTTTGACCTAAATAGTGAAAATGGTGCCCTAGCCCAATTCTCTGGGTTGGGTCCACCCAAATCAACCCAAACTCATTAGGTGGGTCTAAAGTGACCCTATACCCCCTAGGGAAGAGAAAAATAGGGGCATGCAATAGTAATTTTGGGAAATTACCTAGGAGAGAGAAAAGAGGAGGAATAGGAGAGAGAAAATATTAAGGAGTTATTTTGGGCCACTTGGGCTCATCCCACCAACCCATAATGGGCTGGCTGACCTTGTAGGGGTATTAGGAGGAGAGGGGACCCACCATGCAGCCTTGGGTCAAGCCCAAGCTCCACCTAGCCCATTCCATGTATGTGAGCCAACTTTCCCCTTCTCTCCTCTCACCAACCCAGCTCCACCTTAGAACCCGACCCATTAGGGGTTAACTGACCCAGCAAGTGCAGTGGGGCCCATCTCCCAAGCAGCCAGCCAGCTCAACCCCCCCAACCCGATCTCTCCCTTGGTGAAATCGCCCCACATAGGTGAAATCGCCCTCCCCTCTTAACTCAGCCCCCAAACCGACCCACACCCTCATTCCATTCATCCCTACCCCAGAGAGAGAGAGAGAGAGAACGAGGAACAGCAGCTGCCATGGCCAACCGAGGAGGAGTTCGCCGGAGTTTGCATGCTATGGGAAACCGCCGCCACCCTCAGCCTCAGCCGCCACCACATGTCTGTATCCCTTCCTCTCTTACTGTGCTAGTATCCTAGATCTTCTAGGCTAGACGTCGAGCTCAAACGAGCTCGACAGTAGGATTCAAAAGCTTGAAAAATCCTGTAAAAATGGCGTTTTTCTAGAGTTTCGGCTTGGCTGCGCCGCCGCCGTCCGCCGCTCTCCGCCGCCCAGCCGCCGGCCAGCTCAAGCCCCGACCACCGTGAGGCCGGGGAATGACTTGGCCGGAGGTCCCGCCGCCGGCGATGGCCGGAAATGGCCCCGCAAAACCCGCCTGCACGGGTTGGCCATCCATGCATGCATGGGTAAGATGAACCAGGGCCGTCCGATAGGCTTTAAGATTATTGCATATTTTTTTTATTATAATTCTGTATTATTATTTCATGAATAGTATGAAATATTGTCACAATGTAACACTAATTTTGCATGTCAATTTTAGGGTACCTAGAGACCTGTACCTAGGTTGAGCCCTGAATAAAAATTGTAGGTAAATGTGTTAACTTTAAGCTGCCACCCTAAATTCAAGTTTTGGTCCAGTAGGTTGTCCTGTAGGGCTGTTTTGCTAGGACTGCTCCTAGACTAGGGCATAAATTAAAATTGATTCCCAAGCCAAACCAAGTGTCATCATGACCTGAAATTTTGGTCATGTGTGTATTTAGGGTATGTCTAGACCCTGCCAAAAATTTGAAATTTTTGGGAAACATTTTCCTATAGTTTTTACCATTATATCAAAAAGTAAATTAAGGGTATAACTGTAATTATATGCACCCAAATGGCCCCAAATTTTGGTGGCATGTCCTTAGGGGCATTATTGATGTCTGGTAGAACTTTCAGAGCAATTGGACCCCTGCATGTTGGGTTAACCCATGTGCATGTGTTGGCTAATTATAACCTTGGGGTGCATTTAGCAAGAAAGGATATTTTGTGTATTTAGCCTAGCTGAGGCATCCAAAAATTGTGGAATTTATCCCAGGGATTAATTAGAGTAAATTTCACCCCTAGAATTTATTATAGAATTTTTGGGATTAAAAATCCTATTATTTGGTATTTCAAAATAAAAGCCTTTTTGGAAAATAAATTGTAGGAATAGGTTTTGATTAATGAAAGATCCCCAAAATCAGTCAAGGCAAAGATGAGGCTTTTAATTGACTTAAGAAAATTTCATATCCCTGTTTGACAACTGTTAGAGCAAAATTCATGGAAATGACCATTTTACCCTTTTTGTAAATGTTAATGAATTGGTATAAATACTTGTTGGAAAATTGTGAAAATAATCCTAGAGTTGCATAATTGTTATATTAGTCTTGTAGATTTATATCAGAATTTTTGGGTACACTGTTAATTATTAATTAGCATAATGGCATTTTTGGTAAATAATTAGGAATGGATTTTGATAGACCATTACACTGTAGAAATTAATGAAATTCTGCCATTAGTCATAAAATAGTAATATAAATGCTCAGTAATTTTCCTGGAATTTTGTTGTATATATTTCTTGTACTTCATTTGGAAAGTGATAAATAGGTAGAATTTGTATTAATTATGGGAAAAATAGAAATATAAAAAGGGAAATTATGAAATGTTGTAGACAGTAATATTTTATTCATATGCAACTCAGGAAAATTCCCTTAGGTCAGAAGATTTTAATTGATAATACTTCTTGTGTAAAATGACCTAGGGAATAATTTAAATGATTTAATTAAAGGCCTTAATGACCTAGGAAAATTATGAAAATCAACACACTCATTTCATTAGTCCATACCACCCTAGGGTAAATATTTGGGGTCAGTTGGACCAAGAATTTAGAAGTTCGATCTCAGGGTGGTGTTAGGTCATGGGGTGCGCTTAGTAAAAGTAGGCTGGATTATAGGCTGACAGAGGATGAATCAACAACTGAGTTAGAGTGTAAGTTCGGAAGTATAACCCTGGATGGCAGTTGCATTCTAGAGGCGAGAGTAACAGTGCAACATGAGACTTGCCTAGGAAGAGTTGACGGAAGACCGTCACTCCTTAATCCATACCTTAAGTCACTAGGTCACTCTATGTAACAGGAGAGAGAATAAGGGATTCGGGGTAGGCAACAACTAAAGTAAATATCCTTGAGAAAGGGAGCTTTGGGTTTCAGCCCATCGTAGCTCCTAGTGCCTCTGAGAGCCCTTCACCGGGAATACCTTGGGCAGTCCTGGGATTAACCTTAAGACTCTAAGTATGATAATCTGTAGACAAGAGTAGTCTAATAGGTTAAGTGAACTGGACATGTGCTCACTCGTGCCGGGTTGGAGGGACTTGGAGTCTTTTGACTACTTGCTCACCCGTGCAGAGTTGGAGAAAGGGATTGGTTTATATACACTCACCCAGGCAGGGTTGGAGTTTTTGTAGCACATACTCACCCGTGACGGGTTGGAGAGATTTGGGGACTGGATATTCTATCGAGCTGGAGGCTCCATACACTATACTTGCATGTGCATATACTAGTGGCGGGCCATGCGGTACTAGCCGGTCGTCACACCGACGGCAGTACGGTGGACCAGGCGGGTGCGAGGGTTAGAAGGACCAGTAGGATGTTTATACTGGAGTCTGGAGGACTTTTCCTAATAACGCGCACCCGACCCAACAAGACTGACGGGTCGTCAGCAAAGTGGTACGCAGAGACTCTAGAGTGCACTGGCGGTGTACAGAGGCATACAAGAGAGGTCTAGGCCTGGTAGTGTGTATACCCGCCTAGAAGGCGGAGACGCCCGCTCCGCTGCTGCCGTAGCCACAACGGTAGTACCTGAGAGTGATGCTAGCTCTCGAAAAGTGGGAACTAAAGGTCTGTGATCACGGAGTCGTGTGTGTGTGTTGCACTGCATGTTCATATCATACCCACCATATAGTTGCATAACATTAACCTTCATAACAACTTAAGTCACCTAATGTATAAGTGGTATGGGACGCTTATACATTAGGACCTGCTTTACGATCCCTTAGCCTATAAGCCTGAGTGGGCATGTTTATAGGTTGAGGTTACTTTTCTTTTATATATATATGCTTGTGACACCTGACACCCCATTGTATAAAATGGTATGGGACATTTTATACAATGGGAGCCCTGCAGAATACCCCTTACTTATGCGTACCCGCATAAGTGTAGGTTACATTTTATTATTTACTTGATTACATATTCTGCTTAGTTTCCTGTCACCTGCTCCGCTTTTGTCACCCCTTGTTTGTCCTGCACTTCGTCCTCCTGCACGGTGCCTAGGAGTTGCAGGAGGAGGTGTTGAGGATACGACTTAGTCTTTTTGACTAATGGTCGGTGACCTTACTATTTTAGGAGCTCGAGGAGGTGGACCAGCACATCGAGGAGGCAGGACTTGAGGAGCAGATACTAGCTACTACTACCGGAGCACGTCTACAGGTGTGATGTGAGAGAGTTTTAGTTTTTTCGCTGCTGTATGTGAGAGTGAGAGTGATCATGATGTACTGGGCATAAGCCCTATTTACTTATATTTGTTGTACTCATTGCGGACTGATATTTCATTCTCTTTTGATATATATATATGTTGTGGCTGTGGACTTTTTCTGCGTTTACTCTGATATTATGATTTTATTCTCATATTGGCCGACGGGTTATGATCGTACTAGCCGGCAGAATCGGCGTCTTGCGGTGACGACCAACCCGTACGTTTGTGTCACCGTAAGGCGGCGGTTCTGGGCATAAGATCCGGGTTAGCCTCGGGATGAGGAGACAGGATCTTACAAACTGGTATCACTTGAACACACGATCATATGAGAATATAGTCCACCACACTGGAACACCCCGCGCGAGCATTAGTTTGCGGACAAACTATGCAGCGGAAGCAATGGTGTGCCCATGTGTAAAAGCCACATAAAACAGTCCATTAAACAATGAGTTAGGCCAATTTTGACATTATCTTACCTTTATGCAGCCTCCACAGGATGCGGTTCCTCCCCCTCCGGCTGCCATTCCGTTCATGCAGACAGAGATGGGGCAAACGCTGACGGCGATCCTGGACGCATTCAGAGATCAGCAAGCCCCGGTACAGCTACCCAACCCAGGGTCGAACTGGCTGAGTGCGTTTAAAAGTCTGTCTCCGCCATTGTATCGCGGGACAGAAGATGCTGTGAAGACAGAGGAGTGGTTGGAGACCATCCAGGAGCTGCTAGCTGACATCAGCTGCCCCGTCAGACAGGCAGTTCCTCTTGCCACCTCGGCACTAGATGCTCATGCAAAGAGGTGGTGGAAGTCGGTGCGATACTCTACATTCGCCGACAGGGAGCTGATGGACATATCTTGGGAGGAGTTCAGTGACGTATTCTTGGAGCATTTTGTATCCTCCACAGACCGAGATGCTTTGGAGGCGAGGTTTCTGAACCTCCAGCAGGGGAGCCGATCAGTCATCGAGTATCAGAGAGAGTTCTCCCACCTGGCTAGGTTTGCAGGCTTCCATGACTAGGACGACCAAAAGTATGCGAAGAGATTCTATCACGGACTCCGCGATTCTTTGAGGCAGCCCTTGCTGTTCATTGCTCACGGTACCATGGCGCAGATCATCGAGATGGCAAAGAAGCTGGAGGCTGACCAGCTGATGGTGCAAGGCAGAGGGAAGAGATCGCTGGATGGGCAGTCTTTTGGGGAAAGCAGCAAATCATCTCAGAGAGGCAAGACTATTGGATACAGGAGAGGTGGGGGACGTCGTCGTCCCAACTACAGGCAGGATCAAGGGCCCCCTCCACCATTGGCTCCCCCACCTATACAGATTCCCGGACCGATGAGACAGGATGATCGAGGTCAGAGGCAGATCACCTGCTTTGGTTGCGGCCAACCTGGGCACATCAGGACGCAGTGCCCGCTTTAGGTCCACCCTCTTCCTCCTCCTCCACCTCCAGTGGCCCCTCCAGTTCACCAAGGCCGAGGACGAGGCCGAGGCCGAGGCCGAGGCCGAGGACATCACGGCCGAGGCCGAGACCGGGAGCAGGTATACGCGCTGGACCTCACGGAGCAGAGGGACCCAGAGGAGGTGATTACAGGTACTTAAAATTTTGTAGGATTTATAAATTGTAAATTTTAAGAGTACCTTGGACATTAAAAGTAATACTATTCTTTAAACTGAAACGAACCCAGGCATAGTGATGATTAGCGGCAAGCCCGCTCATACCCTTTTCGACACGGGTGCGTCACACTCCTTCGTGTCGGACTCGTTTATTGAAGGATTAGAAGGAGTGGAGAAGTTTTCCGGTTTGGAAAAGAGAGTGCGACTCCCTGATGGTACGGAACTTCGAACCACAGACTGCTGCAATATGGATGTCGAGATAGGAGGCAAAGCGTTCGAAGCTCCGGCAACAGTTTTGAGGTTACCGGATTTTGATCTGATCCTAGGCATGAACTGGCTTCATTGGAACTACGCGCAGATAGATTGCCCCTCGAAGAGGATCACACTCAGACACGGAGACTCCTACGTCACCATTGAAGGTATCCGTCCCATCCCCCACCTTTCTTTATCTTCAGTACAGGCTGTCAAGGCCTATGAACAGGGGGAAGAGGTATACCTCATTTGCTTCGAGATGGCAGTGGTAGAGAGTTCCCTAGCCGATATTCCAGTGGCACGAGATTATGTTGATGTCTTTCCGGAAAAGTTACCTGGACTACCACCATCACGAGACTTGGACTTCAGGATTCAGTTGGTGCCAGGGGCGAGACCAGTGTCCCGGGCTCCCTACAGGATGGCACCTAGAGAATTGGCAGAATTCAGGACACAGTTACAGGAATTGGTGGAATCGGGTTTTGTACGACCGAGTTCTTCGCCTTGGGGAGCACCCGTTTTATTTGTGAAGAAGAAGGACGGTTCGCTGAGACTATGTATAGATTATAGAGAACTGAACCGATTGACGGTTCGGAATACATATCCACTGCCACGGATAGATGAGCTCTTCGATCAGCTTCAAGGAGCTTGCTGGTTTTCAAAATTGGATTTGCGCTCGGGTTATTATCAGCTCCGCATCAGGGAAGAAGATATACCGAAGACGGCTTTCAGCTCACGCTACGGGCTATATGAATTCACAGTGATGCCATTTGGGCTCACGAATGCCCCCTCGGCGTTCATGACGCTCATGAACCGTGTATTCGAGCCTTATCTAGATCGGTTTGTCATAGTTTTTATTGATGATATTTTGATTTACTCACGGTCTCGAGAGGAGCATGTAGAGCACCTAACGCTGGTATTGCAGAAGTTAAGAGAATTCCAGATGTATGCGAAGTTCTCTAAGTGCCAGTTCTGGCTTCAGGAAGTGGCTTTCCTAGGACACACGATCAGTGGAGCTGGATTAGCAGTGGATCTGGCTAAGATAGAGGCGGTGCGGGATTGGCCACAGCCAAAGACAGCGTCGGACATCCGTAGCTTCTTGGGCCTAGCAGGTTATTATCGCAAGTTCGTGGAGGGGTTCTCGAGGATAGCCCTCCCCCTCACGTCCTTGACGAAAAAGGATGCCGCATTTGACTGGACAGAGCAGTGTGAGTCAGCATTTCAAGAGCTCAAGGACTGGCTCACTTCATCCCCCATCCTTGCACTTCCCTCTGGGAGCGAAGGATTCCAGATATATACAGATGCCTCCTATCAGGGGATGGGTGCAGTCCTGATGCAACATGGACATGTTATCGCTTATGCTTCGCGACAGCTGAAGAAGCATGAGCATAACTATCCAGTACATGATCTCGAGCTCGGGTCCGTAGTCTTTGCCCTCAAGACATGGAGACATTACCTCTACGGGATTCATTATGATATATACTCCGACCATAAGAATCTCAAGTACATCGACACGCAGAAGGTTCTGAACCTGCGACAGAGGAGGTGGCTTGAGTTCCTCTGCGATTACGACTATAAGATGCACTATCACCCGGGAAGGCGAATACTGTAGCAGATGCTTTGAGCAGGAGAGCCGGCACTTCTGGACCGGAGCCCCGGGTGATGTCTATGGAGCTGCTACGCATGATGGAGGATATGCAAATTACCATGGTTTCGGAAGCCGAGCCAGTGATCTATCGAGAGTACCTGAACTCTTTGGTCAGCGATGATGATATACAGAAGCGCATTCTTACACATCAGAGATTGGATACTGATCTAGAGCCTATTTTTGGCGCTTTGGAAGGAGGCAAGTATGAGGACTACACGCTGGAGGACGATCTTCTTCGATTTCGTGGTCGGGTGTACATTCCAGCAGGAGGTGGGATCCGGGATGACATCCTCAGAGAGGCACACTACTCCAGATATTCAGTGCATCCCGGCATCACCAAGATGTGGGCTGACTTACGACGGACCATGTACTAGCCAGGAATGAAGAGGGAGATCATATATCTTGTGACACACTGCGAGACTTGCCAGCGAGTGAAGGCCGAATGCAAGAGCCCAGGCGGTGTATTACAGCCACTGCCAGTCCCAGAATGGAAGTTCGAGGATATTTCCATGGATTTTGTACACGGACTCCCTCGCTCCCATTCTGGGCACGATTCTGTCTGTGTCATTGTGGACAGGTTGACCAAGGTAGCACGGTTTATCCCGGTCAGAAAAGATGCCCCAGTTGCTGTGTTGGTGAGGTTGTTTGTAGAGCAGTTCATCCGGTATCACGGAGTACCCAGGTCTATTGTTTCAGATAGAGACGGTCGCTTCACCTCCAGGGAATGGAGGGCAGTGCATGCTTACTTGGGGTCCAGGCTTTCTTTTAGAACTGCCTTCCACCCGCAGACCGACGGTCAGACAGAGCGGACGATACGGACTATGGAGGACCTGCTCAGGTTATGTATTCTGGATACAGGGAAGCCCTGGGAGAGGCTACTGCCACTGATCGAATTCTCTTACAACAACAGCCACCAGGCCAGCATTGGGATGGCTCCTTACAAGGCACTTTATGGGAGGAAATGCCGGACTCCATTGTCTTGGGTTCAGGATGTGGATACTCGAGCCCTCGGGTCAGATTTTGTGGAAGATACGGAGGCCCAAATTCGCTTGATCAGGGATCGGCTTTTGGAGGCTCAGAGCAGACAGGCAAAATATTATAATGCACAGCACCGGAAGGTGGAGTTCCAAGTTGGGGACAGAGTTTTTCTGAAAATTCGACCGGTACACGGTGTTTCTCGTATACGGAGACACAAGAAGCTCAGCCCCCGGTACATGGGACCCTACTTGATTTTGGAGTGTGTGGGCCCCTTGGCTTACCGGCTGCAGCTACCTCCGGAGCTGAGCAGCCTACATGATGTTTTTCATGTCTCTTCCTTGCGAAGAGCTCTTCTTCGACCTGAGCAGCATATCACTACTGCAGCTGGACCGGTAGAGCCTGACCGTTCAGTTAGATTGGAGCCGATCCGGATCGACGATTCAGCCGTCCGAGTGTTGAGGAAAAAGAAGGTTCCGCTCGTAAAGGTGTTGTGGTCCAACCATGGAAAGGAGGAGCACACCTGGGAACCTAGGGATCTGATGCTGGAGCTCCATCCGGAACTATTTACGTCAGGTACTCTTTATGTTATCTTTTAAAAGTTCCTTACAGTTCAGCAATTGGAACCCGTAGACCCAAACTTAAATTTCGGGGACGAAATTATTTCTTTTGTTTATAGGATTTGTAACATCCCAATGTTACTTCCAGACCCCTTAACTTAGATTGGGTTAGGCATGGGGTGGGTGTTAGGGTAATAAGCTAGGTTTGACCCTAGATAGTAGGTTGTAGCCATGTGGGGCCCACCATGGGGCCAAAGTCAAATTAGGTCAAACTAGCCTAAACAGGAACCCTAGCCACACCATGACCACACCATGATGCCCTAACCCTAAATACAATCTAAGTGGACCCTAAGGTAGGCCATGGGGTCAACCAGTTGACCCATGATGAGTCAAGTCAACACCTTTGACCTAAATAGTGAAAATGGTGCCCTAGCCCAATTCTCTGGGTTGGGTCCACCCAAATCAACCCAAACTCATTAGGTGGGTCTAAAGTGACCCTATACCCCCTAGGGAAGAGAAAAATAGGGGCATGCAATAGTAATTTTTGGAAATTACCTAGGAGAGAGAAAAGAGGAGGAATAGGAGAGAGAAAATGTTAAGGAGTTATTTTGGGCCACTTGGGCTCATCCCACCAACCCATAATGGGTTGGCTGACCATGTAGGGGTATTAGGAGGAGAGGGGACCCACCATGCAGCCTTGGGTCAAGCCCAAGCCCAAACCCGAGCCTACCTAGCCCATTCCATGTATGTGAGCCAACTTTCCCCTTCTCTCCTCTCACCAACCCAGCTCCACCTTAGAACCCGACCCATTAGGGGTTAACTGACCCAGCAAGTGCAGTGGGGCCCATCTCCTAAGCAGCCAGCCAGCTCAACCCCCCCAACCCGAGCTCTCCCTTGGTGAAATCGCCCCACATAGGTGAAATCGCCCTCCCCTCTTAACTCAGCCCCCAAACCGACCCACACCCTCATTCCATTCATCCCTACCCCAGAGAGAGAGAGAGAGAGAATGAGGAACAGCAGCTGCCATGGCCAACCGAGGAGGAGTTCGCCGGAGTTTGCATGCTATGGGAAACCGCCGCCACCCTCACCCTCAGCCGCCACCACATGTCTGTATCCCTTCCTCTCTTACTGTGCTAGTATCCTAGATCTTCTAGGCTAGATGTCGAGCTCAAACGAGCTCGACAGTAGGATTCAAAAGCTTGAAAAATCCTGTAAAAATGGCGTTTTTCTGGAGTTTCGGCTTGGCTGCGCCGCCGCCGTGCGCCGCTCTCCGCCGCCCAGCCGCCGGCCAGCTCAAGCCCCGACCACCGTGAGGCCGGGGAATGACTTGGTCGGAGGTCCCGCCGCCGGCGATGGCCGGAAATGGCCCCGCAAAACCCGCCTGCACGGGTTGGCCATCCATGCATGCATGGGGAAGATGAACCAGGGCCGTCCGATAGGCTTTAAGATTAGTGCATATTTTTTTATTATAATTCTGTATTATTATTTCATGAATAGTATGAAATATTGTCACAATGTAACACTAATTTTGCATGTCAATTTTAGGGTACCTAGAGACCTGTACCTAGGTTGAGCCCTGAATAAAAATTGTAGGTAAATGTGTTAACTTTAAGCTGCCACCCTAAATTCAAGTTTTGGCCCAGTAGGTTGTCATGTAGGGCTGTTTTGCTAGGACTGCTCCTAGACTAGGGCATAAATTAAAATTGATGCCCAAGCCAAACCAAGTGTCATCATGACCTGATATTTTGGTCATGTGTGTATTTAGGGTATGTCTAGACCCTGCCAAAAATTTGAAATTTTTGGGAAACATTTTCCTATAGTTTTTACCATTATATCAAAAAGTAAATTAAGGGTATAACTGTAATTATATGCACCCAAATGGCCCCAAATTTTGGTGGCATATCCTTAGGGGCATTATTGGTGTCTGGTAGAAATTTCAGAGCAATTGGACCCCTGCATGTTGGGTTAACCCATGTGCATGTGTTGGCTAATTATAACCTTGGGGTGCATTTAGCAAGAAAGGATATTTTGTGTATTTAGCCTAGCTGAGGCATCCAAAAATTGTGGAATTTATCCCAGGGATTAATTAGAGTAAAGTTCACCCCTAGAATTTATTATAGAATTTTTGGGATTAAAAATCCTATTATTTGGTATTTCCAAATTAAAAGCCTTTTTGGAAAATAAATTGTAGGAATAGGTTTTGATCAATGAAAGATCCCCAAAATCAGTCAAGGCAAATATGAGGCTTTTAATTGACTTAAGAAAATTTCATATCCCTGTTTGACAACTGTTAGAGCAAAATTCATGGAAATGACCATTTTACCCTTTTTGTAAATGTTTATGAATTGGTATAAATACTTGTTGGAAAATTGTGAAAATAATCCTAGAGTTGCATAATTGTTATATTAGTCTTGTAGATTTATATCATAATTTTTGGGTACACTGTTAATTATTAATTAGCATAATGGCATTTTTGGTAAATAATTAGGAATGGATTTTGATAGACCATTACAGTGTAAAAATTAATGAAATTCTGCCATTAGTCATAAAATAGTAATATAAATGCTCAGTAATTTTCCTGGAATTTTGTTGTATATATTTCTTGTACTTCATTTGGAAAGTGATAAATAGGTAGAATTTGTATTAATTATGGGAAAAATAGAAATATAAAAAGGGAAATTATGAAATGTTGTAAACAGTAATATTTTATTCATATGCAACTCAGGAAAATTCCCTTAGGTCAGAAGATTTTAATTGATAATACTTCTTGTGTAAAATGACCTAGGGAATAATTTAAAAGATTTAATTAAAGGCCTTAATGACCTAGGAAAATTATGAAAATCAACACACTCATTTCATTAGTCCATACCACCCTAGGTTAAATATTTGGGGTCAGTTGGACCAAGAATTTAGAAGTTCGATCTCAGGGTGGTGTTAGGTCATGGGGTGCGCTTAGTAAAAGTAGGCTGGACTATAGGCCGCCAGGGGATGAATCAACAACTGAGTTAGAGTCTAAGTTCGGAAGTATAACCCTGGATGGCAGTTGCATTCTAGAGGCGAGAGTAACAGTGCAACATGAGACTTGCCTAGGAAGAGTTGACGGAAGACCGTCACTCCTTAATCCATACCTTAAGTCACTAGGTCACTCTATGTAACAGGAGAGAGAATAAGGGATTCGGGGTAGGCAACAACTAAAGTAAATATCCTTGAGAAAGGGAGCTTTGGGTTTTAGCCCATCGTAGCTCCTAGTGCCTCTGAGAGCCCTTCACCGGGAATACCTTGGGCAGTCCTGGGATTAACCTTAAGACTCTAAGTATGATAATCTGTAGACAAGAGTAGTCTAATAGGTTAAGTGAACTGGACATGTGCTCACTCGTGCCGGGTTGGAGGGACTTGGAGTCTTTTGACTACTTGCTCACCCGTGCAGAGTTGGAGAAAGGGATTGGTTTATATACACTCACCCAGGCAGGGTTGGAGTTTTTGTAGCACATACTCACCCGTGACGGGTTGGAGAGATTTGGGGACTGGATAGTCCATCGAGCTGGAGGCTCAATACACTATACTTGCATGTGCATATACTAGTGGCGGGCCATGCGGTACTGGCCGGTCGTCACACCGACGACAGTACGGTGGACCAGGCGGGTGCGAGGGTTAGAAGGACCAGTAGGATGTTTATACTGGAGTCTGGAGGACTTTTCCTAATAACGCGCACCCGACCCAACAAGACTGACGGGTCGTCAGCAAAGTGGTACGCAGAGACTCTAGAGTGCACTAGCGGTGTACAGAGGCGTACAAGAGAGGTCTAGGCCTGGTAGTGTGTATACCCACCTAGAAGGCAGAGACGCCCGCTCCGCTGCTGCCGTAGCCACAACGGTAGTACCTGAGAGTGATGCTAGCTCTCAAAAAGTGGGAACTAAAGGTCTGTGATCACGGAGTCGTGTGTGTGTGTTGCACTGCATGTTCATATCATACCCACCATATAGTTGCATAACATTAACCTTCATAACAACTTAAGTCACCTAATGTATAAGTGGTATGGGACGCTTATACATTAGGACCTGCTTTACAATCCCTTAGCCTATAAGCCTGAGTGGGCATGTTTATAGGTTGAGGTTACTTTTATTTTATATATATATGCTTGTGACACCTGACACCCCATTGTATAAAATGGTATGGGACATTTTATACAATGGGAGCCCTGCAGAAGACCCCTTACTTATGTGTACCCGCATAAGTGTATGTTACATTTCATTATTTACTTGATTACATATTCTGCTTAGTTTCCTGTCACCTGCTCCGCTTTTGTCACCCCTTGTTTGTCCTCCACTTCGTCCTCCCGTACGGTGCCTAGGAGTTGCAGGAGGAGGTGTTGAGGATACGACTTAGTCTTTTTGACTAATGGTCGGTGACCTTACTATTTTAGGAGCTCGAGGAGGTGGACCAGCACGTCGAGGAGGCAGGACTTGAGGAGCAGATACCAGCTACTACTACCGGAGCACGTCTGTAGGTGTGATGTGAGAGAGTTTTAGTTTTTCCGCTGCTGTATGTGAGAGTGAGAGTGATCATGATGTACTGGGCATAAGCCCTATTTACTTATATTTGTTGTAGTCATTGCGGACTGATATTTCATTCTCTTTTGATATATATATGTGCTGTGGCTGTGGACTTTTTCTGCGTTTACTATGATATTATGATTTTATTCTCATATTGGCCGACAGGTTATGATCGTACTAGCCGGCAGAATCGGCGTCTTGCGGTGACGACCAACCCGTACGTTAGTGTCACCGTAAGGCGGCGGTTCTGGGCATAAGATCCGGGTTAGCCTCGGGATGAGGAGACAGGATCTTACAGAAGCTGTACCCACGTCAGTCCAGTCTTGAGTCTGACGATGTGAGCAACGGGATAGGTGATCTGTACCCGCGTTATGGTTGTCTAACCTTGGGTTCTTAAGGCCCTGTTAGGATCACATAGCGAGAGTCGACGGCTTGCGTGTCGATCATGACTAGAATGCTCATTGGTGGGATCCGGTGTTTACGGTACACCTGAATGTGCCCTTAGTGCACGGAGGTCGTGCCGTCGTGCCGACGTTTGTGATATGTATTGACTGTGCAGTCGTGCACGTCTTGCGTGGTTTGCTATATATATATCATATTGGAAAATGCTATGCAGGGATGGAATTCCGCTGCCCCGTGCTAGGGGCAGGGTCGTTATAATTGGTCAGCTGAATGCTGACCGTTGCCCTGTTTACCACCGCTTGTTGGATTGCTTCTTACAGGTGCTGGAGGTGCTGGTCCGAGCGGGACTTAGCGGGCGGAAGCCCAAGCTGCGTTGCTGCCCTCGAAGGATTTGTTTTGTTTCTTCTTGTTCATGTGTGAAATTTCCAGACAAGGACACGGGTAGTGACACGGGTATGTCCCTACCCGTATGTGCGTGACACTGGCATGTCCATACCCATGTAATGCTCTAGTGTCTTTGGGTTTTCTTTGTGAAATTTCCAGAGAAGGACACGGGTAGTGACACGGGAGTGTCCCTACCCGTGTGTGTGTGTGATACGGGCGTGTCCATACTCATGTAGTGCTCTGGTGTCTTTGGATTTTCTTTGTGAAATTTCCAGAGAAGGACACGGGTAGTGACACAGGCGTGTCCCTACCCATATGTGTGTGATACGGGCGTGTTCATACCCGTGTGGCTCTCTAGCAACGATGCGGATTCCTTGTTGTGTTTCCCGAGCAAGACACGGGTAGTGACACGGGCGTGTCCCTACCCGTTCCGGTATGTATTCTTCGATCAGATATCGACCAACATCTTCGACCGTATTTCCCAAGCAGGACACGGGTAGTGACACGGGCGTGTCCCTACCTGTGTGTATGTGTGTATATTCTTCGAGCGGAGCTCGACTAACGATCGTCGACCGTGTTCCTCCTGAGTAGGACACGGGTAGAGACATAGGCGTGTCCCTACCCGTGTGTGTCCACAGCAATTTGATGATTCATCAAGCGGAGATCGACGATCGTCGACCACATTCTCCCGAGCAGGACACGGGTATTGACACGAGCGTGTCTCTGAACGTGTCGTTCAATTTCATTTTTTGAAGATATTTTTTGGCCACATCGTTTTGAAAGGACTCATTTACTGAGTGATTGGCGGTCCAATAAGAGGTCAACACGTGGCTATAACATTATCTACTTCCCACATGAAAAGGGGAGAAAACCCTATCTATTTCTACTCTTCCCTTCCAAGCCATTGTTGTAGAAAATTGCTGGAGAGGAAGAAGGTGCTGGAGACGATCTTTTTCCCGTGAAGAACTAACACCGGCCGAGGAGAAGAAGATGCCTCCAAGAAGGATGACAAGATCCATGGCTGGAAATGGTGGAAACGCCGGAAATGAGGTGAGCTTCCTCCCCTCTCCCTTGGTGCTAGATCTATAGTTATTTCTAGGAGAGATATCAACTCAGAAGAGTCTTGATTTGTGAGAAGAATATTTTTAGGAAAAGGCCATACTAGGACTTGTGTCCTAGTGATTAGACGTCTTCAACCTCTCCTTTCTTCTATGTGAAGATGGGGACTGGTTTCGTGAAGAGAAATCGTCTCATGAGGGTGAATAAGGGTGGAGGAATTTTTGGACATGGTTTGAACATATGGCTTGATGAACAAGATGAGCCGATGTCGTTCGCCATGCCTTAAGATGCGTGCAAAAATCTATTTTCTACACGCATCAGTCTTTGAGGCCATTTTTCGGACTCGATGCGGTAAGATCAAGGCTTTCGACTAAACACGAAAGTTGCAGCCCTTGGAAATGCCTTTCCAATGAGCGGTCAAACATCTTCACTGGATTCCTGTAGCCTCGGGAATCCCTATTTGAATTTTTTATCACAGTAATCATACCTACACATGTAGATCTCGTGTTTGTTTTGTATCGGCCTTGGGCTGGTAGAGATTCTATAAGCATTAGCAATGACATTTATTGGATAGACCCTAAATGAACAAATGATGTGGAAAAATGTAATCGATCAATTTTATTTGGTGAAGGTTGGAGAACGAATGGATTTATGAGTTGGGATGGTAGGAATGGTTTAAACATGTGAATCAATAAGGTTGTACTTGGCAAAGGTAATGCGTTGAATAACGATGAGTTTAGCTTGAAGATACTGTACATATATAGCAATGACTATTATGAGAAAATGGTTATATGGTTGATGAATATGTGAGGTACCTTTTTGTTGACGATGAACCGTTAAGTTCCTGTGGCACTAGATTGTGGAAGGGTGTAATTGCGGGTGTTTGACTGCACTGGGTTGGTAATGATGAGATGAGACGTAGGTGGATGGTTGGGCTTGGTCCTCGGTGTTCATTCCTGAGGATCCTTTCGTGCCACGATGATGATAAATTGCATGTGGTGTGAGTCGACATGCAGTGTCGTAATCCCAAGTTAAGGATAGTGTGGCAAGTCTGCGGGCTTGCTAGTCATCACACTGATGGGAGTTGGCAGATAGACTTTGGATGGTTTGGCTGTGCCCTCGGTGCTCATTCCCGAGGCCCTCTCCGTTCCACAATATAGGCTAGATTGGGCTATTTTCTTGGTGCACATCTACCCGAGACCCCTTCTGAGCCGTAGTACGCATGTGAGGTCCGCTGTTGTATTCTTAGCGTTGAGGCGTACGGAGGCCTAGGCCAGGTAGTGTGGATGCCCGCCTAGTAGTGGAGATGCCCGCTCTACTGTCGTTGTCTGGCCACGATGGATGATGCCTGAGAGGTTAGCTACCTGCTCGAAAAGTGGGAACTACAAGTCTAAGTCGACATGGCAATTGCATGTGCGTGATCATGTGTGATTCATTGCATTGCATTCATTCCATTACATACATTTCATACACAAGATCCTCATCGTATAAGTTTGTATATGCACTCCTATACGATGTGTTACTTTACTGTAGAGCCGATCCTTAACTTATATGTCTGTATGGGCATACATATAAGTTGAGGAACTTTATGTCGTTGCTTTACATTTTCCATATACTGTTGTAAATGGTAGAACTGTTAGAGTAGAATGTTTACTTGTTCATTATACTTCTGATATACTTGATATTGCTCACTCTATACCACCTGCTTGTACTACTGCTTATATAAATGTATTATACCCTTATTCCTTTCTCCGCCAGGTGCCGAGGAGTCGTCGGGGGAGTAGATGTGATAGCCACTTAGTCTTTATGACTAACGGTTGTTACGTCTTCCTTTTTAAGAGAAAACCTCGCAGACAGAGCAATAGCAGGTTATGCAGCAGGACAGCCAGGCCAGCACGACAGGGCTTGAAGGGATGGTGCCTTCGCTACCGTTAGTTACCGATGTGAGTTTAAGAGACTCATGTTATAGCCCCTTTGGGCAATTTTTATTCTTACTCTGATATTTTAAAAGCTTATTGTAGCTTATTTATTTGTTGTACTTTTGGATCATTATTACTTATGTGTGGATTGACTTCTGTTTTATATTCTTGGTTGGTTTGGCATTGGTTGATATTGGTTATAGACAGCAGGATAGGCGTCTTGTAGTACAGGTTAGCCCGAGTGCTAGCGCTACTGCAAGGCGGCTGTTCTGGATATATTACTCCCCTCGTGCCGTGTTTTGTGATCTGGGAGGGGGGTCTTACATTATGTTAGCTAGTTTTTATATTTTTGCTTGAGGACAAGTAAGGCTTAAGCTTGGGGGAGTTTGATAATACATTTTGTAGTTTAAACTAGTAGGGTAATTACAAGTTTTTATTATAAAAATCATGTTTTTAAAGTTTTATTTTGACCTCGTTTTGCATATATTTTAATACCACTAATGTTTTCTTTTTTTCCTTGCAGGTTTGCAGGTTTTCAGCAAATTCGTCGACCTCAGCTTTTCGTCGAGCTCAGCTAGTTTGTCGAGCTCAGCTATTTTGTCATGCTCCGCCTTCTTTCTACGTTCGACGTTCGTCGAGCTCGCCAGAGTTCGTCGACCTCGCCAGAGTTCATCGACCTCGCCTTTAGCCCCAGTTCTTCAAGCTTAGCCTTCAATTCTGCTTTTGACGAACGTCTTCAAATTCGACGACCTCAACTTCTGCGTTTGATGAACGGTTTCTTCAGTGCCTTTTTGTCGAGCTCAGTTCGTCAAAACTTGCCTTCAGTCCAGAATTTGTCGACCTCAGCATTCGTCAAGCTCCGCTAATTTCGTTGACCTCAGCTTTTCGTCAAGCTCAGTTCGTCAAACTTGCTTTCTGTTCAGAATTTCGTCGATCTCACCTTCAGCAAAGTTCATCGACCTCAGCGTTCGTCGACCTTCCCCTCAACATATGGCATTCGAAAAATGTCTCCAATTTCATCGAGCTCGCCATAATTCGTCGAGCTTGGCCTTTTCATCAAGATCTTCCTTATCCTCAGAGTTCGTCGACCTCATCATCTGCATTTGACAAACAGTTCAATCCGCGATTTCGTCGAGCTCAGCCTTCAGTTCTGCGTTCGACGAACACCTCCAAAGTCGTCGACCTCGCCTTCAGTTCGACATTCATCGATCTCCCATCCACCTTCTCTTTTCTCCGTTCGTTGAGCTCTCCATCCTTCTCCTCTAATTTCACCGAGCTCTCTCTCCTTCTTTCGTCGAGCTTACCTGTTGCTAGAGGACAAGTCTCGCTTTTTCACAAAAGCCTGTTGTCGTCATAAATTCAAGTCACCCATACCAAGGCAATCAGAATTTCCCGCTAGAATCCGTACTAAGGTCAACTCCCGTGCATGGCTAAATGCATTTCCTGCTCCTTGAAAAATCTATAAATAGATCCCCTCCCCTTGAAGAAAAAATATAGAATTTTGGGAGAGGGGAACTGTTGCCATTTTCAGTTCTCCCTTAGTGTTCTTCCTCTCTCTTGTTTTCATTTCAATTTTTCTGTTTAGTTTCAGGTTCAGTTTTCTGTAATTGTTTAGTTTAGTTTTAGTTTCAATTTTAGTGCTAGCTTAGTTTTTTTTTTCATTTCTTGTAAGTGTAATTTTTTGTATTCCAATTTGTAGCTCTCTTTTGAATTAATACCAACTCTGGTTGATTTTTCTTGTCTCTTTTTTCTTTCCATGCACTCCTAATCATCTCTCCTCCTCCACTTCACCATGAGTAACTAATCCTCCTTGTACTCAATCTTCATGATCCGAGATTCGCGTTGATTAAGTTATGATGCTCTAGTTTGCTTTTTCTTTGTAAGGTTTGACCTTGAATTACTCTTGTTTCCACTCTTAGCTAGCTTGGAGGCTCGTAGTTTGGAGTGAACACTCTAGAGTAAAGAGAGTTGCATGCACCCCTCGAGAGAGGCAAATGTTAAATCTCCTGGATTGGAGTGAAATCCAATAGCGGGGTTCAAAGCGTAAAGCGAGCTTTAGGCCTCCGATTTGGATGAGAGTTCGGTCGGACCTTCCTAAACTCAGGTGGGCATGACTTCGAGAGAAGCGTGTTCATGTTTTGGAAACCTCCACAGTCAAGGTCCTTTTCCTTATTAAGTTAAAGTTTATTATCACATTTTTGATCAACTTAGGCTGAGGTGATTCTCGTTCGAGTGCTTTTCTTTATCATTGTTTAACCCCTCATTTTAATTACTAGTTGTGGTCTCTCTGATTAATTGCAAGTGCTTTTCTTTATGCAAGTAGTCTCTTCTTTTAATTTAGTTAACAACCCTAAAAGTTTTTTCGATGAGATAATAGTCTTTGTGTGAGTAAGATTACTCTACGGTTCCCGATTTTAATACGACACTTGTGTCCCTTAGCTACAATTCGATAGGTATACTGTCCTAGTTGGATTGCTAGTTTGGTTTTATTCTATTTGTGAATATTCTGTCTACCCATGGCTTCCATTTCCATAGGACAATACTGTCTTTCCTTGCCCACTGGGCTTATATTAGAACTTGATAATTGTTATTTCATTCCTGCAAGAATTAGAAACATTATTTATATTTCATGTTTGGACATAAATGGTTTTTTTATAATTAAGAATAATTTTTGTTCTATTTATAGGAATGATGTTTGTTATGTTGTTGTTCATTTATTTAATGTCTTGTATGTTTTGAATATAGACTGTGCAATCTATAACATAGAAAATTCCAAGAGACTAAAAACAAATTACTCTAATCCTATATACCATTGGCACTATCGTTTGGGCCATATAAACGAGAAACATATATCCATACCCTATAAAGATGGACTATTCAGCTCATATGATTATGAATCATTTGAGAGATACGAATTATGTTTATTAGGCAAGATGACTAAAGCTTCTTTTGCTAGTCTTACTGAGAGGCATGATGATATTTTGGGTGTAATACATAGTTATGTATGTGGAACCATGACTTCTATGGCTAGAGGTGGGTTTTACTACATCATTATATTTACTGATGATTTCAGTAGATATGGATGTGTTTTTATGAATAACAAATCTGAGACCTTTGAAAAGTTCAAAGAGTTTAAGAGTGAAGTAGAGAACCAGCTTGGAAAAAAGATTGAAGCACTCTAATCTGATCGAGGTGGCGAATATCAAAGTCATGAGTTTCGTGATCATTTGAAAAAGTGTGATATTATATCACAACTCACTCCACCTAGAACACCACCACATAATGGTGTGTCTGAAAGGAGGAATCATACCTTATTAGACAAGGTATAGTCGATGATAAGTCATGCAGATTAACCTGTTTCCTTTTGGTTATTTGCTCTACAGACAGCTGCTTTCACTTTAAATTGTGCTCCAATAAAAATGAGTCTAAAGACACCATATGATATATGGGCTGGGAAGCAACCCAGTATGACTTTATTAAGATTTATGGGTGTGAGGCATACGTGCGACATCAAATGCTTAACAAGATGGAACCCAAGTCAAATAAATGTTATCATGTGGGTTATATATTGGGATTTGTCTCCACAATACCTCAGATTTGTAGGAAGTTAGACCTTGAACTAAGATGAATTAAGTTGTATTTGATATTATATTTGAGTTGTATGTATACAGGATCCTTTTGCCAAGTGTAGACCAATGTCAGTCTATAATGGGTCACCAAACACAAGACCATACAATGTAATTCCTTATTGTGTGATCCAAGGTGTTGACTTATGTATAGCCAATCTATTGGGATACACTTCATCTACATGCATTTGGACTTATGGACTGGAGTATCGAGTAGATATTTCAGAGATCGATGAAGAACAGAGCGATCAGATGATTCTTCTTGAGTCTGGATCGCTAGAAGGTTAGAGATCGGCAGCAGCGGCTGTGAGAACGACGATCCAAAGTCTCTTTCCGAAACCAGTAATGGCGGCCGATGGAAAATTAGGTTTTTCGGAATTTCCTTTCTTAAAACAAATAATCTTTGTATTCTTTTATGATTGTTGTTTTTAGGTCAAATCGGAATGGACCTATTTATAGGCAATCTATAAAGGTCATAATAATCTTTAATGATGACACGTGGACCAATCAGAAAAGACTATTTCAAAATACCCGTTGAAACTGGACTTAGAAATATTCAAGGAAATCTGAACCAGTATACTCGAGAGAAGAAATATACTCGAGTATAAGAGATCTGCTACTCGAGTAGATAAGAGAGGAATATACTCGAGTACAAAGAAAGAACTACTCGAGTATCTTAGAGGAACTACTCGAGTACAACAGAAGACAACTACTCGAGTATAAGATAAATCTACTCGCGTCAAAAGACTTAGAAAACAAATCTGAGAGGAGAAACCAGAACTACTCGAGTATAAGATAAATCTACTCGAGTACTAAGTCACTTACTCGAGGATATAAAAGAAGGACTCGAGTATGTGGAGTTAGACAATTTCAGACTGATAACAGAGGGATCTACTCGAGTATAAAACATAACCTACTCGAGTGACTAACCATCTACTCGAGTATGAGATATCGCTCACTCGAGTAAAAGAAAATCTACTCGAGTATAAGCTTACATACTCGAGTATACAGAGTCTTCTCGAGTATGTTGAATGAACTACTCGAGTACTATGTCACTTACTCGAGTATATGAGGGATACTAATCAAGTAGGTGGACTTTAGAAAAAAATCTTCTGAAATAATCTTCAATACTCCAGTCCATAAGTCCAAATGCATGTGGATGAAGTGTATCCCAATAGAGAGGCTATACATGAGTCAACACCTTGGATCACACAATGAGGAATTACATTGTATGGTCCTGTGTTTGGTGACCCATTATAAACTGACATTGGTCTACACTTGGCAATAGGATCCTGCATACATACAACTCAAACATAGTATCAAATACAACTTAATTCATCTTAGTTCAAGGTCTGACTTCCTACAAATCTGAGGTATTGTGGAGACAAATCCCAACAATCTCCCCCTATTTGTAGAAGTCAGCACCCTCTATACTAAGGTGAATTACTTAGAGTAAGAAGAACAATGATAGCATATATCAATGAAAAGTAAAGCAGTAAACTACTTAGCAAATAAATAATAATAAAAGATAACCATAATCTGAATTATATATATAATAGAAATGTTTTTAAAATAGAAATTTCCAGTTCCACATCATCATTCTCTCAAGGGTAAGCTTCTCTATGCAATCTTTCTCTTTTTAGCTCTTGCCTCTCTGAGTAGCTGAAGGGTTTAGGAAAGTAAGTTCTGGGCCTTGGAGGAGTAGCTGGATTATTGTATCCCCATCGCTTGTCATGCAATCTGATCTTGATCTGGGATACATCATAGGCTTTCCATTCTGAGTAATTGTAGAACTGATCTTTGTTCTCTCCAAAATCTTTTACTAGCTTCAAGGTATCAAAAATTAGAGATTTGGAGATAGGACTCTAGACTTCTGCATGCACTACTTCAGGTATTTCCTCTGGAGCATAAGCTGTCTCTCTCCTAGGTGCAGAACGGCTGGCAGAAGCGCCGTCACCATACTTCCTTTTCTTGCTGGGAGCACCCTGATCAGCAGGTCTTCTAGAAGAGGAAGCACCTTGATCAAAGTGTCCCTGAGAGCTGGGAGGAATATCATCTTTCCAAACATCAGAATAAGATAGAGGAGGCTCAGACATCTCATCAGCAGGTCTGGGAGAGAAGACTAGCACAACCTCTGGAATGTTAACATGA
The DNA here is from genome assembly GCA_039513925.1 of Platanthera zijinensis. NCBI lineage: Eukaryota > Viridiplantae > Streptophyta > Magnoliopsida > Asparagales > Orchidaceae > Platanthera > Platanthera zijinensis. Next base: position 101,348,068 of record CM077096.1, on the reverse strand, counting down.
ACTTGAGCATTTGAAGGAGGATTTTCCTCAATAGGATCTAGACTTTTGGAAATGATGGTAGGATTAAGCTGGAAATCTGGGAAATTCTGATTGTGCACCCAAACTGCAGTATCATATACATAGAATTTAACTGACTGAAGTTGGGCTAGAATGTCTGCTTTCATTGCTTTAACTAAGTAATCCACAGTAGCTTTAGACTGGGCAGAGAACTGGGCAGAGATTTTTTCAACTTGTTCTTTCACTATTTTCTCCCCCTTGCTGATTTCTACAGATAGCTTAGCAATAGCTTCATCTCTGAAAGTTCCAACTTCTTCACAAACCTTCAGAACGTTTGCTTCAGCCCTTTTGTCCAACTGAAGTTGATTGTGAGCCACTATTTCAGCTTGGTCCCTCACTTCACCCATACTAGTGATAGTATGGTCTATTGCTTTTCCACCCAACTAAAACAGTCTTCTTTACTCATCAATATTTGCTTGAATTTCTGCAAAGCCTCTACGCATCTCAGATTCAAGAGTAGAGACCTTGTTATTTACTGATTTCAAAGAATCATCAAAGTAATTTATCTGTTCTAGGAGCGTCTGCTCAATCTTGCTGATAATATCTGAAGAACTGGCGGGAGCAGAGGCTGGAGCAGAGGATGAATCAAGGGCTTGAGGAACAAGGGCTACCCAGGGAGGGATTTTTACAATCACAATTGAGCTTACAGCTCTCTTTGAAGGTACGATCTCAACTGAATCTTCTAGATTGATAAAATAAGGGAGAGAGAAATACAGTGTCCTCAGAGGTGGATCAACATGCTCTAGGGACATGTCCTCGTCATCGGACAGGAGGATATTCTTATGCTGATTTGGGTCTTCACCAGGAGACTGAGCAGGGGAGGGAGATGGATCCTTTGCAGGAATCTGATCTTCAGGTGGTTGATGCTTAGGAGAGAGAGTAACTGAATCTTCTGGAAGGTGAAGCTTAGGAGAAAGAGGAACTGAATCATCTGGAAACAAGGATTCATCGGATCTTAGCTCATCAATGAATCTGTCAATATCTGCAGTAGTTGAGAGAATGTCCTCTTGAGCTTATACGTCAACGGCTTACTCGAGAGAATGGAAAGTGGGAAAAAGGAGTTTCCGAATTTTTGTTTTCTATGTATATATATAACCCTAATTAGGTTTAAGGAGGTATTTTAAAATTAAATCATACCTGCGAGGGAGCGGCAGAAGTCTCGGTGTGCGAAAAGAGAAAAATAAAATTTTCAAAGTTCTGGAATTTCCGTATACTCGAATATATTTCGTCATACACAAGTATATTTGGAGTATACACGAGTGGGTCAAGTACATACACGAGTAGGTTTTAAAAACTACTCAAGTAGTTCCTGAAGTACTCGAGTATGTTTCCATGTACTCGAGTAAGTAAAATTTCTACTCGAGTATATTTTCATTTACATGAGTATGTAAGTTTATCTACTCGGGTAAATTACCAAGTACTCGAGTATGTGAAAGCACTTACTCGAGTATAGCACTTTGAAAATTATTTGTCTTGGAGAAAAAAAATTTTTACCTTCACAGATTTCTTTAACTCTGAGCCTTGAATGAATCCACCATCACTATTCTTCTTTGTTTAGCATCCCGAGTTCCGTTTTGAAGAATGAGAACTTGGTCTCATCCAATGGTTTAGTGAATATATCTGCAACTTGCCTGTCTGTAGAGACATATTGTAGATCTATGTCTCCATTCTCCACATGCTCTCGGATGAAATGGTATCGAAGCTCTATGTGCTTTGTCCGGCTGTGGGAGACTGGGTTGTTGGCAATCGCTATTGCACTGGACGAGTCGCAAAACAGAGGAATGTTCTGGAACTTCATGTTGTAGTCTTCAAATTGATTCTTGATCCACAGAAGTTGTGCACAACAGCTGCCTGTAGAGATATAATCTGATTCAGCCGTTGAGATGGCTACACAGTTCTGCTTCTTACTGCTCCAGGAAATAAGTCTCCTTCCTAGGAATTGGCAAGTCCCGGAAGTGCTTTTCCTGTCATCTTTGCTTCCTGCAAAATCTGCATCTGAAAATCCAATCAGTTCACTATCATTACTTCTTGGGTACCATAAGCCAAGATTTGGTGTACTTTTAAGGTATCTCAAAATTCGCTTTGCAGCAAAATAGTGAGATTCCTTAGAGTTCACCTGGAATCTCGCGCATACACATGTTGAAAACATGATATCTGGTCTACTTGCGGTAAGGTAGAGCAAAGACCCAATTATGCTTCTGTACTTAGTTTCATCAAAAGGTTTCCCTTTCTCATCCTTGTCCAGAGACATAGTTAACGCCATTGGAGTCCGCATAGAGGTTGCATTCTCCATTCCAAATTTCTTAAGTAGCTCTTTGGTGAACTTGGTCTGTGAGATGAAAATTCCATCCTCAGATTGTTTCACCTGAAGCCCTAAGAAATACTTCAGCTCGCCCATATTGCTCATTTCAAACTTCCCTTGCATAAGTTTAGAGAACTTCTTGCAAAGGTTGTTATTCGTAGAGCCAAAAATAATGTCATCGACATAGATTTACACTAACAAAATCTTGCCTTTTATTTCCCTAAGAAATAATGTCTTGTCTATCTTTCCTCTTGTGAACTTGTTCTCAAGAAGAAAGCTACACAACGTCTCATACCAAGCTCAAGGAGCTTGTTTAAGACCATATAAAGCTTTCTGCAGTAAATAAACGTGATTAGGAAAGGTTGAGTAAACAAAAACTGGCGGTTGCTCTACATACACTTCTTCCTTTATATCACCATTCAGGAAGGCAGACTTTACATCCATCTGATAGACGGTAAAGACCTTGAGTGCAGCATAAGCAAGGAATAACCTTATCACCTCCAGTCTTGCCACTGGAGCATACATTTGATCGATGTCGATTCCTTCTTCTTGGTGATAACCCTTGGTAACGAGTTTGGCTTTGTTCTTTATAATAGTTCCATCTTCATCCATCTTGTTCCGGTAGACCCATTTTGTCCCGATGACATTCTTGCTCTTGGGTCTAGGAACAAGTGTCCAAACTTTGCAATGTTTGAACTGATTTAACTTTTCTTCCATTGCTAGAATCCAGGATGCATCTGAGTTTGCTTCCCAGAACTTCTTAGGTTCAACTTGTGATAGAAAACTTAAGAATAAAATCTCGTTAGTTGTGCCTCTCCGAGTCCTGACACCATCCCGGGGATCTCCTATGATTTGGTCTAAGGGATGATCCTTCAGGTGTCTGAGCTCTAGAGTCTTTGCATCTGGGATCTCTTAAGCCACTAGAGTTGCATCTTCAGCTGGAATGAGTTCTTCATCTTGATCATCTACCTCTCCAATCGGGGTTGTAGAGGTGATCTTTATGAACTTTTCATCTTTATCTTCAGTAGGTTCCTCTAGGCTGAGTTCTTTTATCTTTGTACTTGCATCTTCAATGAGCACACTAGAAGAGTTGCTTTGCAGCAAACTCGTCTCATCAAATACAATGTGTATTGATTCTTCTACCACAAGATTTTTTCTACTAAATACTCTATGGACCTTACTATGGCTACTATAACCTACAAAAATACCTTCAAAGCTTTTCTCGCTAACTTGGTAGTGTGATACTTGTCGTTGTTAAGTACGAAGCACTTTCAGCCAAAGATTCTAAAATATGAAATGGTTGGTTTCATGCCTTTTAGAAGTTCGTAAGGAGTCTTATCATGGTTCTTGTTGATGAGTGCTCGATTTTGCACGTGACAAGCGGTGTTGACGGCTTCAGCCCAGAAGTACTCTGGAAGTGAGGCAACACTCAACATGGTCCAGCAAGCCTCTATGAGTGTTCTGTTCCTTCTCTCAGCTACTCCATTTTGTTGTGGAGTGCGAGGAGAGGAAAACTCATGAAAGATACCTTGACTTTCACAGTATTCTGTCATGGCCGCAGACTTGAATTCCGTTCCATTGTCACTTCTGATTTTGACTACGGAGCAGTTGTATTCATTCTGGACTTGCCTAACAAAATTAGTGAAAATGTTGAAGGTATCTGACTTGTGTTTCAGAAAGAACACTCATGCAAAGCGCGAGTAATCATCCACAATAACCAACGTATATTCCTTACCTCCCAAACTTCTAACTTGCAGTTGACCAAACATGTCCATATGAAGAAGCTGTAAGATTCTATCAGAATCTTTGCCTATAATGTTTTTAAATTAACTCCTTGTTTGCTTGCCCTTTATACAGGCATGACAAGGGCTATCCTTAACGCACTTTACGTTAGGGGCATCACACACTAAGTTCTGAGAGAATAGTTTATTAATAGTTTTGAAATTAATATGTGCTAGTCTCTTGTGACATTGGTCAGCAAGAGATGCACTACTTTTTGCTAAAAGACATACTGGTGTAGATGAGTCAATACAGATGAAATTTAAACAGAAAATATTTCTTCTTCGAGTGCCTGATAAGATAGTTTCCATGTTGTCTAACGATTTTATCAAATACTTATCAGCATGAAATTCAACCAGGTATCCTTTGTCGCATAGTTTGCTTATGCTGATGAGATTGTGTTCCAATCCTTCAACATAGGCTACATCTGAAAAGGATATGTTACCATTAGTAATCATACCTTAGCCATTGGTAATTCCTCGGTCTGAACATCCAAAGATGACCTTTGGTCTGTTCAACACCGGTGAAAAGTTCTGAAGTAGGCACGTTGTCCCGGTCATATGCCGAGAACATCCACTGTCCAAATACCAGATTTGTGTTTTAATGGCCTTTGGACGTACCTGCAATTACAATCACTTAGCCTTAGGAACCCAAATACATTTGGGTCCTTGGTCTCGAGTTAGAATACTCCCCCTACGAGTATTATCCTCATGAGTGGTCATTCTCACGTTGCCAACTTGAGGAGTTGCAGTATTTCTAGGATTAAACCAACAATCTATGGCAAAGTGACCAATTCTAGCACAGCACCAACAGTCGAATCTGTTGTATCTTTGCCTTCCAAACTCCTGCTTGACCTTCTTGGGAGGAGGTCCAGCCGGGGTAGCATTCTTGGAGGAAGAAGCTTCATGATGATGGCAGCTACATGAAGTCTTCTCCTTTATAGGCTTTTCCACAACAGGTTTTACCTTTGGTGTCTTCTTGATGTTATGACCATGAGCATATGGTCCATAGCTCTGAAATTGAATCTCTTCATAAGGTGCCTTGAAGACACTTTCGCTAAAGTTACGGGGGCGGGTCCAACCTTAGTACCTTGGCTTGGGCTTCTCCTGGATCGGCCTAGAGAAGTGTCCATAGGTGGATTCATAGTCGAATTCGTTCGTAGGAAAGATAACTTTCTTGAACGATACTGGCTCCAAAGGAGCTTTCCCTTTTTCCTCGGCTATGGCCTTCTTGGCATTCTTATTCTTTCTCTTGTCCTTGTTTCTCCTAGAGGATTTACTAGGAGTACCTTTGTGGCCTAGAACAGCACCCTTGGCCTCAGCTGAGAATTCAGCAATCAGAGGAAGTACAGTCTTAGGCTTAGAGAAACCTTCTACAAGTTTCTTTTCCGCCAAGAGTTGTTCTTCCAACTCCTTGATGATCTTTTCCTTAAGGTCAAGGTGCTCAAGAGCCTTTTTATATTCTTCAATAGATTTATTGAAGTCTTCCTTGAGAGAGTCAGTCTTAGAGACTTCTTCTCTTAAGGTGCTCTCTGCAGCTTTTAGAGATTTTATCTCTATAACTTGAGTTTTTACGACTTGACGACATTTGTCATAAGCCTTGAGTAACTCCTTATATTGTCCCATGAGTTCAGATTCATCCTCAGAGGGATAGCTCTCTTACTCATTATCATCATCAGATTCTGAAAGAGGAGTGTGAGATTTTACCTCCCCAGTGAACTGGGGGACTTGTTCATCATCAAATTGAGCCATTAGCCAAAAGTAGGCTTCTTCCTCTTCTGCACTCGACTCAGATGAGTCAGAGTCACTGAGAGTTCTGCCCTTCTTGGCTAACAGGCTCTTTTTTGTCCTCTTTTTATTGTAGGACTTCTTCTTTTCTCTTTTGCCACCCTCTTTCTTCTTGTGGGGGAAGTCCGCGATGACGTGACCTGGCTTATTACAGCAGTAACAAACAATGTCAGTCGAATATTGTTTATTTGGTTTAGAACCATACCTGTCGTGACTGCTTAAGCCTTTTCTATGGCGATCACCATCATTACGTGATCTTCTATAGGAGGCATCCTTGCCTTTCCATTGTTTCTTTTTGTTCAGGAATTTCTTGAACTGCCTTGAGAGTAGAGAGAACTCTCCATCAGATAGCTCTGATCCAAAAGAGCTTGGCTCAAATGATTCTTCTTCATTAGCTTCAGGAGCTGGGGCGGGAGAGCTAGCCTTTGTATTCCTTGAGCTATCTGCCTTCAGAGCGACAAACTTCTCCTTGGATGCAGACCTGCTCATCTCTTCTTCTGCTTTTCTTGAGTTGATTTGAAGCTCGTAAGACATAAGCTTTCCAAACAGATTCTGCAGGTCCTTCTCGGCTAACCTTCTGAACTCCCGAATAGAGCATACTTTATTATCCCATTCCTTTATCAGGGATCTTAAGAATTTGTCATTCAGTTCCCCATTTGTGAAGACTCGGCCATAAACTCTTAGGCCATTGACTATCTCGAAGAAGATTTCAAAGGTATCAGCTATGGATTCCTTGTGACCTTGCTTTAAGCCTTCATACTTCTGATTTAGAAGGGATCTCCGATCATCCCTAACTTCTTCAGTGCCTTCCATCAGAGTCACCGGGGATTGCCACATCTCCTTGGCAGACTGGCAATGAATCAGATTTTGCAGCATCGAGTCATCGACTGCACTTGCTAAAATATTTTTAGCTTTCTTGTCCAGGGAGACAAGTGCAATCTCATCCTTATCCAAATCCATCAACTTCTTCAAGATCTTTTTGGTTGGATCTATTGTGGATGCAATCATAGGAACATACGGACCTTCTTCAACAATCATGAAGATCTGAGGATCCACAGCTTCCATGAACAGTTTAACTCTTTCCTTCCACATAGGAAAATTATTATTGGTGCATATAGGGAGCTTAGCAAAATCCTTGGTCTTACTCATGCTTGATACTTTACTAAAGACAACTTGGGAAGGATTAGATCAAGGTGTTAACCTTTTAATGATCAACCTCCCTCTGATACTAATTGAAAGTTCTAAGTTGTCTATCTAAATCACCTAGAGGGGGTGAATAGGTGATATGTGCGTCTAATGCGGAATAAAAAAATTTTAGCAACTAGCACAAATAATAAGCAAGTAATCACACAGACGACAAGAGATTTATAGTGGTTCCCCGATCTTTGGTACGTCCACTTTCCTCACCGATCTAGCAAATCACTAGACTCGGCTACTCCACTATCTCAGATTGCAAACCAATCCTACACCTCAGAACCACGTTCCTACAAAACTCGATCCCAAATGGATCTACACTCGGAAGATATAACTAGCTACCACTCGGAGATAAATCTCCTACAAGGAAAATTGTTTGAAGAAAAATACAAACAGCAAATAGCACAGATCTGGATCTTTGGCTTTGTCTTCTTCGTCGAAAGCTTTCGGCTTGGACAGAAATTATTGAAGAAGATTTGACAGAAATCCACGGATCTTAAATCTGGAATCACAACGATCGAGTAGATATTTAAGAGATCGATGAAGCACGGAGTGATCGGATGATTCTTCTTGAGTCTGGATCGCTAGAAGGTTAGAGATCGGCAGCAGTGGCTGTGAGAACGACGATCCAAAGTCTCTTTCCGAAACCAGTAATGGCGGCCGATGGAAAATTAGGTTTTTCGGAATTTCCTTTCTTAAAACAAATAATCTCTGTATTCTTTTATAATTGTTGTTTTTAGGTCAAATCGGAATGGACCTATTTATAGGCGATCTACAATGATCAAATGCTTAACAAGCTGGAACCCATGTCAAATAAATGTTATCATGTGGGTTATATTAGGGAAACCAAAGGATACTACTTCTACCTACAGTTTGAGGGCAAGTTTTTTTCACGAAGACTGGCATCTTTTTGGAGAAAGATTACTTATCCAGAAATAATACAAAGGTAGAACTTGAAGAAGTTGAGGAACCACAAATAATGGATGAACCAGAATTAGAACTTGAGCAAGGAATACAAGTTGTAGTAACTAGAGAGCCTGCTCAAGAAAAACAAGTCTTTTTTAGATCTGGTAGACCTAGATTTGGGCTTGTGAGATATGGTTTTCTCTTGTCTCAAATTGGTAATGTGTTGATTATGCATCATGATGATGAGCCTACAACCTACCAAGAGGCTATGAGTGTACCGGACTCGAGAAGTGGCTTGATGCCATGAAATCTGAAATACACTCCATACATGCAAATCGAGTTTTGACCATGGTGGAATCACTTGAATGGGTACGACCAGTAGTGTGCAAGTGGGTCTTCAAAAGAAGACTTATATGGATGGGAATGTAAAGACATTTTGTAAGACCCCTCCCCCTTACCAAGGAGGCTCCCGGTCTTATGCCCAAAACTGCCGCCTTACGGTGACACTAACTCACAGGTTAGTTGACACCTCAAGACGCCGATCCTGCCGGCTAACACGATCATAAAACAAGTTTGGCCAATATGAGAAATAGATGTATAAAAGCAGGGTAGGAAAAACTACAATCCAGTCCACAACCATAGTACATATCATAAAAGTGAAATGAAAGTACAACCAGTCCACAATGGGTATAAAAGTAATAGAGAGTAAAAAGGGCTTATGCCCTATACATAATAATCAACTCTCTCCTCACAAAATCAAAAGCGGAAGCTAATCTATCATCTCTGAACTCGTCCCACCTGAGGGAACTCTGTAGTAGTGGTAGTAGATGGTAGTGGCAATGGCTCGTTACGTCCTGTCACCTCATCCTGCCGGTCGCGCTGGTGATCCATATCCTCGAGCTCCTAAAATGATTTGGTCACCAACCGTTAGTCAAAAGACTAAGTCATTTCCTCCATACCTCGCCCCGCAACTCCTAGGCACTGTGCGGGAGGACGGAGTGGAGGACAATAAGGGGTATCAAAAGGAAGCAAGTGACAATGAAGTTATACTCCCAAGTATGAGAAGTAAGGAGTAATTCTACTCTAGCAGTTCTATATATAAAGCACAAGTGAAATAAGTATGTACAGTACTGAAGGTAAGTAAATGTAAGAAGTAAGTAAAGTGCGGTACAGTAAATAAAGAACGGATATCTACTACTAATCTACCATCACAGAAGTACCCTAACTTATATGAATACCCATACAAACTTATAAGTTAGAGTTTCCAAAATTAACTTATCATATAAAAGAGTCCATACTAATTTATATGATAAGGATCAATGAAGCGTATGACCTAATATGAACGAATGCATGTGGTTTATGAATCATGCAAGTGCAACTCACACATAATGACTCTGTGATCGCAGACCGTTAGTTCCCGCTTTTTGGAGCTAGCATCTCTCTCTGGTACCACTATTGTGGCTACGACAGCAGTGGAGCGGGCATCTCCACTCCTAGGCAGGTATGCACACTACCAAACCTAGACCTCCCATATGCCTCTGTACACGTCCTAGGTGCACTCTAGAGTTTTGCATACTAATTGCTGACTACCCGTCAGTCTTGTTGGGTCGGGTGTGCGCTTTTGGGGATTGTCCACCAGACCGTAGTATAAACAACCTACTGGCCCCTCGAACCCTCACACCCGCCTTAGTAACAGTACTGTCATCGATGTGACGATTGGCCCAGTACCGCATGACCCGGCACTAGTTTGTTTTATGCATATGCAAGGTATTTAAACTCGAGCCTCCAGCTTGCAGGACCAACCTGTCCTAAATCCCTCCAACCCTACACAGGTGAGAATGTTACCACAAACCCTCCAACCCTACACGAGTGAGAATGATATCACGATTCTTAGCCTATAAGACTACTCTTGTCTAAGGGTTATTATACTTAGCGATGATTTAAGGTTAATCCCAGGACTGCCCAGGGCATGCCCGGTGAAGGGCTCTAAGGGGCACTAGGAACTACGATGGGCTGAAGCCCAAAGCTCCCTTTCTCAAGGATATTTACTTTTATTAGTGTCTACCCATGATTCATACCCAGCTTTCGTTATTATAATGGAACGATCCTAATGACTTAAGGTATTACTAGGAAATCGACGGTCTTCCGCCGGTCTCTGTTTTAGCTACTGTCCTTAGGGTTTTGCACTCTACCACTCGATACCATGAAATGACCTACTAGACACCAACCAGGTCTTATCTTCCAAAATAGTAATCAACGCAGCCTTCTATCGTATCCCCCTGCGGTCCTAGTAGTATATACTATCTGAGCTAGACGCAACCCATGACCTAATACCACCCATAAGGTAAGACTTCCAAATTCTTGGCCAAAATGACCCTAACCATTTATCATGGGATGGTATGGTATATGATTATGACTAAGTGGAATTTCACTATTTTCCTAAGTCGTAAGGACCCTAAATTAAATCCTTTAATTAATTGGCCTGGGTCACTTTACACATGAAGTACTTCATCAAATGATTCCTCTGGTCTGATAAATTTTCCTGATGAATATCTAGGCTGAATGTAACTGGTTACCCAGATTTGTAATTTTACCATTTATATATCAATTTAATTTTTCATTTAAATTAAATCCAAGAATTGGCCACTTCCAAATGAAGTACATTAATTATGTTACTAAAAATTCTAGGAAAATTACTGCAGATATAAATTGCTGAAATAATACCTATTACAAAAATCCATAGTCATAAACAGTAATTTGGTCTACCAACACTGATATGAAAAATATTACAAAAATGTCATTTATTGGGTTTTAAATTTATGTATGCATCCAAAAATTCTAATAAAATTACACAAGGTAACAAATACATAAATATATTACTAGACATTTTCCCATAATATTCCCACTATAATTTCCATCATTTTTAAATAATTTCCATAAAGGATAAAATTGTAAATTCTACATAATTCCAAAATATAATCATCAAAAAGACCCATGAAATTTTCCAGAGATTAAATATGACATCCTTGAGTTCTAAACCTAATTTGAGAATTTTAACTCATCAATAGCTCCATTTTCAAATTTTTATACCTAAGGGCCTAAATTTTCTAAAATACCAAATAATAGGATTTTTGAACCCACCATAATAAATCTCTGACAATAATTTCATAGACTTTTAATGACTCAGATGGGTTAAATCCCCATTATATATAGTTTTGCTAAATGCACCCCAAGACTTTATTCAACCTACTCATGCAAGTGGGTTTACCCAATATGCAAAGGTCCAAAGAGGGTTATATTTTTGGTATGGGATAATATTGACCCCAAGGCCATGCCACCAAAATTTTGGTCCATTTGGAAGTATAATAATCCAAAATTTTCATTAATTTAAATAAGGATTTTTTTCACAAAAACTATAGACAAATATCTTCCAAAAATTCTCATATTTTTACAGGGTTACGTTTGACCTAAACAAGCACACACCCAAAATATTTGGTCATTTGGGTTTCTGGTTTGGCATGGGAATTCAATCAAACTTCTGCCCTAGCCTAGGACCAGTCCTAGTAGATTGGCCCTATAGGAAAATCTACTGATCCAAATTTTGACTTTAGGGTGGTAAATGAAAGGTAAGACCTAGGGATACAAAATTCATTTTGGTTACTATCCCTGAAAATGCCCATAAGTGGGCTAAATTTAAACATGCAAGTCACTGAAATAATGTGACATTTAATCTACTATTCATAATATAACATTTTAATAAATAAATTAAAAGAAAATGGACGGCATCGGTTTATCGTCCCCGATGGCCAACGGCTGAGATTGAGCCTAGCTGGGCCACTTTGCTTGGATATTTCCGGCCACCTGGGTCGGCGCCACCGTCGGCGATTATTGCCCCCACCTCCGTTGAGGTGGTGGCTAGTAGTTCCCGGTGGTGAGGCTACCAGAGGCGGCTCCTCCGGCGATCCCGAGCAAGAAGAAAAGCTCGGGAAATTAGCTCTCTGCTCACATGGCATCGGGCTCAATTGAGCCCGATTTCTCTCCTAATCGATCTAGGATTCTAGTACGGAGAGAAGTGAAGTGAAACAAACCAGAATTGAGATGACTTGGAGGCGAGCTTGACGTCGGTGAGCCATGGCCGAGCTTGCTCCAGCGAGTCCTTCCCGTTTCCTGGTTTCTCCACCGATTTCCTTGCTCCAGCACTCAAACTCCACTCGTTTCCTTCTTCTGAAGCTAATAGTGGGGTTGATTTTTGCTGGGAGTGGGTGTTTAAGAAGTTACTCCATGGTGGGTGTTCGGCCAAGCTTTGGTTGCTCCACCCATGGTGCCAAGTGGCTATACAGCAGCATATTCCTTCTGGAATGAGCTGGGGAAGCCTGCCAGATCTCTTGGACAGAAGGAAGGAGGGCCACATGGCCCTCATTCCTTTTTCTCAACCTACTCTCCATAAAATACCCATTTTACCCCCATGCATGCATTCTCTCTCCCAAACCAGAGGGTTAGGGGCTGTCTTTGGCGACTTGGGCTAGTCATGGGCCATGTTTAGTGGGCTTAGCCCAAGGAGGGTGGGTTTGGCACCATTTCTCTTCTTTAGGCCATTTTGTTAACTTGGTTGACTTGAGTTGACTTTGAGTTGACTTGGTCCATCATAATGGGTTGGCTGACCCCACTTAGTGATCATGAGGTCTATGTCATCCCCCAACATGGGTTGGGCCATGTTGATGCCCTACTTGGGCTTATTGGGCCTTTAGGTATGAGTTTGAACAAGTTAGGGTTGGGGTTGACTTGGGTCAACTTAGGTCAACAAGTGACCCATTAGCATGCCTTAGGGTTTACTTAGATTGTTTTTAGGGCTAGGGCATAGTGGTGGGGTCAAGATGTGGCTAGGGTTCCAAATTAGCCTAGTTTGACTTAGTTTGACTTGGGCCCATAGTGGGCCCTACATGGCTATACCCTATATCCAAGGGTCAAACCTAGCCTAGGCCCACACCTACACAACATATCCCATCCAAATCTAAGTTGAGGGGGCCTAATAAAAAAGGGATGTTACAAAACCCTATAAACAAACAAATAATTTCGTCCCTGAAATTTAATTTCGGGTCTAGGGGGTTCTATTTGCAAATATTTAAGAAACTAAAATGAAATTAAAATATTACCTGAAGAAAAAAGCTTCGGGTATCGCTTTAGCATCAGGTCCCTTGGATCCCAGGTGTGCTCCTCCCATCCAACGTTGGAACACAACACCTTCACAAGGGGAACCTTCTTCTTCCGCAACACTCGGACCGTTGTATCATCGATCCGGATTGGCTCCAACTGAACTGATCTGTCGGGTGCTATCAAGCCTGCTGTAGTGGTGATATGTTGTTCCGGCTGAAGGAGAGCTCTTCATAACGAAGAGACATGAAAGACGTAGTGCAAGGTCCCCAGCTCTGGTGGCAGCTGTAGTCTATAAGCCAAAGGACCGATCCGCTCCAGAATCAAGTATGGCCCCATATATCGTGGACTGAGCTTCTTGTGTTTCCGCACCCGAGAAACACCATGCACTGGACGTATCTTCAAGAATACCATATCCCCCACCTAGAACTCCACCTTCTGATGTCGTGCATTGTTGTACTTGGCCTGCCTACTCTTCTCCTCCAGCATCTGATCCCTGATCAGTCGAATCTGAGCTTTCGTATCCTCAATATACTCTGAACCAAGAGTCCTCGTGTCCACATCCTGAACCCAAGATAGAGGTGTCTGACACTTCTTCCCATACAAAGTCTCATAAGGCGCCATTCCAATGCTCGACTGGTGACTATTGTTGTAAGAGAACTCGATCAGGGGCAACAGTCTCTCCCAGGGCTTTACCGTATCCAATATGCATAGACAAAGCAGATCCTCCATGGTCCTGATCTGTCTGGTCGTCGGTATGCGGATGGAAAGTAGTACTAAAAGTCAGCCGAGAACCCAAGTAAGCATGCACCGCCCTCCACTCCCTAGAAGTGAACCGACCATCACGATCCGAGATAATCGTCCTGGGAACGTCGTGGTACCTGATGAATTGCTCTACAAACATCCTCACCAAAACAGTAACTGGGCAGTCCTTCCTGATCGGAATAAATCGAGCCACCTTGGTCAGTCTGTCGACGATGACCCATATAGAATCGTGACCAGACTGGGTATGACATCCCTATCAGTCACATAACATATAATAGTAGGTCTGGCCGGGGCCTGATGCCATATACTATAGACAGACCGGTTGGTTACTTATTGAGACCATTCAACCAATCACCACGTCCTATACAGAGCACCTAGCAGAAGCAAATTATTATGTTGCAAGGATTAAAGAACCCAGCCAAGCATGAATGTCCACTACAATAAACCCATAGGAATGTATAATACACCAAAAATGGCCTTATGGCCTTACAAGAGTTTGCTTAATAAAAGTGTCTTCCAAACCTCAGCACGCAGGCCGGTCACACAAGAGTACATAAGAAAAACACTCAAAAATTGGCCTTCAAGGGCCAGCACAGCAACCTGGGCTTTAGCCTGCTATTTGCCACTCGGCTCCGCAGCACCTGCAAGCAACAATCCACCGCACGGTGGTAAACAAAAGTAACCGTCAGCTATGCTGACCAAACTATAACGACCCCGCCTCCAACTCGGGGAGGTGATGCTCTTCCCTGTAGTTTGTTAGCATAAACAAGCGATATAGTGTAAACACACACTTCATCACAGGTGCAGGCTCACACGGCCATACACCCCGTGCTCTCAGGGCACTTACTCGGTGAACCCGGTCATAACCGTGGTCTAACAATCATCCCTTGGGCGGCAAATCTCGTGAGCATTTTAGTCTCTCCGGTCAAAGCCTAAGACTCGCACGACCATGCCAATGGCCAGTCTCTTTTTCAAATATCTGTCACCAATCCGCATAGCCCGGGTCCGCATCCACTTGCCCATTGCTCACACCGCATAGTCATATTAAGACGTATGTGCGAGCCAAACTTCTCCCGGATCCCAAAATTTGATCACATAAGCATATAACCCAATTATGTTCATGGTTGGCTCTCAGGCCATATAGATGGAAGAAATGCGTTTCCGCCCAGTTTTCCGGGTGCGTCTTAGGGTTAATCCTCAAGGATCCCTACTGCAATCTACCCCATAGAAACCCGAAAACAACAAATGGAACGGAGTCTTTCCCGGCTACTATGCAATGCACATCACCAATCCAGACCAACTTATCTGGGTAGGCATCACACAACATGCCTGTAACACCCCTACCCGTTACGTGCAACATAGTAGAAGGTCCGGCCGAGGCCCCACACCATGTCTTACAAACAGGCGGAGACGTTACTAAGTAATACCAAATACGCATCCTATCACAGAGCATTCTAGCGAAAGTTTAAAGGGTTGCAAGAATGAACTCAAACATCAACACAGAAGTCCACACCTAAACCAAACATGCCATAATATAAAACCACAAGTACGGCCTTATGGCCTATTACAAGTGTTTCTCTTTATACAAGAAGGTATCTTCCATACATCGGCACGCAGGCCGGCCATACATGAGTTCTTACACAAGGTACAAAAATAGCCTTCGAGGGCTAGCACTTAGCAGCAGCAGCTTAGGGTCTTCCACCCTCATCCCTGCTTGGCCCTTCTTGACCTGCACGCAAAAGGTCCACCAAGCAGTGGCAAACAAAGCAACGATCAGCATTTGGCTGACCATTTATAACGACCCTGTCCCTGGCACGGGACAGCGGAATTCCTTCCCTGCATAGCACTTATATACAATTATAAGGGTATGCTTTAGCACATCACACTTGTACGCCCGTATAAGTCATCATCCATCACAAACGTCGGCATGACGGCCCGACGTTCCGTGCTCTCAGGGCACATTATCGGTGTAACGGAAAACCAGGGTCCCACCACCGTTCAGAGGTCCCAGACATGACGGCAATTTGTGAGCATTCCAATCCTCCATGGCTCAAATAGCCGGAGCGATTCTCATTCTGTGATCCTAACAGGACCTTAAGCAGCCCCATGGTTAGACAACCAGAATGCGGGTACAGATCAGCCTTTACCGTAGCTCACATACGTCAGACGTCGATCAGGACTGACACGGGTATAGCTTCACCTTGCCCGTTCGCCACACAGGCTTTTCTATAGTTGCAGCCCCACTGGCTCAACAAGTAGCATTCACAACTACAAGGGTTGAGATCACATAGCATCAACCCATCCACATAATATCCTGCTGCACCAAGCTGCAGGTGTCAACCAAGAACATCATCAGCATCACAATAATACAGATTCTTGCTCTGATATGGATACAATCATCACCAATTCGGACCAACCTGTCCAGATGGGCTTCACACAGCATGCCTACCCGTACTTCTCGCTTCCGGGACTAAGATAATACGTTTTGTAGCCTAAACTATTATCGTATTTTCTATTTTATATTGTACAAATAATGTCTATTATTAGTTTATTTTTTATCATTTTTATGTAAATATTATTGCCTCTGACTTTTTCTTGTCTTTTTGCAGGTTTCCAGAAAATTGGCCAAAAATGACCTGACACGCCCCCCTGTCATGCCCTCCCTAGGCGTGACCTAGGGCATGTCACCCGATCCCGAGGACTCCTGCTGGAAGGGATAGAAAAACGAACAAAACCGCTGTCACGCCCCCCTGACACGCCCTCCCTGGGCATGTCACCAGGCGTGACCATGGGCGTGTCGCCCTCTGCCACAAAGCCTGCCGCCATATTAAATGTCATTTCTCCACAGCACGCAAACAGTACTGTCACGCCCCATATCACGCTCGTGACATGGGCATGACTCCCTCCTTTTTTCGATGACTGACGGATTTCCGATCAATGATTTTGACATGACGTGCCTGTCACGCCCCCCCTACACGGGCGTGACCTAGGGCGTGACCACCGACGTACAAAGGCAATGATCCTTCCCGCCAGAGTCTAGAGCCCGAGGTCAACAAAGTACTGTCACTCCCCCTGACACGCCCCCCCTAGGGCGTGTCGGAGGGCGTGACCAACCCGTGAGAAAAAATCTATAAATTGAGACCCCCCTCTTCATTTCAACAAGTTTTGGCTGAGAGGGGGAGGAGCTGCCCCTTTGGTTCTTGGGTCCTTTTCTAGTTTTTATGCTTTTTTTTCTCTCTCTCTCTCCCTCTCTTTGTAATTTTTGTTTAACCCTAGTTTAATCTTAGTTTGTTTTAGCTTTTGTTATAATCTTGCTCTTGCTTAGTGCTACTTGTAGGGCAAGAATAGGACATTAAATTCATGCAACTGTAATCTCTTTTTCCATAGTGTAACTTGCTCCTTTTCATTAATATAAGTGTTCTTTCTTAACTTGTGTTCCTTTATATGCTTTACTACTCATCCCCCCCTCCACTCCATTATGATTAACTAATACTCCTTGTACTCAATCTTGATGATCCGAGGTTCGAGCGATTAAGTTATGATGTTTTAACTAATCTTTTCTTTTTAGGTTAGGGCCTTGAATTACTCTTGATTAATCATGGGTTAGAGGTATATTATCGATATATACTCTCCACCTTTGCTTTCATTCTGGGCTAGCCGAGAGGCCGATAGAATGAAGTGAGCATTCAAGAGTAAAGGGAGTTGTACGCACCCCTCGAGAGAGGAAGACGTTCAAATCTCCTGGATTGGAGTAAAATCCAATAGTGGGGTTCACCGCGTAAAGATAGTTTTAGGCCTCCGATTTAGACGAGAGTCGGTCGGACCTTCCTAAACTCAATTGGGCACGACTTCGAGAGAATCGTGTTCAAGCTTTAGGAACCTCCACGGTCATGGACCTTTATCCTATTAAGTTTAGATTTTTATCGCATTTTCTTAATCGTCTTTAGCCGAGGTGATTCTTGATCGAGTGCATTTCCATTTCATATTTTCAATCTTTCGTAGTAATCTCCTATCTTGTGCTCTTTAATTAACTGCAGTAGTTTCCTTTCTAGCATAGTTCTTTACTTAATAGCACTTTACTTAATTGCGGTAGTTCTCTTTCTAGTATAGCTTTACTTCCTTCATTGCAATTAGATTTTCTAAAACCCTAGTTTTTTCGTTGATAAGATAATATTCTTCGTGTGAGTAAGCATACTCAACAGTTCCCGGATTTCAATACGACACTTGTGTCCCCTAGCTACGATTCGATAGGTATACTTGCCTCATTGGATTGCTAGTTTGGTTGCGTTTATTTTCTTCGAACCCTAGCGCACAATAAGTTTTTGGCGCCGTTGCCGGGGAACCAACTTCTGTTGATATATTGAAAACACGAACCTATTAATTTTATCTCTTCTCTTTCTCATCCTCTTTCTTTAAATTTTAAAATTCAAAAAAAAAAGTTATCACCACTCTTAATAGTAACCAAGTTCATAATTTTTCTACGCCACCTAATTCTCTCGAAAAGGGCAAAGGGCTTTAAGCACCACTATCTTGTCTAGTACCTTGCGAACCCTTCACGGGGTAGTCCTTTGGAAGTTCGGGAGTTAATCTATATAAAATTAAAATCTATTTCAAAAATAAAAAAAAATTCTAATCTTTTTTTTTCTATTTTATCCTTTTTCTCTTTCTTTTCTTCTTTTTTGTTCTTTTAGTGCATGACCCGCGGGAGTCCGTCTGTTATTTTGGACTTGGACCATGAAATTGAGCGTACTCTTCGGCGAAGATCGCGATTTCAAGGTCCTACTATCCAAGTGTCGGTTGAGGACTCTGAGTCATTTGTTACTTTAAGAATGGAAGAATCCAACGTAGATGGGCCGTGCAAAGGACTATGTCCTATTATGCACGACCGAACCTCGAGGGAACAGAATCTAGTATAGTCCGCCCTGCTATAGCAAATAATAACTTCGAATTAAAGCCTAGCATAATTAAATTGGTGCAGCAATATGTGCAATTTTACGGACTTCAAGATGAAGATCCGAACGCACATATAGCTAGCTTTCTTGAAATTTGCAATTCCTTCAAGATAAATGGTGTCACAAATGATGCGATCAGGCTAAGACTCTTCCCCTTCTCTTTAAGAACTAAAGCTAAGCAGTGGCTTAACACTCTACCTAAAAATAGCATAACCACCAGGAATGAATTAACTGAAAAAATTTTCGCGAAGTATTTTCCGCCAGCTAAAACTGCAAAACTTAGGAACGACATCTCTTCCTTCGGACAAATAGACTCTGAAACCCTATATGAAACCTGGGAGAGATTTAAAGAATTATTAAGATGATGCCCACATCACGCGCTGTCTGTATGGTTACAAGTGCAGACGTTTTATAACGGGCTAAATCAAAGCACGAAGCAAATGATAGACGCAGCTTCTGGCGGAACATTAAATCATAAGACCCCGGAAGCTGCTCTTGAGCTTTTTGAGGGCATGGCCATGAACACTTATCAGTGGAATGTGCCTAGGTCCCGCCTGAACAAGCCTGCAGGTATCTATGAAGTGGACAACATTTCAAAGCTCGCTCTAAAAGTAGAAATCCTAAGAAAAAAGATAACGGAGATGAAGGCTGCCTCCGCCCCTCAGGTATGGGAATCTGCAACCCCTACTCCAGAACATTTAGATTATGTTAATAATATGCCTAGAACTGCTTTTAATAATTTTTCTGCTGCGAATTTTCATCCTCCTGGTTTAAATTTTCCGAATAGTTATAACCCTGCTTTAAGAAATCACCCGAACTTTTCATGGAGTAATCCATCGAATGCGATGCGCCCACTACCGCAAAATGATTTTTCTGCACCACAACCACCACCACCTCTTCAAAATTATCCAAAACCTCCAAGCTTGGAGGAATTACTTTCTAAATATATCACCACAAATGACGCTACTATAAGAACTTTAACCGGAAGCGTAAAAAGTCTAGAAAATCAGGTAGGACAGCTCGCAAAAATATGTTCTGAGCGACCCGCAGGGTCTCTTCCTTCCAATATCGAACCCAACCCGAGAGAGCAAGCGAAAGCTATAACTCTTCGGAGTGGGAAGCAAGTCTCCGGTATGGTAAGTGAAGAGCCCGAGGCAAGCTCCGCTCCTGCCTCTAAAAATCAAAGCTCCGCTCCCATTTTAAAAATTCCACCCTCTGCTGAAGAAGTTATCACCCCCGCTTTAGAAAAAAATCTCACTCCACCACCCATCTTCAAAAATAATTCAACTCCTCCATACCCCTCCGAACTTAATAGACAACGTCAAGATGATCAGTACTCCCGCTTCTTAGAGATCTTCAAGCAAATCCACATTAATCTTCCCTTCCACGAGGCTATTTTGCAGATGCCGAAATACGCCAAGTATCTTAAGGAGCTCCTCACCAATAAGAAGAAGCTAAAGAATCTTTCGCACGTCACGCTAAACGCCGAGTGCTCTGCTATTTTAACAAATGGTTTGCCGAAGAAAATCAGTGACCCGGGTAGTTTCTCTATCCCGTGTGTCTTCGGTGATCTTTTTGTTAAACACGCGTTAGCCGACTTAGGCGCGAGTATAAACCTGATGCCTTTTTCGTTGTTTAAAAAGTTAAGGATTGGTAGCCTTAACCCCACGCGTATGAGTATCCAGCTAGCCGATAGATCCGTTAAGTACCCGTTAGGAATAGTGGAGGACGTTCTAGTGAAAGTCGACAAGTTCATCTTCCCGGTGGACTTTGTCATTTTGGACATCGAAGAAGACGTCAAGGTTCCCCTGATCCTTGGCCGACCCTTCCTTGCCACCTCCAGAGCCATCATTGATGTAAGCAATGGTAAGCACTTCCTTCGAGTAGGCGACGACGAAGTCACTTTTTCTATCACACCTTCGATGAAGAACACCCTAGCAAATGATGACTCATGTTTTTTCGTAGATGCCGTGAGTGATGAATCTTCCTGCTGCCTCTCCGACTTTGAAAAGGAACTTTCTGATTTTTGTTTTTCTTCTTCTCTTCCCGCTGAATCGCTGCAAGGAAGTGATGAATCTTCTGATTGTCTTTCTGAGTTTGAAAAAAAAAATTCTGATTTTTGTTCTTCCTCTTTTCTTCCCACTGAATCGCTACAAGAAGCCATCTTGGCTGCTAGCCCCACCCCTTATTACGTTCCTTATAAAAAGTTTATGAAGATATTATTTTTGAAAAAGAAAGAATCTCTAAATCCTCTTATGAAGAACCCCCTACCCTAGAACTTAAAGAACTTCCTGAATACCTTAAGTATGCTTTCTTAGAAAAAGATTCCAAGTTACCAGTTATCGTTTTGGCCTACCTCACGGATATGCAAAACGATAAACTTATTCTAGTTCTACGTAAGCATCGTCGGGCTATTGCTTAGCAAATTTCTGATATCAAGGGCATAAGCCCATCTTTTTGTACCCATAAAATTTTAATGGAAGATAATTCGCGTAACTCTATTCAACCTCAGCGCCATATAAACCCGAATATGAAAGAAGTAGTTAAGGGCGAGTGTACAACCCCGTATCCCGCGAGTGGTCGACAGGGGCCGAACCGGGGTAAAACCGGCCGGCTCAGACCAACTTGGACCCAGCTTGCCGAGCCCGAGCTCGGCAATAGTCGAGCTGAGCTCGGCGATGGCCGAACGAAGCCCGGCATGCCGAGACCGAGCTCGGATGTGGAGACAGGGCTCGATGATAGTCGAGCCAAGCTCGACGATCTCCGTGCCGAGTCCAAGCTCGGCGATCGTCGTGCCGAGCCCGAGCTCGGCAATAGTCAAGCCGAGCTCAGCGGTATTGGAGCACAAGTCTGCCGAGTACCTGCCCGCCTAGGCCCAAGGCGAGGCGAGTCAGGCCTCCAGCCGAGCGAGTGCCCCCTTAGGTCCAGCTCGCATCTTGGCCATGGCATACTTTTACTATGTGGCCCCTTTTGGTTTGCCTGTAGTCCTCGAAAACAGTGAAGGTTGTATATTGGCAGGCCATCTTTTCCTATAAATAGGACCCAAGGGGTACCTCAGAAGGCACGCTGACCAATTCTCCGGCCTACTAGCGCTTTCTGAGGTACCTTAGCCCGGCATTTGGCTAAGGAGGGGAAGCGCTCTAAGATCTTCCGGGTGTGTGGTGGGACCTCCACGCCGGGCCCTTGGTCTAGTCCTTGTTTCTTCTTTTCTTTGTCATTTTCTTGCAGGAGCGAAGTAGGTGCGCGGCCACCCCTTCCCCAAGGGTCGAACTCCACAAGAAACCGGTTTTCCGGTTTCAACAGCGAGGTTATGAAATTATTAGACGCAGGAATTATCTACCCTATTTCGGACAGTAAGTGGGTTAGCCCTATTCAGGTAGTTCCAAAGAAGGGAGGGATAACCGTAGTTAGTAATGAGAATAATGAATTAATCCCGACACGAACGGTGATTTGTTAGAGTATGTGTATAGATTACCGTAAGTTAAATGACGCCACCCGCAAGGACCACTTTCCTTTACCGTTTATCGACCAGATTTTAGAACGATTATCCGGCCATAGCTTTTATTGTTTTCTCGATGACCTCTCGGGGTACTTTCAAATACCCATCTCTCCCGAGGACCAAGAGAAAACTACGTTTACTTGTCCCTTCGGCACCTTCGCTTACCGAAGAATGCCGTTTGGATTGTGCAATGCGCCAGCTACATTCCAGCTATGTATGCTCGCAATATTTGACAAGTACGTAGAAAGCATTATGAAGGTATTTATGGACGATTTCTCCGTGTTCGGCGATTCCTTCGATAGATGTTTAGAAAACCTCGAAAAAGTCTTAGAACGATGCGAAGAAACTAACCTTGCCCTAAATTGGGGAAAATGTCATTTTATGGTGAGGGAAGGGTTAGTTTTGGGTCATAAAATTTCTGCTAAAGGTATTGAGGTAGACGTTGCCAAGATAGAAGTTATTGAGAAGTTGTCGCCGCCTACAAACATAAAAGCTATAAGAAGTTTCCTAGGCCACGCTGGCTTTTATCGTCGTTTTATAAAGAACTTCTCCAAGATCACTATGCCCCTCACCCATCTCTTAGAAAAAGACGCTCCATTCATTTTTGATGACTCTTGTATTTCTGCCTTTGAATCAATTAGAGAAAAGTTAATTAACGCACTGATTATGATAGCTCTAGTGTGGGACCTTCCTTTCGAGATTATGTGCGATGCGAGTAGTTTTGCGGTGGGAGCCGTATTAGGTCAACGCATATCTAAAAACTTCCACCCCATCTATTACGCTAGTAAAACCCTCACATCTGCACAAGAAAATTACACCACAATCGAGAAGGAGCTCTTAGCTGTAGTATTCGCATTTAATAAATTCCGCCCTTACATTACACTTTCAAAAATCATTGTTTTTACGGACCACTCGGCCCTCAAGTACCTTCTTGCCAAAACGGATGCCAAGCCTCGCTTGATTCGCTAGGTCGTACTCCTCCAGGAGTTTGACTTAGAGATCCGTGATAAGCGAGGAGCCAAGAACTTGGCCGCCGACCATCTATCCAGATTAGATAACCCCTTTATAGAAAAACTAAATGAAAAATCTTTTAATGATTACTTTCCTGATTAGAAGCTGCTTTTAGTTAACACATCTACTTCTCCTTGGTTCGCGCACATCGTCAACTATCTAGTGGCCCGGGTGCTCCCAAAAGAGTTCTCCTCTCAGCAAAAGAAGAAATTCTTTTATGAGCTGAAGAACTACTTTTGGGAAGACCCGCATCTTTTCAGAATTTGTGCGGATCAAGTGATAAGGAGATGTGTTTCTTATAATGAAGGAATTGATATTCTAAAACATTTACATGAAGGTCCGACAGGTGGGCACAATCAAGCTGCTCGCACCACTCACAAGGTGCTTTGCGCGGGTTTTTACTGGCCTAGCCTGTTTAAAGACACGCAAGCCTTTGTGAGTAGGTGTGATAGTTGCCAACGGTCGGGCAACATTTCTAATAAAAATGAAATGCCGCAAAATTATTTCTTAGAGTGCGAAATTTTCGACCTCTGGGGAATTGATTTTGTTGGCCCCCTTCCTTCTAGCTTCGGAAACAAATTTATTTTAGTTGTTGTTGATTATGTTTCACGATGTGCTGAGGCCCAAGCTCTTCCTACGAACGACTCCCGAGTTGTAGTCACGTTTTTAAAAAAATTATTTTCTAGATTCGGTACGCCACACGCAATCGTTAGCGATAGGGGTTCCCATTTCTATAACACACAATTTTCAAAAATCATTACCAAATACGGCGTTGCACATAAGCTTTCCACTGCCTACCACCCCCAAACTAACGGATAAGTCGAAGTAGTTAATAGAGAAATAAAAAGAATATTAGAAAAGACTATTTCAACTTCTAGGAAAGACTGGTCAGCCAAACTTGACGATGCTCTATGGGCCTACCGAACAGCGTACAAAACCGCCCTCGGATGTACGCCGTATCGGCTGGTCTATGGAAAATCATGCCATCTGCCCGTAGAGTTAGAGCACCGCGCCTTTTGGGCCTTAAAATTTTTAAACTTTGATCCCCACTCAGTCGGTGACCTTCGAAAATTTCAACTAAATGAACTCGATGAGTGGCGCTCTTATGCTTATGAAAATAATAAACTTTATAAAGAGCGGACAAAGCGTTTACACGATAAACACTTAAGGCACCCTAAAAACTTTAAGCCGGGCGACCAAGTCCTTTTATATAATTCTCGTTTACGTTTATTTCTGGGCAAATTAAAATCTCGCTGGACTGGCCCGTTTTCTGTCTTAGAAGTATTTCCTTATTGAACTGTTTTAATTTCTCACCCTGATAAGGGTAATTTCAAAGTGAATGATCAGCGTCTTAAACTGTATTTCTCTGGTGATGATGATGTCAGTCCTAACATTATTAAGTTTCTGCTTCACGAACTCTAACTTTGAACTCTTAATTTTTGTTTAAAACAATTTTATTTCTGGACAATAATATTTTTGGACAATATTATTTTTTTGATGCGTCGAGCTCAACGATGCTTTAAACAAAGGGCGCTCTTGGGAGGCAACCCAAGTTATCTTTTCCTGTTTTCTTTATTTTACAATTTTTGCCTCAGACGGCTCCGACAAGCTGAAGCTTTTGCGATCGCCAGCTCCAACGTTGTTGAATCCATCACGAAGTCCAAAGAAGACATTCGGAGGAGCGGCATCACTCAGCTTTCGCAGCAAATAAATCCGGGGAAGTACCTGTCTTTCAATCCTGTCTTTCAATCCTGTCTTTCAATTCTGTCTCTCAATTCTGTACTTTATTTTTCTCTCCTTCTCCAATCCCCTTCTTTAGCCATTGAGGACAATGTCTATTTTAAGCTTGGGGGAGGACTTCCTCCTTCATTTTTGCTTAGTGTACAAATTTTTCTCTTTGTATATATTTTAAATATTTCGAAAAAAAATGAATATCTTAAAATTCCAAAAAAAAAAGAGAAAAAATTTCCAAAATCCAAAAAAAAAGAAAATATTTCACAAAATTAAAAAAAATATATATGTGTTTTTGAATAGTTTAGACATTTTGGTATTTCAATAGTACCCCTAGTTTTTGTTTTTGTTTTTGTTTTACTCAAAATTTTCTATAAACAACGTAATAAATTATAATATTTCTAATCGTCCTTTTTAATTAAGTTTCACAATTAAAATGTTGGTCATGCTGTGTGTCTAATTCACGGTAGCATGTTAAGGTGAAATATTTTTCTAAAACTCGCATTTCTATTATGGTTTTTTGTTTTTAATTTCCTTTACTTTCTCAAAAATTCATCATCCACTATTTTCTTTTTCGTTTTTGAATAATTTTTGTAAAGTCAACTTTTGAATAACGTAGTAGATGTGAACGATCCAAGTCACCTATTATTTCTATTTTCAAGTTAATTTCATCAATCTTCTTTTATTATCTAGGACTCGCTTTTTGAAATTTTTCAAACCTTTGTTTTAAATAAATTCAAAAGCGTGAAAATGATTTAGGCCATTTTTGTTTTCGTTTGAGCTTTTCTGTCAACCTAAAAACTTTTACCACTAGTTAGCCGTTTTTGAGCCTTTTTCCGATTTCATTTGATAGCTCCTCCCTTCATTTCATTTTCACCAAAGCCAAAATTTCAAACCTATCTAATCACACTAGCCTTTTTGAGTTTTATTAAATATTTTCATGATTTTGATAGGTTATTTTTGTGGTTTTTGTGGGAGTAGGGTTTTTGAAAAAAAAAGTATGCTCAAAAAGTTATGTTTGGCCAATTCAAAAGAAAATTTAAAAAAATATTTATGGCCTTTGCTTTGAAAAAAAAAAGGAAAAAGAAAAAAAAAGAAAATATATATAAATAATATATGTTTTAAATGAAAATTTTATTAAAACTCTTTGTTTTGGTTTAGTGTGATTTTAAGCCTTCAAGTTTATCCTTGAATTCCACTCCTAATCAATTTTCTAAACCAAACATTTCTGTCCTATTTAAGTCCTTTTGATTCACGCTTCTTATTTTTTTTTAACAACTAAGAAAAGAAGAAAAGTAAATCAGTTTTAGTTTCGGATATAAACTTAGATTTTTGTCTATTAAATTGATATAATTATAATACGTTACTTGGATCTAGTAACAACTCAATGCGTTTTTTTCATTTTCGTTGCTTTACTTAAATCTATTTAAAGAATTTTGTCAAAAAATTTGGATGATTTATTTTTATTAAGTAAAGTTTATAAAAATTTTACCATACCTAAATAATAGTTTTAGACTTGCATTTCACCTTTTCTCTACTTAGAATTTCGCAAAGTACTTGTGTAGGCATAATTAGAACTTTTTGATTAGTCTTTTTTATGATTATCTAGTTTTTTATATTTTTGCTTGAGGACAAGCAAGGCTTAAGCTTGGGGGAATTTGATAATACGTTTTGTAGCCTAAACTATTATCGTATTTTCTATTTTATATTGTACAAATCATGTCTATTATTAGTTTATTTTTTATCATTTTTATGTAAATATTATTGCCACTGACTTTTTCTTGTCTTTTTGCAGGTTTCCAGAAAATTGGCCAAAAATGACCTGACACGCCCCCCCTGTCACGCCCTCCCTGGGCATGACCTAGGGCGTGTCACCCGATCCCGAGGACTTCTGCTGGAATGGACAGAAAAACGAACAAAACCTTTTTCACGCCCCCCTGACACGCCCTCCCTGGGCGTGTCACCAGGCGTGACCATGGGCGTGTCGCCCTTTGCCGCAAAGCCTGCCGCCGCATTAAATGTCGTTTCTCTACAGCACGCAAACAGTACTGTCATGCCCCATATCACGCCCGTGACATGGGCGTGACTCCCTCCTTTTTTTGGTGACTGACGGATTTCCGACCAATGATTTTGACATGACGTGCCTGTCACGCCCCCCCTACACGGGCGTGACCTAGGGCGTGACCACCGACGTACAAAGGCAATGATCCTTCCCGCCAGAGTCCAGAGCCCAAGGTTAACATAGTACTGTCACGCCCCCTGACACGCCCACCCTAGGGCGTATCGGAGGGCGTGACCAACCCGTGAGAAAAAATCTATAAATTGAGACCCTCCCTCTTCATTTCAACAAGTTTTGGCTGAGAGGGGGAGGTGCTGCCCCTTTGGTTCTTGGGTCCTTTTCTAGTTTTTATGCTTTTTTCTCTCTCTCTCTCTCCCTCTCTTTATAATTTTTGTTTAACCCTAGTTTAATCTTAGTTTGTTTTAGCTTTTGTTGTAATCTTGCTCTTGCTTAGTGCTACTTGTAGGGCCAGAATAGGACTTTAAATTCATGCAGCTGTAATCTCTTTTTCCATTGTGTAACTTGCTCCTTTTCATTAATATAAGTGTTCTTTCTTTACTTGTGTTCCTTTATATGCTTTACTACTCATCCCCCCTCCACTCCATTATGATTAACTAATCCTCCTTGTACTCGATCTTGATGATTTGAGGTTCGAGCGATTAAGTTATGATGTTTTAACTAATCTTTTCTTTTTAGGTTAGGGCATTGAATTACTCTTGATTAATCATGGGTTGGAGGTATATTATCGATATATACTCTCCACCTTTGCTTTCATTCTGGGCTAGCAAAGAGGCCGATAGAATGAAGTGAGCATTCAAGAGTAAAGGGAGTTGTACGCACCCCTCGAGAGAGGCAGACGTTCAAATCTCCCGGATTGGAGTAAAATCCAATAGTGGGGTTCACCGCGTAAAACGAGTTTTAGGCCTCCGATTTAGACAAGAGTCGGTCGGACCTTCCTAAACTCAGTTGGGCACAACTTCGAGAGAATCGTGTTCAAGCTTTAGGAACCTCCACGGTCAAGGACCTTTATCCTATTAAGTTTAGATTTTTATCGCATTTTATTAATCGTCTTTAGCCGAGGTGATTCTTGATCGAGTGCATTTCCATTTCATATTTTCAATCTTTCGTAGTAATCTCCTATCTTGTGCTCTTTAATTAACTGCAGTAGTTTCCTTTCTAGCATAGTTCTTTACTTAATAGCACTTTACTTAATTGCGGTAGTTCTCTTTCTAGTATAGCTTTACTTCCTTCATTGCAATTAGATTTTCTAAAACCCTAGTTTTTTCGTCGATAAGATAATAGTCTTCATGTGAGTAAGCATACTCAACAGTTCCCGGATTTCAATACGACACTTGTGTCCCCTAGCTACGATTCGATAGGTATACTTGCCTCATTGGATTGCTAGTTCGGTTGCGTTTATTTTCTTCGAACCCTAGCGCGCAACAGACTACTCCAATAAGAATCAAGGGATGGAGTTCAACATCCCAAGAGAATTCAACTCTACCTTTGTAGAGGATTCATGCATATGCAAAAAGGAAGGATTTCACATATCCAAGGAGGAATTCGTTACCCTTGGAGGACATTTTGGAGCCATGGAAAGCACTGCTTGGAACTCTTCCTTCCCGAATATGGCCTCCGATCGCGAATCCGAGCTTGGACTAGCTGGATCTCCCTCTCCTTCCTCCTTCTTCTTCCTCCTTCCTTCTTCCTCCTTCCTTCTCTCACTTAAGAAGATAAAGTGAGGATAAGTTTGCTGGTTCGGGGTCTTAAAGGGGCTGGGAAAACTGAAGACCACCAGATCTGGAAAGAGGGAAACAAACGGCCGAGATCTGTAGAAAATAACGTTTTCGACCCTGACACGCCCTGTGATATGCCCGTGTCACAGGCCGTGTCCCTTAAGCGGCAAAGAACCACCTCACCACATGGGTTGAACATGCCCGTGACCACCGCCTAACCTGACACAGCTTGAGACACGCCCGTGTCTCTGGCCGTGTCGCCTCTCTCGACGAATCTCGTTGATCGCCGAGAATATTCTCACCGATCGTCGACATGATCTCGCCGATCGTCGAGAATGACACGCCCTGTGACACGCCAGTGTCACAGGCCGCATCGCCTCTTCTCGTCGATCGTCGATCGCGATGCTCAACGATCGTCGAACGCGCGGCCTATAACAACCCGAGGGGGACATGCCCTGGGACACGCCCGTGTCTCAGGCCGTGTCACTCCAAAAACACCTGAAACCCAACTTTGAAACTTACTCGAGACCAGCTCGAGAATTTACTTGACACGCCCTGGGACACGCCCGTGTCCCTGGCCATGTCACTTGGCCTTAAAACCAAAACTGGGTTTTGGGGTATTACAATCCTCCCCTCCTTGCAGAATTTCGTCCCGAAATTTGAATGACTGAAAAACTCATTAAAGTCCATAGTTATTGATTATTACAAGGTCTAATACACAACTAATTACAAAAATAACTCGGGAAATTCTGTCCGCATGGTTTGCTCACGCTCCCAAGTAAGCTCTTCTCGGCCATAATTGTCCCACCGGACTTTGACCATCCCGATTGTTTTGTTCCTCAACTTCTTCTCGGCGGCATATTCAATCCGAATGGGCCTAACCTTCGTAGTTAGCCCACTATCAACTGATACCCGATCTGCAACAATCACTTGCGACGGCTCTTTTATTGCTCTCCGCAGCACCAATACATGAAACACATCATGTAAACTACTTAACTCAGGCGGTAGTAGTAACCGATAGGCTGCCTCACCGATGCATTCAATCACCTCAAAAGGTCCTAGATACTACGGGCTCAACTTTTTTAGACGCCGTATCCTGGAAACACCTTTAAAAGGCTTGATTTTTAAATATGCCCAATCACCCACAGCAAACTTTACGTCTCGGTGCTTGGCATTATAGTATTTGGACTGCCTATCTTGAGCAATTAACAACCTTTCACGAATTGTACGTACCGTTTCATGCATATCAGTCACATCTTGCCGCTTGTAAAGCTTTGTTTCACCCGTCTCCGCCCAAGATAACGGTGTGCGGCACTTCCTGCCGTACAAAGCTTCGAAAGGGGCCATCTGAATGCTAGCTTGGTAACTGTTGTTATAGGCAAATTCAATTATGAACAAATGATCTTCCCAGCGACTTCCAAAATCTAGCGTACACATCCGAAGCATATCTTCCAAAGTCCTGTTGGTTCTTTCAGTTTGACCATCCGTTTGGGGATGAAAGACCGTACTGAAATGCAACTTTGTGCCCAACAGTTGATGAATTAGCCTCCAATCTCCTGATGTGAAGCGTCCATCTCGATCGCTAACAATGCTACGGGAAATTCCGTGCAATCGTACGATCGAATCTACGTACATTTTAGCCAATTTGTCGACTGGATCATCTCTTCGATTTGGAAGCAAATGAGCAACTTTTGTTAACCGATCCACAATCACCCAAACTGCATCATTACCCCGCTGAGATCTCGGCAATCCATGCACGAAGTCCATGGAAATATCATCAAATTTCCACACTGGGACCGGTAACGACTTCAGGAATCCTCCTGGCCTTTGGCATTCCGCTTTCAACAGAGCACATGTATGGCACTTAGCAACATAACTTGCTATATCTTTCTTCATACCCGGCCACCAGAAGTTCTTTTTCAGATCCTTATACATTTTTGAACTTCCAGGATGAATCGAATACCTTGAAAAATGGGCTTCGTACATGATTTCTTCACAAAGATTTCTCTGACCAGGAACACACACTCGATCGTCTTTTCTCCAAAGTCCGTTGTCAAAAGAAAACCGAGAGCTCTTATCTTCCGCTGCATAACGCTGCAAACTATCATCCAATTCCGTCGCATGGCGGACCCTATCCATTAGGTCATACTGTACCTCTGTCCAATTCAAATACATAGTCACAGTCGTGTTTTTCTCCACACAAGTAATATCCATCCGTTCTAGCTCGTGGATCAACCGTTCATCATGGTATGACAACCAATTTGCCCTTGCTGGAGTCCTACGACTCAGGGCATCTGCGACTACATTCCCTTTACCAAGGGTGTAATGAATTTGGAAGGTATAATCACCAAGAAATTCCATCCATCTTCTCTGTCGCATATTTAAGTCTTTTTAATCTTAGAGATATTTCAGACTCTTGTAGTCTGTATAGATATCCACCTTTACACCATATAAATAATGACGCCACAACTTAAGTGCAAAGATGACTGCGGCCAATTCCAAATCATGGACTAGATAGTTCCGCTCATGGGCTTTCAACTGGCACGAACCATATGCAATCACCTTACCACGTTGAAGGAGAACGCATCCTAAGCCGCTACCTGATGCATCATTGTACACCTCAAAACCATCTATGCCACAAGGTGTTGTCAAAATTGGGGTCGTAGTCAACCGACTCTTTAATGCTTCAAACGCTCGTGCGCACTCGGGCGACCAAACGAACCTTTGTTCTTTCCGCGTTAGGGTAGTGAGAGGCAATGCTATTTTTGAGAAATTTTCCACAAAACGCCTGTAGTAGCCCGCAATTCCAAGGAAATTCCTGACTTCGGCTACCGACAAAGGAACAGGCCACTCCTGCATAGCAACAATTTTTGTAGGATCCACTGCAATGCCTTCTCCACTAACTACATGGCCCAGAAAAGCCACGGATGACAACCAGAAATCACACTTAGCAAACTTGGCATAGAGTTTCTTTTCCCTCGGGGTTTGCAATACCATCTTCAAATGATTTGCATGCTCTTCTCTTGATCGGGAATACACCAGGATATCGTCAATAAAGACGATCACAAAGAGATCCAAATATTGCTTAAACGTTCGGTGCATCAAATCCATAAACACCGAAGGTGCATTAGACAATCTAAAGGGCATCACTGTGAACTCATAATGCCCGTAGCGTGTGCCAAACGCCGTTTTGGGTATGTCACTTTCCCGAACCCTCAGCTGGTAATAACCTGATTTCAAATCCAGCTTAGAATACACCGAAGAGCCCACTAGCTGATCAAACAAATCATTGATCTGTGGGATCGGATACTTATTCTTCTCTGTCAACTTGTTCAGTTCGCGATAATCTATGCATAGACGCAAGCTGTCATCCTTCTTTTTCACAAAGAGAACCGGCGCACACCAAGGTGACTGACTTGGCCTTATAAAACCTTGATCTAGCAATTCTTGCAACTGAACCTTCAGCTCCGCCATTTCCTTTGGCGCTACACGATATGGGGAACGGGCCACAGGTTTTGCACCCGGTACCAGTTCTATCATGAAGTTGATTTCTCTTTGGGGTGGTAACCCCGGAAGGTCTTTTGGAAACACATCCAGGAATTCCGACACAACAGGTACCTCATTCACACTAGCCTTTGGATCTACCGCTGCTACTAGCGTGAAGAACAACTCGGCACCTTTTCGAACGGCCTTCCGAAATTGCAGAGCGGATATCAACATCTCATTTATCCCCTGCATGCCGCTAAACTTTATTTCTTGTTCGGTGTTCTGTCCCAACACAACTTCCTTAGAATTACAATCAATGCAAGCATGCTGCTCTGACAACCAATCCATACCGAAGATTATGTCGAATTCCGAAATCGGTAGCACAAGTGCTTCCAATCTGAAGTCCCAACTTCCTATTTTCCCTTCTACACACCCAGACTGATCCGCGCACAAAACACATCTGTTAGGTAAGAGTACCTTCAAACTTTCTATCATGCCTCGTATCGGCGCGCCAATGCGCAATACGAAATCCTTTGACAGAAACGAATGTGACGCACCAGTATCAAATAGTGCTCGTGTCGGATGCTCCCAAATTAGGACGAAGCCTAACATAGCAACAGCACAATAAACACCAAAAACATAGCAGCACTACACAAAGGGAAAAGAACTCAGAGATCACGCGCACCTGTGATGACGTCGGCCTGCTTAATGGCCTCCTGTTGTCGCAGATTGAAAATGCGGGGCTGTGCTTGCGAAGCAGAAGACTCCGCCACCGCCTTCCCTTTTTCCGCATAGGATGTGCCCGACTTCTTGTCACCTTTCGGAGGACCAACCCGACAGTCCCGAGCAAGATGTCCCGGCTTGCCACACGTATAGCAAGTGCGGGAGTCATAGCCCGACGATGCTTCCGAAGTAACTGATGAAGGAGCTTGCCAAAAACGTCTGGACTTCTTACCCCATTTCTTTCGAAATCCACTTCTCTCCGGACGCGGCGGTTTGAACTCCGGTTTTGCAATAGCCAAAGGTCCTTTAGATTGTCCTCGCTTCAAATCTGCTTCCAATGCCCTCGCGGTGCAGACCAGAGCTTGAAATCCCTGATTCACGGAACTCGAGAGTAAATGCCGCAACTCATCCCGCAGTCCCCGCATAAAACTGACTGGTCTTGCGCTCTTCCTCGGCAAAGATAGCGCCTGCATAACGCCCCAACCGCGTGAACTCGTGCAGATACTCATCCACGCTGCTCTCCTTTTGAGTCAACCACTGAAACTCCAATTCCAAAGAAATCCGTTGCTGCAACGGCAAATGCTTGCCCAAGAACAACTGAGAGAACTCGTCCATAGAGACTCCCGTCAACTGTCTGCCTGCCAAGTGGTGCAGTTCTACCTCATCCCACCACAGCCGAGCTTATCCTTCAAGAAGAAAAGTGGCTAACGTGACTTTCTGTTCCTCCTCAACCCGAAGGGCGGTCAAGATGGGCTTGATCCGAGCAAGACAATCCTCTATTTGAGCTGGGGAACCCGCCCCGATAAACGTCGGAGGATGAAAGCTCATAAACCGCTTCAGCTGCTGATCTGCGGCACGCTGATCAACTGCTATTCCCACCGGTTCTTGACGCACTGCCACAGGCACGGGAGCCTCAGGCCGAGCTTGCCCTGCCTGCTGAGCATTCATCCCCGCAAGTACCGTTTCTGTAATCAAACGTACAGTTTCAGCTGATGGAGGAGGGGTGGGCACCTCTGCCGGTGCCGCACTCTCAACAGAATGCTGAGGTTCTGACTGACCCGCAACACTTTGCGTCACCTATATGTGTCAAACCACACAATTCAGCGACAAGCCACAAAACAAACAATCAAAACAAACACACAAGTGTAACACACCAGTGCATTTCAATCCTATGTGGGCATGTTTGAGTTCAATTTTATACACTCACACACGAGCTCGCCACCCCACAAAAGAATTCATCCACGAATTCAGAGGAGAGAACCAAGGAATCTGATACCAAATTGTAACACCCCTACCCGTTACATGCAACATAATAGAAGGTCCGGCCGGGGCCCCACACCATGTCTTACAAACAGGCGGAGACGTTACTAAGTAATACCAAATACACATCCTATCACAGAGCATTCTAGCGGAAGTTTAAAGGGTTGCAAGAATGAACTCAAACATCAACACAGAAGTCCATAGCTAAACCAAACATGCCATAATATAAAACCACAAGTACAGCCTTATGGCCTATTACAAGTGTTTCTCTTTATACAAGAAGGTATCTTCCATACATCGGCACGCAGGCCGGCCATACATGAGTTCTTACACAAGGTACAAAAATAGCCTTCGAGGGCTAGCAGTTAGCAGCAGCAACTTAGGGTCTTTCACCCTCATCCCTGCTTGGCGCTTCTTGACTTGCACGCAAAAGGTCCACCAAGCGGTGGCAAACAAAGCAACGGTCAGCATTTGGCTGACCATTTATAACGACCCTGTCCCTGGCACGGGACAGCGGAATTCCTTCCCTGCATAGCACTTATATACAATCACAAGGGTATGCTTTAGCACATCACACTTGTACGCCCGTACAAGTCATCATCCATCACAAACGTCGGCACGATGGCCCGACGTTCCGTGCTCTCAGGGCACATTATCGGTGTACCGGAAAACCAGGGTCCCACCACCGTTCAGAGGTCCCATACATGACGGCAATTCGTGAGCATTCCAATCCTCCATGGCTCAAATAGCCGGAGTGATTCTCATTCTGTGATCCTAACAGGGACTTAAGCACCCAACGGTTAGACAACCAGAACGCGGGTATAGATCAGCCTTTCCCGTAGCTCGCATACGTCAGACGTCGATCAGGACTGACACGGGTGCAGCTTCACCTTGCTCGTTCGCCACACAGGCTTTTCCACAGTTGCAGCCCCACCGGCTCAATAAGTTGCATTCACAACTACAAGGGTTGAGATCACACAGCATCAACCCATCCACATAATATCCTGTTACACCAAGCTACAGGTGTCCACCAAGAACATCACCAACATCACAATAATACAGAGTCTTGCTCTGATATGCATACAATCATCACCAATCTGGATCAACCTGTCCAGATGGGCTTCATACAACATGCATACTCGTACTTCTCGCTTCCGGGACTACTCCAACAAGAATCAAGGGATGGAGTTCAACTTCCTAAGAGAATTCAACTCTACCTTTATAGAGGATTCATGCATATGCAAAAAGAAAGGATTTCACATATCCAAGGAGGAAGTCGTTACCCTTGGAGGACATTTTGGAGCCATGGAAAGCACTGCTTGGAGCTCTGCCTTCCCGAATATGGCCTCTGATCGCGAATCCGAGCATGGACTAGATGGATCTCCCTCTCCTTCCTCCTTATTCTTCCTCCTTCCTTCTTCCTCCTTCCTTCTCTCACTTAAGAAGATAAAGTGAGGATAAGTTTGCTTGTTCGGGGTCTTAAAGGGGCTGGGAAAACTGAAGACCACCAGATCTGTAAAGAGGGAAACAAATGGCCGGGATCTGTAGAAAATAACGTTTTCGGCCCTGACACGCCCTGTGACACGCCCGTGTCACAGGACGTGTCCCTTAAGCGGCAAAGAACCGCCTCACTACAAGGGTTGAACACGCCCGTGACCACCGCCTAACCTGACACGGCCTGAGATACGCCCGTGTCTCTGGCCTTGTCGCCTCTCTTGACGAATCTCGTCGATCGCCGAGAATATTCTCGCCGATCGTCGACATGATCTCGCCGATCGTCGAGAAGGACACGCCCTGTGACACGCCCGTGTCACAGGCCGTGTCGCCTCTTCTCATCGATCGTCGATCACGATGCTCAACGATCGTCGAACGCGCGGCCTATAGCAACCCGAGGGGGACATGCCCGTGTCTCAGGTCGTGTCACTCCAAAAACACCCGGAACCCAACTTTGAAACTTACTCGAGACCAGCTCGAGAATTAACTTGACATGCCCTGGGACACGCCCGTATCCCAGGCCGTGTCACTTGGCCTGAAAACCAAAACTGGGTTTTGGGGTATTACAATGCCTATGTCCGTACTATGATTATGGACTATAACAAGGGGAACTTTACATATCTACCCCAAGGAACACCGCAAAATCACCGCATACTCGCGGGATAGGGTTTTCCCATGCAAAGGAAAAGAGGACTTCACATGTCCTAGGATGAGAATCGTTACCCTAGCATTCTTCCGTGGCGCCATTGAAATCTATGCGGATGGAAAGCACTGCAATCTCCTTGCCTCCACGGATCGGAAGTCGGCTCGCGATTTGGAGCTCCGAAGCTCCGCCGGTGACCGGATCTAGCTCCTCTTACTCCTCCTTGCTCTCCCTTCTCTCTAGAACTTAGAGAGAGAACTAAAATGAAAAATAAGGGTTTTCTAACCCTATTCTCGGGTTAAACCCCATCAGGAACAAACCCAGCCCTTGGATCCCAAGCCAAGGAAACGGACGGCCACGATTTAGGCTGAAAATTAGAATTTCTGGGCCGAACACGGGTTGCAACACGGCCATGTGCATGGCCGTGTTACTCATTCTCCGTCACTCCCACAGCCCGACCACTACACGGCCTGTGACACGGCCTCCGACACGCCCGTGTCACATATGACACGACCGTGTTAAGACTCATGTCACGCCCCATGTGTAACTTCCTTGATTTTCCCGAGCTTGACACGGCCTGTGACAAGGCATCCGACACGCCCGTGTCACATGTGACACGCCCGTGTATGTGCCCATGTCACAGCCCGTGTGCATAACTCAAAAACCTCCCGAGCGGGACACGCCCTAGGACACGCCTGTGTCCCAGGCCGAGTGCCTACACCCGACGATCGCTGATCGCCAAAACGCTGACCATGTGACCCGTCGCCGAACACGCCCGTGACATGCCCGTGTAACGCCCGTGTCACCTGCTCCAAGTCCCAGACTTGGCTTAAAACATCACCCGTCCCTCTTTTGAGTTTCGGGGTGTTACAACTCTCTTCCTCTTAAAAGAATTTTGCCCACGAAATTACTAAAGGAAAGAAAACGGAAAACTTTAAGCAGACCTGAGCGGAATAACTCCGGGTACTCCTCCAGCATGGTTTGCTCCTGTTCCCAAGAGATCTCCTCCCAACCGTAATTGTCCCACCGGACCTTGACCATCAGGATCTCCTTATTATGGAGTTGCTTGAACTAAAAGTCCTCAATACGAACGGGCCTGAACTTAGTCGTCAACCCTTCGTCCAACGGCACTTGGTCCACTGCGATCATATGCGAAGGCTCTTGCACTGCCTTCCGCAATACAGAAATGTGGAATACATCGTGTAGTCAAATCAACTCCACCGATAGCTTCAAACGATAAGCCTCTTCATCGACCCGCTCCAGAATATCAAAGGGTCTAAGGTATCTTGGGCTCAGCTTCTTCAAGCTTCTCACCCACGAAACACCCTTGAATGGCTTTATCTTCAAGTACACCCAATCGTCGACCGCGAACTCAACATTCTGGTGCTTAGCATTATAGTACTTAGCCTGCCTATCCTGAGCGATCAGCAAACGCTCTCGAATGATCCACACCAAAGAAGTAGCACTCTCCACCTCCTGCTTCTTGTACAACCTTGCCTCACCTGTTTCTCGCCACGATAACGGCGTGCGACACTTCCTACCATACAAGGCATCAAAGGGCGCCATTTGAATACTCTCCTAGTAGCTGTTATTGTACGCAAACTCCACCAAATACAGGTGGTCTTCCCATTGCATCCAGAAGTCTAGAACACACATGCGGAGCATGTCTTCCATAGTTCTATTGACCCTCTCGGTCTGCCCATCCGTCTGCAGATAGAAGGCTGTGCTGAACTTCAATTTAGTCCCCAGCATCTGTTGTACCAACCTCCAATCATTGGACATAAAACGCCCATCGCGATCACTCACGATGTTGTGAGGCACACCGTGCAATCTGACTATATTATCCACATATATTTTTGTCAGTCTCTCCACTAGGTCATCCTTCCTATGCGTAATAAAGTGCGACACCTTTGATAACCGGTCTACGATCACCCAGATGGCGTCGTTCCCTTTCTGCGACCTTGGCAAGCCATGCACAAAGTCCATTGAAATCTCGTCGAACTTCCATTCTGGAATAGGCAAGGATTTCAAGAATCCTCCCGGCTTTTGGCACTCCGCCTTTACCAAGGCGCATGTTTGACACTTAGCCATGAACAGTGCCACGTCCTTCTTGAGCTCTGGCCACCAAAATAGCTTCTTTAGGTCCCGGTACATCTTCGTGCTCCATGGGTGGATTGAGTACTTGGTATTATGAGCCTCGTTCATCAACTCTGCCCGTAGATTTTCCCCGCTTGGGACGCACAATCGATGGTCCTTCCTCAACAGCCCATCCTCAACTAAAAACTGGGAATTTGACCCATCCAACGCTGCATCCATAAGATCCTTCATGGTATCATCCAACTCCAATGCCTGCCGAACGCGATCAGCTAGATCATACTGAACTTCCGTCCAGTTCAACAATGCTTTGGCGCTAGTCTGCTTGTCTACAGAACAGATCTCCAATGCCTCCAGCTCCCAAACTAGCCTCTCATCATAAACTGACAACCAGTTGGCTTAGGCGGGAGCCCTGCGACTCAATGCATCCGCAATTGCATTTCCCTTCCCGTGTACATAATGAATCTTGAACGTATAGCCCCCCAAGAACTCCATCTATCTCCGCTGCCTCATGTTGAGTTCCTTCTGATCCAACAGATACTTCAGGCTCTTGTGGTCGGTATAAATATCAACCTTTATGCCGTACAAGTAGTGTCTCCGCAGCTTAAGCGCAAATATCATGGCCGCCAACTCCAAGTAGTGGACCGGATAATTCCTTTCATGCACCTTCAGCTGACACGATACATACGCAATAACACTCCCATGTTGTAGCAGCACGCAGCCCAAACCACTACCTGAGGCATCACTATAAATTTCGAAGCCCTCGGTCCCACTCGGCGAACTTAACACCAGCGTCATGGTCAACCGTCCCTTCAGCACCTCAAACGCTTGCACACACTCCTGCGTCCACAAGAACTTCTGATCCTTCCTTGTCAACTTCGTGAGAGGTAACGCTATCCGCGAGAAGTTCTCTACGAAGCGCCTGTAATAGCCGGCAAGCCCAAGGAAACTACGGACTTTTGCTACCGAAGACAACACAGGACACTCCCATATCGGAACAATCTTCGCCGGATCCATCGCTATACCTTCCCCACTGACAATATGACCAAGGAATGCTACTGTGGGTAGCCAGAACTCGCATTTGGAGAATTTTGCATAGAGTTCATTCCTTCTCAGAGTCTCAAAGACTAGATGCAGATTCTTGAAGTGATCTTCCTCGCACTGCAAGTACACCAATATGTCGTCAATGAAGACGATCACAAAATGGTCTAGGTACTCTCGGAACGTCCTGTTCATCAAATACATAAACACTGATTGCGCATTCGTCAGTCAAAGCGGCATGACCGTGAACTCAAAATGCCCATACCTCGTGCTGAATGCCGTCTTTGGGATATCACACTCCCTTATCCTCAGCTGATAATATCCATACTTTAGATCCAACTTTGAATACACCGACGATCCGACTAACTAATCGAAGAGATCATCAATCCTTGGGATCGGATATTTATTCTTCTCTATTAGCTTGTTTAACTCCCTATAGTCGATACACAGCCGCAAACTCTCGTCCTTCTTCTTAACAAAGTGGACCGGTGCGCTCCAAGGTGACGAGCTTGAACGCACATACCCTTGATCCAACAAATCTTCTAGTTGAACCTTCAACTCCGTCATCTCCTTAGGCGCTAACCTATAAGGAGAACATGACACAGGTTTGGCACCTAGCATGAGCTCGATCGTGAAGTCGATCTCTCGCTGTGGTGGGGCTCCGGGAAGATTATCCGGGAACACATCGGGGTATTCACAAACCACGGGGATACTATCCACTGTGGCCTTAGAATTTACAGCCTCCATTAACATGAAGAATAGCTCTGCTCCAGCACGAATCGCCTTCACCACCTGAAGAGCAGACATCAGCGTCTTCCTCGACCCCTTCAATCCCGTGAATGTTGTCTCCCACCCAACACCCAGCTTGACCTTCTTACGGTTGCAATAGATACAAGCCTTCAGCTCCAAAATCCAATCCATACCAAAGATAACGTTGAACTCTACTAGCGGCAGCAATGACGCTAGCAAGTCGAACTCTTGGCTTCCAATATGAACCTTTACGGCGCATACTCTGTCCACATGCATCGAACACCCATTCAGTAGTAGCACATCTAATTTGTCCTTCGCCATCGAAGAAGGGACTCCGATGCATGATATAAAACTCTCGGACAAAACGGAGTGTGACGCTCCCATATCGAATAGTACTCGTGTTGGACTATCGCCAATCAGAACAAAGCCTACACAAACAGTATTAAGCTAACAAGCACTAGGTAATAGTTTTTAAAGCTAACTTGCTATAAATTAAACCGTACTTGTCACCACATCGGCCTGTTTAATGGCCTCCTGCTAGCCCAAGTTATAAACTCTCGGCTGAGTCGGACATAGTGGGATGCGGTTGACTCCACCACTTTACCCTTCTCTTCATAAGTGGCTCCTTGCTTTCCCTCGGACTTCGGACGTCCGCTCCAACAATCGCAGGCAAAGTGCCCCGTCTTTCCGCAAGTAAAACTAGCGCCCGGGGTCCGGTTAGTAGTTGCCCTCGAGGTACCTGAAGAAGGGGCTGGACCCGACGTCCTAGCCTTCTTATTCAATCTTCGATAGCCAGACTTTGAAGTCTGCACCTTAAACTCCGGTTTCTTGCAACCGGATTCCTTCTTCGCTTGAACATTCTTCATGTCCTTTTCCAAGGACCGGGCCGAGTTGACCAAGGTCATGAAACCCTGTGCCATAGGCCCCAAAAGTAACAGCCTCAAATCATTTCTTAACCCTTCATAGAAGCGGTTCATCTTGCGCTCCTCATCGGCAAAGGTAGTGCTTGTGTATCATCCCAAACGAGTGAACTCGTGGAGATACTCGTCCACGGTGCTATCTCCTTGCACCAACTTGTGAAACTCATTTTCCAACGCAATCCTCTGGGCTGAGGGGAGATATCGAGCCATAAACAACCTCGAAAATTCATCCATAGAGACATCATCCAATTGCCTTCCACTTAGGTGGTGTAGCTCCAGCCCTTCCCACCATAACCTCGCGTCCCCGTCCAACAAGAATGTCGCAATCGTAGTCTTCTGCCACTCTTCGGTTTCCGTTGCTATCAGCACTCTCTTGACTCTCGATGGCCAATCCTCTGCCTGAGTCGGGTTCCCGTTCCAGAGAACACTGGCGGATGGAAACCCATCACATGCTTAAGTTGTTTCTCAGTTGCTCTCCGAGGTAACTCCGGCTCCACCACCACCTGTTCCATCCTCCTAGGCTCTGCCGCTTGGAGCGATACTTGCTCCATATCAGGAGCAGGCTTCTGCACTTGCCTCGCAGGCTGCGCATTGATCATTGTCAAAACAGCTTCTACAACCAATCTAATGGTCTTGGCAGAAGGAGGTGTTGCAGGCGCATCATTTGGTGCGCTGGTTGCCTCAGAACCTGGCCGTTCTGATGGTCCAGCACCACTCCTGGTCACCTATAATCGTGCAAAACACCGATAAGCGACCAAACAATATTGCAAACAGCAATTATAGGAACACGCAGGTTCCTTAAACATGTGTATTTTCATTCCTAAGTGGACATTCATGGGTTCTTTTCATGTTATAACGATGACGCACACACATGTGCTCACCACCCCTTAAAGTGAATTCGCCCACGAATTCATTTAAGCTTGACCGAAACCGGTAGTCTGATACCAATTTATAATACCCCTATCTGTCATATAGCATATAATAGTAGGTCCGGCCGGGGCCCGACGCCATATACTACGGACAGACCGGTTGGTTACTTATTGAGACCATTCAACCAATCACCACGTCTTACACAGAGCACCTAGCGGAAGCAAATTATTTAGTTGCAAGGATAAAAGAACCCAGCCAAGCAAGAATGTCCACTACAATAAACCCATAGGAATGTATAATATACCAAAAATGGCCTTATGGCCTTACAAGAGTTTGCTTAATAAAAGTGTCTTCCAAACCTCGGCACACAGGCCGGTCACACAAGAGTACATAAGAAAAACACTCAAAAATTGGCCTTTGAGGGCCAGCACAGCAACCTGGGCTTTATCCTGCTATTTGCCACTCAACTCCGCAGCACCTGCAAGCAACAATCCACCGCACGGTGGTAAAAAAAAGTAACGGTCAGCTATGCTGACCAAATTATAACGACCCCGCCCCCAACTCGGGGCGGCGATGCTCTTCCCTGTAGTTTGTTAGCATAAAGCCGTATAGTATAAACACACACTTCATCACAGGTGCAAGCTCACACGGCCACACACCCCGTGCTCTTAGGGCACTTACTCGGTGAACCCGGTCGTAACCGTGGTCTCACCACCATCCCTTGGACGGAAAATCTCATGAGCATTTTAGTCTTTCCGGTCTAATCCTAAGACTCGCACGACCAGGCCAATGGCCAGTCTCTTTTTCAGATATCTGTCACCAAACCGCATAGCCCGGGTCCGCATCCACTTGCCCATTGCTCACACTGCATAGTCAGATTAAGACGTACGTGCGGGCCAAGCTTATCCCGGATCCCAAAATTCGATCACACAAGCACATAATCGAGTTATATTCATGGTCTGCTCCCAGGGCACCAAGATCGAAGAAATGCGTTTCCGCCCAGTTTTCCGGGTGCGCCTTAGGGTTAATCCCCAAGGATCCCTGCTGCAATCTACCCCGTAGAAACCTGAAAACAACAAATGGCACTGAGTCTTCCCCATCTACTATGCAATGCACATCACCGATCAAGACTAACTTGTTTGGGTAGGCTTCACACAACATGCCTATGTCCGTATTACGATTCTGGATTCTAACAAGGGGGACTTTACATATCAACCCCAAGTAACACCGCAAAATCACCGCATACTCACGGGAGAGGGTTTTCCCATGCAAAGGAAAAGAGGACTTCACATGTCCTAGGATGAGAATCGTTACCCTAGCATTCTTCCGTGGCGCCATGGAAATCTATGCGGATTGAAAGCACCGCAATCTCCTTGCCTCTGCAGATCTAAAGTCGGCTCGCGATTTGGAGCTCTAAAGCTCCGCCGGTGACCGGATCTTGCTCCTATTCCTCCTCCTTGCTCTCCCTTTTCTCTAGAACTTAGAGAGATAACTCAAATAGAAAATACGGGTTTTCTAACCCTTTTCCCGAGTTAAACCCCATCAGGAAAACCCCAGCCCTTTGATCCCAAGCCAAGGAAACGGACGGCAACAATTTACGCTGAAAATTAGAATTCCTGGGCCGAACACGGGTTGCAACACGGCCGTATGCATGGCCGTGTTACTCATTCGCTGTCACTTCCACAGCCCAACCAGTATAAGGCCTGTGAAACGGCCTCCAACACGCCTGTGTCACATGTGATACGGCCGTGTTAAGACCCGTGTCACGCCCCGTGTGTAACTTCCTGGATTTTCCCGAGCTGGACACGGCCTGTGACACGGCATCTGACACACCCGTATCACATATGACATGCCCGTGTCTGTGCCCGTATCACGGCCCGTATGCATAACTCAGAAACCTCCCGAGCGGGACATGCCCTGGGACACGCCTGTGTCCCAGGCCGTGTGCCTACACCCGACGATCGCTGATCGCCAAAACATCAACCACGCGACCCGTCGCCAAACACGCCCGTGACACGCCCGTGTCACGCCCGTGACACCCCCGTGTCACCTGCTCCAAGTCCCAGACTTGGCTTAAAACGTCACTCGTCCCTCTTTTGAGTTTTGGGGTGTTACAGTGGGAAAGAGGCAATCTATGCACGAAATCCATAGATATATCCTCGAACTTCCATTCTGGAACCGGTAATGGCTGTAACAATCCACCCGGGCTCCTGCACTCTTCTTTTACCTGCTGACATGTC
This sequence comes from Platanthera zijinensis, assembly GCA_039513925.1. Lineage (NCBI taxonomy): Eukaryota > Viridiplantae > Streptophyta > Magnoliopsida > Asparagales > Orchidaceae > Platanthera > Platanthera zijinensis. Next base: position 101,303,618 of record CM077096.1, on the reverse strand, counting down.
ACGTAGTGTGTCACTAAACGGGTGATCTCCTTCTTTATCCCTGGATAATACATACTCCTTCGCAAATCAGCTGTCATCTTGGTGATACCGGGATACACTGAGTACTGAGAATGGTGCGACTCTCTAAGTATATCCTCCCAAATACTACCACCTGCGGGTATATAAATACGCCTACGGAAATGAATGAGATCATTTTGTAGTGTATAATCCCCGAATTTGCCCCCTTCCAGGGCTCTGAATATCGGCTCTAAGGCTACATCTAGCCTCTACTGCGTCATGATGTGCTCTCGTAGGTCACTCTCCTCGATCAAGGAGTTTAGATACTCCCGATAAATTGCTGGCTCGGACTCTGAAACCATAGTGATATGCATATCATCCATCATCTGCATCAATCCCATACACATCACCCGGGGATCCAGTCCAGTAGTGTCGGCTTTCCTGCTCAAGGCATCTGTTACAGTGTTCGCCTTCCCCGCGTGATAATGAATTTTGTAATCATAATCGCAAAGAAACTCCAGCCATCTCCTCTAGCGAAGGTTCAAATCTTTCTATGTGTCGACGTATTTGAGGTTCTTGTGATCCGAGTAGATATCATAATTAACGCCATATAAGTAATGTCTCCATATCTTTAATGCAAATACTACTACACCGAGCTCCAAGTCATGCACTGGGTAATTCTGCTCATGTTTCTTCAATTGCCTTGAGGCATAGGCAATGACATGGGCGTGCTGCATTAAGACGGCACCCATCCCCTGATAGGAAGTGTCGGTGTAAATCTGAAATCCTTCCTTCCCAGATGGAAGTGCAAGGATAAGGGCAGAGGTGAGCCGGTTCTTTAACTCCTGAAATGCTGCCTCGCACCTTTCTGTCCACACAAATGCTGCCTCCTTCTTCGTCAAAGTCATGAGGGGAAGTGTTATCCTCGAAAACCCCTCCATGAACTTGCGATAATACCCGGCGAGTCCCAAAAAGCTGCGTATGTCAGAAGCTGATTTTGGTCGTGGCCAATCACGCACTTCCTATTCTTTGGCTGGATCTACGGCCAACCCGGCTCAACTGACAACATGTCCCAGGAATGCCACCTCCTGCAGCCAGAACTTGCACTTCGAAAACTTTGCATACAACTGATGCTCCCTCAGTCTCTCTGGCACCTGTGCCAAATGCTGCATATGCTCCTCCTTCGTCCGAGAGTAGATCAAGATGTCATCAATAAACACTATGACGAATATATCCAAGTAGGGATCGAAAACACGGTTCATCAGACTCATGAATGCGGAAATCGCATTCGTGTGCCCGAAGGCATCACCGTGAATTCGTACAACCCATAGCCGGAACTGAATGCTGTCTTCGGAATATCTTCCTCCTGAATCTGTAGCTGATAATACCAAGACCGTAAATCCATCTTGGAGAACCAGAAGGCTCCCTAAAGTTGATCAAGCAGCTCATTGATCTGGGGAAATGGGTATGTGTTCCGGATTGTCATCCGGTTCAGCTCTCGATAGTCGATGCAGAGCGCCAATGACCCATCCTTCTTCTTGACGAATAATATTGGTGCTCCCCATGGTGATGAGCTGGGTCGAACAAAGCCTGACTCCACTAACTCCTGAAGCTGGGTCCTGAACTCTGCTAACTCCTTAAGAGCCATCTTGTACGGTGCCCGAGACACGGGCCTCGCTCCTAGCACTAATTGTATCCGGAAGTCCACATCTCTAGCTGGCGGGAATCCGGGCAATTTCTCCGGAAATACATCAGGGAAATCCCGAACCACCGGGATGTCAGCAATGGAAGCTTCTGCTCCCGCCATCTCGAAGCATATAATGTATACCTCCTCTCCCTTATAGTGGGCCTTGACAGCCTGTATAGATGATAATAATAGATGGGAAATAGGTCTGATACCTTCGATGACAATGTAGGAGTCGCCGTGTCTCAGTGTGATCCTTTTCGATAGGCAATCGATCTGGGCATGATTCCAGTGCAACCATGTCATGCCCAAGATCAAGTCAAAATCTGGTAATCTCAGGATCATCGCCGGCACCTTAAATGCCTTGCCACCAATCTCGGCCTCCATGTTACAATGGGCAGTGGTCCGTAGCTCTGACCCATCGGGTAGGCTCACCCTCATCTCTATGCCTGAGGTTTTTTTGGTTTAAAAAGGTTGTTATTCTATAACATCAGGTACCATATAAATGAAATAGTTAAATTTATAATAGTCTAAGTACCTGTGATGACCTCCTCTAGATTCCTAGGTTCGGCGAGGTCTAGTGTGTATACCTGCTCCTGCTCTCGACCTCTATTATGATATCCCCGGCCTCAGCCTCGACCTTGTCCTCTGCATCGGCCTCGGACCTGCTGTACTAGAGGGCCACTGGTGGTGGAGGAGGAGGAAGTGGGTGAAACTGATGCGGGCACTCCGATCTGATATGTCCAGGCTTATGGCATCCAAAACAAACTACTAAACAGTTGCCACGACCATCTTGCCTCATTGGGTCATGCACCTGTATAGGTGGGGGAGCTAATAACGTTGGAGGCCCCTACTCCTATCTTATGTTGGGACGACGACGTCCCCCACCCCTCTTGTATCCAATAACTCTGCCTCTCTGGGATCTCCTGCTGCTCTCCCCGGGTGATGACCCATCTAGTGGCCTCGTTCCTTTATTTTGTACCATCAGCTGGTCTGCTTCCAAATTCTTAGCCATCTCTATGATCTGTGTCGAGGTGCCATGAGAGATGAATAATAGGGGATGCCTCAAGGAAACTCTGAGCCCATGGTAGAATCTCTTGGCGTACTTCTTATCATCCAAGTCGTGGATCCCCGAAAATCTTGTTAGATGGGAGAACTCCCTTTGATACTCGATCACAGATCTGGTCCTCTGCTTGAGGTTCAGAAACCTTTCTTCCAGCACATCCCTATCCGTGGTGGACACATAGTGCTCCAAGAATGTCTCGTTAAACTCCTCCCATAAGATGTCTGTCAGCTCCCTATCAGCATAAATGGAATCTCGCACGGACTTCCACCATCTCTTTGCATGAGCATCCAGTACAGAGGTGTCTAGAGGAACTGCCTGGCTGACAGGGCAGCTGATGCCTGCTAGTATATCTTATATGGCCTCCAGCCACTCTTCAGTCTTCACAGCATCCTCTGTCCCACGCTACATCGGCGCGGACAGGCTCTTGAAGACACTCAACCAGTTCGACCCCGGATTTGGCTGTTGAGCTGGGACCTGTTGGGCTATGAAGGCTTCCAAGATAGCCGTCAAAGTTTGCCCCATCTCTGTCTGTAGAAAGGGAGTGGCAGTCGGAGGGGGAGGAACCACATTCTGCGACGGAGCGACCTATGGAGGTTGCAAAAAGGTAAGGTTTAAACAGAATTGGCCAAACTCATTGTATTAAATGGACTGTTTTATGTGACTTTTTACACAAGGGCACACCATTACTTCCGCTGCATAGTTTGTCCTCAAACTAATGCTCGAGCGGGGTGTTCAAATGTTGTGGACTTCTTTCTCATATGATCGTTTGTTCAAGTGATACCAGTTTGTAAGACCCCTCCCCCTTACTAAGGAGGCTCTCGGTCATATGCCCAGAATCGCTGCCTTACAGTGACACTAACTCACGGGTTCGTTAACACCGCAAGACGCAGATCCTGCCGGCTAACACGATCTTAAAACCTGTTTGGCCAATATAAGAGACCGATGTATAAAAGCAGTGTAGGAAAAACTATAAGCCAGTCCACAGCCACGGTACATATCATAAAAAGTGAAATGAAAGTACAACCAGTCCACAATGAGTACAAAAGTAATAGAGAGTAAAAAGGGCTTATGCCCTTTACATAATAATCAACTCTCTCCTCACAAAATCAAAAGCGGAAGCTAATCTATCACCTCCGAACTCGTCCCACCTGAGGGAACTCTACAGTAGTGTTAGTAGATGGTAGTGGCAACGGCTCCTCACGTCTTGTCATCCCGTCCTGTCGGTCGCACTGGTGCTCCATCTCCTCGAGCTCCTAAAATGATTTGGTCACCGACCGTTAGTCAAAAGACTAAGTCGTTTCCTCTGCACCTCGCCCCGCAACTCTTAGGCACCGTGTAGGAGGACGGAGCGGAGGACAACAAGGGGTATCAAAAGAAAGCAGGTGACAATGAAGTTATACTACCAAGTATGAGAAGTAAGGAGTAATTCTACTCTAGCAGTTATATGTATAAAGCACAAGTGAAATAAGTATGTACAGTACTGAAGGTAAGTAAATGCAGCAAGTAAGTAAAGTGCGATATAGTAAATAAAGAATGGCTATCTACTGTTAATCTACCATCATAGAAGTACCCTAACTTATATGAATACCCATATAAACTTATAAGTTAGAGTTTCCAAAATTAACTTATCATATAAAAGAGCCCATACTAATTTATATGATAAGGATCCATGAAGCGTATGACCTAATATGAACGAATGCATGCGGTTTATGAATCATGCAAGTGCAACTAACACACAATGGTTCCATGATCACAGACCTTTAGTTCTTACTTTTTGGAGCTTGCATCACTCTCTGGAACAACCGTTGTGGCTATGGTAGCAGTGGAGCGAGCGTCTCCACTCCTAGGCAGGTATGCACACTACCAAACCTAGACCTCTCATACGCTTATGTACACGTCCTAGGTGCACTCTAGAGTTTTGCGTACTAATTGCTGACTACCCGTCAGTCTTGTTGGGTCGGGTGTGCGTTTTCGGGGATTGTCCACCAGACCGCAGTATAAACAACCTACTGGACCCTCAAACCCTCTCACCCGCTTGAGTCATCGTACTTCCATCGGTGTGACGATTGGCCAAGTACCGCATGACCCGCTACTAGTTTGTTTTATGCAAATGCAAGGTATTTCAACTCGAGCCTCCATCCCGCAGGACTAACCTGTCCTGAATCCCTCCAACCCTACACGGGTGAGAATGTTACCACAAACCCTCCAACCCTACACGGGTGAGAATGATATCACAATTCTTAGCCTATTATACTACTCTTGTCTAAGGGTTATTATACTTTGCGATTTAAGGTTAATCCCAGGATTGCCCAGGGCATGCCCGGTGAAGGGCTCTCGGGGGCACTAGGAACTACGATGGGCTGAAGCCCAAAGCTCCCTTTCTCAAGGATATTTAATTTTATTAGTGTCTACCCATGATTCATACCCAGCTCTTGTTGTTACTCTGGAACGATCCTAATGACTTAAGGTATTACCGGGAAATCGGTGGTCTTCCGCCGGTCTCCATTTTAGCTACTGTCCTTAGAGTTTTGCACTCTACCACTTGATACCATGAAATGACCTACTAGACACCAACTAGGGCTTATCTTCCAAAATAGTTATCAACGCAGCCTTCTATCGTATCCCACTGTGGTCCTCATAGTATATACTATCTGAGCTAGACGCAACCCATGACCTAATACCACCCATAAGGTAAGACTTCCAAATTCTTGGCCAAAATGACCCTAACCATTTATCGTGGGACGGTATGGTATATGATGATGACTAAGTGGAATTTCACTATTTTCTTAAGTCGTAAGGACCCTAAATTAAATCTGTTAATTAAGTGGCCTGGGTCACTTTACACATGAAGTACTTCATCACATGATTCCCCTGGTCTGATAAATTTTCCTGATGATTATCTAGGCTGAATGAAACTGGTTACCAAGATTTGTAATTTTACCATTTATATATCTATTTAATTTTTCATTTAAATTAAATCCAAGAATTGGCCACTTCCAAATGAAGTACATTAATATGCTACTAAAAATTTTAGGAAAATTACTGCAGATGTAAATTGCTGAAATAATACCTATTACAATAATCCAGTCCTAAACAGTAATTTGGTCTACCAACACTCATATGACAAATATTACAAAAATGTTATTTATTGGATTTTAAATTTATGTATGCATCCAAAAATTCTATTAAAATTACACAAGTTAACAAATACATAAATATATTACTAGAAATATTCCCACTGTAATTTCCATCATTTTGAAATAATTTCCATAAAGAGCAAAATTGTAAATTCTACATAATTCCAAAATATAATCATCAAACAGGCCCATGAAATTTTCCAGAGATTAAATATGACATCCTTGAGTTCTAAACCTAATTTGAGAATTTTAACTCATCACTAGTTCCATTTTCAAATTTTTATAACTAAGGGCCTAAATTTTAAAAAATACCAAATAATGGGATTTTTGAACCCAAAAATCCCATTATTTCTGTTGGAGGTGTATTCCACCAAAATAAATCTCTAACAACAATTTCATAGACTTTTAATAAATCAGATGGGCTAAATCCCCATTATATAGACTTTTGCTAAATGCACCCCAAGCCTTTATTCAACATACACATGCAAGTGGGTTTACCCAATATGCAGAGGTCCAAAGAGGCTGATATTTTTGGTATGATATAATATTGACCCTAAATCCATGCCACCAAAATTTGGGGCCATTTGGAGGTATAATACTCCAAATATTTCATTAATTTAAATATGTGTATTTTCACAAAAAATATAGACAAATATCTTCCAAAAATTCTCATATTTTTACAGTGTCTAAGTTTGACTGAAACAAGCACACACTCAAACTTTTGGGTCATTTGGGATTCTTGTTTGGCATGGGCATTCAATCAAACTTCTGTCATAGCCTAGGACCAGTCCTAGTAGATTGACCCTACAGGAAAATCTATTGCCCAAATTTGGTCTTTAGGGTGGCAAATGAAAGGTAAGACCTAGGGCTACAAAATTCGTTTTGGTTGCTATCCCTGAAAATGCCCATAAGTGGGATAAATTTAAACATGTATGCCACTGAAATAATGTGACATTTAATCTACTATTCATATTATAACATTTTAATAAATCAATTAAAATAAAAATGGACGGCATCGATTTATCATCCCCGATGGCCAACGGCTGAGATTGAGACTGGCTTGGCCACTTTGCTTGGCTATTTCCGGCCACCTGGGCCGGCGCCACCGCCGGCGATTATTGCCCCCACCTCCGTTGAGGTGGTGGCTAGCATTTCCCAGTGGTGAGGCTGTCGGAGGCGTCTCCTCCGGTGATCCTAAGCAAGAAGAAAAGCTCGGGAAATTGGCTCTCTGCTCACATGTCATCGGGCTCAATTGAGCCTGATATCTCTCCTAATCGATCTATGATTCTAGTACGGAGAGAGGTGAAGCGAAACGAACCAGAATTAAGTCTTGGCAGCGAGCTTGGCGGTGGTGAGCCATGGCCGAGCTTGCTCCGGCGAGTTCTTCCCGTTTCCTATTTTCTCCACAGATTTCCTTGCTCCAGCACTCAAACTCCACTTGTTTCCTTCTTCTGAAGCTAATGGTGGGGCTGATTTTGGTTGGGAGTGGGTGTTTAAGAAGTTACTCCATGGTGGGGGTTCGGCCAAGCTTTAGTTGCTCAACCCATGGTGCTAAGTGGCCATGCAGCAGCATATTCCTTTTGGAATGAGCTGGGGAAGCCTGCCAGATCTCTTGGACAGAAGGAAGGAGGGCCACATGGCCCTCTTTCTCTTTTCTCCACCTACTCTCCCTAAAATACCCATTTTACCCCCATGCATGCATTCTCTCTCCCAAACAAGAGGGGTAGGGGTTGTCTTTGGCCACTTGGGCTGGTCATGGGCCATGTTTAGTGGGCTTAGCCCAAGGAGGGTGGGTTTGGCACCATTTCTCTTCTTTAGGCCATTTTGTTGACTTGGTTGACTAGAGTTGACTTTGAGTTGACTTGGTCCATCATAATGGGTGGGCTGTCCCCACTTAGTGATCATGAGGTCTATGTCATCACCCAACATGGGTTGGGTCATGGTGATGCCCTACTTGGGCTTATTGGTCCTTTAGGTATGAGTTTGACAAAATTAGGGTTGTGGTTGACTTGGGTAAACTTAGGTCAATAGATGACCCATTAGCATGCCTTAGGGTTTACTTAGATTGTTTTTAGGGCTAGGGCATAGTAGTGGGGTCAAGATGTGGCTACGGTTCCAAATTAGCTTAGTTTGACTTAGTTTTACTTGGGCCCATAGTGGGCCCCACATGGCTATACCCTATATCCAAGGGTCAAACCTAGCCTAGGCCCCACACCTACACCACATGTCCCATCCAAATCTAAGTTGAGGGGGCCTAATAGAAAAAGGGATGTTACACATTCAAAGGGCAATTAGTGGTTAAAGGTTTCAAGTAAATTCATTGTGTTGACTATGATGAGGCTTTTTCCCCTATTATCATGGTTAAGTCCATCAAAATTATGCTTTGTTATTGCAGTGTATTATGACTACGAGGTCTGGAAAATGGATGTCAAAACTGCTTTCCTTAATGAAAATATCCTTGTGGAAGTGTATAAGGCACAACCTGAGGGTTTTGTATCTCTAGATGATGCCACTAAGATATGCAAGCAGAAAAGATCCATTTATGGATTGAAACAAGTTTCTTAAAGTTGGAATCTTCATTTTAAAGAGAAAATCAAAGAGTTTGGTTTTATCAAGAATGAAGATGAACCATGTGTTTATAAGAGAATTTGTTGGAGCATTGTTGTCTACCTGATATTGTATATAAATGACATATTATTGATGGGGAATGACATTTTGACCCTATAAGTTGTTAAGAACAACCTAGGGGACTTCTTTTCTCTGTAGGACTCGGGCAAAGCGACTTACACATATGGTATTAAGATTTATAATGATAGATAAAAGAAGTTACTGGGTTTGAGCCAACGTACATACACTAAGAATGTAACACCTCCCAGGTAAAGACCATATAATATGGGTCAGTTCGGGACCCCACAACATATATATGCCACATTTTAGGCATTATAAAGTGATATAAAGAACTATGCATCTCAAAATACAGACAACAAGACAGCGGAAACACACAACAAGACCAGAAGTTATCCACAAACATAGCAGTCCAACGTAGCCTTAAGGCCTTAAAAGATTCAAATGACCATAATTGCTGCAACAACAAACAGTAAAGTGCCTTAGCACCTCTACGAAAAAAATGACTTGGCAAAAATGTCCTAGGCCAGTTGCACACTCGACACAATGTTGACTAGTCATACTCGACGAATTCATCGAGTATCACTAGGCATACTTGATGAATTTGTTGAGTATCGGTCAACAGACTCGACACAGTCAATGCCTTTTATTCGACGAATTAGACTTGGAAAAATCTAATGAAGTAGTGTCGACTAGAATCGATGAAATCGGCGTGTATCACTTAGCATATTCGACGAATTCTGTGAGTATCGTTAGATACATTCGACAAATTCGACAAGTATGCACAATGATACTCAGCGAATTTTACTTAACAGATTTTTCACTTCTCCAAATAATTTGCCCTAAGTATATACGACGAATTCGACAGGTATTGGTAAGTATACTCGACGAATTCGGAGTGTATCAATGATGATGCTCGACGAATTTGACGTATATGCTTAACCATACTCGCCGATATTTACTTGGTTAAAATTCCTATTTTCCCTGGGTATAACCCATGATAATCCTTGAGCATTCTCCTATACTTGCGATAGAAGTACATCCCATTAGAGAGATTACACGTGATTCAACACATTGGCCTACACAATGAGGAATTACATTGTATAGTCCAATGTTTACTGGCCCACTGTAACCTAACATTGGTGTGTACTTGGCATTATAGACCTATAAGTACATAACTCAATAGTGGCATCAAATATAATCTCAATTCATCTTAGCTTAACTGGACCCTTCTTTAAATCCGGGTAATTGTGGATACCATACCTAACAATCTCCCCCTATTTGAAGAAGTCAGAACCCTATAAGCTAAGGTGAATTGCACATGATAAAAAAATAAAATACCAAAACTTGAACAGATAAATGATATAAACAAAAACAACACATTCCAAGACAATTGTGAAAATCATATATATATATATATATATATATGTGTGTGTGTGTGTATATCAAATTGTCCATTGTTTTTAATAGGGGGTAACCCACGACTCAACACAACATAAAACTATAGTCTCTGTCAGCTCTGATTTTTCTGCCTTTGCTTGTCAAAATAAGCCTTCGGCTTTGGAAAGTACTTTGGCGGTGGTGCGGGCATCGGATCAGCGTCTCTGTGATTTCTGAAGTGCATTTTCCTTTTGGTGCATGTTAGCTTGTACTTGTTCAAGTCTTCCTGATCATAGTGGTGTTGATGTTTTTCACCACCAATGTCAACCAAGGAGAATGTGTCCAATATAATACCTCTAGAGATGGGACTCTGCACTTCTTCCATTTCTTTGTTTAGTTCTGACCTGACAACAGATGGTCCTTTACCAAACTTTCTCTTCTTGTGAACTGGAGCAGAAGGGATCTCTTCAACATCAGCAGCATCAGCAGTATCAGCCTGATAAAAGTCATGTGTGTCTGACCATAGTTGAGAGTAATTCTCAGGAGGATTAATTTCAACAGGGACTAGCACAGCAAGTGCTTGAGAGCATGCCAACTGCCCATATAGCAACACGCAATTGTCATAGTTGTAGTCAATAGACTTTTGGAAGTTTACTATCATGGCAGCTTCAATAACATTCAGCTTAGCTTTTATACCTTCCTCCCCCTTTCTGACTTCTGCAGTCAGAGAATTTGCATACGCTAGGAAGCTGTCGTCATAATGAGCCATAGAAGTATTATGCACTGCAATCATAGTCATGGCATCTGTGTCCACATTATCCATAGTTACCTTTGTATATTGGAGGCCATCCATATTCAGCTTTATAGCTTTGCCACCCTCAATAAATAATAAGTCAACCTTTGTGTCCAGTGCTTTAATTTAAAGTTTGACTTCAGCAAGGACTTTGTTGATGTCTTGCTCTGTCTCTTTAACCTTGTCCAGGATTTTCTTCATTATTACTTCAAATTGTGCTTGCTGTCTTGCCAACATCACCTCTATTGTCTTGAGACTTGAACTGTCAGCACTGGAGGTGGCAACTGTCTCAAAAAAACAGGTGGAAGAGAGGGTATATCTTCATTGAGAGACTCATCGATCGGGGATAATCGAGCTTTAGAACTCAATAGAGGCTCTTGAACAACTAGGATAGGAGGATGCTCCTCTACATCTCATTCCTCATCACAAATCTCTACAACCTCTCAAGGTTGCCTTGGCAACTCTTTTCTCAAGGTTGCGGATAAACCTGTCAACCTTAGTACCAATTGATATCAGAGTCCTAGACACCTCCCCCTCAGAAGATTAAGCAGGAACAATCTCTGGGAGAGGGACAATCAGATTTTCTATAGAAACTATCTCAAACCCAACATTAGCATTATTAGCATCTCTAGGGTCATCAAAAACAATCATTTCCTCATCAGCATCTATCTCAAAATCATCCATATTCAATTCAGCATCAGCAAAAATACTATCCTCATCGGGCACTAGCTCGTCAATAGCAGTTTGAGATATCTGAGCAAGCTCTGACAGCAGATTCTCAGGCTCTGGGAGTGAAATAACTGACTCCCCCTCTATTCCTACCCTCAAACTTTCAGGAATGTCATTGGGTGTGGAGAGGTAATACTGACCTCAGGAGCATGATCTTCCTCCTCCCTAGCCACATCTGGGGATCCCCCTTACCTCAAGATCTGTCGATCCCATCTTGTGAAGATGGTAGAGTCTATCTTCTTAAGGTGATGTATAGGTATACCTTTGGTCATATCAAACTTGTCACCATCAAGCTGATTTGGGTACAAGGTGATAATCCTTCCAAAGGTGGGTGTGTGTGGAGACTGTCCTTTATTTTCTCAAAGAGCACTGCACCCCAGTTGAACCTCTTCCTATAGATAATTGTCACTGGCACTTTAAACATTTCTATAAAAAGGTAGTCATGTGAACCAGTCTTACATAGCAGTACTTTACCAATGATGTAGGACAGCAGTTTACCTTCCCCATTCATTCCTTTCCTCTTGACGGCCTTAGTACCTCTGGGTAGTCTACAAAATAACAAGGCTTGAGAGAATCATCTTTATCTAGGTAATCGGCCTCTGCATAGATTGGAAGCCGCAAATACCTGGACAGAAGAGAGGCTTTCACCTTTACCTTGTACTTCTGAATCTTGCTCTTAATAACTGTGTCCTCATGGGTGAGTTTTGCATTATGAAAAAACTCAAGAACTTCCTTGTCCAGCACCTTGCAGGGGTGTTCGAGGACAAAGGAGAGTCCAGTCATTTCCAAGATGAGAATGACGTTCCTGAACTCGTCGGAAGAAGAAGCAAACCCTATCCGGACCAACTCACTTCCCCCTAGCAAGCCACTTGTGGTTCTAGAAGCCATAAAAAGAACTGAAATCTGGACTTGGAAGATTGGAATTTGATATCACTGGAAAACTGGAATCTAATAGAATCGGCAGCTTTCTGGTTTACTGGAATCCACCACTACACGATACTGGCTGGAAAAACTAGTATCATTGTCCCCTAGGGCTTAGAGGAACTGCACAACCCTAATCGCCGAGAATGACGACGGGAATGACAAAGACTAGGCACGGGAGCAGAATCGTCGGGTTATTGTATACGGCGAATCGGTGGTAGGTTTCGTCGAATGAACTGTGCGGTTGTCCCGCCTTTTTCTATATATATATATATATATATATATATATATATATATATATATATATAAATTTCAAATTGACGTGGAAGGCGCATACCTTATTTGTCGTCAGTTCTTCGGATCCAATATAGTAAGAAAGAATTTTCCTTGTAAGTTAAATTCGGCGAGATTCACCGGATATAGAGTTTAATTCGACGAGTATCATATTGATATCCGACGAATCGGTGAATTTCCGTCCGATATATGCCGAATTTTCCTCTGTAAAAATTTCTTGCCGTCCTAAATTAATTTCTAAGATAATTCCTGCTTGCTTAGCCTTCTTCACGAGTCAATTTTCAGCATGCCCATTTCCATTTTGAAAAACGAGAACTTGGCCTCATCCAGCATGTCGAGCTAATGGATTGTTTGTGATTGTTATTGTACTGGATGAGTCGCAATACATTGCAATTTCTCTGGACTTTAGATTATAGTCTTCTAGTTGATTCTGGATCCATAAGAGTTGTGCGCAACAACTGCCTGCAGAGATATACTCTAACTGGGTTGTAAAAGTTTCCACACAATTCTGCTTCTTTCTGCTCCAAGAAATAAGCCGTCTTCCAATGAATTGACACATCCCGGAAGTGTTTTTCCTATCATCCCTGCTTCCAGCAAAATCAGCATCTGAAAAACCCATTAGCTCGACATCATAATTTCACGGGTACCATAAGCCAATATTGGGTGTACCCTTAAGGTATCTTAAAATCCGCTTTGTAGTGACGTAATGAGAATCCTTAGAGTTCACCTTGTATCTAGTGCAGACGCATGTTGAAAACATTATATCTGGTCTACTGGCAGTACGGTAGAGCAAGGATTCAATTATGCTTCTATACTTAGTTTCATGAAAAGGTTTCCCTTTCTCATCCTTATCAAGAGACACAGTTGAACCCATTGGAGTTCTCATAGAGGTTGCGTTCTCCATTCCGAATTTCTTAAGAATCTCCTCGATAAACTTCGTACGAAAGATGAAAATTCCATCTTCAGATTGCTTCACCTAAAGTCCTAAGAAATACTTCAGCTCTCTCATACTACACATTTCAAACTTCCCTTGCAAACGTTTAGAAAATGTTTTGCAAAAGTTGTCTTCCGTAGAACCAAATATGAAGGATCAAGCTCATACCCAACTGCACCAAAAGCCCGGACTGTTGGAGAGGGCGCTACTTAATTTCTTAAATAAGTAGCAAAGCGCCACGGGTAAAGTGAAGGAACGCCAGACCCAACAATCCCCCCCCCCCGGCGTAGAGCACAACCCGTCGGCTCAGAGGTGGAGTTACCACATGGCCCACATGGCTCAGAGGTGGGGTTACCACATGTCCATGGTTTGTCTGACCCGCCAGACACACATAGGTAGAAGGGAAAATCGAGATTTAATAGCACCCCCCTTGTCTTGAACTCATGACCTGCTCTGATACCAATTGAAGGATCAAGCGCATACCCAACTGCACAAAAAACCCGGACTGTTGGAGAGGGTGCTACTTAATTTCTTAAATAAGTAACAAAGTGCCACGGGTCAAGTGAAGGAACGCCGTACCCAACAAAATATGATGTCGTCGACATAGATTTGCACTAGCAGAATCTTGCCTTTAACTTCTCTAAGAAATAATGTCTTGTTTATCTTTTCTCTTGTGAACTTGTTCTTAAGAAGAAAACTAGACAACATCTCATACCAAGCTCGGGGAGCTTGCTTTAAACCGTATAGAGCTTAATTCAAAAAATACATATAATCAGGGAATTGAAAATTTACAAAACCTGGGGTTTGCTCTACGTATACTTCCTCTTTCATATTCCTGTTATGGAATGTTGATCTCACATCCATTGGTAGATGGTGAATCCTTTGAGGGCAGTATACGCAATAAATAACCTGATCACCTTGAGCCGAGCCACTAGAGTAAAGGTTTGGTCGAAGTCGATCACTCTTCTTGTTTATATCCTTGTGCCACAAGTCTTGCATTGTTTTTGATGATTACTCCGTGTTCGTCAAGCTCGTTTCTGAATATCCATTTTGTTCTGATCACGTTTTGTCCTTTAGGCCTGGGCACCAACTCCCCGATTTTGCAACGTTCAAATTGATTGAGCTCCTCTTGCATTGCCAATATCTAAGAAGCGTCCTTGTTTCCTTCTTCAAACTTCTTTGGCTCAACCTACGATAGAAAACTTATATGCATAACCTCATTAGTTGTACCTCTTATGGTTCTCACACCATCGCATGGCTCTCCTATTATCTGATCAGTTGGGTGATCTCTTAGGTGTCTGAACCCTAGATTCCTTGCTTTCCCTCCAGCATACTCTACAATATCGGATGCATCCTCTATAGGTTGTAGCTATTTTTCTTCTAGCGGTTCTTCATCCACCAAGCCTGGATCGACGATCTTGATTGAGCTTGGAGCTTCTTCCTTGACATCTTCATCCAAGCTTAGATCCTTGAACCTGGTACCTACATCTGCACCAATAACACTAGACGAGTTGTTATGGAGCATGCTTGTCTCATCAAATACAACATTTATTGACTCTTCTACCACCAGAGTTTTCTTTTTGAAAATCCTATATGCCTTACTTTGGCTACTATAACCTACAAAAATACCTTCAAAACATTTTTTACTAAACTTTGTGCGGTAATACTTCCCATTATTAAGTACGAAGCATTTGCTTCCAAAGATTCTGAAATAGGACACAGTCGGTTTTCCGCCCTTCAATAGCTCATAGGGGGTCATATAATAGCTTTTGTTTATAAGTGCTTTGTTTTGCACGTGACACGCTGTGTTGACTGCTTCAGCCCAGAAGTACTCTGGAAGTGAAGCGTCATTCAACATCATGGTACATGCTTCAATTAGGGTTCTATTCCTTCTCTCAGCAACTCCCTTTTGCTGAGGAGTGCGCGGGAAAACTCATGAAAGATACCTTGACTTTCACAAAATTCTTTCATGGCACCAGACTCAAACTCTATTCCGTTCATTCTGAATTTGCCGGAAAAAATTGGTGAAATACTCGAAGGTGTCTGACTTGTGTTTCAAAAAGAACACCCAAGTAAAATACGAGGAGTCATCAATAATTACTAATGTGTAGACCTTACCTCCTAAGTTGTGAATTGGCATAGGATCGAATAATTCCATATGAAACAAGTATATTCTTCTTGTAGAATCCTTTTCAACAATACCCTTAAAATTAGCTCGTATCTGCTTACCCTTTTAATAGGAGTGACATGGATTCTCTTTAAGGAACTTAATGTTGGGGGGCATCACACACTAAGTTGTGAGAAAATAGCATATTTATTATTTTGAAATTAATATGTGTTAATCTCTTGTGTCATTGCTCACAGAGAGACTCACTACTTTTAGTCATAAAACACACTGGGGTTTAATTGTTTAAACAAAGAAAATTTAAACAGAAAATATTTCTGCTCCGAGTGATGATTTTATCAAGCACTTGTCCTTGCAGAACTCAACAATGAAGCCTTTGTCACACAACTGTCTTATGTTTATAAGATTATGGTGTAATCCTTCAACATAAGCTAGGTCTGTGAAAGAGACTATGCCGTTGGAAATCATACCATAATCTTTTGTTGGTCCCCTGTCTGACCCTCCAAAGATTACTTTTGGTTCATCTTCAACTGGGGTATACTCAAGTAAAAGGCTTCTTATCCCGGTCATGTATCGAGAGCATCCACAATCCAATACTAGATCAGATTTTTGGTGGCCTTTGGAAATACCTGCAAAAACAAATCATTTTACCTTAGGAACCCAAACGTATTTGGGTCCTTGATTCCTGCTAAGCTGAAAACCACTAGGAACATTAATCTTGCGAGCGGTCGGTCTCGCATTGCTAACTCGTGGGTTACATAATTAGTAAAATTATACCAACAATCTACGCCAAAGTGAACAATTTTTCTGCAGCCCCAACAATCAAACATGTTGTACCTTCTCTTGTACTCCTACTTAACATTTTGGATCTGGGGTCTAGAAGGGGCAGCATTCTTAGAGGTAGAGGCCTCCTGGTTGCAGCATACACAAGAGCTCCACATCTCTTTATGCTTAGGCACAGAAGGTTTAGCTTTCAGTGCCTTCTTATTGTTTTATCCATGTACATACGGACCATAACTCTTCATCTGAATTTCTTCATAAGGTGCTTTGAACATGCTGGCACTAAAGTCACGGGGTTGGGTCCATCCCTGGTATCTATTCTTTGGCTCTACATAAGTTGGCCTAGCATAATGACCATAGGATGACACCAGGTCACACTTATTTGTCCGGAAGATTACCTTTCTAAATGAGGGTTGACCCATGGGTGCCTTCCCATTTTCCTTGTCACTATCCTTCCTGGTAGCCTTACCCTTTCCACCTACGTGGCCAAGATCACTACCCTTCTTCTGAGCTGAAAACTCATCAATAAGAGGGAGAACAGTCTTTGGCTTGGAGTAAATCTCAACGAGTTTTCTCTCCACCCCGAGTTTTTCTTCCAGCTCATCAAGATATTTTTCTTTCAGACTCAATGTCTCAGCGGAGCCCTTGAGTTCCTCTTTCAAGGAGTGGACTTCGCCTCTGAGAGGAAGTAATTTTGCAATTTCTTCCTTCAGATTAGTTTCAACTGCCTTGAGGGAGACAATCTCTTTTAACTGCTTTCGTACTCCTTACGGCATTTGTCGAAAGCCTTTAACAGGTGCTCGTGCTAAGTCATCAATTCTGATTCATCCTCATCAGAAGAATAGCCTTCATGACCATTAGTGGACGTTTCAGACTGAGAGAGTATTGTGTGCGAATTTACCTTCCTGTGGTACTCGGAGTCCCCCACTTCCTCAACTGATTGTGCCATAAGCCCGAAGTAGGCTTACTCATTTTCTGAGCTTGACTCACTTGAGTAACTGTCACTGAGAGTCTTCGACTTCTTAGCGACGAAGCTCTTTTCTTCTTTTCTTTTTCCCTTGAAGGATCTCTTTTCTTCCTTCTTGGAACCATCCTTAGTTGTACCTCTACGAGTTCTGACACCATCCCGAGGATCATCGATGATTTGATCAATTGGGTGATCCTTCAAGTGTCTGAGCTCTAGGTTTCTTGCATCTGGAGCTTCCTCAACCACTGGAGTGACTTCATCAACTTGAATAATATCTTCATTAGGGTGATCATCTTCTCCAATAGGGGTTGGAGTGGTGATCATGATGAACTCTTGATCTTTTTCCTGCTCATCCAATCTCAATTCCTTCAGTCGTGAACCTACATCTTCAATGAACACACTAGAATAACTGCTTTGCAGCAAGCTCGTCTCATCAAATACAACATAAATAGATTCTTTTATAACCAAGGTTTTCTTATTGAAAATCCTATATGCCTTACTATGGCTACTATATCCTACGAAAATACCTTCAAAGCTCTCTTTACTAAATTTAGTGGTGTGATACTTACCATTATTAAAGAAAAAGTATTTACTACCAAAGATTCTAAAGTATGAAATGGTCAGTTTCCTACCCTTTAGTAGTTCGTAAGGTGTCTTATTATAGTTTTTCTTTATGAGTGCTCGATTTTGCATGTGACATACAGTGTTGACAGCTTCAGCCAAGAAATATTCCGATAGTCAGGCATGACTCAACATGGTCCTGCAAGCCTCTATGAGTGTTCTATTCCTTCTCTCAGCTACTCCGTTCTGTTGAAGAGTATGATGGGAGGAAAACTCATGAAAGATACCAAGGCTTTCACAGAATTCTATCATGGCCCCAGACTTGAACTCTATTCCATTGTCACTTCGGATTTTTACAATAGAGCAGTTGTATTTATTCTGGATTTGCTTGACAAAATTTGTAAAAATATCAAAGGTATCTGACTTTTGTTTTAGAAAGAACACCCACACAAAGCGAGAGTAATCATCAACAATAACCAATGTATAATCCTTACCTCCCAAAATTCTAATTTAGAGTGGACCGAACAATTCCATATGAAGTAGGTGTAAACACCTATTATAATATTTGCCAATAATTCTTTTGAAGGTATCCCTTGTTTGCTTGCCTTTTACACATGTGTGATAAGGTCTATCTTTAACGCACTTGACATTTGGGGTATCACGTACTAAATTTAGAGAAAATAATTTATTGAAAGTTTTGAAATTTATATATGTTAATCTCTTATGCCATTGGTCACCAAGAGACGCACTATCTTTTGCCAAAAAGCACACTGCTATAGAAGAGTCTATGCAAATAAAATTTAAACAAAAGATATTCCTACTACGAGTGCCTGATAAAATCATTTCTAAATTATCAATCGATTTTATCAAACACTTGTCTGTATGAAATTCTACGATGTATCATTTATGGCAGAGTTGGCTTATTCTTATGAGATTGCGTTCCAATCCTTCAACATAAGCCACATCGGAAAAGGATACACTACCATTGGTAATCATACCATAGCCTTTTGTAATTCCTCTAGCAGAACCTCCAAAGATAACCTTTGGTCCGTTCATGACTGGTGAATAATCCTGGAGAAGGTTTCTAGTCCAGGTCATATGTCGAGAGCATCCACTGTCAAAATACCAAATAGGATTTTTGGGGGCCATTAGAAATTCCTGCAAAAATAAAATCTAGTTGCCTTAAGAACCCAAACTTGTTTGGGTCCTTGGTCTCTTGTTAGCACACTCCCACTATGAGTGTTAATATTGTGAGTGGTCTTCCTCACATTATTAACTCGAGGAGTTACATTATTTATAGGATTAAACCAGCAATGTATGGCGAAGTAACCAACCTTGCCACAACACCAACAATCAAATCTGTTATATCTTTGCCTAATGATCTCCTGCTTGACCTTTTGAGATTGTGGTCTAGCAGGAGCAGTAGATTTGGAAGTAGAAGCTTCATGGTGATGACATTCACATAACTTCTTCTCCTTAGTAGGCTTTTCTACAACGGCTTTAGCTTTTGGTGCCTTCCTGATATTATGACCATGATTGTAAGGTCCGTAGCTCTGATGAGTGATCTCCTCACAAGGTGCCTTGAAGACACTCTCACCAAAGGTTCGAGGATGAGTCCATCCTTAGTACCGAGACTTGGGCTCTACATGAGTAGTCCTAGCAAAGTGACCATAGGACGAGACATCAAACTTGTTCGTTGAAAAGAGAACCTTCTTGAACGAAGTTTGTTCTTGAGGAGCTTTTCCCTTCTCCTTGGCTAGAGCCTTCTTGGCAGCCTTATTTCTCCTTTGGGCCTTGTTTCTCCTAGAAGATTTATTAGGGAATGCCACATGGCCTAAGCCAGCACCTTTGTCCTGAGCAGAGAATTCAACAACAAGCGGAAGAACTGTCTTGGGCTTGGAGAAACTTTCAATAAGTTTCTTTTTAGCTGCAAGTTGTTCTTCCAATTCCTTGATGATTTTCTCCTTCAGATCTAGGTGCTCGAGAGCCTTATTATATTCTTCCATTGCATTATGGAATTCTTTCCTGAGTGAGTCCATCATTATAATTTCCTCCCTTAGATTGCTCTCTTCAGCCTTAAGAGATTTGATCTCCTTAGCCTAAGCTCTTGCAACTCTACGACATTTGTCGTAGGCTTTGATCAACTCTTTATATTGAGTCATGAGTCCAGACTCCTTGTCAGAGGAACATTCCTCATGATCATAGTCAGAATCATCAGATTCAGAAAGAGGGTATGTGAATTTACCTTCCTAGTGAAGTGTGGTTCTTCTTCTTCATTTGTCTGTGCCAAGAGCCCAAAGTAGGCTTCCTCCTCATCACTAGACTCAGATGAGTCTGTGTCACTAAGAGTCTTGCCCTTCTTGGCTATCAGGCTTCTTTCAGTCTTCTTCTTATTGTAAGAAGTTTTCTTTTCCTCTCTTCTTCCACCCTCCTTCTTCTTGTGAGGGCAGTCAACTATGATGTGTCCTTGCTTATTACAATAATAATAAACAATGTTAGTAGAAAAATGTTTATTATTCTTAGGGTGATACCTGTCTTGGCTACTTGAGCCCTTCTTGTGATGATCACTATCATGACGTGATCTTCTAAATGAGGCATCCTTGCCTTTCCATTGCTTTTTCTTGTTCAAGAAGTTCTTGAACTGCCTTGAGAGAAGAAAAAACTCTCCTTCAGATAACTCTGAGTATTAGGTGCTTGGCTCTAAAGATTCTTATTCACTTTCTTCTTGTGATGGGGGCAGGAGAAGCAGCCTTGGACTTCCTTGAGGTGTCTGCCTTTAGAGCGACAGACTTCTCCTTGGATGAAGACCTATTCTTCTCGTCTTCAGCTTTTCTTGAATTTATTTGTAGCTCATATGACATAAGCTTTCCGAAGAGATTTTGAGGGTCTGTCTCTGCTAGCTTTACAAACTCCCGGATAGCACAAACCTTGTTATCCCATTCCTTAGTCAGGGATCTCAGGGACTTATCATTCAGTTCCCCATTTATGAAGACTCGGCCAGAAACTCTTAGCCCATTGATAATCTTGAAGAAATTCTCAAAGGTATCTGCAATGGAGTCCTTGGGACCTTGTCGGAATGCTTCATATTTCTGATTTAGAATGGATCTTCTGTCATCCCTTACTTCTTCAGTGCCTTCCATTAAGATGATAAGAGACTGCTATATTTCCTTGGCAGACTGGCAATGAATCAAATTCTGCAGCATAGAATCATCGACTGCACTTGCGATAATATTTTTTTCTTTCTTATCTAAAGAGACAAGTATAATCTCATCCTTATCAAGATCCATCAGTTTCTTAGGAACTTACTTAGTTGAGTCAATGGTGGAGGTGGTCATAGGAACATAAGGTCCTTCTTCCACTATCATAAAATTCTAGGATCTACAGCTTCCATGAAGAACTTTATCCTTTCTTTCCACATAGCAAAATTGTTCTTTGTGCACAGAGGAAGCTTTGCAAAATCCTTAACTCTGTCCATGCTTAAATCCTCTAAAGACAACTAGGAGCAGATCTATTCAAGGTGTTAACTTTTTTTAAGAACAACCTGCCTCTGATACCAATTGATGTTTTTAGTTGTCTACCTAAATCACCTAGAGGGGGTGAATAGGTGAGATCTGTGTCTTTTTGTGGAATAAAAATTTGAACGAATGAAGTGCAGAAAATCAGTACACACAATATAGAGTACACCAAATCTATAGTTGTTCCCCAATCTTGGGTACGTCCACTCTCCACCTCACCGATCTAGCAACACGCTAGACTCGGCTACTTCACTATTATCTTGGATTGAAATCCAATCCTACAACTCGGAGCAACGCCCCTACAACTTGATTCACAAAACGGATCTACACTCGGAATAAATACTTCCTACAACACTCGGAGACAAAATCTCCTACAAGATAAAGATTTGTAAATTAAATTATACAAATTGAATATCTCAGATCCTAATCTTCAACATTTTTTCTTTCTTGAATCTTTGAAGCTTTCTCAGAAATAGGTTGAAGAAGACAAGCCGAAAACTATTCTGGATCTGAAAACCTAGATCAGCACGATCAAGATGGGTCAGTTTCTGCCAGTCTCCCGAACTCCCTGATGGAACAGATTTTGTTGTCTCATTCCTTTGTTAGTGATCTCAGGAACTTGTCATTGAGTTCCCCGTTTGTGAACTTTCGGCCGTAGTTCTTCAGGCCATTGAAGATCTTGAAGATGTTTTCATAGGTGTCAGCAATGTTGTCCTTGGGGCCTTACTTGAAGGCCTCATACTTCTGATTCAGAAGGGATCTTCTGTCATCCCTTACTTCCTCGATACCTTCCATCAAGACGATTAGAGTCTGCCACATTTCCTTGGCAGAGTGGCAGTGAATGAGTTTTTGCAGCATAGAGTCATCGACTGTGCTTGCGATGATATTTTTAGCCTTCTTGTCTAGAGAGATAAGTGCATTCTCGTCTTTTTCGAGATACATCAATTTCTTTGGCACCTTCCTTATAGGATCAATAGTGGAGGCTTTCATTGGACATGAGGGCCTTCTTCCATTATCATGAAGATGCGGGCGTCAACGGCTTCCATGAATAATTTTACTCTTTCTTTCCACATGGGAAAGTTTGCCTTTGTGCACTCTGGAATCTTTGTGGAGTCCTTAGATCTGTCCATGCTTGACAGTCTCTTCGACAACTAGAAGTAGATCTGTTCAAGGTGTTAACCTTTTAATGAACAACTTCCCTCTAATACCAATTGAAAGTATCTAGTTTTCTACATAAATCACCTATAGGGGATGAATAGGTGAGTTATGCATTTTTTGCGGAATACAAATTTTAGAGAGAATAACACAGAAAATAATCAAGCACAATCCAGACGACACAGGAATTATAGTGGTTCCCCAAACTTGGGTACGTCCACTCTCCGCCTTACCAATCTTGCACCACGACTAGACTTGGCTACTTCACTATATCTCGGATTAAACAATCCTACACCTCGGAGCAACGCTCCTACAACTCGGAGTAAACACACTCCTACAAACTCGATCCCCAAAAACGGGATCTACACTCGGAAGATAAATCTTCCTACAAGCTCAGAGACGAAGCTCCTACAAAAGTTGAAATAAGGTTTTACAACAGCAATAAAAAAAACTTCACTTCAGATCTGAAATCTACAGAGTTCTTCCTTCTTGAAAACTGAAAGCTCAATGAAGATGTTGAGGAAGAAATCTTGAGATAACACGATCTGAAATTCTTTGGATTCGACAAGATAAAGTTAATGAATAGAGAGTCTTGAATCTTGTGATCTGTCAAATCTTTCTTCTATTGAATCGCTGGATCGAGGACGAAGCTTCAGAGAAGAATGAAGATGATGTGTGTGGCTTTATCCCGATCTAGAATTTGCGACGATTCTGACTTATGTTAAGATTAGGGTTAGCGAAATCAAAGAGGAACTTATATAGAAAATCTTCTAACAGTCTATAATCTTTTAAGGAATGATAATCAATCATATTGAATACGGATTGACATTTGAAATCTCGTTCGGCGAACAGAAGTTGCATTCGACGATTTTGAAATGTGTTCGATGAATTTACAGAAATTGCGTTCGACAAATTTTAACTTTGAAATTTTCTCCATCTGCGTTCTTCGAAAGGAAAATGATTCTTCGAAAAATGACATAGTCTTTTCGAAAAAGACTTTTCGCAGAATCCTTTGAACTCTGGAAGTGGTTTCTCGAAAAAGATCTGATTTTTTAAAAAAGAAATTCTGATTTCTCGAAAATAAGCTTCCTTTCTCGAAAAACGAATTTGACTTTTCGAAAACTCTTCATGGTCATTTCGAGGAAAGGGTTATAACAGGTTTCGAAGAATTTTTCGAAAGGTTTTTATGTTTCTCGAAAAGAACATTGCTTTTCGAAAAATATACTTGGACTTTTTGAAAACATCTGCAGGGAATTTCTCGAAAAATAGAACTTAGAAGTTTTTTGAGAGTTTTTCGAGAAGACATTAAGTTTTCGAGAACTGTTCTTCTTTCTCGAAAAATTAATTTAGACTTTTCGAAAACACTTTCTCTTTTCAAAAAATGTACTTAGGAAATTTTAGAAAGAAAATTTCTTTTCTTCTTTCTTCAAAGATTAGCAACACTCCCTTTCTTCCAACTCGTTAGTACTTGAAAATGAAGTGCATTCTAATAGAGAATTGAAGTTACACATGAGCCAATACTATGGATCACATAATGAGGGATTACATTGCATGGTCTTGTGTTTAGTGACTCACTGTAAACTGACATTGGTCTACTCTTAGCAATAATGACCCTCAAGCATTCAACTAGAGAAAGACATCAAATACATACTTAATTCATCCTAGTTTAAGGGTGACTTCACACAAATCTAGGTTATTGAGGATACAATACCCAACAAAATTTCACTTCCAAGTACGCAGCTAATTTGTCTAATGCCTAACGAATGCTAAAATGAGAAGAAGATTTTTTGGGTGGCTCCTGGATGCATTAACTAATGGTCTTAGAAAGACTCCGCCAAATCTTCTAACACGGAGTTAACAGCCTTTTTCCCTTTCTTCCTTTTTTTACTGACTTTAGATGTTGTTGGGGTCTCACGTGGAGGAGAAACTCTGTTGACCTCAATGTCTTCATGTTCACCATCTAACATTTCTCTTTCATCATTAGACTCTGGGATCTCACTCATGGAGTTGGGGGGTGCAAGCATGATGTCCTGTTGCGATAACCGAACTGAACATCATTTTCATTTTCACCTCTAATTCTGCCTGGACTCCTGAATATCAGATTTTTTTTGTCGTCGAGACAACCTAAAAATTATACATTTTTAAAATCGGACGTTAATAATTTTAAAAAAATAAAACCATTTTACTTTAATAAATAAATATCTTCAATCTTTCGCCTCACCATTCATCTGAGGCGTCTATAGTATTCCTTGATGCATTCCAACCCAATCCGGTCTCACCGTGTTTTAGCTCAGTTCATAATTTCCACACATTCAAATGATCTAATTTATTTTTCAGTTGGACTTATATTTTTTCTTAGCCAGTTCTTCAAATTTTTTCATAACATTTCTGCAACTCTCTTTATTGAAATGTGTGATCAGTCAATTCCCAAACTTTATCTCGTTGATACATATGTCACAAAAAAGTATGACATCTGTAATGTCCCAAAACATGGCCACCCCACCATCTTTTATTTTCACCATCCTTAGAAAATAAAACAAGTTATACTTTTAATGAACACACATACAAATTAATAAACATATTCAAATCATACACACAACATATAATACATACACACAATCAAACTATACACCACACACAGGACACATACACAACATGCCATCTCGGTCTATAATCTAACAGATTATTGCCTGCCATAGTGTCATGTGGGCATCAAATAGATTATACAGCTTCGTTGTGAATAATTTATGATTTTATAAAGATAAAAAATAAATAAATTATATTTGTCCGTCCAAACATAGCACAGATCAACATAGACATTTGAAAAACCCTTCACTCATGAATATTGAGTTCTTTCATAGTCAAGAGATCTAGGAAAAAGGAAAACGAAATACCTCACCGAAGAGAAATAACCGACCTGTCGATGTAGTATTACAGGAATAAGGAAAAGGAGATATGAAAAAAAAATAGAAGCCAAAAATCAGCCACAAATTCTAGCGAAAATCCAAGCCGGCCAAGAAGATTGAGCAGTTGTTTATCGAAGAAATGAGAGAGCGAGACATATCAGGGGATCGAGGATGAGGATATAGAGTGATGGTTTTTTGCCGTCGTTGACATAGAAGCGCTAGATCGGGATGTCTCGCCGCTCACGAGCGGGGGATCGGGAAATTTTTGCTAGCTATAGGGTTTTAGGAAAAAACTTCTACTGCTGAACGCTTCTTAAAACAGCGGACTGGAAATAGTATAAAACATTGGAGGATATAAAACGTTGCTTTTAAATTAAGTCGCGCCAAACACAACTTATACCCAAAATGTCGCTGCATTTCAACCACACGACAGGCAAAATGTCTAACCAAACACAACCTTAGACCCATCTTTGGTTCTTGAAAAGATAATGGCTTTGTTTATAATCCATTTTATATTTTGGTGTAGGAGCGAACATATTATTCGAAAATCAAAAGTCGCACAAAAATCGCTTGAATATTGAGCCGAATCGGAATCGGCTTAAATTGATTTGACTTAATTTGACTCGAATCTGATTTCGAGCCTAATTCGAGTCAGTTTTGAATTGCACAAAATATTATTCGAATCAGCTTGAATTAATTAAAAATAATAGGTATTTATTAATATATTCTTATTTTAAAATTAAAAACAATAAAAAAAATTAAATCTACTTTAAGAGTTTCATTTGATAAATTTATAAATTGTCCAATTTAATTTTGAGCTAACTAGAAATAAAGAAAAAAATTGCTTAATTTCGAGCTGGCTCGATTTGATTTCGAGCCGACTAGGAATCGAGCCATTTTGAGTCGAGCCGTCTCGGCTCTAAATCGATTTCGAGCCAAGTTTGAATCGGAAATTTTGATTTTGAGCCGAACCAAAATCACTCAAACTCGGCTCAATATCAGCTCTATTTTGATTGCACTTTTATTCACCGTTTCGGAAACAAGAAAGTATTCGGATAACTTCCAAAACTCAGATCGAATGCAGTGGTTATTCAACTGAACCAGCACCGCACTTCAAAAGGGGGCGAAAAATTGTTCGGTAAAATTTGGTGAGAGAAGTAACATGGGGGCTTCAGAGTGCTATAAATAAGAGGCGGCCCCCTTCCACCTTTACAATGGCCATCATCAAGTCACACTGGATGGACTACAAAAGATAAAGACAGCTTGCAATGATTGTGACTGGAAAACACATGGAAGAAACCTTGAATCAAAACCCTTTTTCCCTTTAATTTCATGATTCCTTTCACATACCATCGCACACATCAACATCTATAATACCATGCGGAACATCAAAGAATATTAAAAGAAGCTAAGAAGCTGTAAAGTGAAAAAGGAATTACGACGAACTTCAAAATGCACGGATAAAAGGAAACAAACACAGCATCAATATCTCGTGGAATATGAGTCTTTATGACAAGATTTAATGCAGAATAGGTGCTAAATCCACTTGGCGCAAACAGATTTCGGAAAAAAAACCAAGTCTGATTGATTATCCCCTACTGAATCAACATAACAGAAACAAATTGATAACTCGGAATCTTATAACCGATCTGAGCTGCCATCGATGAATCCATTATTTCATCTGAAATACTGAATCTCCTATTTACAAAAGAGAAATCCCAAGCTTCTACTAGCCTATTGGTCATGGCAGTTAGTGATATAAGAAACTAGGAATATAAACAGTTTGATGAATTGCATCTCCTCAGTACTCACACATCAGTGATGTTGTTCGTGTTGCCTATCTAAAGCCGCTACCTTAGATCGATTGAACCCGGGAGTAGCAGGATTCTCCCTCTCCCTCACAGGGAGCTCGCAGGTTTCGCTGACAGAACTTGATGTAAGATCCGCGGGTGGGATGAAGCACTCCGCGGAAAGACCCGGAATGTTGAATGCCACCTCCTCAATGCTCCACGCTTCTTCCATCCTAGTCTTTGTGTGACTCATGGCCGCCTCCCCAAATCTGAAAAGAGTGACAATCGAACGGCCAGAATGGGCTACCATAATGCCGTCAACCGGGCGGTAGTCATCGAGGAACGAGCTGATGGAAGTCTCCCAGAACACCGCCTCGCTGCCGGAATTCGACTGGATGCGTGTGAGATGCGAATCTTCCATGCGTATAAGAAGCCCGGTCTTCTGGCTGAAATATCCAAACATAGCATGCCTTATAATCTCTGCAGGTCCCTCACTCCTCGCCCCCAGTGTCTGTGCGTCAGCTTGTAGCTTAAGAATGAAGCAATCCTCTCCTTTGACATTTGCCTCCCCAATGCATTGTGCAAAAGAAAACATGCTCGCAGTCGTCAATGGATCGAGACCCTGCAAAGAAATTATTGAATCAATAAAAAGAAAATGAACAAAACTATAAGATTAAGGCTCCGTTTGGGGGGACTTATTTTCACCGGTCAAGCGGTCATGACCGCATGAACCGGGCCTTTTTAAGGCCCGGTTCATGCGGTCATGACCGCTTGACCGGTGAAAATAAGTCCCCCCAAACAGAGCCTAAGTGAAATATACTTCCTCTTTGTTAGGACAGAAGCATTCACCGTAGGGTTAATAACCTATATTAATGCTTTATTAGTTTCTCAGTCGGACCCTCACGTGCAGGAGAACATAAGCATTCAAGCTAACATTACTTTGGCTTTATTTACGAGATCAATGGCGTTTATGAAGACATTTATGAAAAAACAGTTAGCATTCGATTATGCGGAGGTCACCAATTCTATGTTCTTTTCAAAATAATGGGTCAGTATGGTATGGGATTATTAGTCCAACGAGTTTGGGTATGAAATATATGGCAGCCTCTACGCTGGATGAGGTATGCGTCGGTTTGACAAGACAAATGTTTGAATTTTGAACATAAAAGTTGATAAGTTTCTCATATGAGGTAGGGCGTTTACTCCAAAACATTTGCGACCGACCATGGCTGCGAAGCCAAATGGACCCAACATTTTATGTCAAAATAATCACCAGTCATACAAGCGCCCGCAAGAGTCAGAGGTCATGAACACCCACACTCCACGTGAAAATTTGGAACACAAGTAAACCTCACATTTGTGTTTACCATCCCGATTTCACACCACCAGCCCATGAAACGTCACAATTATACAAACAGTGCCTCAATTGTGCGTGTGCATAGGCTTTTGTAAACAACCATAATCATAACCAAAACAAAAAAATGAAAGGAGGAGATCCAAAGAGTGGAGGCCGAACTTCCTCCATGATTTATGTACCTGAAGGGCTCGCCGGAGAGGACGAACCGGACCTTTCGCCGCGTGAGCACCGAGCCAGGGGGTGTGCCGCCAAACTATCTTGCCATTGCAGCCGGCATGGATCTTGTTCGCGCCGACAGCAAGTTCGACGTACCACATCTCGGGGGACATTCGCCACAGCACAAACCCGCCGGATTCTGAATCCCTCGAAGCATTTTGATTCTTCATCACCTTCGTTGAAGTCTCAAACTGCGATGTAACCATCCTCATCTTCCCCATTGCATAGGAGTTATGAATCGATCTCAGTAGCTTAGTTCCTCCAGATGCTGCAGTGTACTGCTGCAGTATGTACTGGGCAGAAGTAGTTTCCTGCCATATGAAACACCAGAAATTCGTGAAATTGAAGAATTATTGAATCCAAATCTGAAGTGTGGATAATTAATCCAATGCCTGGAGAAAATTGTTATATGAAAGACAAAAAAACTAAATCTGATCCAAAATAAGGAATAAAATTGACTTAGCCAGGGGAAAAACTGTGAAAATACTCATAAATCTCCGCTAGAAATCATATTACAACAATTAAAGCATTCATTATACACGAAATCATCAATAACAATAAACGCACCCACAAAAAGCTACCAAGAAACATAGTAGAACGGGAAATTGTTGACGAAGAATGCAAAGCATAGAAACTTAATGATCCACCCAACAATGCAACAACAGCAAATCTCAAAGAGCAATGCTCACAATAGGAGTGTCTTTGATGCTTAAATGCCGAAGCGGTTCGCCAGAGCAGACATGAATGGGGGCGAGGGGGGCTCCCATGACTCCTAGCAGCAGACGGAGGTCAGACCGCGGGTGTCCCCCTGCCAACGCCGGGGCTTTAGAGAACTGCGTCCGCATCCACTGCACCCACCCATCTTTCCTCCCCGCACCTCCTCCAGAGCAGTCTCTGTCTCCGGGATCCGGCCCCTCCATGAGTGGCGCCAAAGCTTCGCTACAGGATCTCCCCACCGGCGGCAGTTCCAGCATGTTCTTTCGGCGCGGCATCAACCCGCTCATATCCTCGCTTTGCGACCTCGTCCTCGACCGGGCAGGCGATAATTCCCGCAGCACCGAGAGGAAACCTTGCTTCCTGTCCATGTCCTCGCAAAAACCCTTGCCCCGTGGACATCCTCGAACTTATAATTGCTCACTTCCACACCATTTTTTGGGCAGCGTCCGGGACAAAGAGATTCGTCCGGGACTTCACTGATTCTGACGCGTGATTTTTAAAAGTTTGGCCGATTCTAATGTGTGGCTTTTAAAATTTCTTCCTTAGATTTTTTTTAGGAAATATTTACACTAACTATTAAAATGTACATACATATTATATTATATATGTAAGTAGCTGAGAGATTTCATTTCTACCTCAGATATAAAAAAAATAAAGATTACTTTTTAATCTTAGATATTACAAAAAAATAGTTAATACATTACAATTTTAACTCAAAAAATATTCATTTCAGTCAATGAGAAAATTAAACTCAGATATTTACTGAAGGATCCACCAAAATATATGAGATTAATATGTAATCAATGTTCTGTTACAGACATTTCATGTTTTTAATCGGTTAACTACACTATAATTCAACTAAAATTTCTAGTTAATACTATTATTGATCAGATAAACTATAATACAATTTTGAAATACAACTTTTTCAGTCTCAGATACAATTAAAATCCCTAAGCAAATATTATAATTGCTCAGATAAAACTAGTACAATTTTTAAGATACAACAAAGTTTTTTAAGCTATGACTAAAATCTCTAAGATACAGTTTTAAGATATAAATGTATTCAACCCAGAAGTAACAAAAATTTCTAAACCATGACTAAAATCGCTCAGATACAACTAGTACAATCTCGGAGAGAGAAAAAATTATCTATGATACAACAAAGTTCTCTTGGTCACAACTAGAACTACAAACATATTATCTCATAAACAAAATTATAATTAGCAGAGAAGTTATATTTTCTCTCATATATTACATAAAACAGTTAGCATAGAGAGATTTCCAAAAAAAAAACAAACGAAAAAATACAATCTCGTATTGCTGTAGTTAAAAATATATTATCTCGGTTTTTCCTATAATATATGAGATAACAGTGTAATTTCTTGGCATTTATTTTTTATATCTGAGATAAAAGTATAATTTTTCAGCTATTTACATGAGTAATATATATTGACACGTATTTTAATAACTGATACGAAGAGATTTCTCAAAGAAAAAAAGTAAGAACAAAGAAGCTGCCACGCGTCAGAATCAAAAAGGCCCCGGACGATGATCTTCGTCTGGGGCCCGGACCAAAAAATTTCTCCACTGCCACCGGCATATCTGAAATGATTTTATGGATTCGGGCTGGGGCGTAATTTTTGTTCTTTTGATGGCCGAACTGAGAGATGTCTTGCATGGGTAGAAAAAGTAACGAGAGATTACCTCAACTCAAGCATTATTTAGTAAAGAGATTGCGGTTATAAAATAGGCGTTTGTAAAGTCATATTTGTAAATGAAGTTGTTGGAAACTTGTTTTTTGGAAATGAAAATCTACTTGGATAGTTAGTGTTTGCAGAGCTGTTCAGAAAAGATTACCGTTTGGCGAAACAACGATGGTGTTTACGAATTTTTGTAAATAAATCATTGAAAATAATATTTATATTTTTTATTATTTTTATTAATTAATTTTAATATTAGTAATTTTGTTTTCAATTATATAATTTTTTATTATATGTATACTATATTAATTAGAAATATAGGATCTGTCAATAACAATGAATTAAAATTTGATGTAAAAAATTTCAGCCTTTGAATCTAATCAATCTGGCCTGCAATTAGTGATTATGGCAAATTCCCCCTCCCTCCCACCAACAGAAAACTCCATGCATGGAAATTCTACCCACACGAAATGAAGGGATCTTCACGCTCTTCTACAAAATTCCTCGCTCACTCAGTGATTTCCTCAAAAATCGATCGGTGATCTCCTCCAAAATTTCACTCGCCGCCTCTTCGCCAGAAGCCTCCTCGTTGGGATCTTCCTCGACGCCTCGCCCTCTTGCTCTTGTGTGCCTCCTCCGCAAAAGCATCTACCCAGTTCAGTTCGAGTAAAATTCTCTTCCAGCCAAGAAATCAACATCGCACCCTCCCACGATATTCCATTTCGCTATCCCCGAAACCTACCCCACTCCTCAGTAGCGTGCAAATGCTTCGTCCATTTCTCTGCACAAGTTCTCAAAATTTTTTTCCCCTTAAGAGATGAATCTATGTTATTTGCGTTGTACGCTTTGAATTGAATGCTTCAAGTTTTGGGAATTCGAACATTGAACCAACTGCAACGGAAGATAAAAAGTGCAAGGGGGAGTCTAGGTTTCCTACACAGGTTCGCAAAATATTTGTTTTGAAGGAACGGAGCTTCCTCATTCTATTCTACTTCAAATTAACAATTTAGGTCAGATTCTGTTTTCAAAACCTGTGCAAGTCCCTTGATGAAGATGCATTTAGGACTGTTTTGCATCATTATGATGGCCCCAAATTTTGCCTTGAACTCTTTATTGTTGAGGTATTGTAAACTTTTACTTCGGTTGAAGCCTCTTTTTTTTTACTATTGTTTTGTTCTGATTTGATCATCCACCAGTGCAGTCAACTCTTTGAATTCTACAATTAGATAATATTATAAAGAAAGATCAAGACTCGCCATGATATTTTCTTTCAAAACATGATCAATGTAATTATATGATGTTCTTTCTCTTTTGTGTGAGATTCTAGAAGTCCATGAGGGTATTCATTTCATAATGCTTACTGTACCGCGATTAAAGAGAGTGGTAAAGAGGTCAGATCTCAACTATTTTATTTACTACCAACAACACAATACTAAAGGCAGGAGATTGTAGTCTTTAGAACTTTTGACTATTATTCAAATAAAAACTTTTAATACCTAGGTACTGCCATTAATTTGACTCCATGTCTTACATTTATGTGATTCACATTAGTCTTGGATTTGTAATGAAATCACATTATACTTGCTAATTAAGGAATATTTTTAGATTTGAATATCATCTTTTCTTAATGTCATGGAGCTTTTTCATTCTGCTGTTCAAGCAAAGAGAGTGTTTTATTGATTTTTTTTGGGTTTAAGTTATGTAATTTATACATGGAATATGGTTTAAAAAGTTTTAAAAGAGTTGTTATTGAATTTTTTTATGTTTAAGTTTTGTAATTTACACATGGAATATGGACGCCCCTCACGACAAATGTCACCCCCCCCCCCCCCCCCCCCCCCCGCGATAAATGTCGCTTCAACGAAAAATGTCGCCCGCCACGATAAATGTCGCCCGCTATGACAAATATCGCCCGCCACGACAAATATCTCCCGCCACAACAAATGTCGCCCGCCACGACAAATGTCGTCCCCCACGACAAATGTCGCCCCCACGACATATGTCGCCCCCACGATAAATGTCACCCTCACGACAAATGTCGCCGCCACGACGTAGCACTGTGTGTGTGTGTGTGTGTGTGTGTGTGTGTGTGTGTGTGTGTGTATATATATATATACTAGCATATTCGAACGGACTTCGCCCGTTCTCGATGCGTCGCTGCGGGTTTCGCCCACTTGACAATCAAGCGGGCTTCGCCCGCAACCAAGCCATATTGTTCTGAGGCGACGACAATGTTTGGGGGCGGCGACAATGATCTGGGGCGGCGACATTCGTTGGGAGTGCCCGTTCTCGACGCGGCGTTGCGGCTGCACCCGCAAACCAAAGACATTTGTCGTGGGCGGCGACATTGTCGTGGATGACGACATTGGTCATGGGCGGAGACGTTATTCGCGAGTAGCGACATTGTCTGTGGCGGCGACATTGTTCGTAGGAAGCAATAATGTTTGTGTGCTACCTCTCCTTAGCTACCTCATCTTCTGCTATGTTTGCCAGTACGTTGTTGATCAGTCCTATTATTTCTTCGTATACAGGTAGACTCGCAGTACAGTAAGCATGTATGGCTATCTGGTAGTTGTATGTGTTTTATTAATGTAAGCAGTTTAGAGCCATACCTGTCCTCTTTAGAGGTTTTCTTCTTGCCCTTGTAGGAGTCTTCTTTGGGATAAGAAGAAGAGGAGGGTCTGCTTCTCCAGTGCTTCTTCTTCATGAATTTCTAGAATTGCCTGGAGAAGACAGCAAAGTATTCATCAGACATGTGGCAGTCTGATGTGCTGGTTTCTGAACTTTCTGAATCTAGTGTCAAGAAGAACGAAGATCTCAGGAATGGACGGACTCAAGTATTCAGGAAAGATTCCAGTATGCACCAAGCTGAATTTTCCTATCTGGAAGGAAAGGATCTAGTTCTACATGGAAGCAGTCGATCCCCGACTCTTCATGATAGTGGAGGAGGGCCCTTATATCCCCACTAATGCCTCCACCATTGATCTGACCAAGATGGTGCCTAAGAAGCTCTCCATAATGGATAAGGATGAGATGGTGCTTGTCGGACTAGACAAGAAAGCTCAAAACATTTTAGTAAGCGTCGTCGATGATTCAATGATGCAGAATTTAAGCAACTGCAGGACTGCTAAGGACATCTGGCACTGCCTGATCATTCCGATGGAAGGCACAGATGAAGTAAGGGATGATCGAAGATCCCTTCTGAACCAGAAATATGAGGCCTTCAGGCAAGGTCCCAAGGAAGAAATCGGAGTGACATTCGAGAAGTTCCTGAAGATCGTCAATGACCTGAAGGGTTATGGCAGAGTGTTCAACAATAGTGAACTAAATGACAAATTCCTTAGATCCCTTACTAAGGAATGGAACACCAAGATCTGCGCCATCAGAGAGTTTGGCAAGCTGGAAAAAACTGATCCCCAGATTCTGTTTGGGAAGCTAATGTTCTACGAGCTTCAGCTTAACACTAGAAAAGCTGAAGAAAAAGCCGATAAGGCCGCAGCCAAAGAAAAGACTGTGGCCCTGAAAGCTAATTTGTAACGACCATGGCGCGTACGTAACAGCGTTACGGCTCCGCTCTCCAGGCATCGCTACCGGGCTGCAGCCCAAGCACCCCAACCCCTCTCCCTCCACAGGCGGGTTGTTGGTGGCCACAGCCTCCCTTTGATGAGCGAACTCGACAGTTAAGTTGGGCCGTACGGGGACTTCCCAGGAGGTCACCCATCCCAATACTACTCTCGCCCAAGCACGCTTAACTATGGAGTTCTTTCAACCTTCAGCACCAATTGAGCTGCAGCTTTCCGTCGGTCTTCCTCTTTCGAATTCGTGGTCGAATTCTTTTGTGGGGTGGCAAGCACGTGTTTGTGCGACCTGCTGTAACGCTAATGAACTCTGGAATGTCCATTAAGGAATGTACAAAATCTTGTTTGAGGAATCTGCGCGTTCCTTTTTGTGTTGTTTTGCTTGCATACGTTCGCTAATGTGTGTCTTGTCCACCTATAGGTGACACGTAGTGGTGCTGGGCAGTCTGAGCCCCAGCGTTCTGATGAGAGTGCGGCACCAGCTGAGGTGCCAACACCTCCTCCATCTGCGGAAACTGTTCGTTTAGTTGCTGAGGCGCTCTTTGCCATGATTCAGCCGACCGGGCAAGCGCAGCCGGCAGTAGTGCCAGTTCGTGTTGATGTAAGACCCGAGCCGGTTGAGGCTGTAGATCCACGAGCAGCTGACCGACAGTTGAAGCAATTCATGAGCTTCAGTCCTCCGACGTTTGCGGGAATGGGATCCCCAACGCAGGCGGAAGATTGGTTGTCGCGTGTCAAGAGGATAATGACAGCGATCAGGGCGGAGGAAACTCTCAAGGTCACCTTAGCCACCTTCATGCTTGAAGGGGAGGCGCGGTTGTGGTGGGACGAGGTTGAGTTACACCACTTGGCGGGCAGGCAATTAACACAAGTGTCGATTGAGGAGTTCTCTCGGATATTTCTGGCGAAACATGTCCCAGCGGCGCAACGTATTGCTATGGAAAATGAGTTCCAACGGTTAAAGCAAGGGGACGATAGTGTGGATATCTACTTGCACGAGTTTACCAGGTTGGGACGATATGCGGGAACAATCTTCGCGGATGACCAAAGGAAAACGAATCGGTTCTATGAAGGATTGCGGGATGAGTTACGATTCCTGCTTTCGAGTTCTGTGAGCCAAGGGTTTCAGGCGTTGGTTGATACTGCGTGCGCGTTGGAAAAGGACATGAGGCGAGTGCAAGGGAATAAGGGCTTGGTGGTGTCTAAGCCAGAGTTTCAAGCACCTCGCCCAGGCAAGTCGTTTTACCAGAAGAAAGGGGGCAAGAGGTCCAAGCCATCTGGGTAAGTGACTACGACCGTTGTGTCGGGAGCGACATCAAGGCCGGATGCTCGTACGTGCTATAACTGTGGCCGGGTGGGGCATATTGCTCGTGACTGTCGAGTTGTGCAGCCCAAAGGGGAAAAGAAGACGGGTGCGTCGTATGCTGAGAAGGGCAAAGCGGTGGTGGATTCCTCTGCTTCCCAAGCGCAGCCCCGAATCTATCAACTTGGCCAACAGGAAGCGATTAAGCAAAGTGACGTCGTCACAGGTACGAGTTGAGTTAGTTTACTTGCTGTGCTTTTGGTTTTGGTTTTGTTTAGCTTGTGCATGATGTGTGTGTGCTGCAGGCTTTGTCCTGATTCGGAATAACTTAGCGAGAGCCCTGTTTGATACGGGTGCTTCGCATTCTTTTCTGTCTGAGGATTTCGTATCTCGCATTGGGGTACCGAGTCATGTGACGGTGGATAGTACAAGGGTGCTATTGCCGAATGGCTGTGTGATGCTTGCGGATAGGGCTTGCGATGTGGATGTGCAAATAGGAAGTCGGGATTTCGGTTTGAGTGCAGCTGTGCTACCGTTATCGGAGTTTGATGTGATCTTTGGTATGGACTGGCTCTCGGAGCAGCGTGCCTTTATTGATTGCAACTCCAAAGAGATTACACTGGGCCAGAATACCGGGCTTGTGACGAAGTTCGCTGGTATGCGAGGAGTTGGCGGAACGTTGTTGTCTGCACTCCAAGTCGTCAATGCTGTGCGGAAGGGCGCGGAGTTATTCTTCACGCTAATTCAGGCTGTTGAGCCAAAGGCCAGTGTCGGTGAAGTGCCAGTTGTGTCAGAGTTTGCCGATGTGTTTCCTAAAGATCTTCCTGGGTTACCACCCCAGCGGGAGATTGACTTCTCTATTGAGTTGGTGCCAGGTGCGAAACCTGTGGCCCGCTCTCCATATCGCGTCGCGCCAAAAGAGATGGCTGAGTTGAAAGTCCAACTGCAAGAGTTGTTGGAGCAGGGATATATACGCCCAAGTATGTCACCTTGGAGCGCGCCTGTTCTCTTTGTGAAAAAGAAAGACGGTAGCTTACGGTTGTGTATTGACTACCGCGAGTTGAATAAGCTGACGGAGAAAAACAAATATCCGATTCCGAGGATTGATGACCTCTTTGATCAGCTGGCGGGATCAACGGTCTATTCCAAGTTGGATCTGAAATCGGGATATTATCAGCTAAGGATTCGGGAAGGTGACATTCCCAAGACGGCGTTTGGAACACGCTACGGTCATTATGAGTTCACGGTAATGCCGTTTGGCCTATGTAATGCGCCTTCGGTATTTATGGACCTAATGCATCGAACGTTCCGAGAGTACTTGGATTTTTTTGTTATTGTGTTTATCGATGACATCTTAGTATACTCTCAGTCGGAAGAGGATCACGCAAACCATTTGCGGTTGGTCTTGCATACCCTGCGGAGGAATAAACTTTTTGCCAAGTTCTCAAAGTGCGAGTTCTGGCTCTCTTCAGTAGCCTTTTTAGGCCATGTGGTAAGCGGAGAGGGTATCGCGGTGGATCCGTTGAAGATAAGTGCCATCCGAGATTGGCCAGTGATGTCTTCAGTGGCCGAGGTCAGGAGCTTCCTTGGACTTGCGGGCTACTATAGACGGTTTGTGGAAAACTTCTCACGGATTGCTTTACCTCTCACCACGCTGACGAGAAAAGATCAAAAGTTCATATGGACGCCGGAGTGCGCTCGAGCTTTTGAAGACTTGAAGAGTCGTTTGACCACGGCGCCTGTGTTGACATCGCCATGTGGTACCGATGGGTATGAGATCTATAGTGATGCATCTGGGAGCGGCTTAGGCTGCGTTCTTCTGCAGTTTGGGAAAGTGATTGCTTATGGCTCGCGTCAGTTGAAAGTGCATGAGCGGAATTATCCCGTCCATGATTTGGAGTTGGCGGCGGTAATCTTTGCGCTCAAGTTGTGGCGGCACTATCTATATGGCGTCAAAGTGGATATCTATACGAATCACAAGAGCCTAAAGTATTTGTTGGATCAGAAGGATTTGAATATGCGACAACGAAGATGGATGGAGTTCCTCGGGGACTACACCTTCGAGATTCACTATACTCCCGGGAAGGGAAATGTGGTCGCTGATGCTTTGAGTCGGAAGACTCCGGTACGGGCAAGCTGGTTGCAGAGGCATGATCAGCGTTTGATCCAAGAATTGGAGGCAATGGAGATATCGTGTGTTGACAAGGGTGCGTCAACCGATGCGTGCTTGAACTGGACGGAGGTGCAGTATGACCTTACGGACAGAATTCGGCGAGCAACGGAGCTTGATGAAAGTCTCCAGCGCTATGCTAAAGATGGGCCGGATGATCAATTCTCTTGGGATAACGGGTTGTTACGGAGAAATGGTCGAGTGTGCGTCCCAAATTTGGGTAAACTGAGGGAAGAGTTGATGTACGAAGCTCACTTTGCAAAGTACTCAGTTCACCCAGGGAGCACAAAGATGTACAGGGATATGAAAAAGCTGTTCTGGTGGCCCGGACTAAAGAAAGATGTGGCTCGTTATGTGGCTAAGTGCAACACCTGTGCGTTGGTGAAAGCAGAATGCCAGAAGCCTGGCGGGCTTCTGAAGTCGTTACCTATTCCGGAGTGGAAGTTCGATGATATTTCGATGGATTTCGTGCACGGGTTGCCGAGATCTCAACGCGGTCATGATTCCATCTGGGTGATTGTGGACCGGTTGACGAAAGTGGCGCACTTCCTTCCAAACAGAAGAGACGATTCAGTGGAAACCTTGGCCAAGCTGTATGTGGAGCAGGTTGTTCGACTGCACGGTGTTCCCCGGAGCATCGTTAGTGACCGTGATGGGCGGTTCACATCGAATGATTGGCGGCTCGTTCATCAAATGTTGGGTACAAAATTAGCGTTTAGTACGGCCTTTCATCCCCAAACGGATGGCCAGACTGAACGAACCAACAGGACGATGGAGGATATGCTCCGCATGTGCGCCCTAGACTTTGGTAAGAGATGGGAAGATTATATATTTCTCGTCGAATTTGCCTATAATAATAGCTACCAAGCGAGTATTGGTATGGCACCATTCGAGGCGTTGTATGGTCGGAAATGCCGTACACCCTTAGCTTGGGCAGAAGCAGGCGAATCGAAGCTGAATGGGAAAAAGGAAGTCGAAGAAGCTACTTCGCTCATCCGCTCTATTCGGGAAAGGCTATTGATAGCCCAAGATCGTCAAGCAAAGTACTACAATGCCAAGCACCGGAACGTGGAGTTCGCGGTGGGTGATTGGGTATATTTGAAGATCAAACCCTTCAAAGGTGTGTCCAGGATTCGGCGTTTGAAAAAGCTAAGTCCGAGGTATCTTGGTCCGTTTGAGGTGGTGGAGCGCGTTGGGGAAGCTGCTTATCGACTAGCACTGTCAGAGGACTTGGGTGGATTACATGATGTGTTTCACATCTCAGTCCTTCGTAAGGCGGTAAAGGATCCAGCTCAAATCGTGGAGGCTGATCGGGTACCGGTCGAGTATGGGCTAACGACGAGGGTTAGACCCATTCGGATCGAGGATCGAGCCGAGAAACAGTTGCGGAACAAAGTAATCGGGATGGTCAAGGTCCGTTGGGACAATTGTGGCCGTGAAGAGCTAACATGGGAGCGCGAGCAGACCATGCGAGTTGAGTTTCCCGAGTTATTTGTATAAACTGTAGACCGGGTACTTTTTGTTATAACAGAGTTATAGCTGCTGAGTTTTATTTCCTTACCGTGCAAATTTCGGGACGAAATTTTGATAAGGGGGGGAGGGTTGTAACACCCCAAAAGACCCCAATAGACTCAACTTGAAGTTTGAGTAGCAGGTCAGGTTACACGGCCTGGGACACGGGCGTGTCCCAGGGCGTGTCGGGTGTACACGGCCTGGGACACGGGCGTGTCCCAGGGCGTGTTCTATTTATTTTGCAAAATTGGCCTATTCCGGTCAGAGCCGGACACGGCCTTGAACACGGCCGGGAACACGGGCGTGTCAGGCTGGACACGGGCGTGTCAGCTGCCGTGTTCCGACCCGTGTTCTGGTTGCAGCTCGATGGAGCAGGAGACACGGGCGTGTCTCAGGTTTGACACGGGCGTGTCAGGTCCGACACGGGCGTGTCGATGACCCGTGTTGTTCAGTCGGTTCAAGCTGTGTGCACCGCTTAAGGGGTACACGGCCTGTGACACGGGCGTGTCACAGGCCGTGTCGGCCAAAAAGTGAAATTTTGGGACAATCTTGGCCG
Organism: Platanthera zijinensis; assembly: GCA_039513925.1. NCBI lineage: Eukaryota > Viridiplantae > Streptophyta > Magnoliopsida > Asparagales > Orchidaceae > Platanthera > Platanthera zijinensis. The sequence goes on along the minus strand of CM077096.1, from coordinate 101,263,150 downwards.
TTCAGTTTCCTCTCTTTTGATCCAAAGGCTCAGGTGGTTTCTTGGGCTGGATAAGTCGTGAGAGAAGGAGATTCATTCTTCTTTTATCCTTAAGGAAGAGAGAAAGAGAGAAAGAGAGAGGAAGAAGGAGGAGGAGACCAAGCCACCGGCGGAGCTCCCGTGGTTCGATTCGTGATCCGAAGCCGGCGTTGTGACGGCAAGGCTGCTGCGGTTCTTTCTCACCGGCTAGTTTTCGATGGCACCGAAGAGATCGACAAGGGTAACGATCTCCCTCCTTGGACATGTGAAGTCCTTCTTTTCTGCATTGCATAGGGAAAGCCCTTCCCCGCGAGTGTGCGGTGGGTTGTGGTGTCCCTTGGGGTAGATATGTGAAGTCCCCCTTGTTAGAGGCCGGAATTGGAGTACGGCTCTAGGCATGCTGTGTGAAACCCATCTGGATGTAATCTAGATTGGTGATGCTTGTTTGCATATCGGAGAAGGCTCCGTGATAATGGCTTGTGATGCCTATGGCTTGTGATGCCTTGTTCCTACCTGTTGCTTGGTGCGGCAGGAAGTACTGGACGATGTCCAGGAAATGAAGAGGGTTGGCGGCAACTCTTGTGGCCGTGCGTTGCCACTTTGTGAGTAGTTGAGCCGTTGGGCTGCAACTCGTTGAAAAGGCAGATTGCCGAACAGGAAAGGTGAAACCGACCCGCGCCTATAAAATGCCATGGATACTTCCGTATTCGAGGTGGCTCGGCGACTTGAGCAACGGGGGGTGGCTGATCCGTACCTGCGTTAGGTCCGTCCGACTTGGAAGCCTGGTATAGGTTTTGTTGGAGCGCCTAATGAGAGTCTTAGGCCCGCGCGCCGGAAAGACTAGAAATGCTCAAATACCGTGTAGACAGTGGTGTTGACCCTGGTATTCCGGTACACCGAAAATGTGCCCTGAGTGCACGGACTGTCGGGCCGGGTGGCCGATGGTTGTGATGGCTTGAATGTGCCTGCGCGCACATAGTTGCTATTGATGATGCCATGCTTGCAGGGAAAGAATGCTCATGCCCCGAGAAAGGGGTAGGATTGTTATAATTGGGTCAGCTGAATGCTGACCGTTGCATTGTTTGCCACCGGTTGGGTGGATTGTTCCCGTGCAGGTGCTGGAGAGCCAAGTGGTAAGTGATGGGCGGGAGAGCCCTACTGCTGTTGCTGCTGCTGCTGCGGCTAGCCTGGAAGGCTAAGCCATTGTTTTGTTTTCTCTTTTTACTCATGTATGGCCGGCCTGCGCGCCAAGGTTTGTAAAACATGATGTATGTTCAGAGGAACTGTAAGGCCTTAAGGCCAAACTCTTGTGGTTGTGTACATTCCGTGGTAGTTATATATAAAGGTGGTTTTATATATATTGGACATTCCGGTTAAGAGTTCAAAGTTGTAACTTAAAGCTTCCGCTAGAATGCTCTGAGTTAGGATTCGTATTTGGTTTGGTATTATCCTGTGACCTCACCGTCTGTTTGTGGCATATAGTGTGGGGCCCCGGCCGGACCTTCTACTATACGTCATTTAACGGATGGGGTCGTTACATAATTACTCAAGGAAAGGCAAGGGTGCAGCCTTGTCCCGCTCTTGGAGAAAGGCTGAGTAAGAAGACTCTGAGCATGCTCATCCGGCTCAGAGCTATCTGAGGAAGAATTCTCCTTCATCACTCGAGAGTTCAAGAAGTTCCTCAAGATGAAGAATCAGAGAAAAAAGGATGGCTCCTCCTCCAGACATCAGAAGAAGAATTACTCTTCTGACAGGAATGAGTCTAAATAGAACAAACATCGTTCTGCTGATATTATCTTCTTTGGAGGCAATAAGCCAGGCCACGTCATTGTTGACTGCCACCAAAGCAAGAGAGATAAGGGGAAACGAGAGGAGTATAAGTCCTCTAGAGATAAGAAGAAGGAGAGGAGCTACATTGCAAAAAAGCCAAAGATACTGAGTGCATATGATTCTTCAAACTCTAGTGATGATGAGGAAGCCTACTTCGGGCTAATGGGTCGCTCCGACTCAGATGGAGATTGTCCCCCATTTACTGGGAAGGTAAAAGATCGCACCCCCCTCTCTGACTCTGACTCTGACTCTGAGTTTCCTGAAGATGATCACGAGGACAGTCCATCTGCCTGTGAAGCTGAACTCCTCCAAAAGTATGAGCTTCTGCTCAATACTTTCGAAGAAGCCCGAAAGAGGTTGAGCGCTCAGAAAAAGGAAGTCAAATTCCTTAAGGCTGATGGTGTGTCCCTAAGAGAAGAGATCACTGACTTGATTTCTCTCCGACAGGAACACCTGGACCTGACTTCTGAGCACTCAGATTCTCTAAGGCTCCTTGACCAAAAGAAGAAAGAAATTAACAAGCTGGAAGAATAGCTTGCGGCTGAGAGGAAGATTGTCAAAAGCTTCTCTATGCCCAAGACCGTTCTTCCTCTAGTTGATGTATTCTCTGCTCAGGCTAAGGGGGCTGGCTTAGGGCATGTGGCCGTGCCTGGTAAATCATCTAGGAGAAACAGAAATTAGAGGAAAAAAAAGGCTACTAAGAATGCCTCTGCTGCAGAAAAGGGAAAGGCCCCACTCGGTCCTGTTTCATTCAGAAAGCCTAGCTTTCCATGCAATGAGCATGACTTTGAGTCAACCTATGGCCACTTCTTCCGGAAGCCCAAGAGCCGGTATGATGGTTCGACCTTCCCCCGCAACTACGGTGAGAGTGTCTTCATGGCACCTTATGAGGAAATCCAAGTGGAGAATTATGGCTACTTCTCTAGCGTCCATAATAGGAAGCAGGCCCCAGTGGCCAAGCCTGTTATACAGAAGGAACAGGAAGTGAAGGAATCATGTGAATACTGTCATCATGATGCCTCTGCCTCCGGATCCAGGGCCCCAGCTGGACCCACCGTTCCAAGGGTGAAGCAGGGGCCTAGGAATCGGTACAACAGGTTTGACTGTTGGTGCTGTAGCAAAGTTGGTCACTTCGCAGTGGATTGCTGGTTTAATCCAAGAAAAAATGAGACTCCTCATGTGAGCAATGTGAGGCCGGCCACTCGTAGGGTTAACCACCCGAGGGGGAGTGTGCAAACAAGGAATATAGGACCCAAGTTCAATTGGGTTCCTAAGGGAAACTAATTCTGTTTTGCAGGTATGTCCAAAAACCACCAAAACACCAATCTGGTACTTGGACAGTGGATGTTCCCGATATATGACCGAGACAAGAAGCCTGTTGCGTCATTACTCCCCAGTCGAAAATGGACCCAATGTCATCTTTGGAGGATCAGATCGAGGAGTCACCAAGGGTTATGGTATGATATCCAACGGTCTGTTCTATATCACCGACGTGGCCTATGTTGAAGGGTTAAACCATAACCTGATCAGTGTAAGCCAGTTGTGTGATAAAGGATACGACGTTAAGTTCTACAAGGAAAAGTGCTTGATAATATCGTGTGCCTCTTCAGAGTCGGTATTAATTGGCATTAGGAGAAGAAATATTTTTTGCTTAGATTTTCATAGCTTAGACTCTTCCTCCCCCATTTGCCTAGTAGCAAAAGACAGTGCATCTCTCTGTGAACAATGACACAAGAGATTAACACATATTAATTTCAAAACTATTAATATGTTGTTTTTAAGAATTTAGTAAGGGATGCCCCTACTATTAAGTGCATCAAAGATAGCCCTTGTCCTGCATGCCAAAAGGGCAAACAGACTCGGGCTACCTTTAAGGGCATTGCAGACAAAGACTCTTCCAGATGTCTTTATCTTCTGCACATGGACTTGTTCGGTCCAGTGCAAGTTCATAGCTTAGGAGGCAAATCATATATGCTAGTGATTGTTGATGATCACTCTCGGTTTACGTGGGCATTCTTCTTAAAACGAAAGTCAGATACGTTTGACATCTTCACTAATTTTATCAAGCAGATTCAGAACGAACTTAACTGCTCCGTGGTCAAAATCAGAAGTGACCATGGAACAGAATTCGAGTCTAGAGCTATGACAGAATTATGTGAAGAACATGGTATCTTTCATGAGTTTTCCTCCCCGCGTACTCCTCAGCAAAACAGAGTTGCAGAGAGGAGGAATAGAACGCTCATTGAGCAATGTACGACAATGTTGAATGACGCTTCTCTTCTAGAGTACTTCTAGGCAGAGGCTGTCAATACAGCCTGTCACATGCAAAACCGAGACTTGAGCAACAAGAATCATCGTAAGACATCTTATGAGCTATTGAAAGGCAGGAAACCGACCATGTCCTATCTAAGGATTTTTGGCTGCAGATGCTATGTACTCAATAATGGGAAGTACCCACGTACTAAATTCGGAGAAAAATGCTTCGAAGGCATCTTCATGGGCTATAGTAGCCATAGTCGGGCATATAGGGTTTTCAATAAGAAAACCCTAGTGGTAGAGGAGTCCATTAATGTTGTATTTGAAGAAGGAAGCCTGCTTCACAGCAATTCTTCCAATGACATTTTTGAAGATGCGGGTGCAAGGCTTGAACAGCTAAGTCTAGATGAGACTGCTAAAGATGAAACTCCCAAGTACGTCAAGGTCTCCACCTCAACGCCAACTGGAGAAGATGACGGTCAGGATGGAGAAATTCTCCCAGAAGAGGGAGGAGCCCGAGAAGCTATTGGAGCTCCAGATGCCAGACTCTTAGAGCTCAGACACGTGAGGGATTACCCAAGAGATCATATCATAGGAGATCCTCGGGACGGTGTCAGAACTCGTAGAGGTACAATTAACGAGATTTTGCACCTTAGTTTTCTGTCACAGGTTGAGCCAAAGAAGTTTGACGAAGCGAACAAAGATGCATCGTGGATATTGGCAATGCAAGATGAACTGCATCAATTCGAACGATGCAACGTCTTGACGCTAGTTCCCAGACCAAAGAAACAGAATGTGATCGGCACTAAGTGGATCTTCAAAAACAAACTGGATGAACACGGTGTAATCATCAAGAACAAGGCTAGACTGGTGGCTCAAGGTTACAGACAGGAGGAGGGGATTGACTTCGACCAAACCTTTGCACTAGTTGCAAGACTCGAGACGATCAGGTTGTTCCTGGCGTATGCCTCTCACAAAGGATTCACTGTCTATTATATAGACGTGAAGTCTGCTTTCCTGAATGGAAATTTAAAAGAGGAAGTATATGTCGCGTGTAAGATCCTCCCCCTTACCAAGGGAGCCCTGATCTTATGCCCAGGACCGCCGCCTTACGGTGACACTAACTCACGGGTTAGTCGACACCGCAAGACGCCGATCCTGCCGGCTAGTACGATCATAACCTGTTCGGCCAATATGAGAAACAGAAGCAAGTATATAGTAAACAAAACTACACAAGTCCACAGCCACAGAGTACATATCATATAACAGAAATGACGAGTACATAACTATAGTCCACAATGAGTACAACAAAGAGAGAAATAAGGGCTTATGCCCATTACATTATATCACTGAATCTCTCCTCACAAAGCAAATAGCGGAAGTCTAAACTATCACGGACATCTCGTCCCTTCTGAGAACGCGCTGTAGTAGTAGTAGTAGTAGTAGTAGTAGTAGTCGATGCCGGCCTCTGCTCCTCAAGTCTTGTATCCTCGAGCTCCTAAAATAGTAAGGTCAACGACCATTAGTCAAACAGACTAAGTCGTATCCTCAGCACCTCCTCCTGCAACTCCTAGGCACCGTGCGGGAGGACGAAGCGGAGGACAACAAGGGGTGGCAAAAGAGAGCAGGTGACAGGAATCTAATAGGGTATATAATCAAGAAAATAATGAAATGTAACCTCCACTTATGCGGGTACGCATAAGCAAGGGATCTTTTGCAAGGCTCCCATTGTATAGAATGTCCCATACCATTTATACAATGGGGTGTCAGAGTCACAAGCATATATATAAAGGAAAAATAACCTTAACCTATAAACATGCCCACTCAGGCTTATAGGCTAAGGGATCGTATAGCAGGTCCTAATGTATAAGCGTCCCATACCACTTATACATTAGGTGACTTAAGTTGTTATGAAGGTTAATGTTATGCAACTATATGGTGGGTATGATATGAACATGCAGTGCAACACACACACACGACTCCGTGATCACAGACCTTTAGTTCCCACTTTTCGAGAGCTAGCATCACTCTCAGGTACCACCGTTGTGGCTACGGCAGCAGCGGAGCGGGCGTCTCCGCCTTCTAGGCGGGTATACACACTACCAGGCCTAGACCTCTCTTGTGCGCCTCTGTACACCGACAGTGCACTCTAGAGTCTCTGCGTACAACTTTGCTGACTACCCGTCAGTCTTGTTGGGCTGGGTGCGCGTTATTAGGAAAAGTCCTCCAAATTCCAGTATAAACATCCTACTGGTCCTTCTAACCCTCGCACCCACCTGGTCCATCGTACTGCCGTCGGTGCAGCTTAATTGGTGATGAGAGTTGAAAGAACTCTATAGTTAAGCGTGCTCGGGCTGGAGTAGTACTGGGATGGGTGACCTCCTGGGAAGTCCCCGTAGTGCGGGCTTGACTATCGAGTTTGACTCATCTAAGGGGGGCTACGGCCACCAACAACCCGCCTGGATGGAGAGGGGTTGGGGTGCATTGGCCTGCAGGCTTAATGTGATAGGCTGACTACCAGTCGTGAGTTAGTGTCACCGTAAGGCGGCGGTCCTGGGCATAAGATCAGGGCTCCCTTGGTAAGGGGGAGGATCTTACAAACTGGTATCACTTGAACAAACGATCATATGAGAAAGAAGTCCACAACACTGGGTCAGCCCGCTCAAGCATTAGTTTGCGGACAAACTATGCAGCGGAAGCAATGGTGTGCCCATGTGTAAAAAGTCACATAAACAAGTCCATTAAGCAATGAGTTAGGCCAATCCAACTAGGACACCACCCTAGTTTAACTTACCAAGAGGATTTTGCGTCGTACCTTAGGCCAAAGATCGACTTCAGATGTAGATTAGTTATGGTACGAGGATAACCAAATCGATTAAAGAAAGATCTTAATTCCAGAGTCCCTACTTAAGGCTTAACCTCGATGTCCCTACTTCGCACATCGAATGATATTACCAATTCTTACTCAAACTGATAAGGACCGTCTCGAGAAGAATTTGATGCATAAGTTTTATAGTGGATGAGTAGGGTACTCGTAAGCTTAATCCTAGTACCGATGACTTGATTACGTCAAGACAACCACGATGATAATTATCAAAGGTCGAATAAGAGTTCAGATGATAGAAGAGACACTTCCTGGTTTGGTCACATGTTGACCTTGAGCAGATTGTCATACGAAAACCTTGAAGGCCTAAGATAGATAACATATCAATTGAAGTAGAAAACCATGCCAAGGATTGTTAACTCTAAGGATTATGGCATGTACAGGATGACTGCATTGTGAAAGTCAACGGAAAATTAACCAAAATATATGGGGGCTTAACCTTTTGTTTATAGGGCTATTTGATAACAACTCGATTTTTCCTAAGCCTCCTCATTAAGAATGTGTCGCAAGCATAGTGATCTAAAAACTTGGATTATTTAAAGATCGCTCAAGTAAAGATGAGAATTGTATGTACATGACCAGTATGATGATCAATCCTCCCCGGAAGGTTAGGACTCTCAAAGATCTTCACCCTAATTATTAATCTTAAGCAGCATAGACTACTAACGACAAGCTGTGAACACAGTAAATTCACGAGTGAAAGAGGAAAGTAGAATGTTTCGAGAATGGCTTTTCACTCTCATAATTACTCCAAGACCATATGAGTAAATGAATAAGGAGAACAGTAAGTTTAAATTTCTTGAAGGGCATATAAAGAATGGCTTAGTGATGCGTCTATATGACCTTGAAACTAGGGAAGACCGTTAAGACTTCAAGAAGTTTCCCCAATTTCGATTTTTAAGAAAGTAAGTACCCACTTAGATCGTAGTCTAACGAACACTCGTGATTTCCTTAATACAGACACGGTATACATCATTTACGTATGGTTAAGGGACTCAGATGTACTGCAAGGGAAACCAATGTGAAATGAGAATCCGAAATATCTGAATAATTACGTTTACAACAATGGGTGCACCATAACCCTAGAAAAATTTGAATCAAGAAAGAATCATCTAAATTTGAAAGAAGCATAACATGATGACTGATCACCACCACCCATGCCTACGTGACGTATACTGGTCATCAATTGGAAACATACAGATTGTGACAAAGTAACGACAAGATAAATCTCAACTGTTATTTGAGAGTCCATGAAGTGAAAATGCTGGAATATCTAAACGATTACATCCATAACAAGGAGAGTATAGTGACCCCAGCAAGCATAAAATCAGGTGAAGAAACATACTAGATTGGAAGATGTATACTCTAGGCATAATCTTGTGGAGGTGACTCAGATGATCTCAGGAATCAAAATGAGAATACTTGATGAAATAATAATCGCCCTCAAAGGGTTCGGGATTTCGATATCAACCCATGATTATGGATATATTATTATCTTTAGAACCGATGTTATAATAATTCAGAAGACTCGATCGTGAGAAGACAATACCAGCATACCTGCGCACAAGGAAAACGAATAAGTTTCAACATTACCTATGTTAGATAATGCGAGGTGTGTACTTTTGGGAATATATGAGTGATGAAAACTCATGAACTTAGAGATATGATAGTCTCTACCATGACATAATAATTTTGAAGATTTAATTTACACATGCTTGAGCAGACCTCATTAGTATAATAACGCTAGATGAATATTCACCCATGCTTATCAATTAAGATGGTCGTATGAACATGTATAAGAGAATTACTAAGAGCGTACCGAGTTGAAACTTCAAGCACGTAATGGGTTAAAATTGCCAAGGCATGACATTTACAAGGGTAACGACTCAACAAGTTGGAATATGGTCAATGATAAGTTGTAGCATATGCATAGGAATGATCTCTTGGTTGCGGTTACATCAAGAACCAAGACACGAATGTTGATAACATCATGATCGCCATAGGAAAATTCATGACAACAAGTAATCAATGTTAGATTGTTATCACGGATACGGTGAAATACTCAAGAACAAATGGACATTTATTAAGATTCGATCGATGAAGAAATCAAAGTACTTCAATTTTGGAAAATGTGCACTTATAATTTATGGGTTAGACTGAACATTAAAAACGACTGAGGGTCAAAAACTCGTTACCAACGTTCATATTAATAGTAAATGTTTCAGTTATAGAACAAGTCAAGGTTGTACACGTATATATGACCCTTGAGCATGATAGCATTAAGAACCAGGATACACACGTGGTAACATTATAATCGGCAATAGGAGATTTCATGACGATGATATACAGATCTTGACTATCAAAGGCATATACAAAGGTAATCGGTGCTCAATAAGATTTCCTTTTTGCTAAACGAAAGGTGTATCAGATCTCGCCATACCTGAAAAGTTACGCTCATAAATTCATGGATTAGACTATATGTGAAAAGTGATCGAGAGTCGCTGGTACGAAAATCAATATCCATAATGACCACTTGATGTATGCTCGAAATGTGAACACACTACGAACCATATATAATTGCTTGGATAGAGATGTGATGAGTCTTGAAGTTGGGAGAAATAAAATGATGATCTTTTCGTCACATCAGGATCTCGGAAGTTGATTTACTGCTATACAATAATAATGTTGATCTAATGTATATGATATCTTGGGGTGACTGTAAGTTCACGTTGAATTATAAGTAAAAAAAAAAAACCTAGGTGGATCCGAATGGAAAAAGATTCTTACTTATGAAGTTGTTAATATACTTGATGATTATAGGTCGTAAGACTACAATTCAATGAGTGGTTAAAGATTATTTTGATTATAAAATACCGAAGGACTTGGAAACGTGTCCTCACGATATGAGTAGCCCAAAATATGAGGATACACGAGCTCACGGTTCAGAGTATGTCGAGGGCACGGAGGCTCAGATACGTCTGGTCAGAGATCGGATGTTGGAGGCCCAGAGCAGGCAGGCGAAGTATTACGATGCGCGGCATCGTAAGGTGGAGTTCCAGGTGGGGGGACAGAGTTTTCTTGAAGATACGTCCGGTGCACGGTGTTTCCCGGGTGTAGAGGCACAAGAAGCTCAGTCTGAGATATATGGGGCCTTACTTAATCCTGGAGCGGATCAGCCCCTTGGCTTACCGACTGCAGCTACAGATAGAGTTGGGAACTCTGCACGACGTCTTTCACGTCTCCTCCCTGCGACGAGCACTCCTTCGGCCTGAGCAGCATATTTCTACTACCAACGGGCCAGTAGCATCAGATCGATCAGTTCGTTTAGAGCCGGTCCGGATCGACGATTCAGCAGTCCAAGTGCTAAGGAAAAAGAAGGTTCCACTCGTGAAGGTGTTGTGGTCCAACCATGGACGGGAGGAGCACACCTGGGAACCTAGGGATCTGATGCTGGAGCGCCATCCGGAATTATTTACGTCAGGTACTCTTTATGTTATCTTTTAAAAGTTCCTTAAAAGTTTCTGCAATTGGAACCCGTAGACCCAAACTTAAATTTCGGGGACGAAATTATTTCTTTTGTTTATAGGATTTGTAACATCCCAATGTTACTTCCAGACCCCCTTAACTTAGATTGGGTTAGGCATGGGGTGGGTGTTAGGGTAATAAGCTAGGTTTGACCCTAGATAGTGGGTTGTAGCCATGTGGGGCCCACCATGGGGCCAAAGTCAAACTAGGTCAAACTAGCCTAAACAGGAACCCTAGCCACACCATGACCCCACCATGATGCCCTAACCCTAAATATAATCTAAGTGGACCCTAAGGTAGGCCATGGGGTCAACCAGTTGACCCATGACGAGTCAAGTCAACACCTTTGACCTAAATAGTGAAAATGGTGCCCTAGCCCAATTCACTGGGTTGGGTCCACCCAAATCAACCCAAACTCATTAGGTAGGTCTAAAGTGACCCTATACCCCCTAGGGAAGAGAAAAATAGAGGCATGTAATAGTAATTTTGGGAAATTACCTAGGAGAGAGAAAAGAGGAAGAATAGGAGAGAGAAAGTGCCTAGGAGTTATTTTGGGCCACTTGGGCTCATCCCACCAACCCATGATGGGTTGGCTGACCATGCATGGGTATTAGGAGGTGTAGGACCCCCACCATGCAGTCTTGGGTCAAGCCTAAACCCAACCCAAGCTCAATATAGCCTATTCCACTTGTATGAGAAATTCTCTCTCTCCACTCACCTAACTCAGCCCTAACCTGGGCAACCCGACCCATTAAGGCTTAGTCAGCCCACTTGGACCAGTGGGGCCCACTCCCAAGCAACCTAGCCGGCCAAACCCCCCAACCCGAGCCCTAGCCTTGGTGAATCCGCCCCCACCTTGGTGAAATCGCCTCCCCATCCTTAACTCAGCCCAAACCGCCTACTCTCCCTTTCATTCCACTCACTCCTACCCCTGAGACAGAGAGAGAAGGCCAGAGACCACCAGCTGCCATGGATAATAGAGGAGATCGCCGGAGAGTGCATGCAATGGAGAGCCGCCGCCACCCTCAGCCACAGCCGCCACCAAGGGTCCGTATCCCTTCCTCTCTTACTGTGCTAGTATCCTAGATCCTCTAGGCTAGAGGTCGAGCTCAAACGAGCTCGACAATAGGGATTCAAAAGCTTGAAAATTCTGTAAAAATGGCTTATTTCTGGACTGTTCGGCTTGGTTGCGCCGCCGCCGTCCGCCGCTCTCCGCCGCCCAGCCGCCGGCCAGCTCAAGCCCCGACCACCGTGAGGCCGGGGAATGACTTGGCCGGAGGTCCCGCCGCCGGCGATGGCCGGGAACGGCCCCGCAAAACCCGCCTGTGTCGGGTTGTCCTGCATGCAATGCATGGGGAAGAAGATTCAGCAGCCGTCAGATCTACTTCAAGATCTGTGCTGGCTGATATTAATTCCTTAATATTAAATTCATATATGAACAGTATGATTAACTGTCACAATATATCAGACACCTTGCATGTTGATTTTGAGGCCCTTATAGCCACTTGATGAATTTTTGCCCAACACGAATATTTTAGATCTCTGTGTTAGCTTTGATTTGACATGTTACCCATTAAATTTGGTTGAGTATTCTGCCCTGTAGGTCCATTTTGCTAGGACTGCCCTTAAACTAGGACAGAAACTAAAATTGATGCCCTGCTCAAACCCTAAGTCCAAATGGACTGAGATTTTGAGCATGTGGCTTATTTAGTCAAATCTAGCTCCTCCCCAAAAATCAGAATTTTTGGGGAATATTTTGCTATAGTTTTTACAAAAATACCCAAAAGTAAATAAATGTGATTTTTGGAGTTCTCCAACTCCAAATGGCCCCAAATTTTGGTGGCACCCTCTCATGGGTATATTGGACCCATGGTTAAAATTTGGGCTAAATTGATTCACTGCATGATGAGGAATCTCACTTGCAAGTTTGTAAAAATAGGCTTTGGCTTGGGCTGCAAATAGCAATTTGGCAGAATTTTAAATGGATGCCCAAGCCAAACCAGAAGTCCCCTTGACCTGAGATTTTGGTCAGAGGTATAATTAGGGCAAATTTAGGCCCTGACCAAAAATGGGCTTGATTGGAAAATAAAATATGAGGAAATTACCAAAATACCCCTAGGGCTTAACTCGGTGATTCTTGGAGTTAGCTAACTCCAAATGGCCCCAAATTCTGGTGGCTCATCCTTAGGGGCATCATTGGTGCCTGGTAGAAATTTCAGAGCAATTGGACCCCTGCATGATGGGTTAATCCATGTACATGTGTTGGCTAATTTAGGCCTTGGTGTGCAATTAGCAAGAAATTGTATATTGTGTATTTAGCCTAGCTGAGGCACCCAAAAACCATGCAATAAATTCCAGTGATTAATTAGGGCATGTTTCACCCCTAGAATTATTTTTGGGACTTTTGGAATCAAAAATACCACTTATTGGAATTTTTCAAATTATAGGCCTTTTTGGAAAATAAATGGGAAAAATAGAATTTGGCTATAGAAAACTTTCAAATTCAGCCAAGTCAAAGTATGGTGTCTTATTTGACTTAGGAAAATTTTAGACCTCTGTTTGGAAATTATTGGAACAAAAACCTTGAAATTACTATTTTACCCCTTTTGTATTTATTTATGAATTGGTGGAATTACATGTGGGGAAATTGTAAAAATATTTCTATAGATGTATAATAGCAATATTAGTGTTGCATATTTATTTCAGAATTTTTTTGTACACACTGATAATTATTAAGGTAGGAAAATGGCATTTTGGTAAATAACTAGAAATGAATTTTGTTAGGCCATCACTGTACAGGAATGATCGAAACTCTGCCATCAGTCGTAAAATAGTAATATAAATGCTTAGTAATTTTCCTGGAATTTTGGTGAATATATTTCTTGTACTTCATTTGGAAAATGACACTTGTGTAGAAATTCTATTAATTATGGGATAAATATTTATATTAAAAGGAAAATTATGAAATCTTGTAGACAGTAATATTTTACTCATATGCAACTCAGGAAAATTCCCATAGGTCAGAAGATTTTAATTGATGATACTTCATGTGTAAAATGACCTAGGGAATAATTCTAAAAGATTTAATTAAAGGCCTTAATGACCTAGGAAAATTATGAAAATCAACACACTCATTTTATTAGTCCATACCACCCTAGGATAAATACTTGGGGTCAGTTGGATCAAGAATTTAGAAGTTCGATTTCAGGGTGGCAATAGGTCATGGGGTGCGCTTAGTAAAGAAGGCTGGACTATAGGCCGCCAGGGGATGAATCAACAACTGAGTTAGGGTCTAAGTTCGGAAGTATAACCCTGGGTGGCAGATGCATTCTAGAGACGAGAGTAACAGAGCAACATAAGACTTACCTAGGAAGAGTTGACGGAAGACCGTCACTCCTTAACCCATACCTTAAATCACTGGGTCACTCTATGTAACAGGAGAGAGAAAAAGGGGTTCGGGGTAGGCAACAACTATAGTAAATATCCTTGAGAAAGGGAGCTTTGGGATTCAGCCCATCGTAGCTCCTAGTGCCCCTGAGAGCCCTTCACCGGGAATACCTTGGGCAGTCCTGGGATTAACCTTAAGATTCTAAGTATGATAAACTGTAGACAAGAGTAGTCTATTAGGTTAGGTGAACTGGACATATGCTCACTCGTGCCGGGTTGGAGGGACTTGGAGTCTTCTGACTACTTGCTCACCCGTGCAGAGTTGGAGGATGAGATTGCACAATGTTTTATAGTGGTTCCCCAAGGTCTGGGTACATCCACTTTCCCCCTTCACCTATCTAGCAGTATGCTAGATTCGGCCAAACTTCCACTTATCTCAGATCAACAGATCCTACAACTCAGAACCCAACTGGTTCCTACAACTCAGGCACAACTGCCCTACCTCAGCCTTGCCCCAAGGCCTACAACTCAGAGAATATCCTTCTCCTACACTCAGGCAAACAGCCCTACCACTCAGAGTTCAACACTCCTACACTCAGCCTTTATAACATAGGCTTACAACTCAGATCTGTGTAAATAGATCCTACAGAAATATAGAAAAGATTATTAAACTGTCTTGCCAAAGTTGAGAGAGAAAGGCCAAGACAATTCTTGATCAGCTGATGCAATCAACTGTATCTGAGTCTTCTTCAATGCTTCTTGAAAATGAACTTAGCTGAGTTGATTCCAAACAGCTTCTTGAGAATCCACTGGTGGTTTCTTTCTTCTTCTTCTAATTCTGGCTTGATCTCTCTCTATCCAGCACTTTGAAAGATTCTTCTGAATTCTGATTAGAACTCTTCTTAGATCTATCCTTAGATAGTCTTCTTAGATCTCCCGGAGAAGACCTTCTTAAGTGACTAGCACTTTCTTGAAATGAATTGGATTGTGATCCTTCTCTTCTTTTTTTTTAAAGTTATTCAAAAGGACTATCTGTTGTGGTTATTGTTCTCCTTCTGAATCTGTCTATTTATAGACATTCTTCATGGTAACCGGCTGATCCGGTTTCTAACCGTTTTCTGACAAGTCTGACAGCTTCAGTTAACCGGTGGTAACCCACAGCTGTCAAGTCTTCAAATAAGTCCTGTGCCTTAGTCTTGAACCACAAGTTGTTGAAACAGTCTGTCAGAAAGTGTCGAGACCATCTGTCTATCTGTGTCGACACAGTTGACTTTGGTGTCGACACAGTCTTCAGTGATGTCGACTAAGTTGCCTTTGAGTCGACACAGCTTCTTCTGAAAATAACTTGGTCTTGACTCTTCAGTGTGTCGACACAAGTCCTGTGTGTTGACACAGTTGTTGTAGAATCATAACTTAGTAAGTGTCGACTTAGCCTTCAGGTGTCGACACATTCATTTCTTAAATCTGCTTTAATGTGTCGACTTAATCACAATGTGTCGACACATTCTGCTGGTGTCGACAAACTTGAGGTCGACTATTTTCTTCTGTGTCGACACATTCAGCTGATGTCGACAATCTTGAGATCGACTATACTCTTCTGTGTCGACACATTCTCCCAATGTTGAGGTCGACGCTTTTCTTTCGTGTCGACACAAATTCCCAGAGTTGTGTCGACTCTTTTCTTCTGTGTCGACACAAATTCCCAGTGATGTGTCGACTTACTTCTTCTGTGTCGACACTTTTTCCCAGTGTAGTTGTAGACTAACTGCTATGTGTCGACACTGCTTCCCAGTGTTGTGTCGACTATTTTCTTCTATGTGTCGACACTGCCTCCTCTGTGTCGACACTTGGACTTAGAATTTTTCTGCATACTTTGTCAATTCTTCACCTGCACATGTCAACTTAAAACAACATCAAATACACCTTGATGTATATCATTGAGCTAGGTTGGGCTTCTTCAAATCAGGTACACATTTTCCAATGTACCCAACAATCTCCCCCTATTTGGAGAAGTCATAACCCCTATAGCCAATGATATACACCATTTATAAACAGTACTAAATGATGATTAATGACATAACAGGAATACTTTAATATAAACAAAACATAAAAACAATTCATCACAGAATACACATTATAATATGCCAAACTACATTTTGTTTATAACTGGGTAATGTTTGATTACAATGTTTTACATTCAATGATTACATCACAACATTACAAAACACTATAAAAAGAACTTAAAACATAATCAGGATTGATCATGCTCTCTAATTATAATCCCTTTGCCAGATTGAATTGTAGCTGTCACAGGAGCTTCTGATTCTTCAGCTATCTTCTTTCCTTTAAGATCAGCTTTCTTCTGAGATTCTTCCTTGATCCTTTGCCTTTCAAAATAATGAAAAGGCTTTGGGAAGTATTTGCTTGGCTCCTTAGCATCTGATGGCAGTCTTCCCAGCTTAGCTTTCCTTCTGAATTGTACTATTGCTTCTTGTCTTGCCTCATACTTCTGCCATTCTATTTCATTGTACCACTTGCCTCTCTCATGAACTTTATCTTGTACAGCTTTCCATGCAGTGAGTATTATGTTCCTTGAAGTAGGACTCCACTGCTCATAATCTGGCTTAAGTACAGCCTGCTCTCTGAATTTCTTCTTGGCTAATAGAGCATCTTGCTGTTCTTTCAGAGTAGCCTCAGGCTTATCAACCTTTCCAAAGACAATATTAGTAACCTCCTTTGGAGGACTATACATTCCTTGAACTTTCTGATCAATCATGTCAAAATCTGAAGGGGGGTAAATGACTTGGGCAACCTCAGGTTGATTGCCTTCAAGTAGATTTGATTGTATTCCTGATTCAGCCACCATAGCATCATCACACAATGGGGGATATCCCAAAGTGGCTCGGATACTATTGGTCACCCATTTGGAGTGCTCTGAGCCTGCATGAATTAGCATCCTCTCCCCCTTTATGGCTTCTCTAGATATATGATCTCTTAGATCTTCCTTTTGAAATCGGATTTGGCCATCCAAATAATTCACACCGTCTTTAAAAAATGGTTTTAACTTGTTAAGCTTTTCAGATATTTCTTTTTGGGAGGTTGAGATGGCAGTCTGAACAGAAGCAATGGCAGCTTGAAAATTCTTATCAAATTCGTCCCTTTCTTTGGCTCTATCTGCAGGCAGACCTGGACCAATCTTCTTTACTTCCTCAATGATCTCATTATGAGATTCAGTTAGATTATCATTCATTCTTAGCTGGTTTTCCAAAACATAGCTTTGCTTCAAGGCAATGTCATCCACCTTTGTAGTAATAGCCTCCTGTTGTTTAGCTAGATAAACCACAGCATTGCCACCCTTGTGGAAGCAATCTGTCATTGCAGTTTTATGCATGTTGACCTGAAACTGGATGGACTTTATATCCTGAGCTAAGTCAAACTGAAGTGACTTGCTATTCTCATCAACATACTTTTCCATAGCCAACCTTTGTTCATCCAATTTTACTTGTAGATCGATCATAAATTTGTTGTAATCAAAGGCTGGAGATACTTGTAGAGGTGTGGTCTGTAAAGCCTGCTTATAATGCTTGCTTCTTCTCTTAAATACAACAAGTTTTCTTTTCTTTGCCACCCTGGCTTCTTCAGTTTCTGTTTCAGATGAAGTATCTACATGAATTCTTTCTTGAAGATGATGAATTGTATCAGTTCCAGGGACCTGTTGCTCAGCTTCAACATCCACTGGCTCACCCTCAACCTGTGGCTCAACTTCAGCTATCTGATCAATGTCCATACCTATGGACTTCTCAATATCTGGTCCACCTCCTACTTTATCAGCAGTAGTATCAATATCTGGGAACAACTCCTCCATAGTAAATTCCAGTTGAGCTGTAACTTCTGCAGCAGTTAAATCTTGAGACAAGTTTAACTGTGCTTCCTCTTGTACTTGCACTTCAGTATTTGTAGTATCTGGAGTAGGAGTGGACACTAGCTCCCCCTGAACCTGTGCAGTAATAAGAATATGAGCAATGTCTTTTATAGTAAAATACATTAGCTCCCCCTATACCTGAGCAGGAGTAGATACCTTTGGAGCAGGAGTGGAAACTTGCTCCCCCTGCATCTGTGCAGGTGTTGACACTTCCTGGACTATAGATGAGGCAAGCTGTTCTTCAACCTGTGTCCTTAGTGGGTCTTCTTGTAATTGTTCAGGTTCTTGATTTTGTGTAGGGGATTTCACAGGGTGTCTGGCCTGCTCTCTTCAGGCACATCCTTGGACAGCACCCTATCCCACCTTGAGAACAATCTCATATCCATTCTTCTCATATGATTAATCTTACTCCCTTGCAGTTGCTGCATCACTTCAGGAATCACTCCAGTGAGGTACAAGCTCATGATCCTAGCCATGTTAGGCTTCTTGATTCCTTCTTTGATCTTATCAAAGATCACTCCTGACCAATCAGTAGGAATAGTAAAAACAATCCTGGTCATCAGGCTGAACATATAGGCAGAAATCCTATCATGTCCACCTGTCTTGCAGAGGATTACTTTTCCAACTACTTCTGACAAGAACTTCCCTTGCTGATTCATACCCTTCCTGTTGAATGCAGCTCCAATCTTCAATCCTGAGTCCAGTCCACACCATTGAAGGGCTTCCCTTGTCTTAGATATAGGAACTTCCTCTTCATTCTCAACTATTTGCAATTGAAAGATCTTTCTTAAACTTCTTTGATTAATCTTTACCTTAGTCCCTTGAACAGTGGACTTAATCTTGAGGCCAGTAGAGTGGACTGATGCAGAGATAAAGAACTCATGCACCTCCTTCTTCCAGATTTTAGTAGGTTCTGAGATGAGAAATTCTAACACTGACTCAGAGAGGAGGGTGATAACTCCTTGAACATCTGGTGGCGCCTCTGCAAAGGCCTGGCGCACCAACTCATACCCTTCATTTATGTTGTCTTCAATCCTTGGCGCCATCGGTTCGTCGAGAAAGCTTGAGAGAAGAGAGAAAGATAGACTGTCGACACAGGGTTTTAGTCTCGAAAACCTTGGAAGCGTGTCGACAGAATGAGTTTTTGACCTATTTATAGCCTCAGTTGAAAGAAGTTTAAAAGGCGCCAAAAACAGTCAAAATGTGTCGACACAGACGGACTGTGTCGACACAAACTTTTATTGTCTCGACATTACTTCAGCCTACTAAGTGTCGACACCAATTTGTGGTTATGTCGACACCTTAGATAAACAGAAATTCTTTGTCGACTCTAAGGATAAGTGTCGACACATATTCCGTAAGTGTCGACACCATTTTCCTGGTTGAGTCGACATTACATTTCTGGTTAAGTCGACAATATAACTCTTAAGTGTCGACACATATTCTCTGTGTCGACACAATATTTCTGACTTGTCGACATAACTTCTCTGTGTCGACACATTATTACTGAATGTGTTGACACATTCTTACTTAGCCAATTTCTTTAACTTCAATGTGTCCTTTTTAACACTTGATTATGTTGTTATTACTTTTACTTACTTATATACCACTTCAATAGCATTGTTAATGATTTTGTTAATACATTAATCAATGGTTAACATACCTAATTCAATTTTGAATTTATTGAATTTGGTTTCATCTAAAGGCTTAGTAAATACATCTGCTATTTGATAATCCGTCTTTACAAATTCCAATGAGATGTCTCCTCTTTCTACATGTTCTCTAAGAAAATGGTATTTGATTTCTATATGCTTAGTTCTACTATGAGAAACTGGATTATTAGCAATAGAAATAGCACTCTTTGAATCACATAAAAGAGGTGTTCTACTTACCTGTATACCATAATCCTTAAGCTGATGCTGCATCCACAATAGCTGTGCACAGCAGCTTCCAGCAGCAACATACTCTGACTCAGCTGTGGAAATTGCCACACTGGTCTGCTTCTTACTACTCCAAGATATTAGTCTTCCTCCCAGGAATTGACAAGTACCTGTAGTACTCTTTCTATCCTCTCTACATCCCGCAAAATCTGCATCTGAATAGCCTGTTAGTAGAAAATCTCTATTCCTAGGGTACCAAAGACCTAGAGTAGGAGTGCCCTTTAGATATCTCAGAATCCTTTTGACTGCAGTATAATGAGATTCTTTAGGGCAGGCTTGGTACCTAGCACAGACACATGTTGCATACATAATGTCAGGTCTACTAGCAGTGAGATATAGTAGAGACTCAACTATTCCTCTATACAATGATTCATCAACAGGTTTACCTGTCTCATCTTTGCATATAGGCATACTAATTCCCATAGGAGTTCTCATGGTGGAGGATGACTCCATACCATATTTCTTAATTAATTCTTTGGTGAACTTAGACTGGGATATGGACAATCCATCATCAGTCTGTCTTACTTGGAGTCCCAAGAAGAACTTAAGTTCACCCATACTGCTCATCTCAAACTTTCCTTGCATAAGTTTGGCAAACTTTTTACAAAGGTTGTTTTCAGTAGATCCAAAGATTATGTCATCAACATAGATCTGGACTAAGATGATCTTTCCTTTGGATTCCCTAAGGAATAGAGTTTTGTCTATCTTTCCTCTTGAGAATTTATTCTCAATGAGAAAGGTAGACAGGGTTTCATACCAAGCCCTTGGAGCTTGTTTTAACCCATACAAAGCTTTCCTAAGCTTATACACATAATCAGGTTTAAGAGAATCTATAAAACCTGATGGCTGCTCTACATATACTTCTTCTTTAAGATCACCATTCAGAAATGCTGACTTCACATCCATCTGGTATACTTTGAAGTCTTGGTAGGCTGCATAGGCAAGGAACATTCTGATTGCCTCCAGCCTTGCTACTGGAGCAAAGGTTTGATCAAAGTCAATTCCTTCTTCCTGCCTGTATCCTTTTGCAACTAACCTTGCTTTATTCTTCACTATTATCCCACTCTCATCTAGCTTGTTCCTATAGATCCACTTAGTGCCAATTATATTGTGGCCTCTTGGTTTAGGAACAAGCTCCCAGACTTTGCATCTTCTGAATTGATTCAGCTCCTCTTGCATAGCATCAATCCAGTGCTGGTCTTGCATAGCTTCTTCAAACTTCTTAGGTTCCATCTGGGACAGGAAACTTGAATGCAAAACTGTGCTTTGATTTCTGCTTCTAGTTTGCACTCCTTGTCTTGGATCACCAATTATCTGATCAGTTGGATGATCTCTTAGATATCTTATAGCTGGAGGAAGATTCCCTTCAGGTTGAGCATCTCCAGCTTCTTCATTCTGCTGAGCCTCCTGGTTTTCATCAGCTTCCATTATCTCTTGTACTCCCCCTGGACAGCAGCCTTCATTTTCCAATGCTTCATCTTCCTTTGAAGCTTCAGCAATGGAGAGCTTGTCCATCTTCTTGCTTATACCTGTTGAGTCATTTGATCTACAAGACAACTCACTATTGATTAATCTTGTTTCATCAAATACAACATGCACAGATTCTTCAACAACTTGAGTAGTTAAGTTAAAGACTCTATAGGCCTTACTATTTGTGCTGTACCCAACAAATATCCCATCCTGGGATTTGGCAGCAAACTTAGTCAAATATGACTTGCCATTGTTAAGTATATAGCACTTGCAACCAAAGATCCTGAAGTAGGATAGATTTGGTTTTCTGCCTTTCACAATCTCATAGGGAGTCTTTCTGTGGCTTTTGGTGATAGAAGCCCTATTGATGACATGACAAGCAGTGTTAACTGCCTCAGCCCAAAAATATTCTGGGAGAGAGGTGTCACTCAATAGAGTTCTACCAGCTTCAATTAATGTTCTATTCTTTCTTTCAGCAATTCCATTTTGCTGAGGTGTTCTTGGTGAGGAGAACTCTTGGAAAATCCCAAAGTCTTTACAAAAATTTGTTATGCTTTCAGAATGAAACTCAGTACCATGATCACTTCTGATTTTGACCACTGTACTATTCAGTTCATTCTGAATTTGCTTTACAAAATTAAGTAGTACACTTGGGGTTTCAGATTTTTGTTTTAGAAAGAACACCCATGTAAATCTAGAATAGTCATCTACAACCACAAAAGTGTAGACCTTCCTACCTAGACTATGAACTGGCATAGGACCAAAAAGATCCATATGCAAGAGGTATAAGCACCTCACAGAATCCTTGTTTCCAAGGCTTTGAAATGAGGATTTTGTCTGCTTGCCCTTTTGACAAGCTGAGCATACCCCTTTCTTTATACACTTAACTTGAGGCCCATTCCTCACTAGTTCTTTACTAATGAGTTGGCCAATTGTCTTGTAGTTTAGATGAGCCAATCTCTTGTGCCACTTAACACAATGGGAAGCATTGTCATCAGCTACAAGACAAATGGGGGAAGCCTTATTTTCACATTCAAAATTAAGGCAATATACATTTCTCTTCCTATACCCAGTCAAAATGATCTCTTGATTACTTGACCTTTTGATATGACATCCATCCTTACCAAATGAAATGTCATATCCTAGATCACTCAGCTGGCTTATGCTTATTAGATTATGTTTCAAACCTTTTACATAGGCCACTTGGGTGATAGTAATTAGGTTAGAAGAAATGTTACCAAACCCTTTGATGACTCCTTTTTCAGATCCACCAAAGATCACTTTATGTCCATCTTTGACAGATGAATACTCCTTCAGCAGCCCCTTTGTTCCAGTCATGTGCCTGGAACAACCACTATCCAAGTACCATATAGGGGCATGGTTACTTGGATTCACCTGCAATACAGAATTACTTACCCTTAGAACCCAAGTAAGTCTTGGGTCCTTGGTTCAGGTTAGCATTAATAAAGTTATCATAACCTCTTCTAACAGGTAGACTCTTATTCTTTATAACACTTGTGTTATACCAGCAGTCCAATGCCAAATGGCCCCTCTTGCCACAGCACCAACATTCAAACTTATTGTATCTAGATCTAGATACATCCTTGTCAGTAGAATTTCTGTTCATTGCTGGTGCTGTTGCAACTTCACCTACTGATTTCTTAAAACCATTGGGTTTATGACCATAGGTAGGCCTGCTTGCCTTAACACCCTTGTTCTTCAGAACATTTGTCTTAATATGACCTTGAATGTCTTCATGATCATTGTAAAAATAGAGAAGAACGACTAGAAAAACAGGCCGGAAGCTTGAATAACTGAAATTTTTATTATCCAAAAAGATATTATTTACAAAGGTATGGCCTCCCTTTTATAGAATGGAGGAGATAGAGGAGAGTACAAACTAACAATGTGGGACTAAATAAATGTACAAAGACTGGGCGGTTTGACATGTACAGACCGCACAGTCCGCGCGGTTAGATAACAGGCTAACCGCCCGGACAGACCAGGAGAAGATGCCGTAGGAGACCGCAAGACTGCCAGACCGCCAGATTGCCAGACCGCCAGATATACAAGCCGCTGGTGACAACCCGCAAGACCGCCGAACCATAGCTGGCACCAACTGGATATTCAGCCTGTCAGCCCCAGACCGCTAGACCGCGCGGTCTCCAGACCGCCATATACAGACCGCCAGACCGCCTACTTTAACACTCCCCCTCAAGCTGGAGCATAGATATCGATCATGCCCAGCTTGTCACAAATGTGGAAGAATGAAGTAGACACAGGCTTGGTAAAGATATCTGCCAACTCTTTGTCGGAGGTGACGAACGGAGTGCAAATCTATTTCTTCAAGATTTCTTCCCGGATGAAATGGCAGTCGACTTCAATATGTTTGGTTCTCTCATGGAAGACCGGATTTTTGGATATATATATAGCGGCCTTGTTGTCACAGAACATAGGAAGAGGATAGTCGTAGACCTCTCCTAGGTCAAGCATGAGAGCCCGCAACCATTTTAGTTCGCAAGTGGTGGACGCCATGCTCCGATATTCAGCTTCAGCACTAGACCTTGAAACTACAGACTGCTTCTTGCTCTTCCAGCTCACAAGGTTACCTCCAACAAATGTGCAGAAACCCGATGTAGATTTGCGGTCATCTTTATCATCAGCATAGCTAGAATCTGAGTAGGCTTCAACTCTCAAATGACCATTCTTCTGAAAGAGTAGTCCTTTGCCCGGTGCGGCTTTAACATACTCTAATATCTTCAAGGCAGACTGAAGATGACATTCCCTGGGAGCTTGCATGAACTGACTTACCTTGCCAACAGCATAGGCAATGTCAGGTCTGGTCACCGTGAGATAAATGAGTTTACCCACCAGACGTCTATACTTTGTGGCATCAGATATAAGAGGAGAGTCATCTGGCCACTGTTGCTGCCGCGCTGAGTGTACTGAGCATAAGAGTCCTGCGGAGGAGGGGAGGATAACAGAGGGCGCTGGAGCAGAGAAGTAACGGCGGCTACGCGAGCGGCGGTGGCATCCAAGGTGGGAGACTCAGCTTCACCCAAGATCTGCTGGCGGATGAGATCAAAAGATTCGGGAAGTCGCAGAAGATAACAAACAACCAGGAGTTCCTGGAAGTGTTTGTGTTGCTGAGCCAAGTCCGCAGAGAAGGGGCGATTCTGGAGGATCTCAGCGCCAAGAGCCTGAACTTGCTGATAGGCTGCAGCGGGAGTCATGGACGAACGGGCGAAGAGATCCGCATAAAGAGTATAAATCCGGGAGGTCTGCGTCCCCTTGGAGTAAAGAGCAGCCAGATGAAGCCACGCGGCCTTGACCGTCTCATCATGACGGATGACGGGAAGGCACTCATCAGAGAGGCTATTAGCCAGCCATGTGCGGACAAGCGCATCACTCGCATCCCATTCGTCAAAGAGAGGAGAATTAGGAGGAGGCGGATCATCGGTAAGATGATGACGTTTGCGCTGAGAACGAAGAAGGAAAGTGAAAGAGACGCTCCAATCCGGATAGTTGGAGCCAACGAGCTTGGAAACAGTGCCCAGATTCCCGGAAGAAGTAGGGACAGAAGTCGGAGCCGGAGTGGCTACAGGAGTGGTGGCAGTGGAATTGTCAGAGATATCCATAGAAGAAGACGAAACCGCGCGGTTAGGAATCAAGCCGGGCGGTTAAGCGAGAAGGAAAAAAACTGCAGCGGTCACGATGTCAGACACCAGCGGCTAGAAAAGCCACGACCAAGCCGCAGAGTCAAAACAGAGGGTAAGAGGTCGGGCGGTTGAAAGACAGACCGCACGATCGGGAGAGAAAGAGGAATCTGGCAAACAGACCGGGGCGGTAAGAAAGAGAAGAAGGAAGGCTGCGACAAGAACAGATCGCAAGCAGACAAAGAGAAGCAGGCCGCGCAGACAGGGCGCAGGCAAACAAGAAAGGCCGTGTAAAGAAGCAGGTCGCACGGCTAGAAAGGAGCACAGAATCAGGAGGCAGAGATCCCTGGCTCTGATACCATGTAAAAATAGAGAAGAACGACTAGAAAAACAGGCCGGAAGCTTGAATAACTGAAATTTTTATTATCCAAAAAGATATTATTTACAAAGGTATGGCCTCCCTTTTATAGAATGGAGGAGATAGAGGAGAGTACAAACTAACAATGTGGGACTAAATAAATGTACAAAGACTGGGCGGTTTGACATGTACAGACCGCACAGTCCGCGCGGTTAGATAACAGGCTAACCGCCCGGACAGACCAGGAGAAGATGCCGTAGGAGACCGCAAGACTGCCAGACCGCCAGATTGCCAGACCGCCAGATATACAAGCCGCTGGCGACAACCCGCAAGACCGCCGAACCATAGCTGGCACCAACTGGATATTCAGCCTGTCAGCCCCAGACCGCTAGACCGCGCGGTCTCCAGACCGCCATATACAGACCGCCAGACCGCCTACTTTAACAATCATATATGTTAGAAGGCACTTTCTCCTTACTAAACCTTATGGGGACTGAAAGGTTTAGTGGCTGAATAGGGACTTTGCCTTTCCTCTTGAATCTGCCAGCCCTGGAGTTACCTTTAAATCCCAATCCAGCCTTACCCTTCTGAGTGACAAATTCATCTATCAAGGGTAAGACAGATTTTGGCTTAGAGTAACTAGCCACTAAATCCCTTTCAATTCTAAGTCTGGCCTCTAGACTCTTTACTTGATCATTAGTATAATTAATTGTGCCCATCTGAATAATAGTTATATTCTTCAGCTTGGCAATTTCATTTAATTTTTGATCAAGGACTTTTTCTAACTCAGTTGTTGCTACCCTTAGTTCAGCAATTTCCCGAGCCTGTGTTTTAACCAGGTTCTTGCTTTTCTTAAGGGCCTGCAACAAGTCCCCATACTTGTCCATCAATTGATAGACATCTCCTTCAGATCCAGATGCATCTTCATCACTTGATGCAGATGTAGCTGATTCTTCACTTGTACTACAAATAGATGTACAGGAAGGACAGTTTACCTCATTAGGACCGGACTGATTCTGGCATATGTCCTCTTCTGATCTTGTCATCAAACCCATGCATTGATGTTCATTGATGGAGTCTAGCAACTGCATAAACTCCTCTTCCTCAGATGCAGCATATAGTCCAATATATGCTTCAGCTTCAGATCCTGATTCTGAAGTTGACTGGTCTGACAGACTTTTATCTTTCTTTGCTACAAAGGATTTCTCCTTCTTGCCTTTCTGATAAGTCTTCTTCTTTTCTGAAGATTCCTTCCTTTTGTCAGGACAATCAGCCACTACATGTCCAGGCCTATTGCAACAATAGCAGACAATCTTTGAAGTAGTGGCTTTGCTGGGCTTTGATCTGCTTTTCTCTTTCCTTGATGACCTTCTCTTCTGATAATAGTCATCAACTTGCTGTGATGTGGAAGGCCTAGACTTCCATTGCTTCTTTTTCAAGAACCTTTGGAATTGCCTAGTGAATGTAGCAAAGTCTGCATCTGAATCACAGCTAACTGAACCCTTATCTGAATTTTCAGAACTATCTTCTTCAACTTCCTTAGGAGGAGATGGTGATTTCCTCCTATTCTTTCTGGTGGCTTCAGCATTAAATGCCACAGTCTTTTCTCTATGCTCTCCTCTTGAGTTTCTTTCCTCCTCCTTCCTTACCATAAGTTGCATTTCATAGGATAGCAACTTTCCAAACAGGGTTGGAGGAGATATCTCTGCCAATTTAGCCACTTCTCTTATGGCACAGATCTTTGTATCCCAATCCTTTGATAAGGATCTTAAGAATTTGTCATTCAGTTCATAGGTACTGAAGACTCTTCCATAGGATATTAGCTCATTCACAATTCTATAGAATTTCTTATAGCACTCAGTTATGCTATCAGATTTTCCTTGTCTAAAGCTTTCATACTCCTGATTTAGCATAGACTTTCTGTCCAGCCTTACTTCTTCAGATCCCTCCATGTAGACAATCAATGTGTCCCACATCTCCTTGGAGGTCTTGCAGTGAATCAGATTCTGAAATGTTGAATCATCTATGGCACTGACAATGATGTTCTGTGGCCTTTTATCCATGGTTGCCAAGATGATTTCATCCTTGGTCATTTCTGAATAAGTCTTTGGTATTTGGATATTTGCATCAAGAACAGATATCTTCATTGGAATGAAGGGCCCTTCCTGTACTGTGATGTAAATCCTTGGGTCAGATGCTTCCATAAACAATCTGACTCTCTCTTTCCAGATCCCAAAGATTTCCTTCTTGCATATGGGTAATTTCATAGACCCTAGCTCCTTATGATTCTCTCCAGAACCCATCTTCTTGAATCTTGAATCTGCCTTTCAGATCTACCTCAGACTGTTAAGTCCTTTTTTTTGAGGAACCTCCCTATGATACCACTTGATAGTTTAACTTTCAAGGCAGCCTAAACACCTAGAGGGGGGGGGGGGTGAATAGGTTCTGCTTTTCTTATAAAAACTTCTAGGCAGAATTCAATTCAATAGCTAACACAATTGGCACAGCAATCACAGAAAATAAAACATCACAGATTGCACAATGTTTTATAGTGGTTCCCCAAGGTCTGGGTACATCCACTTTCCCCCTTCACCTATCTAGCAGTATGCTAGATTCGGCCAAACTTCCACTTATCTCAGATCAACAGATCCTACAACTCAGAACCCAACTGGTTCCTACAACTCAGGCACAACTGCCCTACCTCAGCCTTGCCCCAAGGCCTACAACTCAGAGAATATCCTTCTCCTACACTCAGGCAAACAGCCCTACCACTCAGAGTTCAACACTCCTACACTCAGCCTTTATAACATAGGCTTACAACTCAGATCTGTGTAAATAGATCCTACAGAAATATAGAAAAGATTATTAAACTGTCTTGCCAAAGTTGAGAGAGAAAGGCCAAGACAATTCTTGATCAGCTGATGCAATCAACTGTATCTGAGTCTTCTTCAATGCTTCTTGAAAATGAACTTAGCTGAGTTGATTCCAAACAGCTTCTTGAGAATCCACTGGTGGTTTCTTTCTTCTTCTTCTAATTCTGGCTTGATCTCTCTCTATCCAGCACTTTGAAAGATTCTTCTGAATTCTGATTAGAACTCTTCTTAGATCTATCCTTAGATAGTCTTCTTAGATCTCCCGGAGAAGACCTTCTTAAGTGACTAGCACTTTCTTGAAATGAATTGGATTGTGATCCTTCTCTTCTTTTTTTTAAAGTTATTCAAAAGGACTATCTGTTGTGGTTATTGTTCTCCTTCTGAATCTGTCTATTTATAGACATTCTTCATGGTAACCGGCTGATCCGGTTTCTAACCGTTTTCTGACAAGTCTGACAGCTTCAGTTAACCGGTGGTAACCCACAACTGTCAATTCTTCAAACAAGTCCTGTGCCTTAGTCTTGAACCACAAGTTGTTGAAACAGTCTGTCAGAAAGTGTCGAGACCATCTGTCTATCTGTGTCGACATAATTGACTTTGGTGTCGACACAGTCTTCAGTGATGTCGACTAAGTTGCCTTTGAGTCGACACAGCTTCTTCTGAAAATAACTTGGTCTTGACTCTTCAGTGTGTCGACACAAGTCCTGTGTGTCGACACAGTTGTTGTAGAATCATAACTTAGTAAGTGTCGACTTAGCCTTCAGGTGTCGACACATTCATTTCTTAAATCTGCTTTAATTTGTCGACTTAATCACAATGTGTCGACACATTCTGCTGGTGTCGACAAACTTGAGGTCGACTATTTTCTTCTGTGTCGACACATTCAGCTGATGTCGACAATCTTGAGATCGACTATACTCTTCTGTGTCGACACATTCTCCCAATGTTGAGGTCGACGCTTTTCTTCTGTGTCGACACAAATTCCCAGAGTTGTGTCGACTCTTTTCTTCTGTGTCGACACAAATTCCCAGTGATGTGTCGACTTACTTCTTCTGTGTCGACACTTTTTCCCAGTGTAGTTGTAGACTAACTGCTATGTGTCGACACTGCTTCCCAGTGTTGTGTCGACTATTTTCTTCTATGTGTCGACACTGCCTCCTCTGTGTCGACACTTGGACTTAGAATTTTTCTGCATACTTTGTCAATTCTTCACCTGCACATGTCAACTTAAAACAACATCAAATACACCTTGATGTATATCATTGAGCTAGGTTGGGCTTCTTCAAATCAGGTACACATTTTCCAATGTACCCAACAATTATGCTGATTGACCAATCAATTTGGGCCTAGCCCAAGGGATTGGGATAGGTCCAAGTGATTTGACCTAAACGGGGTATTTTGACTTTGGTCAAATTGAGCCCTAGGGTTAACCCAGTCATGGGGCTTTTTGTTCCACTGGGTCCCCAATGACCTCCTAATACTAGGGGTGAAGTCAATTTAGGGTTATGGTGATCAATTGGGGTGTTTGGTGAAAAATCACCATTTTTGACCTAATAGGGGTATTTTGGTCATTTGGCCTTGTGGAGGCCCTAGGGTAGGGCTTCTTGGTCTACTAGGCCTCTTATGATGATTTAGACCTAGAAGTGAAGTCAATTCCATATGGTGATGGTCATTTAGGTCAATTGATGAGGAATTGACCGTTTTGACCTAACAAGGGTTAGGGTTGACTTTGGTCAACTTGGCCTATTTGACTGGCCCCAGTGAGTCCTGAATGTCCCCCTGGGCTCCTAAATGGCCTAGGGATATTGTGGTGGGGTCACTGGGATAGGTTAAGGCCCTTAGGTCAAACCCTTGGAAGGGTATTTGGAATTTACTATTTGCAGACCAAGGTGCTTTCAACCCAATTTTTGCCTAAGTTAAAGGGATTTCTACACTACCAAGGCCTTGTCATGATCTTGTCATGACAAATTCACCTGGGGGGTCTAGGTGTCTGGGGGATGTTACAGTCTCTGTATGATGTTGAGTTCCTTCTACGTGTCGATATATCTCAAATTCTTATGATCAGAGAAGATGTCACAGTGAACTCCGTAGAGGTAGTGTCGCCAAATCTTCAGAGCAAAGATCACTGCACCCATCTCCAGATCATGCACCAGATAGTTCTTCTCATGTATCTTCAGCTGTCCGGAGGCGTAGTGATAGAATTGATTTTAAGATAACCCAAACACCTAGAGGAGGGGGGTGAATAGGTTCTTTTCTTTTCTTACTTAAGGGAGAATAATATTTCAGTTCTTTAAATAGAATCTAACTATTCTACAACAATCACAACACAGAATTCACAATCACACACACATCACAGATTGCACACAGGTTGACACTGCCTCCCGGTGTCGACACAGTCGATGTCGACTAATACTTCTGTGTGTCGACACAGGTTCTTCTGGTGTCGACACAGCTTTTCCAAGTGTCGACACAGGCCTTCTTAAGTGTCGACACATGGACTTAGAAACTTTTTTTCTGCATATTAGCATATACTTAACCTGCACATATAAACTCAAAATAACATCAAATACACCTTAATGTATATCATTGAACAAAGTGAGGCTTCTTCAAATCAGGTACACATTTTCCCATGTACCTAACAATCTCCCCCTATTTGGAGAATTCATAACCTTTTAGTCAATGATATACACCACTTATAATAAACAAATATTATGATGTATATAAGCATTATATAACAGGGTAACTTATAAACAAAACAAATACCAAAATGTCATTACAGAATAATAATGCAATCTTAATGAACATGAAACATTGTATTGTTTATACTATCAAAAAGTTTCTTAACAATTGATTACATAGATTTCTTTTAACACCAAAGATTACTTTGTTCTTGTAAAATTTAGAAAATCTACACTAAGGCTGATCAGGCTCCCTGATGACTATGCCTTTTCCTAGCTTAATCTGAGCCTGCATAGTAGGTTCTGCATCATCAATGGGCTTTTTTCCTTTAGACTCTGATTTCTTCTGTGCTTCAGCCTTAATCCTCCGTCTTTCAAAATAATGAAAAGGCTTAGGGAAGTATTTGCTAGCCTCCTGAGCATTAGGAGGTAGCTTCCCAATTTTAGCCTTCCTTCTATACTACAGAATGGCTTCTTGCCTTGTTTCATATTTCTGCCATTCTTGTTCATTATACCATTTGCCCCTTTCATGGACCTGATCTTTCACAGCTTTCCAGGTAGTCAAAATGATATTCCTGGAAGTGGGGCTCCATTGCTCAAAATCAGGCTTTAACTCAGCCTGTTCTCTGAACCTTTTCTTTTATAGTTGAGCTTCCTGCTGAGCTTTCAAGGCAGCTTCTGGCATTTCAACTTTCTTTAAAATAACATTATCAACTTCCTGTGGAGGAATGTACATTGACAGAACCTGTTGTTGAATCATATCAAAATCTGCTGGAGGGTAGATGATCTGAGCAACTTCAGGTTGATCACCTTCAACATAAGCATGTTGCACACCATACTCAGCAACATTATCATCATCACAAAGGGGTGGATATCCCAGAGTGGCTCTGATGCTATTGGATATCCATTTGGCATGATCTGAGCCTTCTTTGACTAACATCCTCTTCCCCTTTACGACTTCTCTTTCAATGTGGTCTCTTAAGTAATCTTTTTGAAATCTTACTTGTCCATCAAGAAAATTTACACCATCTTAATAAAATGATTTTAACTTGAGAAGCTAATCAGAGATTGTTTTCTGAGAAGTTGTAATGGCTGTCTTAAATAAATCTAAGGCTTCCTGTAGCTTCTTATCAAATTCCTCTTTCTCATTAGACCTTGCATCAGTAATTGTAGTGACTGTTTTCTTTACTTTAGTGACTATCTCATTATGAGATTCAGTCAGATTGTCATTCATCCTAATTTGATTTTCAAGGACATAGCCTTGTTTAATAGCAATGTCATCCACTTGAGCCTTTACTGCTACTTGCTGCTCAGCCAGAAATACTATAACATTGCCCCCTTTGTGGAATCAATCTGTCATTTCTTTCTTATGCAGATTTACTTCAAATCTGATGGATTTGATATCCTGAGCCAAATCAAATTGAAGTGACTTATGGCTTTCATCCACATACTTATATAGAGCCATTCTCTTCTCATCTAATTTAACTTGCAAAGCCACCAATAATGAGCTATAATCAGCCTCTGGGGCTGGTTATGGAGCAGCAGTTTGCAATGCTTTCTTGTAGCTTTGGCTCCTCCTCTTAAAAACCATCAGTTTTCTTTTCTTGGCACTTGCAATTTCTTCATCTTCTGAAGCAGATGTACTGAGAATGTCTACTCTTTCCTTTGGACTAGGAGGGAGCTCCTTTTCAGTCTTATTCTGCTCCCCCTCAATATCAGCCTGCTCCCCCTCAATCCTTACTTGCTCTCCCTTACTTGTTGCTCCCTCAATATCAGGAAACAACTCCTCAAGAGTAAACTCCTGTTGAGTGTGGACTGGTGGTACTGCTTTCTAAGGAGCATCAGCAACTACAGATGTATCCTCCATGATAACATCTAGTGCTGGACTATTGACATGAGGTCTCTCAAGAATAGTTTGTGAATCCATTTCACTTGCCAAGTGAGTTGACTCTTCTTCTAGTACCTGTGCAGTATTTAGCTCCCCCTATTCCTATGCATTATCAGTATTGTCCTGTGCCTGTGTATTATCTGGCTCCCCCTGCATCTGTGTAGTATCTGTAATGTCCTGTGCATGTGATTTCTCAACACTTCTTGTCTTTCTATATCTGGTATGTCCTTTGTTAGGACCCTATCCCCTCTGGAGATAATCCTGATGTTCATTTTTCTCATATGATTAATTTTAGAACCAGAAATCTAGTGCATTACTTCTGGAATTGCTCCAGCCAAGTATATGCTCATCAGTCTAGCAAAACTAGGCTTCTTTATGCCTTTCTTAATCTTCTCAAATAGTACTATAGACCAATCTGTGTTTAGTCTAAAAATTATCCTTGTCATTAGGCTGAACATATAGGCTGAAATCCTATCATGTCCCCCTGGCTTACAGAGAATTACCTTTCCAACCACTTCTGAGAGGAATTTCACTTGCTGATTCATCCCTTTTCTGTTTATAGCTGATCCAATCTTCATGGTGGGATCCAATCCACACCATTGTAGCGCTTCCCTTGTCTTAGAGACGGGTACCTCTTCTTCATTCCGAGTCCTTGTAAGATGAAGAATTTTCCTCAAACTCTTCAAGGTCACTTTGACTTTAGCGCCATGAACCGTCGATTTAATCTTAAGGCCAGATTAATCTACTACAGCCGCGCCATAAAATTCAAGTATCTCTTTCTTCCATATCTTGGTGGGTTCGGAAACCAAAAACTCGAAACCATTGTCAGTAATTAGGGTAATTACTCCTTTAATCTCCGAGTCTGCACCATCAAAGGCATGGCAAACTAACTCATATCCTTTATTGATGTTATCTTCAACCTTTGGCGCCATTGGGATGGTGAGAAAGCTTGGATTGAGAGAAGAGAGATTGTCAACACAAGGTTTTGGTCTCGAAAACCTGGAGAGTGTGTCGACAGAGATTGTTCTTGACCTATTTATACCCTTTAAAACACCGAAGGTCAAATGGCGGGCAAAAACTGACTAAATGTGTTGACACTGTTGAAATGTGTCGACACATACTTCTAATGTCTTGACAACGGTGTTGACTTCTATGTGTCGACACCAATTGATGATGTGTCGACATTTGACATACTTAGAAGTTCATCAGAAATTCTGTGTCGACTCTTATTGTAAGTGTCGACACAATTCTTGGATGTGTTGACACCACTACTCTGGTTGTGTCGACACCACTTACTGAAGTGTCGACATCACTTCTCTGGAAATGTCGACACAGATTTACTGAAGTTTCAACATCACTTCTCTGAATGTGTCGACATAGATTTACTTAGCCAAATTTGTTCAACTTCTCTGAATATGTCGACATAGATTTACTTATCTCAAAATCCTTTTTACTGTAGTGTAATGAGATTCTTTAGGGCATGATTGGTACCTAGCACAGACACATGTTGCATACATAATGTCTGGTCTACAAGCAGTTAGATATAGAAGAGAGCCAATTATTCCTCTATACAAAGACTCATCTACAGGTTTACCTGCATCATCTTTGCATATAGGCATACTTGTTACCATAGGAGTTCTCATGGTGGAGGATGATTCCATATCATACTTCTTAATAAACTCCTTGGTGAACTTAGACTGGGATATGGACAAGCCATCATAAGTCTGTCTTACTTGAAGTCGAAAGAAGAACTTAAGTTCTCTAATGCTGCTCATCTCAAACTTCCCTTGCATAAGTTTAGCAAACTTTTTGCAAAGGTTGTTTTCTGTAGACCCAAATATTATGTCATCTACATAAATCTGGACTATGATTATCTTTTCTTTGGACTCCCTTAGGAATAGAGTTTTGTCTATTTTTCCCCTTGAGAATTTGTTCTCAATAAGGAAAGTAGACAGGGTTTCATACTAAGCCCTTGGGGCTTTCTTTAACCCATACAAAGCTTTCCTAAGTCTATAAACATAATCAAGTTTGAGAGAATCAACAAAACCCAAGGGCTGCTCTACATAGACTTATTCTTTTAGATTTCCATTTAGGAATGCTGATTTTACATCCATTTGGAATACCTTGAAGCCTTGATATGCTGCATAGGCAAGGAAAATCCTAATTGCTTCCAGTCTTGCTACTAGGGCAAAGGTTTGATCAAATTCAATACCCTCTTCCTGCCTGTATCCTTTTGCAACAAGTCTTGCTTTGTTCTTCACAATGATCCCATTCTCATCCAGTTTGTTCCTAAAGATCCACTTTGTTCCAATGATGTTGTGGTCTTTTGGTTTAGGAACTAACTCCCAGACCTTGCACCTTCTGAACTGATTTAGATCCTCTTGCATGGCATCAATCTAATATGGGTCCAGAATAGCTTCTTCAAATCTCTTTGGCTCTAGTTGAGATTGGAATCTTGAGCAAAACACTGTGTTCAAGTTCCTGCTTCTGGTTTGCACTCCATGTCTTTGATCACCAATTATCTAATTTGCTGGATGATCCTTTAAGTGTTTAACATTTGGAGGTATACTATCTTCAGGTTGATCACCTCCAGTCTCTTTAATATGCTGCACCTCTTGGTTTTCATCATTATCTAGAGAGTCCTGTACTTCCCATGGATAGTAGCCACCATTTTCCACTTCCTGCTTTGCAGTTGACTCTTCTGTAATGGTAAGCTTGTCCATTCTCTCTGAAAGTGAGATAAAGATCTATCTAAACTCTAGAGGGGGGTGAATAGAGTATTTTTAAAATAGCTTTACAATTTAAACAAATAAAGCAATTAAGATTTAATTTATGTATAGGTGTAAGGTGTCTTACTAGATAAATCAGAACTAAGACAGCAAAAAGAAGAATCACAGCACACAATAAAGAAAATTCTCAAGCAATCAGAAGACACAAGGAACTATAGTGGTTCCCCAAAAACCTGGGTACATCCACTCTTCTACCACCCTTGGTAGGAATCCACTCAGGATGAGTTGATCAGGTGTCCTGACACCAATGAGCTTTTGATAAGGTGCTCAAAAACCAAACTAGATTTTTTGATCAGGTGTCTTTCCACCACTGAGTTTTGACAAGGCTCTCAGAACCAATCTCAGAACTTTTGAAGGGAGTTTTGATAACCCTTTTACAGCAGGAAAAGAAAAAGTAAAGAGGTGAAGTTGTCTTCTCTGTTCTCAAATCAAATGAGAGAAGACTAGTGGATTGTTGATGATGTCAAAGCTCCCCCTGAGATGTAGAGTGGTTCAGGAGTGAGAGCTTTGCTTCAGGGTGATAGGTCTTCAGAAGCTTCAGATCTCCAGCAGAAGATGATTCCAGCAGATGCTGAAAAGTTTGGTGTCTGGAGTTCTTGATGTTGAAGCTATGATCACTTTTTTTGGTAGGTCAAAAGGATTGTTCTACTAGTTCTTCAGAAAAATGATCACTTGTGTCTGTCACTGTTAAAAAATCTTGTTGTTATGCTGTCTGTAGTTTTCTCTATATTATTGACTGAAGACAAAATGGAGGATCTTATTCTCTGAAAAATTCCTTGTCAAAGATAGCCGTTGGCAGTCATAAATGTCTTCCATAAAAATTTTTGTCTTCTAGAGGAAAGTCTAATAAAACATTCTCTGAATAATTCCTTGAAACTTGCTCCAGAATAAAGAAAAACGGCTGGAAGATCTTCTTGACATAAATGCTGAGAGAATTCAAAAACATTCCAAAGACTGACAGCTTTTGAATCCTTAAAAACGTCAATCTCTTAGAAAATCGTCGATCTGAGCTCTACGATCATCGAACTGAGCTCAGAGATGAAAAAGATCAAATAGATAGAAAACGTCGAACTGAGCTCGAAGATCGTCGAACCGAGCTCAGCGACCTGAAGAATAAGAGAAGAGATATCGTCGACCTGAGCTCGAAGAACGTCGACCGAAGCTCGACGACTTTATCAAGGTTGAGCTCAGAGAGCGTCGAACGGAGTTCGACGTTTCGTCGACCTAAGCTCGACGATAACTGACTTTGGCTCAGCTTTAAGTCTGATTCCTTGAATGGTCCTGGGGGCAGCTCAAACCTAAATTCTAAGCCCTAGACACATTCTAATATTGACCTTTACAACAATACAACTAGGTCAACCTGGTTTCCTAAGACAAACATAGTGATCCTTATCCAAATTAGTAATAGGGTGTTCCAACAATCTTCCCCTATTTGGGTTAGGATTACTATTTATAGACAAAAATAGGAAATAAATAAGCATACAGACAAAACAAGAACTAAACCAATCAAAGCAAGAAAATGTCATAGCAGCATTGCAGATCACAGATAAAATATCAGCAAATGTTCAGAGGTGGATGATTGTTCAGCTTACACAAATCACTTCTTCTCAGTTCCCTTTTTAAACAAAATTTCCCTGTTGGGATTGAGGGCTTCTTTCTTGGATCTTCTGTCATCTTCTGCACCTAAGGAAGTTTGAGATCTGGGCCTTGGAACTATAGCCTCAGGATGCAGCTTCATATAATCTTCTGGATTAAAGAATTTCCTTGAAGCATATCTCTCTAGTTCTTCCTTTCTCTGATCTGATAGGGTTGTAATGTTGGAAAAGTCTTTACCTTGCTCTCTGGCCTTTTTCATTTGATCTAGAGCAGCAAGCTCTTTCATTCTGGCAGTCCATGACAAGGGGTTGTTCTCAGGATCCTTAAATGGAACAGGAGGTTCATATCTGTTGATAGACTCAGAATCAGTATGAGGAGTCCTGGAGACAACTGTATCTTTTAGCCTATAAGGGAAAGGACCTGAAGTAGATTCAATATGGCCTTGTCCTTCCCTTTGTTGAAATCTGTGCTCTCTTTGGCTTCCTCTATATTGACCCCTTCTAGATTGATAGCCTCTTTGATATTGCCCCCTTGGGTGATATTTTTGATAGGACTGGGAGGAACTTTGCCTGGAAGCTGGGGCTTGAGTGGCTGAGCCTGAACCAGAATCTGGAGGAGGAGGAGGAGGCTGATACTGAGAAGATCCCTTTTCATACTTGTCTAGCTTCCTTCTCTTCTTCATAGCCTTTTGTTGGTTCTTGGAATACTGCATCCAGGGCTCAGAGATGGGGCAGTCATGCAAAATATAATAAGGGATGTCATTAGAATCCTTAGCTTGAGCTGGGGGTACTTTCATCATGGCCTTACTTCTGGCCTTCCTTTTCTGGGCAACTGTATTTGAAGAATCATCATATTCAGTTTGAAACTGATCACTCTCTGAACTTTGGGGTCTATCATATAGGTCATCAATGCTCTTAATATATTTCTCTTGTAATTTCAACTGATCAGGAGTTAGGGCAGGAGCAGCAGCAGCAGAAATTTGATCAAAAACAACATGAGTAGTAACACTTGAAACAGAAACAACATCA
This sequence comes from Platanthera zijinensis, assembly GCA_039513925.1. NCBI lineage: Eukaryota > Viridiplantae > Streptophyta > Magnoliopsida > Asparagales > Orchidaceae > Platanthera > Platanthera zijinensis. Next base: position 101,225,052 of record CM077096.1, on the reverse strand, counting down.
GGAGTTGGAGCAGCAGCAGGTTCTTCCAGATAAGAAGCAAGTTCTTCAGCAGCAGTATCTTCAGTCACAGGGAGCATTTCAGTATCTTCTGAAGTCAAACTTGTTGTAGCAGCATCAGCAGCAGATTCATTAACAATAGGCACAATGGCCTTGGTAGCAGCATTAGAGGAGGAAGCATAAACATCCACAGCCTTGCAAGAATTTACATATGAGGCAATTTGGCTGGGATCACAGTAATTTATAGGCACAATGGCCTTAGTAAGGTCTTCAGTATGTTGAACTGGCAGAAAACTGAAATAAACTGTATCAAAATCAGAGAGCAGGCTCTGGAGGTCCATTGCAAAAGTAGGAGCAAGAGCAAGAGCTGGAGCAGACTCAGGCACATCCACTACTTCATGAGGCATCTCCCCCTGCCTTGGTTCAAGGAGAACTGAATCAAGGCACCCAGTAGAAGGGATTGCCTGGGAGGAGCTAAAGGAGGAGATCTTGGTAGACAACTCCTGGACTTGTTTCAGGAGTGGAGCCAAGATGGTCTCCAACAGAGATGTCAGCCTGGGAGCTAGCAGCTCATAGAGTTTGTCTGCCAAAACAGGAAGATCTACATGCTCAAGATGGGCTTGAGCAGAGGTAGGAGTAGAAGTTACTGGGGGTGTGGCTGGAGCTGATGGCATGGAGAATGTGGAGATGGGAGGAGTAGGAATAGATGGTTCTGAGAGAGGAATAGTGAAGATAGAGGTTGTTGAGATGGAGCTAGATGAGGCAAGAGATGGGGTGAAAGATGGTTGGGAAAGAATTTCGTGGAGAAGTTGTTGATAAGAGGAAGTTGAGGGAAGCTCAGGAGGAGTGGAAGGAGAATCATCCATAAAAGAATCATCTATAAGAGAAAATGATGGTGAGGTGAAAGTTGGATAAGAGAAAAGAGGATGGAATTCTTCTGAAGTAGATGCTGGAGGGGGGAAAATTGGTGGTGAACTGGTAATGGGGGAAGATACCAATACTGAGATTTGAGAGAAGGTTGAGGTTGAGATTGGGATGGAGACAGCTGGAGGAGGAGAGGAAGGAACAGACAAGTCTTCTGCTGGGGCCGAAACTTGAGAGGGAGTGACTTGGGTAGTCCTGGTGCCTGAAGTCAGTGGTGCAGCAGCAGCTCTGGTAGGGTTAACAATCTGCCCGTCCCATTTGCTAAAAAGGGCATAGGAGAGCCACTTGGAGGCATTAATGAACATCCCAGCAGAGATTAGCAACTCAGGGCACCTGGAATGCAGATAGACCCCTAGAATTCTCCCAAAACTTACAGAAGTTTTATTCAGCTTCTTCTTGATCAGGTTGAAAAATATTGATCCCCAGTCTAGGTGCTTCTTATCAACCAGATCTCCCATTAAACAAAACTGATATCTTGAAATAGTATCATGGGCTGAGTGCTTCGCCAGAAGCACTTTGCCAACTACATCGGCCAAAAATTGATATTCTATAGACAGATTTTTCTTCAGCAATTTGTTAGGGTTCACAGCAGTGTGACCCATTCTATCAAGCATAGAGTCATATTCCTCTCCAGATAAATCTATGGAATCATCTCCAGAACTAAGAAGAAAAACTTCAGTTAGAAGAGCCGGGGTCAGTTGTACCTGAGCCCCTTTTATGGAGCCGACGAGAGAATTCTCATTCTCATCTGTCGCTGTGAAACACTATTCTTTTATTTCTTCTGATGCAATCTTCATTCTGGTAGTCATTATCTGTGATAGCTGCTGTTCTCTGAATAGGTTAAGAATGTCTTTAAAATGCTGATCACTTCCATCAAATGAATTCATGTCAATATCAAAACCGGTGTCGAATTTCATCTTGGAAATGGCAGCACTGGAGCCAGCCATCTGTACCTGCAACACAGAACCAAACGCAACCAAGCGTAGAAGATTTGGAGGGAAAGAGAGAAAGTTGCAGAGAGTATGAAAGCGCACAGATGAACGACGTCCGAGGAAATGATTTTATATTAGGGTTCGACGGCGAAACGAAAAATCGTGGAGCTCGGTTCGACAAAACGTCGATCTCAGCTCGACGATTTGGGCTACAGAAGGAATCTGAAGAGACTTCAATATCGTCGATCTCCGTTCGACGATGTTGAAAAGTTTCAAGTTCTGCTCGACGACCTCTGAACAGAAAGAGAGGAATCCTGGAGCTAACGGAGGCGCTGAACTCAGATCGATGATTTTGGAAACGTCGATCTCTGGTCGACGTTTTTTTTTAGAAAAACGTCAATCTACGTTCGACAATTTCTGGGAAAACTTCGAGCGCAGTTCAGAGACAAAGCCTATTCTACAGACTCAAAAAGAACTGATTTTTTAGCCTAGTTTTGCTCTATTTTAACTTTTCAAAATCTGAGTTTATTTTAAACAGCCTCTATCTAACATTCCTAACTGATTTAGGAAGAAATTGTGCTTCTTTTCATCCAAGGGCTTGGTGAAAATATCTCCCCTTTGCAAATCAGTTGGGATATATTGAAGTTCTATTTTGTTTTTCTCTACATTATCCCTTAGAAAATGATGCCTAATCTCTATATGTTTTGTCCTACTATGGAGGACTGGATTTTGTGCTATAGAGATAGCACTAGTATTATCACAAAAAATTTTAGACATCTCTAAGTTGTAGCCATAATCTATGAGCTGATTTTGTATCCACAATATTTGTGAACAGCAACTGCCTGCAGCCATATATTCAGCTTCAGCAGTTGAGGTTGACACAGATGTTTGCTTCTTACAAAACCAGGAGACAAGTCTGTCACCAAGGAACTGACAAGTTCCACTAGTGCTTTTCCTGTCTACTCTGCATCCAGCATAATCAACATCTGAAAATCCAGTTAATTCAAATCCTGAGTCTTTTGGATACCAGAGTCCTAGATTTGGACAACTTTTTACATATCTAAGAATCCTTTTAACTAGAGTTAGGTGTGACTCTCTAGGGCTTACTTGGAATCTAGCACATATGCTTGTAGCAAACATTATATCTGGTCTACTAGCTGTAAGGTACAATAGAGAGCCAATCATTGCTCTATATGTTGTCTGATCAACTGGTTTCCCATGTTCATCAGCATCCAATACAGCATTGGTAGGCATGGGTGTTTTCATACAGGATGCCTCAGACATACCAAATCTCTTAACCAATTCTTTAGCATACTTGGTTTGGGAAATAAATATGCCTTCAGCATGTTGTTTTACTTGCAATCCTAAGAAGAAGGAGAGTTCACCCATGCTACTCATTTCAAATTTGGAATGCATCAGGTTAGAAAACCTTCTGCACAAATTTGAATCAGTAGATCCAAATATGATATCATCTACATAAATTTGTACTAGTAGGGTATGGGACTTATGGGTTCTAATAAAAAGAGTTTGGTCTACTCTACCCCTTATAAAATCATTTTCTAGAAGAAAGCATGCTAGGGTCTCATACCATGCTCTAGGAGCTTGCTTGAGACCATATAATGCTTTATGCAATTTGAAAACATAATCAGGGTGAGTTAGAGAGATAAAACCTGGAGGTTGTCTAACATAGACTTCCTCTTTGATGTCCCCATTGAGAAATGCACTCTTCACATCCATCTGGTAGATCTTGAAACCTTTGTGAGCAGCATAAGCTAGGAATATTCTAATGGCCTCTAACCTTGCAACTGGTGCAAAGGTCTGGTCATAGTCTATTCCTTCTTATTGAGAGTAGCCTTGAGCAACTAGCCTTGCCTTGTTTCTGACAATAACTCCTTGATCATCCAGCTTGTTTCTGAACACCCACTTTGTTCCAACAATGGAGTGATCCTTTGGCTTAGGCACTTGTTCCCAAACCTTATTCCTTTCAAATTGATGCAACTCCTCTTGCATTGCAATGATCCAGTGTGGATCATGCTCTGCATCTTGAATGGATTGAGGCTCAACTTGAGATAGAAAGCAAGTGTGCATCAGGTTCTGGTTGACCTGATTTCTGGTTTGCACACTAGCTGAGATGTCTCCAATTACTTGGGTGATTGGATGATCTCTTGTTGTTACTAGATCAACAGGGGATGTTGATTGTTCACCAACCTGTGTTGTTGTTTCCTCTTGTGGAATAACAACTGGCTCTTCAGGATGATTTTCTTCAAGAGGTTGAACTTCTTCTTCATCATCACTGCTCTCATTCTTTTGCAGAATAGGTTGAGTAGCCGTATCCTCTTCTTTAACCTGTAATCTGTCCATACTTTCTGAAATAGAGTGTACCTGTAAAGGTTCTATGGTAGAAGTAGACTTCTCCTTATAACACATGTTAGTCTCATCAAAAGTGACATGAACAGATTCTTCAATTTTACAAGAAGATTTATTATATACCCTATAAGCCTTGCTGATCATGGAGTATCCCAGAAACACTCCTTCATCAGCTTTAGCTTGGAATTTTACTACATACTTCTTGTCATTATTATGAATATAACAAGTACAGCCAAATTTTTTAAAATAATCTACTTTAGGTTTCTTCCCTTTGAGCAATTCATAGGGAGTCTTACCCTTCAGCTTATGTATTAAACTTCTATTCAACACATAGTTGGAGGTGTTCACTGCCTCAGCCCAAAAGGATAGAGGTAGGTGAGCATTTGTCAACAATGTAGTAGCAGATTCAATTAGGGTTCTATTTTTCCTTTCAGCTACCCCATTTTGTTGAGGAGTTCTAGGGGCTAAGAAAGTGTGCCTGATCCCTTCATTTTGACAGAACTCTTGCATAAGAAGAGAATCAAACTCTGTCCCATGATCACTTCTGATCAGGGCAATGTGAGTGTTGAACTCAATCTGTATGCATTTGAGAAACTCTGTCAAACACTTAAAGTTATCAGACTTCTTGCTCAGAAAGAATACCCAAGTGAATCTAGAGAAGTCATCTACAATCACTAAAGCATAAGATTTCCCTCCTAAGCTTTGTATTGTAATGGGTCCAAAAAGGTCCATGTGTAGCAGATACAAAATCCTAGGTGAATCACTCTTATTAAGAGACTTAAAGCTATTTTATTTTGCTTGCCTAATTGACAAGCCCTGCAGAGTCCTTCCTTCTTGTAGGGGCCAGAAGGTAGTCCTCTAACAAGGTTGTCCTTGGAGAGCCTAGCAATGGTTCTAAGGTTTAAATGTCCTAATCTTTTATGCCATAAATTATTTGGCTTGCATACTGAATTGAATAAGCAAATGTCTGAATGGGCTGAAAGAAAATTTACTAGATAGATGTTACCTTTCCTTTTACCTGTTAATACAGTTGTGTTATTTTCTGACTTGATCTTGCACAGGGATTTGTTGAAGGTCACTTTATATCCTTCATCACATAGCTGACTGATGCTTCTCAGGTTATGCTTCAGTCCTTCAACATATGCCACTTTCTTGAATGTGACTGAGCCTATCTGAACATCACCATATCCTTTGGTTTGGCCAAAATTTGAATCACTAAAAATTACTTTGGGTCCAAGTTTGGTTATGAAGGATGATAGGTTTTCCCTGTTCCCTGTCATGTGCTTTGAGCACCCACTATCCAGATACCATAACTGGTTTGATGTTGGATAGGTCTTCACCTGCACAAAATCAGCTTATATGTTTTTGACCTAGTTAACCTTGGGCCTAGGTTGATATCCCTTGAATTCAGAAATGAAAGACATCCCAGGTTGACTCTTATAACCTTCAGGATGGTATCTCCTAGGAGGTACTATCCATTCAGTATAGGGGTTAAAGCCTTGGGATGTGGGACTTCTAGGATTGAATCTAGATGTACCATTGAAGGATTGTTCACAGACCTGATCTCTATTCGACGATCGTCGAACTGAGGTCGACGATCTTGGGTCAGATCGTCGATCTCTGTTCGAAGATCGATTATACTGGAGTTTAGGGTTTGGATATCGTCGAGCTGAGGTCGACGATCTTTGGTTAGATCGTCGAGCTCTATTCGACGATCGTCGAGCTCTGCTTGATGCAATCTGTTGAACTGTAATTTTCTTTGGCAGATCTGCATTCTTCCTAGCTACCTCTACTACTCCCTTCCCTTTGTCAGAGACAAATTTGATTGGAGTTGTTAATATTGTAGGTTGGCTGGATGAAGCACCCAAGCCCAGTGTACTATTAAGTCTAGAGTTCACTATGCTTGTAATGTCCATCAGTCTGATACTTCTCCCATTTAGGGATTCTTCAAACTTTTTGGCTTTTGATAGTTCACTTTTCAGTGAAGCTATCTCTTCCCTACAGCATTCCGACTCCTCAGAGAGTTTGAGGTTCTCTGATTTTATAGTGCTATACTCAGATAGTTGTTTTCTGAGGGAAGTGATTTCCTTCTCAGACTCCAACAGATCTAGGCATAGTACCTTAAACTCATGTTTAAAATCCTCAGAACTGAAATCAAATGAATTGATTACCTGATCTTCTTCTTGTTGAGCTTCTGAATCTGATTCTGACTCTTCTGCTTCTGAGTCTGTTTGAGAGGCATTGATAGCCATCATGCAGAATTCCTTTTCATCAGCATCATCCTCATCATCACTGGAGCTGGATGAGGCTTCAGAGTCCTCTTCAGTTTCACTCCATGTCTCAGCAACAAATCCCTTCCTTGTATGTTTGTTCTTGCTGAAGGAGGGTTTGTCTGAGCTGTTCTTTCTGGAGTCTTTTTCCTTTCTTCTTTCTCTTCTATCTTTCTTGTCCTTGTTCTTATTTTCTGGACAGTCAGGCACAATATGGCCTGGTTTCCTGCAACCAAAACATATGATTTCTTTATTGTTATTTGATTTATCATACCTTGGTTTATCATGACCCTTGTATGATCTCTTTCTGAAGTCTTTTCTGGCCATCTTGTATAATCTTTTGGCCAGTAGACTTAGGAGCTCATCATTTCCTATAGCTTTATCTTTAGGCTCCTTTTCTGCAGCTTTGAAGGCTATGGTCTTTTCTTTCCTTGTGACTGGAGAAGTAGCCTTTTGTTCTTCTTCTCTATTTTTAATGAGCAGCTCATAGGATTTGAGCTTGCCCAGGAGAGCTTCAGTGATAATCTCATTTAGACTTCTGGCATCTTTGATTGGCCAGATTCTTGAATCCCAAGTGCTGGGGAAGCACATTAAGATTTTGTCATTCAGCTCAGTCAATGAGATTTCTTTATCCAAAGTCTTTAACTCATTGACAATCAGACTTAGTCTATTGTACATGTCAGCCACTGATTCAGCTTCTCCCTTTTTGAAGTTCTCATATTGACTTATCAGATGGGATCTCCTGTCTTTCCTTTCGTCAGCAGACCCTGAGACAATTTCAGAGAGCTTGTCCCAAATTCCTTTGGCTGAGTTGCAGTCAGCTACCTTCTGAAATATCTCATCAGACATTATCTGAGCTAAGATGTTCATGGCCTTTGGATCTGCAGTTTTCCATTTCTTTATGTCTGCATCTATTCTTGAGGGAGGTGGAATAGTACTTGTGCTTGTGGTCTCTGGAGGTGTTGGGCACACTGTCAAAACAGAATTAAATATATCCTCATCAATAGAATTCATATAAAGTTTAATCCTTGCCTTCCAGAGTGCAAACTTGGAAAGGTTGCACACTGGAGGTCTGGTGCTTGCATAATCTTTGTTCTGTGCCATGTCTATATAAATAAATAGATATAGTGAAAATAACCCTCTTAAGAGATTGATCTTATCAAGGATCTTTTGGTTCAGGTGTTAGCCTATATGAGCAACCAACCTCTCTCTGATACCAATTGAAAGTGAGATAAAGATCTATCTAAACTCTAGAGGGGGAGTGAATAGAGTATTTTTAAAATAGCTTTACAATTTAAACAAATAAAGCAATTAAGATTTAATTTATGTATAGGTGTAAGGTGTCTTACTAGATAAATCAGAACTAAGACAGCAAAAAGAAGAATCACAGCACACAATAAAGAAAATACTCAAGCAATCAGAAGATGCAAGGAACTATTGTGGTTCCCCAAAAACCTAGGTACATCCACTCGTCTACCACCCTTGGTAGGAATCCACTCAGGATGAGTTGATCAGGTGTCCTGACACCAATGAGCTTTTGATAAGGTGCTCAAAAACCAAACTAGATTTTTTGATCAGGTGTCTTGCCACCACTGAGTTTTGACAAGGCTCTCAGAACCAATCTCAGAACTTTTGAAGGGAGTTTTGATAACCCTTTTACAACAGGAAAAGAAAAAGTAAAGAGGTGAAGTTGTCTTCTCTGTTCTCAAATCAAATGAGAGAAGACTAGTAGATTGTTGATGATGTCAAAGCTCCCCCTGAGATGTAGAGTGGTTCAGGAGTGAGAGCTTTGCTTCAGGGTGATAGGTTTTCAGAAGCTTCAGATCTCCAGCAGAAGATGATTCCAGCAGATGCTGAAAAGTTTTGTGTCTGGAGTTCTTGATGTTGAAGCTATGATCACTTTTTTTGGTAGGTCAAAAGGATTGTTCTACTAGTTCTTCAGAAAAATGATCACTTGTGTCTGTCACTGTTAAAAAATCTTGTTGTTGTGCTGTCTGTAGTTATCTCTATATTATTGACTGAAGACAAAAAGGAGGATCTTATTCTCTGAAAAATTCCTTGTCAAAGATAGCCGTTGGCAGTCATAAATGTCTTCCATAAAAATTTTTGTCTTCTAGAGGAAAGTCAAATAAAACATTCTCCGAATAATTCCTTGAAACTTGCTCCAGAATAAAGAAAAACGGCTGACAGATCTTCTTGACATAAATGCTGAGAGAATTCAAAAACATTCCAAAGACTGATTGCTTTTGAATCCTTAAAAACGTCGATCTCTTAGAATATCGTCGATCTGAGCTCTACGATCATCGAACTGAGCTCAGAGATGAAAAAGATCAAACAGACAGAAAACGTCGAACTGAGCTCGAAGATCGTCGAACCGAGCTCAGCGACCTGAAGAATAAGAGAAGAGAGATCGTCGACCTGAGCTCGAAGAACGTCGACCGAAGCTCGACGACTTTAGCAAGGTTGAGCTCAGAGAGCGTCAAACGGAGTTCGATGTTTCGTCGACCTAAGCTCGACGATAACTGACTTTGGCTCAGCTTTAAGTCTGATTCCTTGAATGGTCCTGAGGGCAGCTCAAACCTAAATTCTAAGCCCTAGACACATTCTAATGTTGACCTTTACATCTATACAACTAGGTCAACCTGGTTTCCTAAGACAAACATAGTGATCCTTACCCAAATTGGTAATAGGGTGTTCCAACACTCTCATTTATACCTATAGAACTGCATGAGCTACAAGGCAACTCACTGTTAACAAGTCTTGTTTCATCAAAGACAACATGTACAGACTCTTCTACAACTTGAGTAATCAAGTTGTAGACCCTATAAGCCTTACTATTATTGCTGTACCCAACAAATATCCCATCTTGGGATTTGGCAGCAAACTTAGTTAGATAAGACTTACCATTGTTAAGGACATAACACTTGCAACCAAAGATCCAAAAATAGGATAAGTTTGGTTTTCTACCCTTCATGATCTCATAGGGAGTCTTTTTGTGGCTTTTGGTAATAGAAGCCCTATTGATCACATGACATGCAGTATTTACTGCCTCAGCGCAAAAATATTCTGGGAGAGAAGTGTCACTCAATAGAGTTCTACCAACCTCAATCAGTGTTCTTTTCTTCCTTTCAGCAATACCATTTTGCTGTGGTGTTCTAGGTGAGGAGAATTCTTAAAAAATCCCAAATTCTTCACACAGTTTTGTCATACTCTCAGATTGAAATTCAGTGCCATGGTCACTTCTGATTTTGACCACTGTACTGCCATGTTCATTCTGAATTTGCTTGACAAAACTATATAAAATACTCGGGGTTTCTGATTTTTGTCTCAGAAAGAACACCCAGGAATATCTAGAATAGTCATCTACCACCACAAAAGTGTAGACCTTCCTACCTAGACTATGAACTGGCATATGACCAAATAGATCCATATGTAAGAGGTATAGACACCTCACTGAATCCATGTTTTCAAGGCCATGAAAGGAGGATTTTGTCTGCTTGCCTTTTTGACAAGCTGAGCATATCCCATCCTTTATACACTTAACTTTTGGACCATTCCTTATTAATTCTTTGCTAAAGAGTTGGCCAATTATTTTGTAGTTAAAATGGGCCAGCCTCTTGTGCCATTTGACATAATGAGAGGCTCTCTCATCAGCTACAAGACAAATAGGAGAAATATTGTTCTCACACTCAAAGTTATGACAGTACACATTTCTTTTTCTACATCCTGTCAATATGACCTTTTGATCACTTGATCTTTTGATATGACATCTATTCTTAATAAATGAAATGTCATATCCTAAATCAATCAGCTGACTTATGCTTATAAGGTTGTGTTTCAAACCCTTCATATAGGCCACTTGAGTGATAGTAATCTGTTTATTAGAAATGTTACCAAATCCTTTGATGATTCATTTTTAAGAACCACCAAAGATTACTTTAGACCCATTTATGATAGGTAAGTACTCCTTCAACAACCCCCTTTTTCTAGTCATGTGCCTGGAATATCCACTGTCCATGTACCATATAGGGGCATGGTAACTTGGACTCACCTGCAATAAAGAATTACCTCTCCTTAGAGCCCAAGTAAGTCTTGGGTCCTTGGTTCAAGTTAGCTTCATACTTAACAAATCTACCTGCTGCTCTTTTAACAGGTAGACTGTTGTTCTTCCTTACACTAATGTTGTGCCAGTAATCTATGGCATAATGGTATGTCTTGCCACAACACCAGCATTCATACTTATTGTATTTATTTTTAGATACATTCTTGGCAGTCTGGTTGACAGAAAATCTTTTGTTTTGTGCTGGTACTGCTGCAGCTACACCCACTGTTTTCTTAAGAACATGGGGTTTATGGACATGGGCTGCCTTATTGACATAAACACCCTTTTCATTCAGAACTTCAGTCTTACTATGACCATGAGTATTCTCAAGGTCATACTTGTTAGAAGGCACTTGTACCTTTCTAAAAACTACAGGGACTTTAAAGTTCAGTGGCTGGACTGAGGCTTTGCCCTTTTTCTTAAATTGGACAGCCCTGGTGTCACCTTTAAAGCCTATTCCAGCTTTACCCTTTTGAGCCACAAACTCATCTATTAAGGGTAAAACTGATTTTGGATTGGAATAACTAGCCACCAAATCTTTTTCTTTTTGAAGTCTGGCTTCCAGAATTTTAATTAGATCATTTTTATATGTGATTGTGCCCATCTGAATAACAGTTATAGTTTTCAGTTTGGCAACCTCATTCATTTTTTGATCCAACTCTTTCTCTAAATAAGATGCAGTAATCTTAAGATCTGTAATTTCCTTAGCCTGAGTTTTGGCCAGGTTTTTGCTTTTATTTAGTGCCTGCAACAAGTCCCCATATTCATCTATCAGTTGATGAATATCACCTTCAGACTCAGACCCATCCACATCACTTGATGCAGATGTAGCTGACTCTGTACCAGTACTACAATTTGAATGTCTAGAAATACATTATACCTTACTATGACTAGGCTGATCCTGGCACTTGTCTTCTTCTAACACAACCATCAGTCCCATGCACTGATGGTCTTCTTGTTCATAGATATAGTTCAACACTTGCATAAACTCATCTTCTTCATCTACTGCATATAGACCAATGTATGCCTTAGCTTCAGATTCAGACTCTGAAGATGATTGATCTGTCAAGCTCTTCTCCTTCTTGGAAAAAAAGGATTTCTCCTTCTTGCTCTTTTGTTGAGTCTTATTTTTATCAGCAGACTCCTTTCTTTTTTCTGGACACTCAGCCACAACATGTCCACGCCTATTACAGCAGTAACAAACTATCTTTGATGTTGTAGATTTGCTAGGCTTAGACCTGCTCCTGTCCTTCCTAGATGACTTCCTCTTTTGATAATAGTCATCTACAGGCTGAGATGTGGAGGGCCTCGACTTCCACTGCTTCTTCTTCAGGAATCTCTGAAACTGTCTTGTGAAGGAAGCAAAGTCTTTATCTGAGTCACTGTTGTCAGAACTTTGGTTGTCTGAATTATCTGAAATAATTTCAGCAACTATCACAGGAGGTGATGGAGACATCCTCCTATTTTTCCTAGTGGCTTCCACCTTGAGGGCCACAGACTTTTCTCAATGCTCCCATTTTGCACTTTTCTCTTCCTCTTTCCTAGCCATCAGCTGCATCTCATATGACAACAATTTTCCAAACAAAGTTGGAGGAGAGATATCTGCAGTTTGGCCACTTCCCTAATGGCACAGATCTTAGTGTCCCAATCATTTGTCAAGGATCTTAGAAATTTATCATTCAATTCATATGTACTGAAGATCCTTCTATAGGACATCAGCTCATTTACTATTCTATAGAACTTTTTATAACACTCAGTTATACCATCTGACTTTCCCTGTCTTAAACTCTCATATTCCAGGTTCAGCAAAGATTTTCTATCTTGTCTGACTTCTTTAGAACCCTCCATGTAGACTATCAAAGTGTCCCACATTTCCTTGGAGGTCATGCAGTGAATCAAATTTTGAAAGGTTGAATCATCTATGACACTTACTATGATATTCTCGGCTCTTTTATCCATAGTTGCTAGGATGATCTCTTCCTTAGTCATCTCTGAAAAATCCTTGAGAGTTCTTTGATTTGCATCTAGAACTGATAACTTCATTAGAATATAAGGACCTTCCTTTACTGTAATATAGATCCTTGGATCAGAGGCCTCCATAAAAAGACTGACCCTTTCTTTCCATATTCCAAATATCTCTTTCTTGCATATGGGTAATTTCATAGAACCTAGTTCCTTATGATTTTCTCCTGAACCCATTTTCTTGATCTTGAATCTGCCTTATGGATCTTACTCAGACTGTTAAGTCCTTCTTTGAGTAACCTCCCTCTGATACCACATGATAGAATTGATTTCAAGATAACCCAAACACCTAGAAGGGGGGGGGGGTGAATAGGTTCTTTTCTTTTCTTACTTAAGGAAGAATAATATTTCAGTTCTTTAAATAGAATCTAACTATTCAACAGCAATCACAGCACAGAATTCACAATCACACACACATCACAGATTGCACACAGGTTTATAGTGGTTCCCCAAGGTCTGGGTACATCCACTTTTCCCCTTCACCTATCCAGCAGTGTGCTAGATTCGGCCTAACTTCTTCCTTCTTCTCAGATCCACAGATCTTACAGCTCAGAACCCTGAAAGGTTCCTATAACTCAGAACCCTATAAGGTTCCTACAACTCAGAGTGTATCCACACTCCTACAGCCAAGGAAAACAGCCCTACCTCAGCCTTGACACAAGGCTTACAACTCAGAGATTGAAATCTCCTACACTCAGACTCAAAAGTCTTACCACTCAGAGATCTATATCTCCTACACTCAGCCTTTATAGTATAGGCTTACAACTCAGATCTAGAAAGATCCTACAAAATTTGAAAAATCTTATAGATTAACTCTTACCCTTGTTGAGAGAGAAGGGATAAAAGGTTTCTTGATCAGCTCTTGATAAAACTGATTGCTAAGATCAACCTGTTCTTAGCTTTCTTCAAAGCTTCTTGAATCTGAACTCAGTAGGGTTGATCTTCTTTGAAGTTGACTGGCTGGCAGCTTCCTTCTTAGATTTCAGAAATAGATCTGAATTCTTCTTAGCAGATTAGTTCAAGATCTGCTTCTTAAGAGACTAGTAAATGTCTCCTACTTTACTTCAACAGCTGAAGATCTCTCTCAATCTCCAGAACTTCTGAAGCTTCTTCAGAATTCTTGTTTGAATTCTCCTTAGACAAATTCTGAGAAGATTGCCACTTTAGATTGTCTTTTTAGATCTTCTCACGAAAATCTTCTTCTGTGTGACGAGATCTTTCTTGATCAATGATCAATACTTCAATAGTTGTTCGTGTTGTTGTTGTTGATTTGATAGAATCAATCTATATATAGACTTCATCCATGGTAACCGGCTGATCCGGTTTCTAACCAACTTCTGATAGGTCTGACAGCTTCAACAAACTTGTTGGAATACACAGCTGTCAAGTCTCCAGTCAGTTCATGAACTTTTGTCTTTGTCAGCAAAGCATCGAGACTGATCTTCATTATGTGTCAACACAAGTAGATTAAGTGTCGATACAGGCTTTGGTGATGTCGACACAGCTCCTTTGGTGTCGACATACCTTCTTCACACTGCATCTGTAGAATGTGTCGACAATTCTTATTTGGGCCGACACAGACACTTCTTCACATCACAGCAATCAACATTTTTGAAACTCTGCTGTGTGTCGACGCAAGTCCTGTATGTCGACACAGTTGATATAGACTAAGAATTATGTGTGTCGACACTGCCTTTAGGTGTCGACAAAGTTTATGTCGACTAATACTTCTGTGTGTCGACACTGCCTCCCGGTGTCGACACAGTCGATGTCGACTAATACTTCTGTGTGTCGACACTGCCTCCCGGTGTCGACACAGTCGATGTCGACTAATACTTCTGTGTGTCGACACAGTTGCTTCTGGTGTCGACACAGCTTTTCCAAGTGTCGACACAGCTTTTCTAAGTGTCGACACAGGCTTTCTTAAGTGTCGACACATGGACTTAAGAACTTTTTTTTCTACATATTAGCATACACTTAACCTGCACATATAAACTCAAAATAACATCAAATACACCTTGATGTATATCATTGAACTAAGTGAGGCATCTTCAAATCAGGTACACATTTACCCATGTACCTAACACGTAGGCTATTACGTGCCCGTTCTGCATCAAAACGACACCCATCCCCTGGTAGGAGGCATCCGTGTACACCTGGAATCCCTCCCTTCCCGATGGAAGAGCGAGAATGGGAGCCGAGGTAAGCCGACCTTTCAACTCCATAAAGGCCGCCTGGCACTATGGCGTCCAAACGAAAGGGGATTCCTTCTTCGTCAGGGTTGTAAGAGGGAGTGCAATCCAGTAGAATCCTTCGACGAACTTCTGGTAATATCCTGTAAGTCCCAGGAAGCTCCGTACATCCGTGGCTGTCTTCAACGGTGGCCAATCCTGCACTGCCGGAATCTTGGCCGGGTCTACTGCCAACCCAGCACCGCTGATAATATGACCTAAGAAGGCCACCTCCTTTAACCAAAACTAGCATTTGCTTAACTTTGCATACAGCTGGTGCTCCCGTAGCCTCTCTAAAGTCAAAGTCAGGTATCGTGTATGCTCCTCCTCCGTCCTTGAGTAGATGAGGATGTCGTCAATAAATACGATGACAAATACATCCAAATAGTCCTCGAATACCCTGTTCATGAGGATTGTAAATGCTGACAACGCATTTGTGAGCTTGAAGGGCATCACTGTAAACTCAAACAGTCCGTACCTACTACTGAAGGCGGTCTTCAGAATGTCTTCCTCTCGAATCCGTAGCTGATAATAACCTGACCTCAAGTCAAGTTTCGAGAAGAAATGCGCTCCCTCCAGTTGATCAAACAACTCGTCAATCCGTGGCAGCGGGTATGTATTCCAGACCGTCAGTTTGTTTAGTGCTCGATAATCAATACACAAGCGGAGACTTCCGTGCTTCTTCTTAACAAATAGCACTGGGGCTCCCCACGGTGAAGAGCTTGGCCGGACAAACCCATCCTCTACTAGTTCTTGCAACTTGCTTCGGAACTCTGTCAACTCTTTCGGGGCCATCCGGTAAGGGGCCCTAGATGCCGGCTTTGCCCCCGACACAAGCTGTATCTAGAAGTCCTGCTCTCGGTGCGGAGGTAGTCCCGATAGTTTCTATGGAAAGACGTCAACGAAATCTCGCACCACTGCGATGTCTGTCACACACTCCTTAACTTCTGCCATCTCAAATAGAATCTGATAAACCTCCTCTCCCTGCAGGTGGACCTTAACAGCCTGTACCGAAGATAAGAGTATATGAGAGGTAGGTCGTATACCTTCGATGACAATGAATGAGTCCCCGTGCCTCACGGTGATCCTCTTTGCTTGGAAATCAATCTGGGCATGGTTCCAATGCAGCCATACCATGCCCAGGATCAAGTCGTATCCCGTCAACTTCAAAAGCGTTGCTGTAGCCTCAAACGTCTTTCCACCGATTTCTACCTCCATGTTGTAGTGGTCCGAGGTATGGAGTTCAGATCCATCTAGTAGTCGCACCATCATCTCCGAGCCCGAGAATCGCTCCATGTCTTCCAATCCTTCTACGAACATCTCCTACACGAAGGAGTGAGAAGCTCCGGTATCGAAAAGCGTGCGAGCAGGCTTGCCGCTGATGAAGACTATACCTGGGGTGGTTAAATGTCTTAGATTTCTATAACGAGTTTTTCTTTCCTATTTATTCTATCTAGTGCAGTTCTACAAATTTGTCAACTGAGAAAGGGGAAATTCTTTTAAAACAATTAAACATCTCGGCGCACCTACTATGACCTGCTCTTTGTTCCGAGGCTATGCAAGGTCCAAAGCATACACCTGCTCCCTTTCTTGTCTACGATCTCCCCCTGGTATCTACGTCCTCGGCCACAACCTCGACCTCCAAAATACTGCACTGGCTGGGCAGCCGGTGGAGCTGGTGGGGGTGCCCCTCTCATAGGGCAATTTCTGCGGATGTGCCCAACCTGATGGTAGTGGAAGCACTTTGGCTGGGGATATGTCATTCCCTCGGGTCTCTGGCCCTCCTGTGTCTGAAGAGGTGGTGGAGCCACCACCACTGACTCCCTTATTTCCTGTCTTGCCTCCTGACGAGGCTGGTCCTCGACCCTTCTCCCATCCGTGATACAGGCTCATATCTCATCATTCCTTGCTTCTCGACCCTGATCCTCCGCTGCACGTTTCCGGCCCCGAGTAGCTTGCCAATCAGCCTCTATCCTCTTGGCCATCTCTAACATCCGAGGTATTAGCCCGTCAGATACGAACAGTAGGGCCTCCCTCAAGTCCTCCCACAGGCCCTTATAGAATCTCTTGATGTATCCTGCCTCATCCAGCTGATAGGAGTCCGCAAACCAGGCTAAATTGTTGAACTCCCGGTGGTACTCTGCCACTGTCTTATTGCCCTGCTTCAGTTGCAGGAACCTGTCCTCCAGCTCATCCTTAGACGACTGTGGAACAAAATGCTTTAGTAACGCGGCCCTGAACTCCTCCCAAGTAATCTTTGCAATCTCCATATCTGCAAAGATCGTGTCCAGTGACATCTTCCACCATCACCTGGCATGAGACTCCAAGCAAGAGACCACCAATGGCACTCTCTCCTCCCAGGGGCACCGTATCCCTGTCAATATCTCGTAGATAATGTCCAGCCATTCTTCCATCCGGACAGCTGACTCTGTCCCTAAGTAGGATGGGGGAGAGAGTCCTCGGAAGATGCTCAGCAAGTTGGCCCCCGGGTTTGGCTGCGGAACCAGAACTTGTTGGGCCCTGAAAGCCTCCAGAATGGCTGTTAGAGTCTGCCCCATCTACGACTGTAGGAACAGAGTGGGGACCGGTGGAGGTGGTACAACATTCGGAGTCTGCCAGACTCTGCCCTATGGTGTAGGCTGTGCTGGAGGCTGCATATCAAAAATCGTCTTTAAGAAATTGACTCAAGCCTAATTAACAGTGGACAATTAAATGTGATCCCCACATGGGCACACCACGCTTCTGCTGCTTAGTTTGTCCCCAAACGAAACCCGAGCGGGGGAGACCCAGGGTTAGTGGACTGCTACTCTTCCGATCGAGGTTCCCCTCTGATACCACTTGTAAGACCCCCCTTTTTTTCCTTTTAAACACCGGGGTCTTAGGCCAAGAACCGCCGCTTTGCGGTGACACCTTCACGCCCTAAAGGGTCATCACCCCGAAATGCCGATTCTGCCGGCCGATTCGATCACAGAAAAGTAACCAAAGTAGAGTAAACACAAGTGAGATAAAAAATCTATCCAAAAGTACACAATGAAATCACATCAGAGTAATAATATATCCACGAAGGGAGAGTTCACAGAATATAAATGTACTGAAAATAAGGGCTTAAGCCCGATACATCAAATCCTCACTACAAGCCACTCAGCGCGAAAGCAAAACTATAACAACTAAAAATGAACGGGACTCACCGTCCCAGCTGTCTGAACTCCGGCGCTAGACTTCCTCGTCTCCAAGCGCATTGACCTCCGGGGCTGCTGCTCCATGCTGGGCTCCACGGTCCCCTAAAATGTTATGGTTTGAAAACTGTTAGTCTATAAGACTAAGCCCTATTATCCCCAACCCCTTCCCCCATGGCTCCTAGGCACCGAGCGGGAAGAAAGGAAGGGGAGGACTTGATGGTGGAGAGTAATTAAGAAAAGATGACAGCGGACCTATACTAGCAGTTTTATAGTATATGTGGCAGTAAAGTAAAGTATGAAAAGTAACCTTAACTTATGTGTGGAAATGCATAAGCCAAGGGATCTTCTACAGGGCTCCCATCGTATAAAGAGTCCCATACCAATTTATACGTTGGGGTGTCGGTTATTAACAACAATATATATATGAAGAATTTGACCTTAATTTATAAACTTTCCCACACAAGCTTATAGACCATGGGGTCGTTTTGCAAGTAAAATTTTGTAAGCGTTCCATACCATTTACACAATAGGTGACCGAGGTTATATGCAATGATTATGTTATGACATGCAAGTGGGTATGATACGATCATACAAGTGCAACTCACCCACCCGACTCTGTGTACACAGACCTTTTGTTCCCCCTTTCTGGAGCTGAACCTCCCAGGATACCTACGTAGTGGCAGACGAAAGCGGTGGGTTGGGCCTCGCCCACCTCTAAACTAGTAAAGAACTACCGGTCAGACCTATCGTACGCCTCAACGCTTGGTGCACGAAGCGGACTCCTGCGTACTCTTGCCAGCTGGCACACCGGACTTCTGATGGCGAAGTGCTAACCACACTTGCCGAGCCAACGTATTAGCGTCATTGCATCGACCACTAACACCGAGGGCCCACCACCTTATAAGTAATGCACATGCAATATTAATGCGTTTCCCACCGAGCCAAAGCTCCCCGGACTATCCCGTCCGTTACAATTATCAACCGGGCCTCATGCCCGCCAGGCTATCCCGCCCGTCTCCACAACCACCGATCCTACCGCTCGAATATCATAGTCAAACTAACTTCCCGAGACACCGGGGTGTGTAAAAGTGAACCCCTAATTATTCTCATTGCTCTTTAAGATTTATCACTCCTACAGTTTACGTTAGCCCAAGACTTCCCCTGGTATACCCCGTGAAGGGCTCTCAAAGGGCACTAGGAACTATGATGGTAGCTGAAGCCCATCATTCCCTTTCACAAGGAACTTATTGTTATTGGTTGATTCCCTTTACCTATTCCCTTCTCATATTACAGTAGGCTAATCCTAGGGTGATTTTGACTCTTCCTCTCCTCGGGAAAGACGATCTTTCGTCGAACCCGAGCACCTCTATTCTCTAGCCCAACCACTTCTCACTACTCTTCCTATCCTTTTATGGTGAACTCATCCACATCTATCCAACCTAGCAAAATGACTAACTCCTACACCATGTCCAATCATATCCTATCGCTATTAGCCCAATTAACCAAATGCAGACCGACCTAGGATATATGTCAAACCGGATAAAAGATAATCCAAATTATCATCCAAATGTCCTAAATTATTTACTAGAGACTTATCATGGCACAAATAGACTAAATTTAGAAAATTGTAAGTTTCCTAATTTATCTGGCATTTAATTAATTTCCTTAAAGCCACCAAGGGCTACCCGTTTGAACATGAACTACCCTAAGTACTCATGCAAGATGCCTAACAAAATTATGATATTATATTAGGTTAACTCAGTAATGTAAATCCAAGGTATCATAATTTTTCTAGCATCTAAGTGGCCTTAAAACTTTTTTAGAAATAATTTCTATCTTTCATTATTAATGAATCAAGTATAGAAAATTTAAATCTAAAAATTATGAAATAATTATATTTAGCTAATACAACTCTAAAAACATCATTGGCAAAGTTTCATAATTTTTCAGCAGGGATTAAATTCTAAATAAAATAATTACCAAAAACCTTAATATTATGGACTTGTAAGGAAAGTACTGTAATCAACTCTCTAAAAATATGAGTAAATTACTACAAGCATATTTAGGTATGAAATTATCCGTGCCTAAGTCTCATAATTTTTCAACACATATATCATCTAGGAATAATTTTATACCACCAAACCACTTTTTAATCATTTGTGCATAATGTACTAGATTTGATCAAACAAAAATTATACTAAAAATCAGGGGCAACAATTTCAACCTAACAAATGAAGTACCAAAAATATTGCTCATAAAATGATTTTTAATAAATAAAACATTATTTAGGGCTATATCATACCTAACAAATGAAGTACCAAAAATAATGCTCATAAAATTCCAATAAAATTACTAAGAGTTCTTTCCACTTTAAAACTATTGCTCCTTAAGTTTCACACCCTTTTGATGAGTTATATTGGCTTGTGTTATACAAAGGTGATTCTACCCTAACCCTAGGGTTGGGGTTTTAAGGTATCTACCTACCCCAAAATTCTCTAAGACTCCTTCCAGAGGGCTTAGGGTACACTACCTTCAACTCTACTAAGTTACAAAGTCATACAAGGGTATTTGCTCTTATTCCCTTCACCTCACCCAAAAGCCCTTCCTTAGGGTTTGAGTTTGAACCCTAGGGTAAATCAACCCTAAATCACACCATTTTCCTTAAGATGATGACATTGGTCATACTAAGTCAGTGTCCAAAACCCCAGCCTCAGTTGAGGTGGTTGACCACTCCAAACCCATGGTGCACTTTTTAATCAAAAACACCTCCTTAAGGCCAAACTAGGGTTTGGTGATTCCCTAACTAAAACTCATCGAAATGAGTCGAAATTTTGTACAGAGCCAGGAACTAATACCAGGGACCAATAACCAAAATTTGAGAGGGTTTTGAGGTCATTAGACCACTTAATTAAAATACCCTAGTATTATTAAATAATAACAAAAACCATAGGACAAAGTATTCCCAAAAATTCCCATTTTTAGACTGACCCTAGGTATTAATAAGGTTGACCCCCTCCCCAAATTTCAGGTCATTTGGACAAGGGATGAAGTGTGGGCACCCTTTTCAATCTCAGGATAGCCCTAGGTATATGTACCACTAAAATGGATGC
Organism: Platanthera zijinensis; assembly: GCA_039513925.1. Classification (NCBI taxonomy): domain Eukaryota; kingdom Viridiplantae; phylum Streptophyta; class Magnoliopsida; order Asparagales; family Orchidaceae; genus Platanthera; species Platanthera zijinensis. Next base: position 101,203,918 of record CM077096.1, on the reverse strand, counting down.
CCTGGTCCAACCAGAGGTCCAAATGAGTCCAAATCAATTTTGGATGAAAGTAAACCCTAAAGTCTACAACTTTCATGATGCAAGTTTTCTCATCAGATGTCCCAAAGTATTTTTAAAAATTAAATCAAAGTACTGCAGAAAGTGTGATAGAAAATCATAAAAATCAAAGAAATAATAATAAAACGAAATGATTCTGCACGAATCTTGGCGCGCATCCGGCGGTTGCCCGTCTTCTTATCCAACAGTCCAACGGCCACGATTGCCTGTGCCTGGGCAACATTGCGGGCTTATTTCCCGACCACCTTGCCGCCTCCCTGGCCGGCCACCGCCACCACAATCTTTAGGGAGGTGGGGGCTACCCCCAGCCGGCCGCACGGCCGCCGGAGACGGCTATTCCGGCGAACCCGAGTATGCGATTTTCATGGAAAAGATTTGAAAATCCAATCTTTGATCGGGCTAAATTGAGCCAGAATCATGGCCTTAATGAAACCCTAGATCTACCCATAAGAAAAGAGGAAGGGGAGGACCTTTCCGGCGGCCTGAAGGTGAGAGGAGCGGCGGGACACCATGAAAGACGGCGGTGGCGCTCGGCTTCTGCAAAAGCTCAGTGGGACGGCTTGCTCCCTCCAGGTGAGAGTTCGAAAAGACTCGTCTTCCCCCACTGGTGGTGTTAAAAAGGCCAATTGGGGAGGGGAGTGGCTGGATCCTTCATTTCCCATCAAAACCATTAATGGCATGGCTCAGGTTGAGAGGAGGGGGCTGAATATGCCCCTTGGTGGTTAGGAAACGGCTGGAATCAACTCCTCTTCCCTAGAGGAGTTGATTACAGCCATCAAGGGTGGTTGTTGGCCTCCCTTGGCCGAGCCCCACTCCTTTCCTCCTCTTCCCAAAATTCTCTCTCCTCCATTAAAAAGAAATGAAGTTTTTTTTTCTCTCTCTCTCTCTCCTAGTCACCATGCAGACTGGTCAACTCTCTACGATAAGTGCAGCCAATATAATCCTAATAATTAAGAAATCAAAGTTAGCCTAAGGGGAAAAAGACTTGAGCTTGGGTTAGCCCAATTGGGCTAGGGTTTGACTTGACCTTGGGTAGAGTTGACTTTGGTCATCATGACCATTTGGGTTGACCCCAATGGATCCTTATTGACTCATTGGCCCCTCTTGAGGTCTAGAGAGACCTGTGGTAGAGTTATTTGGGTTTACTAAGGCCACCTTGTCCTTATATAGGTCAATTGCCCAAAGTAGGCCTAGGTGGGTCCTTGGCCAAATTTGCCACCTAGAATTGACTCCCATGGGCCCATAAGGTTTTATTGGGCCTTTCCAAGGGTTGGTGAGATCTTGGAGTCCCGGTGAAACCACATGATCATCCTAAACTAGGGTTTAGGAATCTACTATTTACAGACCATCTAACACAATCACCTTTATTCTCAAGTCCACCTGATCTTTTAGGTTTTCTAGGGTCTTGTCATGACCTAGTCATGACAAAACCACTCTTAGGGGGTCTAGTTGGAAATAGGATGTTACACCTTCAACTGTCGTGATCCATAGGCTATCACGCTCCCATGCTGTAGCAGAACACAGCCCAAACCACTGCCCGAAGCATCACTATAAATTTAAAACCCTTCAAACCCCCTCAGCGAATGCAAAATAGGCGTCGTGACCAACCGCCTCTTCAATTCTTAAAAAGCCTGTGCGCACTCTAGCGTCCACACAAATTTTTGATCCTTCCTTGTCAACGTTATGAGTGGTAGCGCTATCCGCGAGAAGTTCTTTACGAAGCGCCTATAGTAGCCGACAAGCCCCAGAATGCTCCGAACTTCCGCCACCCTAGTAAACACTGGCCACTACTAAATCGCCGCTATCTTCGCCGGATCCACCGCTATACCTTCACCACTAACAATATGCCCAAGGAACGCTATTGAGGATAACCAGAACTCACACTTGGAGAACTTAGCATACAACTGATTCTTCCTCAACGTCTCCAATACTATATGCAGATGCTTGTAGTGATCATCCACACACCGCAAGTACACCAAGTTGTCGTCGATAAATACTATCACGAAATGGTCCAGGTACTCTTTGAACGTCCCGTTCATCAGATCCATAAACACGGATCGCGCATTGGTCAGCCCAAATAGCATGACCGTAAACTCGTAATGTCCAAACCGCGTGCTGAATGCTGTCTTTGGGATGTCACTCTCACTTATCCTAAACTGGTAGTATCCAAATTTCAGATATAGCTTTGAATATACCGTTGACCCAACCAACTGATCAAATAGGTCGTCAATCCTTGGGATCGGATACTTATTCTTTTCCGTAAACTTGTTCAACTCCAGATAGTCGATATAGAGTCGCAAGCTTCCATCTTTCTTCTTAACGAAGAGGACCGGTGCGCTCCAAGGCGACAAACTTGTACGCACATAACTTTGCTCTAATAATTCTTGCAGTTGCACCTTCAGCTCCACCATCTCCTTAGGCGCTATCCGATACGGAGAGCGTGACACCGGTTTGTCACCCGGCACCAGCTCAGTTGTAAAATCAATCTCTCGCTGAGGAGGGGCTCCCGGGAGATCGTCTGGGAATACATCAGGATACTCGGACACCACTGTAATATTGCCAAGACTAGGTTTAGGCGTTGAAGCTTGCACTAAAGTGACAAACAGCTCTGCCCCAGACTGAACTTTCTTAATCACTTGAAGAGCTGTCATTAAAATCTTGCTCGACCCTTTCATGCCAAAAAATGTGGTCTCCCGATTAGTATTCAGTACCACCTTAACCTCCTTTCGGTTGCAATCAATGCAGGCTCGCTGCTCTGAGAGCCAGTCCATTCCAAAGATTACAGCAAACTCCACTAACGGCAGCACCGACGCTTGCAAGTCAAACTCTTGATCCCCGATCTGCAACTTTACCACACAGACTCTATCCGCGTGCATTGAGAACCCATTGGGCAACAACACATCCAACTTGTATTTTGCCATCGAGGAACGAACTCCGATGCGTAATTCAAATCTTTTGGATAAGAAGGAATCCGAAGCTCCCGTATAAAACAGGGCTCTTGCCGGACTATCGAAAACTAACACAAGCCTATCACCAATATTTAAAAGCTAACATGTAAAAAGGTAACAGCTACAAAAGCTAAACAGTAATAATTTAACTCATACCTGTCACCACGTCAGCTTGCTTAATGGCCTCTTGCAGACCAAGGCTGTATACTCTAGGCTTGGCTGGAGCTTGGTGGGTTGCAATCGACCTCGCCGCCTTCCCCTTTTCTTCATATGATACTTCATGCCTCTTCTCGAACTTTGCACATCCGCTCCAAAACTCACGTGCAAAATGTCCCACCTTTCCACAATAATAGCACGTTCCTGGGACTCGACTTGTGTTTGCCCCCGTCGCACCAGACGAAGGGGCTGAGCTCAAAGTCTTCTACTTCTTGTTCCATCTGCGGAAACCAGACTTTGAATTCTGTGCTTTGAACTCTGAACTCTTTTCCCCTGGGTCCTTCTTCTCTTGAACTTTCTTTGTGACCCTTTCTAATGACCGAGCCGCATTTACCAAGGCTAAGAAGATCCGCGCCTTAGGCCCAGTGAGGAGTAGCTGTAGGTCGCCCCGTAGTCCCTCATAAAATCGGTTGGTCTTCCGCTCTTCTTCAGTAAACATAGCACTTCTCCAAGCTTCCTATAATAGCATAAACCCTTGATTAGGTGACACACAAATTGCTAAAAGAAATCACTGGAACACTCAGGTTCCTCAAAAAAGTGTATTTTTTTCATTCCTAAGTGGGCATTCATGGGTTTTTTTAGGTTATAATGATGACGCACATAAATATGCTCACCGCCCCTTAAAAGAATTCGCCCATGAATTCAAATAAATAAGACCGACACCTTAGTTTGATACCAAATTATAACACCCCCATCCATCGTATGGCATATAATAGAAGGTCCAGCTGGAACCCGACGCCATATACAACGGACAGTCGGAAGGGTTACATAATAATACCAAATACTCAACTACTCGCCCTAACACAGAGCATTCTAGTGGAAGCTCTTAAACAGTTTAAGAGAACCCAAAATTGCACAACAACGGCATGAATGTCCACTATTCACCACAGGAATGAAATATAACAAATACACAATAGAGTACTTGGTCTTATGGCCTTACAAATGTTCACTTAACAAAATAGTGTTTTACAGACATCGGCTCGCAGGCCGGCCACACATGAAAGAAATAAAATAACAGTTCGATTTGGCCTTCGAGGACCAGCATAGCAGCTTGTGCTTCAACCCGCTTTTTGGTACTTGGTTCCCTAGCACCTGAAAGCAACATTCCACTGCACGGTGGCAAACGAAGCAACGGTCAGGTAATGCATACCAAAATATAACGACCCCGCTCCTTATTCGGGACAGCGGTGCTCCTTCCCTGCATTTCATTAACCCAGCTAAATAATTAAGAGCTTAAGTATATATAGGTATAGGCGTAGGCTCGCCCGACAAAACAACCCGTGCACTCAGGGCACATTCTCGGTGAATCTGGTCAATTCCGTGGCTTCACCACCATCCTATGGACGACAAACATTGTGAGCATTTTTAGTCTTTCCGACCGCAGTCCAAGACACCCGACTATGCTAACGGCTAGTTCTACTTTAGGGCCTCTAGCACCGAACCGCACAGCCCAGGTCTGTTTCCACTTGCCCGTTGCTCACTCCGCCTAGTCACTTTAAGAAGTACATGTGGGCCAGGCTTCACCCGGATCCTAATTATTTTCCAAACATCACATAACCCAGTTATGTTCAAGGCTAGCTCCCCGGCTGCCAAGTTAGCAGAATTACATTTCCGCCCAGTTTTTCGGGTGTGCCTTGGAGTTAATCCCCAAGGATCCCTGCTGCAATCTACCGCGTAGAAACCCAAAAACAATCAAAAGCACGAAGTCTTCTCCAGCTACTCATGCAATGCAACATCACCGATCCAGACCAACTTGTCTAGGTAGGCTTTACACACCATGCCTATGTGCGTACTACGATTCCGGATTCTAAACGAGGGGGAATTTACATATATACCCCAAGTAACACCGCAAACTCACCGCACACTCGCGTGAGAGGGTTTTCCTATGCAAAGGAAGAAGTGCTTCACATGCTCAAGTTGAGAATCATTTCCCATGAAGTCCGCTTTGGCGCCATGAGAAACTAGCCGGATGGAAGGCTTCACAAGGGAATTCTCTCCACGGATCTAGTCTCGATTCTCGATTTGGTGCTCCGATGCTCCGCCGATGGCCGGATTCCTCCCTTCCTTCTTCCTTGCTCTTCTCTCTCTTTAACTTCTTAGAAAGAGTGAACTTAGGAGGAAAATGAGGAATTAATCCTCTATTCCTGAACTTAACACAGTAGGATCTCCTCTGGGCTGTCAGATCATATTTAAAGAAAACGAACGGCTCAGATTAGCCTAAAATTTCTTAATCCTAGGCCTAACAAGGCTTTGCATACGGCCGTTCCCAAGCCGTATACCTCGATCTAGCCATGAATATCGAGCACAAAAAAGAACACGGGTTGGGACACGCCCGTGTACAAACCTGACATGCCCGTGTTGGGTCTTCAACACGCCCGTGACCAGGGGCCGTGTCGCAGATAACTTCCACGCCAACCATCATGTCCCATAGTGGACACGGGTGGCGACACGCCCGTGTCAGACTTGACATGCCCGTGTCAACTAGTACACGCCCGTGTTTCGGGCCGTGCCCCTCAGTCGACACAGGACTAAACTTTCCATAGAAGTACTCAACCATGTGACATGCTAGTGTCCCATGCCGTGTGCCTGACACGCCTTGGGACACGCCCGTGTCCAAGGCCGTGTTCGAGCACTCAACGCTCGTCGACCACAACTCGACGACCCGAGCACGACACAGCCATATGACACGCCCATGTCAAAGGCCGTGTTCACCTTACCAAGACCCGAACTTTGTTCAAACACCGCCCGTTTCACTTTTGAGTTTCGGGGCATTACACGGTAAACAAAAGTGGATTTTGGGAGACAACCCATGTTGGACCATTTAGTCCTGTGTTGTGTTTTGAGCTCTTTTTCTATATATATATTTTTGTGTGCCCATCTTTTGTCTTGCGTACGTATTTTAATCTCAGGTGCAGGAATTGTTTGAGGCGCGACAACTTGGTCGCACTTGGATATCTCGTCGCACGACTGGTATGATCAATTTTGAGCATAGGTACTTCTTCCCCTAGCACTTTATTTTTATTTGCATATTTTACTTTTTCGCATTGTCACATTCTAGTCTGGGGGTGGAGTTGCCTGTGATCACTACACATCACAGCTTATTGCATACTTGTCTGCATTTATTTATTTCATGATCACTACTTCACATACTGAATCACCCACATGAGTGCGCAATTAACCATGCATGCGGCTCAAGTCAAATGTATTACTTTTGTGTAAACTCTAAAAAGTGGTGCTGGCTTAGGATTTTGGGATATAGTAGTTCGAAACTCATGCAGTGCTCCTAATCAAGTACTCATGGTTTGCGTAGAAATAGTATAAGATTACTTTTTCTTCATACTCGTAGACTTAAATTTATTCTACAAAAGTAAATTCTGTTTGTACTACTTAAAATTATAGAATCTGGAGTAATCGAACGGTAGTGTAGGGATGAGTGTAGCCGTCACTAGACTCGTATTGCTCGAGTTGGGGGGAAGGATCGTCTTTTTCGACGACTGATAACTTGCCCCAAGATACTCTCGAAGCATTGGTGCCCGATTAGTCGAGTGTGAGCATGAGGTAGGCATTCATTTTGGCAAGTTTGAGCCTTTTTGTACCTAGTCCTAGCAGCTGACCCTTGCAAGCCAAATTTGCACATACCCTCCTTTTGTTTCAGCTCCACCTATATTCACCAAAGTCTAAAAGCCAACTCTTTTGTCGCAACCAAAACCTTGAGCTTGATCGATTTCAAAAATTTGATATGTTGTGATATTTTGGATTCTTATGATGTGGAGATGAATTCATGAATTCTTAACTTTTGGATTTGGGGATTGCTGAATGAAAAAGAGAAAAAAATGAAAAAGAAAAAGATGAATAAAAAAAAGAAAATCTAAAAGTATTACAATGAGAATTGAAATCCCCATCTTGTGTGTTAGTTTTTGGTCAGGATAGGCCGTGTGCACACCCGGTTTTCAAGCCAAGTCTAGGGGTGTGTCGCACAAGAATTTCTTTGTAGCTGTATGGGTTTAGCTCTTGTTCGCTTGCTTTGGTTGCGTGTAACCTCCATGTTTATCATTGACTACCACACCTTAGCCTTAGCCCCATTCAAACCTACAAGTCCTGCTGATTCACACTTGAGTCTACTTAACATACATTGACTCGGTAGGTGTGGTATAGTACTTAGCCAAATGAAGTCCGGTGTGCCCACCGACAAGAGTACTCAGGAGCTCCGCTTACTGAACCATCATTGAGGCGTATGATAGGTCTGACTGGTAGTGCTGATACTGGTTTAGAGGTGTGCGAGGCCCAACCCACCGCTTCCGTTTGCCACTACGAAGGTCTCCCGGGAGGTTAGGCTACAGAAAGGGGGAACTAAAGGTCTGTGTGCACAGAGTCGGGTGTGTGAGTTGCACTAGCATGTTCTCATCATATCATACCTGCATGACATAGCATAGTCATTTCATATAACCCTTGACACCTATGGTATAAATTGGTATGGGACTTTTTATACAATAGGCCTTGCAAAATGACCCCTTGGTCTATAGGTTTGTATGGGCATTCTAATAGGTCATGGTTATTTAGTTAGTTTACCTTCTTATACTTTTACTTGCTCACTTTGTTCATGTGTATACTCATACTGCTTACATACTACTGTTTACTTATACTTGCTTTGTTCATTAACTCATGATAGATTAGTTCCACCGCCACCTGTTTACTTTTGTTACTCTCCACCTTCATTACCTTACCTTTCCTTCTCCCCGCTCGGTGCCTAGGAGCCATGGGGGAGGGGTGGGGGATGATAGGACTTAGTCTTTTAAACTAATGGTCATTGACCAAATCATTTTAGGGGATCATGGAGGCGAACCAGGAGATGCAGCCCCAGAGGTTGGTGCGCTTGGATATGGGACAGTCTAGCACTATAGTTCAGCCAGCAGGGACAGTGAGTCCCAACCATTAGTAGTTACTATAGATTTGCTTCCGCATTGAGTGACTTGTTGTGAGGATCATGATGTATCGGGCAGGAGCCCTCTTTAGTACTTTGCTTTATATTTATTGTAGACTCTCCCTTCGTGGAGATTTATTTTATTTAATGGGATTTCTGGTGGACTGGTATTTGAGTTTACTTTACTCTTTATACTTACTCTTCTCTTCTGCGATTGGTATGGCCGGCAGGATCGAAATTTTGTTGTGACGACCTTCACGGGTGTATTGGTGTAACCGCAAAGCGGCGGTTCTGGGCATAAGACCCTGGTGGTTTAAAAAGAAAAAACGGGGTCTTAAAAACTGGTATTAGAGGGAAACCTTGATCGGAAGAGTAAAAGTCCACTAACCCTGGGTCACCCCCGCTCGAGTTTAGTTTGGGGACAAACTAAGCAGTGGAAGCTGTGGTTTGCCGATATGGGAGATCACTTGTTATTGTCTACCTTTAGCTAGTTTTGGGTCAAATTTCTTATAATTGGCCTTTGTTATGCAGCCCCTGACATATCCTACACCGTAGGGCAGAGCCCAGCAAACTCCGAATCTTACATCACCTCCACCAGCCCCCACTCTGTTTCTACAATTAGAGATGGGGCAGACTCTGACGGCCATTCTAGAGATTTTTAGGGCCCAGCAGGCTCCGGCTCCGCAGCCGAACCAGGGGGCCAATTGGTTGAGCATCTTCTGAGGACTCTCTCCCCCATCTTACACTGGGATGGAGTCGGCCATAAGGACGGAAGAGTGGCTTGATTTCATGTTCGAGATGCTAACCGGGATACGGTGCCCGTGGGAGGAGAGGTTACCTCTAGTTATCTATTTCTTGGAGTCTCATGCCAAGAGATGGTGGAAGACACTTCTAGATACGACATATGCAGATCGGGAGGTTACGAATATCACTTCGGAGGAGTTTAGGGCCGCACTGTTAGAGCACTTTGTCCCACAGTTTGCAAGAGATGAGCATGAAGACAGGTTCCTGCAGCTGAGAAAGGGCAACATGATGGTGGTGGAGTACCACTGGGAGTTCAACCACTTAGCCCGGTTTGCAGACTCCTATCATCTGGACGAAGCGGGGTATACTAAGAGGTTCTTTAAGGATCTTCGAGAGGACCTATGCCATGCTCTTCCATTTGTATTTGACGGGCCTATACCTCAGATTCTAGAGATGGCAAAGAGGATGGAGGCTGATTGGCACACAACTCGAGGCCGGAAGAGGCCAACTGAGGATCAGGGTCGGGGAGGCAGGAATGATCAGTGGAGGGGCCACTTTGCTGATGAGAGAAGGGTAGAGGACAAACCTCGCCAAGAGGTGAGACAGAAGCCGAGGTAGCCAGTGGTATTGGCCCCTCAACCTCTTCTGATGGGGGAGATATAGAGGCCCGAAGGTATGGCACTTCCCCCGCCCGAGTGCTATAACTGTCATCAGGTAGGGCACATCCGGAGGAACTGCCCTATGAGAGGGGCACCTCTACTGGCACCAAAGGATGCCCCTCCCGCTCAATAGTATGCAGGCCGAGGTCGTGGAAGAGGACATGGTTTCTAGGGAAGAGATCGTAGGCCAGAGAGGGAGCTAGTGTATGCTCTAGACTAGGCTCCACCTCGGGACCCGGGCAGGGTGATTGCAGGAATTGTTATGGTGTGCGGCAAACATGCCCACACCCAGGTGGACACGAGGGCATTGCACAACTTTGTCTCTGAGGAGTTCGTAAAGGGACTGGAGGGAGTCAGACATTATTCGAGAGTCTCCAGGATGGTGCATCTCCCCAACAGGACGGAGGTCTTAACTACTACTAAGTTCCTTCTAAGGGTAACGATTGATGGTCTAACACTCGAGGCCCTGGCTACGGTCTTGAGAATGCCGGAGTTCAACCTGGTTCTTGGCATGACATGGCTTAATTGGAACCCTTCTTAGATAGATTGCCCGACAAAGAAGATTGTACTGAGTTACGATGGCACCTTCGCGACCTTCGAAGGTATTACTCCCATCTCCCGTAGATGTTATCTTCTACTTGGGCTGTCAAGGCCCACATGCAGGGAGATGAGGTCTTTCAGGTGTTCTTCGAGATGGTCGAGACCATGACGATGGTCACCGATATAACGGTGGTGCAGGACTTTGAGGATGTGTTTCTAGAGAAGCTACCAGGATTACCGCCGCATCGGGAGAAGGATTTTTGGATCCAGTTTGTGCTGGGAGCTAAGCCGGTGTCTAGAGCTCCCTATTGGATGGCACCAAAGGAGCTGGTGGAATTCAGGAGTTAGCTGAAGGGGCTGGTGCAGGCTGAATTTGTCAGGCCAAGTTCCTCTCCTTGGGGAGCTCCGGTCTTGTTTGTGAAAAAGAAGGATGGGACCCTCAGGTTGTGCATTGACTATCGTGCACTAAACCGGTTGACAGTCCGAAACACGTATCCACTGCCAAGAATCAATGAGTTGTTTGATCAGCTAGAGGGAGCACATTGGTTCTCGAAGCTGGATTTGTGGTCGGAATACTATCAATTACGGATTCAGGAAGAAGACATCCCAAAGACGGCGTTTAGCAGTAGATATGGCTTGTAAGAGTTTATCGTAATGCCCTTTGGGCTCACGAATGCACCATAGGCTTTCATGAGCTTGATGAAACGGGTGTTCGAGCCATACCTCGACAGGTTTGTCATTGTATTCATAGATGACATCCTCATTTATTCGAGGATGAAGGAAGAGCATGCAAAATATCTGGCCTTGACTCTGGAGAAGCTCAAGGAGCATCAGTCGTATGCCTAGTTCAGAAAATGCAAGTTTTGGCTGACAGAGGTGGCCTTTTTAGGTAGCATTATCAGTGGAGCAGGATTTACGGTGGATCTCGCAAAGATTCAGGCAGTGTGATACTTGCCTCAGTTGTAGACGGTCACGGATGTCCGAAGTTTTCTTTGATTGGCCGGGTACTACCAGATGCATTATTTCAAGGGATGGGTGTTGTACTGTTGTAGCATAGACATGTGATAGCATACGCCTCCCGCCAGCTGAAGAAGCACGAGCAGAACTACCCTATGAATGACTTGGAGATGGGAGCAGTCGTGTTCATTCTGAATATTTGGAGACATTATCTCTATGGTGTGCACTGAGACATATTTTTTGATCATAAGAATCTGAAATATATTGATACGCAGAAGGAGTTGAACATCCGCCAAAGATGATGGGTGGAGTTCCTATCTGATTATGAGTACATAATACACTATCTCCCGGGTAAGGCGAATGTGGTGGCAGACGCACTGAGCCGGAAGACTACCACTTCAGGAGCAGAGCCCTAGTTGATGGCAATTGAACTGGTACAGATGATGGAGGATATATAGATTACTTTGGTGTCTTTGGATGATTCAGAGCTTTATGAGGAGTATGTGGCCACGATGAGGACTACCGATGATATCCGAGATCGCATCAGGGCTTAGCAAAGAATGGATGACAAGCTAGAGCCAGTATTCAGGACCATGGAGGCGGGCACGATCGGGGAGTATACTGAGAGGGATGGGTTTTTATACTTTAGAGGACAGGTGTACTGTTAGGTACATTGGAAAATGTGTACTAGATTTGGAGAAGCAACAACTTAGTCAATGATTTGCATCAATTTGTATTTGATAGGAGTCTGAGTTTCATTGTGCAGGTTTAAGTATTTGAAGGAAAATTTTCTAAGTAAAAGTGTCGACACTTGTGAAGAAACTGTGTCAACACTCAGGAAACTTGTGTCGACACTAAGGCAAGCTGTGCTGACACACGGGCAAATTGTGTCGACACTTAGGGAAGTTGTGTCGACACCCAGAATTAGTGTCGACACTTATAAAGAAGCTGTGTCGACACTCAGAGCTTTGTCGACACCTAAATAAGCAGTTGTGTCGACATCAAGAAATGTGTCGACATCTGAAGCAGGACTTGTGTCGACACTTAAAACTGAAGCTATGTCGACATTAAGGAGATATGTCGACACCTAAAGCAATTGTGTCGACACACAGGACTTGTGTCGACACACCAACTCTCAAAAGGCTGTGTCGAGTTCAGAAGTAATTGTGTCGACACACAGGACTTGTGTTGACATGCACTCAATGCCATTTGACAAACACTCAACACCAACTGTCTGCAATAGAAATGTCGAGACAAGAAGTTGCTGTGTAAACACACAGGACTTGTGTCGACACATATAACTTAAGCAGTGTCGAGAAGCAGAAGTATGACCGTGTCGACACTTGGAGTAATTGTGTCGACACCATGAAGACTTGTGTCGACACTTAGTCTATATGTATCGACACATGTGAAGCAGTCTGCTGAGTGTTGTATGCTGAGTTGAAAAGATATTGAAGAACCTAGTGACGTGACTGGTGACTTGACAGTTGTCATAACTAGCCGGCCTGACACCAGTGTCAGAACTGTCAAAAGTTTGTTTTGACCCGGATCAGCCGATAACCATGAAGCAAGCTCTATATAAGAGACAGATTGGAAATGACAATAACAAAAAAAAGAACAACAACGTGAGGCATCTATAAGAAGAATTCTTACAGATCAAGGGCTGTCTGCAAGAAAGATTCAGAGTTCTATCTGAATTTAAGGAAGAAGCTGATTGAAGATCATCTTCATCAACAAAGAAGATCCAACTTATTTTATTCTAATAAAGAAGTTTTGAAAAGCTAAGTTAGGTTGGATCAGAAGGATTTGTCAATCCAAGAACTGATCAAGAAGACTACATCAACAGAGAAATCTAGCTGGTGAAGTTTTCAGTTACACTTTACTCACATATTCTTGTAGGATCTTCTGTTAGTTCTGAGATTGTAAGCCTAAAATTATAAAGGCTGAGGTAGGGATGTATGCCTGAGGTAGGACTTGTGGAAAGTCTAAGTCGTAAGCCTAATTATAAAGGCTGAGGTAGGGCTGAGGCCTGAGGTAGGATTCTGGAGAAGAATCTTAGGTTGGACTTGTGTTAAGTCTGAGGTGTAGGAACCATCTTTGGTTCTTGAGATTGTAAGATCTGAGGATCTGAGCCAGTAGAAGGAAGTTAGGCTGAATCCAGTTATCTGCTGGATGGGCGAAGGGGGAAAGTGGATGTACCCATATCTTGGGGTACCACTATAAGTCTGGTGTTTACTGTGATGTGTTTATTTTCTGTAGATTGATTAATTTAGGCTGAAAGAAGTCTTATAACTATTTGCCTAAAAATTAAAAAGACACAAAAAGATTAGAACCTATTCACCCCCCTCTAGGTGTTTAGGCTCTTGAAATAAAGTCTTTCAAGTGGTATCAGAGGGAGGTTCCTCAAAATTTGACCTAACAGTCAGAGGATTTCTCCAAGGCAAATAATAGATAACAAAAATGAGTTCAAGTGAAAATCAAAAGGAATTTGGATCTATGAAATTTCCCATATGCAGGAAAGAATCTTTTGTCATTTGGAAAGAAAGGGTTAGGCTATTTATGGAAGCATCTGATCCAAGAATTTATATCACAGTACAGGAAGGCCCCTTCATCCCAATAAAGGTTTCAGTTCTTGATGCAAACATTCAAACTCCAAAGAGTTATTCAGAGATGACTAAGGATGAAATCATCTTGGCTACATTAGATAAAAGAGCTCAGAATATAATTGTAAGCGCCATAGATGATGCAACATTCTAGAATCTTGTACACTGTAAAACTATCAAAGAAATGTGGGATACATTGATTGTCTATATGGAAGGCACAAAAAAAGTCAGAGAGGATAGAAAGACTATGCTAAATTAGGAATATGAGAGCTTTAGGAAGAATAAAATTGAAAGCATAGCTGAATGTTATAAAAAGTTTTTCAGAATAGTGAATGAACTGATGACATATGGAAGAGTCTTCAGTACTTATGAACTGAATGACAAGTTTCTTAGGTCCCTAACAAAGGATTGGGACACTAAGATATGTGCCATCAGGGAAGTGGCCAAACTAGCTGACACACCACCGCCTACTCTTTTTGGAAAACTGCTTTCATATGAAATGCAGCTTACTGCTAGGAAAGAGGAAGAGAAGGGCAGTAGATCTGAACATAAAGAAAAGTCAGTAGCCTTCAAGGCTGAGTGCTCAAGGAAGGGTAGGACAAAATCTCCTCCACCTAGAAGGAGTACTAAAGCAGAAGAAGGTGTTGCTGAAACAAGTATATCAGATAGTCATACATCTGATGAAGACTTTGGGTCCTTCACAAGACAATTCCAAAGGTTCATGAAGAAAAAGAATTGGAGAACCAGGCCTTCATCTACATCCTATTCCAAGGATGAATACTACAGGAAGAAGAAAACACCTAAGGAGGACAGGTATGCTTCTAAACCTGGTAAACAATCTAATTCTAAGATTGTGTGTTATTGCTGCAACAGGTTTGGGCATGTCATAGCTGACTGTCCTAACAAAAGAAAGGAGTCAAAGGACAAGAAGAAGCGGCTGGTCAAAGGCAAGAAGGAGAAGTCTCTAGTGGCTTAGAAGGAGAAGAGTTGGACAGACTCTTCATCTTCAGAATCTGAAGAACAAGAGGCAGAAGCATATGTTAGACTCTTCTAAATAAAAGAGGATTCTAGGGAACTAGAATTCCTACAGATGCTGGACTCCATAAATGGAGTGGAAGAATATTACTGTAAAGGGCTGATGACCCAATCTGAAGAAGATAAGTGCCAGGATCAGCCCGGACCAAGTAAGGTAAACAATTCACCCCTAGTCTCAGATTACTTTACTGGATCAGAATCAGAAGCTTCTTCTTCAAAAGAAGTGAATAGATCTGAGTCTGAGGGGGATGTTCACCAACTCATTAATGAGTATGGTGGGTTGTTGCATGCTCTAAAGAAGAGCAAGTTTCTTGTTAAAGAGCAAGCCAAAGAGATTGAGTCTCTTAAGCTGGCTGCAGCAGTTTCAGCAAAACTGCTGGATCAAAAACTGAATGAGGTTGCCAAATTGAAAAACATTACAGTTATTCAGATGGGCACAATCTCATTCAAAGAGAATCATATCAAGAAACTTGAGGGAAAACTTCAGCAAGAGAGAGAGCTAGTGGCAAAATTCTCTAAGCCAAAATCAGTCTTACCTTTGATAGATAATTTTGTTTCACAAAAAGGAAAGACTGGTCTAGGCTACCAATTCTCATAGAAAGGTAAAGCCACAGTTCATCCTCTAGCTGTTAATCCCCCTATTTTCTTTAAGAAGGTAGTGAATCCTACTAACAGGTATGATCATGACATTACACATGGTCACTGTGAGCATGAAAATTTCATGAGCAAGGGTGCTAATGCCAATAGAACAATTTATAGGCATGCCAATCATATTCAAGAGGAGTTCTTGAAGAATGTTGTTCCTATACCAACACTTAATAAGTCTACTGACAATAAAGTAAGAAGAAATGTACCTAAGAATAGGTATAATAGGTTTGAGTGTTGGTGTTGTGGCAAGGTGGGCCACTTTGCCATGGATTGCTGGTTTAACTTAAGTGTTAAAACCAAAAGTAGGATTCCTGTTAGATCAGTCACAGGGTTTCAAACTAACAAGGATCTAGGACCCACTAGCAAGTTGGGTTCTAAGGGTAAGTGATTCATTATTTGTTGCAGGTAAATCCAAGTGACCATACCCCTATATGGTACTTGGATAGTGGCTGTTCCAGATATATGACTGGAATAAGGAGAATGCTGAGGGACTATGTGCCCATAAAGAATGGACCAAAAGTTATCTTTGGTGGATCAGAAAAGGGAATCATTAAAGGATTTGGTAACATATCTTGTGATTCAATTACAATCACTAAAGTGTCTTATGTAAAGGGTCTAAAACATAACCTGATTAGCATAAGTCAACTTAGTGACCTAGGTTATGATATTTCTTTCCTCAAAGGGGAGTGCCTAGTAAAAAGGTCAAGTGATGAAGAGATCATTTTGACTGGCACTAGGAAAGGAAATGTGTATTGCCTTAACCTAGAGTGTGAGTCTAACAACTCACCTATTTGTTTGGTTGTAGGAGAGAAAGCTTCTCTATGTGTCAAATGGCACAAGAGGCTAGCTCATCTGAACTATAAGTCAATTGGACTGCTATTAAGCATGGGATTAGTGAGGAATGGTCCTCAAGTTCAGTGCATAAAAGTGGGTGTGTGCTCAGCTTGCCAAAAAGGCAAGCAGACTAAGTCCTCTTTTCAGTCACTTGACATCAAAGATTCAAAGAGATGTTTGTATCTCATGCATATGGATTTGTTTGGTCATATGCCAGTCCATAGTCTTGGTAGGAAAGCATACACACTTATTGTTGTGGATTACTATTCTAGATTTACATGGGTTTTCTTCTTGAGGCAGAAATTTGAAACCCCAACTATTTTCTAGACTTTTGTCAGACAAATACAGAATGAATACAACAACTCAGTAGTCAAAATCAGAAGTGACCATAGAACTGAATTTCAGTTTGAATGTATAACAAAATTCTGTGAAGAACTCGGGATTCATTAGGAATTCTCTTCACCTAGAACTCCTCAATAAAATGGTGTTGCTGAAAGAAAGAATAGGATTCTAATTGAAGCCAGTAGAACTCTACTGAATAACACTACTCTCCCTGAATACTTCTGGGCTGAGGCAGTAAATACTGCATGTCATTTGCTTAATAGGGCCTCCATCAACAAGAAATACAAGATGACTCCCTACCAGATTTTAAAAGGCAGAAAACCAAACATATCTTATTTCAGAATCTTTAGTAGTAAGTGTTTTGTACTAATCAATGGTAAACACTACCAAACTAAGTTTGCTGCCAAATCCTTAGAAGGGATATTTGTTGGGTACAACAACCATAGTAGAGCATACAGGATCTACAACTTGACTACTCAAGTTATAGAAGAATCTGTGCATGTTGTATTTGATGAGTCAATGTTTATTAACAGTGAATTGTCTAGTTCTTCAGTTAGTTCTACAGGTCTAACAAATAAGCTGGACAAGCTTACCATCAATGAAGATGTTACTGCTAAACTGGATGAGGATAAAGATACCAGCTATCCAGGGGGAGATCAAGTCCCTCTGGGTGAAGAATAAAATATGGAGTATCAAGATGAGGAAACTGGAGATAGCCATAATGCTGACAGAATTCCTCCAACAAGGAAACACCTGAAAGATCATCCAGCTCACCAGATCATTGGTGATGCAAGTCAGGGTGTTCTAACAAGGAGCAGGAGCATGAACACAGTTTTATGTTCTAGCTTCCTGTCTCAGATAGAACCCAGGAAGATTGAAGAGGCCATGCAAGACACCAACTAGATTGATGCAATGCAAGAAGAGCTCAGTCAGTTCAAAAGGTGTAAGGTCTGGGAACTGGTGCCAAAACCAAAGGATCATAACATAATAGGAACTAAGTGGATCTACAGGAACAAGCTTGATGAGAATGGCACTATACTCAAGAACAAGGCTAGATAGGTAGCAAAAGGATACAGACAAGAGGAAGGTATTGATTTGATAAAACCTTTGCTCCAGTGGCAAGGCTGGAGGCAATAAGGCTGTTCTTATCCTATGTTGCCTATCAAGGGTTCAAAGTATATCAAATGGATGTGAAATCAGCATTTCTGAATGGTTATTTAAAAGAAAAAGTCTATGTAGAACAACCCTCATGTTTTGTAGACTCTCACTTTCCTGATTATGTATATAGGCTTAGGAAAGCTCTATATGGTTTGAAACAAGATCTAATGGCTTGGTATGAAACCTTATTTGCCTTCCTCATTGAGAATAAATTCTCTAGAGGAAAGATAGACAAAACTCTATTCTATAGGGAATCAAAAGGCAAGATAATACTAGTCCAGATATATGTGGATGACATTATCTTTGGTTCTACTGAAAACAGCCTTTGTAGGAAGTTTGCCAAAGTTATGCAAGGGAAGTTTGAGATGAGCAGTATGGGTGAGCTGAAGTTCTTCTTGGGACTTAAAGTTAGACAGACTGATAGTGGGTTGTCCATATCCCAGTCTAAGTTCACCAAAGAGTTGATTAAGAAGTATGGTTTGGACTCAACCTCTACAATGAAAACTCCAATGGGAACAAGTATGCCTATATGCAAAGATGAAGCAGGGAAACCTGTTGATGAGTCTTTTTATAGAGGGATGATTGGCTCCCTACTATACTTGACTGCTAGTAGACTTGACATCATGTATGCAACATGTGTCTGTGCTAGGTATCAAGCATGCCTTAAGGAATCTCATTATACTGTAGTTAAAAGAATTTTGAGATATCTTAAGGGCACACCGAATCTAGGCCTTTGGTACCCTAAGAATAGAGATTTTCTATTAACAGGTTTCTCAGATGCAGATTTTGCTGGATGCAAAGAAGACATAAAAAGTACCACAGGAACCTGTCAATTCCTTGGTGGGAGGCAGGTGTCATGGAGCAGCAAGAAGCAAACCAATGTAGCTATATCAATAGCTAAATCAGAGTATATAGCTGATGGCAACTGCTGTGCACAATTAATGTGGATGAAGCATCAACTAGAAGATTATGACATCCAGGTAAGTAGAATACCACTATTTTGTGATTCTACAAGTGCTATTTCTATTGCTAAGAATCCTGTATCAAACAGTAGGACCAAGCATATAGATATTAAGTTTCATTTTATCAGAGAACATGTAGAGAAGGAAATATTAATCTAGAGTTTGTAAAAACTGATAATCAAATAGCTGATATTTTTACAAAACCACTGGATGAAACTAAATTCAATAATTTCAAAATTGAATTAGGTATGTTGAACCTAGACTAGGTTAACACAAGTTTCCATTAGTAGCACATGTAAGCACCAAATTTCTGTTGAAATTTGGCTAAGTACAAAGTTTATGTCGACACAAGCAAGTTATGTCGACACACTCAGTGTGTTGTGTCGACACAGAACAAGGATATGTCTACACAGAAACAGTATCTGTGTCGACAGAAGAATAGGTGTCGATACAAAAAGTCTCGAAACAACCTTGTCGAGACTATATGTCGAGAGGATATTTGTGTCGACACAAAAAGTTGGTGTCGACACAACTTTGTCGAGACCAAAGTGGTCAGTGTCGACTCAGACTCAAGTATGTCGACACATAGATGTGTCGACTTAAAATACATTTTGTCGACTTAGACATTAGTATGTCGACACATAGTCATGTCGACTTAACTTAAGTTCTGTCAAGACCTAGGTCATTTTTGTCGACACAAAAACTGATTTGTCGACTTAAGCCCGACTTTTGATCTGCCCTTGACTCAAGTACTATAAATAGGTGAAGCCAAAATTTAGTCGACTGCGCTATAAGAATTTTTGACTCTACACCTTCTGTCGACGTAGACCTTCTCTTCTCTTCTCCTCTAGCACTTACGCCAATGGTGCCAAACCAAGAAGATAAGGTTAATGAAGGTTATGAACTGGTTCGCGAAGGATTCACGACTGCTTCTAATGAAATTTAGGGAGTCATTGCCCTAATTTCTGAAAATGGATTAGAATTTTTGGTCTATGAACCGACCAAAATATTGAAAAAGGAAGTCAAGGAGTTCTACTCAACCGCTACTGTGGACACAGAAGGACAGAAAATCAAGGCATCTATTCAAGATACCCGGGTGAAGCTCACATTGAAATCAATCAGGAAAGCACTTAATCTACCATTGATCAAGGATACAGACGAAATAACTCCTTCCCAGATAACTAAAGCTTTATGCTGGTGTGGACTGAGTCCCAGAATTAAGATTGGATCATCTATCAATAGAAAAGGGATGAATTCCCAAGTAAAATTTCTTTCAGAAGTTGTGGGCAAAGTCATAATCTGCAAGACTGGTGGACATGATAGGATTTCTGCCCACATGTTCAATCTTATGGTGAGGGTTATATTCAAGATAAACACTGACTGGGCAGCAGTAGTGTTTGATAAAATACTAGAAGGATTTAAGAAACCTAACCTGGGAAGGATCCTCAGTTTATGCTTAACATCAGTAATTCCAGATGTTCTGAAACAAGCAAATGGCTCTAAGATAAATCACATGAGGAAAAGGGATGTGAGGATACTGTCAAGATGGGATAGAGTTTTGACCAAGGAAGTCCCTGCTCCCAAGGAGCAAACTAAGAAAGACAAGAAGAAAAAGAAAGTGATTGTACAGGCTGATTCCTCCAGTGATTCTGAAGAGGAAGTGGTCTTTAGTTCTGATGAAGACAAGCACCAACAGGAAGCACATGATTAAGTAAAGGACAGTGAGACCCAGGAGCAACAAGTTGACTCCACTCAAGGGGGAGAACACTTTGAACAAGGAACTGAGCTGCCTGCCCAAGGGAGAGGTATTGATGATGTTGTCATAGACAGTGATTTAGCTGCAGGTACAATCATGAAGGTAGTATCTGAAATCAACACTGCAGCTGAAGGAACTGATAAGACAGATGCTCAAAATGAGCTAGTAAGTATCTTCTCCATAGTCTAGTGATATATGATAGTATTCTTCTCAATAATTGTTCAGGGGGGAAACTTTTATGTAAAAAGAAAGTCTTTTAAGTCATTAAACCAATACTAATCTTATTTCTTCTGTACAGATTCAGAAGGAATTTACAATGGAAGAATTGTTTCATGATCTTCCTTCAGATAGAACTGAGGGGGAGCATATTTAGAAAGGAAAAGATATTCCAAGGATTGAGGGGGAGTTATCAAAGGATACTGAGAAGGATACCCCAGCTGAAAAGAATACTGTTAATATTAATAGTACAACTGAATCTTCTAAAGATGAAGAAGCCATATTGGCTAAGAAAAGGAAGCTAATTGTTTTAAAGAAAAAGAGTTCTGGATACAAGAAGACTTTGCAAGTGAGAACAGCACCATCTACATCAACTGTGGACTTCAGTTCTTTACTGGTCCAGATGCAAATAAAACTGGATAATCAAAGACAGTCTATAGAGTAATATGTGGATGAAACTAATAAGGAGTTACACACTACTAGAAAAATGGCTTTTAGCCACGAATTCTTTTGCCACGGGGGAAATATCGTGGCCAATAGTGAATATTAGCCACGATTTTTATTCCGTGGCTAAAAGTCTAGTATTAGCCACGGTTGACTAATCCGTGGCTAATATTGGACTTTTAGCTACGGTTTGCCTGAATCGTGGCTAAAAGTCTAATATTAGCCACAGTTTGCCTGAACCGTGGCAAAAGGTCATGGTTACATTTAGTCCCACACCGCCAAAACAAAACGAAATTTTGGGTTTATAAAGAATTTATTTCAATTAGTATTTGAAATAAATATGGCGGCGGCGGCCGGGCGGCGGTGGGGGCCGGGCGGCGGCGGGGGCCGGGCGGCGACGGGGGCCGGGCGGCGGCGGCGGTGGCGGCAGGCCGGCGTCGCGGGGGTGGCGCGCCGGCCGGCCGCCGGCGGCGACTGGCCTGAATTTTTTATGTTATGAGTGGCCCTTTAACTACGGCAATTAAACCGTGGCTAAAAGTCCAGTATTAGCCACGACAATCAAACCGTGGCTAAAAGTCCAGTATTAGCCATGGTTTGGACTTTTAGCCACGCTCGCATTGCCCACGCCCATTTTCCGTGGGTAGACCGTGGCTAAAAGTCTTTAGCCACGATTTTGGACTTTTAGCCACCGCAATCTGCCATGGCTAAAAGTCAGTTTTCTAGTAGTGACAGTTTCAATTGGCCCAGGACATCAAATCCATTAGATTTGAAGTGAATCAACATAAGAAGGAGATGACAGATTGCTTCCATAAAGGAGGTAATGCTGTGGTGTTCCTGGCCAAGCTACAGCAAAATATCCAAGCTAAAGTGAATGAAATTAAAGTGAAGCAGGGATATGTACTGGAGAATCAGTTAAGGATGAATGAAAATCTCAAGGATTCACATCATGAAATATTGACAAAGCTCATTGATTCTATCACTACTCTGAAGGCTGAAATCTCCAAGCAAATCCAGGAAGATATATATGCTGTCAAAGCCACATTTCAAGAATCTCAGGAGAAAATTAAAACTTTCCTGACAAAATTCAGAGCTTATTTTAAAGAGGGAACTGAATATATAGCTGATCAAGTCAGATTCCATAAAGAAGATTTAAGAGATCATGTTGCAAGAGAAGTCATAAAGGGGGAGAGATTACTAGTCAAAGTCAGCTCTGACCATGCTAAATGGACTACCAATAGCATCAGAGCTACTCTTGGATATCCTCCTCTTTGTGATGATGCTAATGTAGCTGAGTCTGGGATACAACCTGAATATTTTGAAGGAGATCAGCCTGAAGTTGCTCAGGTGATCTACCCCCCAGCTGATTTTGAGATAGTTTAAGAAGAAGTGCTGAAAATGTATAGTCCTCCACCAAAGGCACAAAATGTAATTCTGGGAATGGTTGAAATGTCAAAAGCTGCATTAGAAGCTCAGAAGGAACCTCAACTTTCTAAGAAGAGATTTAGAGAGCAGGCTGAGCTGAAGCAAGATTTTGAGCAGCGGAGCCCAACTTCTATAAACATACTACTTACTATCTGGAAAGTTGTAAAGGATAAAACCCATGACAGGGGTAAGTGGTATTCTAAACAAGAGTGGAATAAATATCAAGAAGGACAAGAAGCAATTCTTCAACATAGAAGAAGTGCTAAGGATGGGAAGCTACCTGCTAATGCTAAAGAGCCAAGCAAGTACTTCCCCAAATCTTTCCACTATTTTGAAAGACAGGAGATCAAGGCTGAAGAATTAAAGAAGAATGCTCTAAAAGGGAAAAAGCCAGCTGAGGTTGCTGAACCTACTGTGCAGGCTAAAATCTAGTCTAGCAAAGGAATAATTATTAAGGAGCCTAATCAGTAATAGGATTGCTAGGTTTTTGTAATAGAACAATGTACTAATTTGTTTCTTTTGTTCTATAAGAAATTCATGTAAACCAAAGTTTTTCTGATTAATGAATTCTGTTTCAGTATTAAGTGTTTGTTGTTTACAATGATTATATAATAACCTACTCTGAAATGTTTTTACTTCTATTACAATTTTGTTTTATCTTAAGAGATATATATCTTTGACTAAGGGTTATGACTTCTCCAAATAGGGGGAGATTGTTGGGTACAGTGGAAAATATGTACTAGATTTGGAGAAGCCACAACTTAGTTAATAATTTGCATCAATTTGTATTTGATAGGAGTTTTAGTTTCATTGTACAGGTTTAAGTATTTGAAGGAAAATTTTCTAAGTACAAGTGTCGACACTTGTGAAGAAACTGTGTCGACACTCAGGAAACTTATGTCGACACTCAGGCAAGCTGTGTCGATACACATATAAATTGTGTCGACACTCAGGGAAGTTGTGTCGACACCCATAATATATGTCGACACTTAAAAAGAAGCTGTGTCGACACTCAGAGCTTTGTCGACACCTAAAGAAGCAGTTTTGTCGACATCCAGAAATGTGTCGACATCTGAAGCAGTACTTGTGTCGACACTTAAAACTGAAGCTATGTCGACATTTAGGAGATATGTCGACACCTGAAGCAATTGTGTCGACACACAGGACTTGTGTCGTCACACAAACTCTCAAAAGGCTTTGTCGAGTTCAAAAGTAATTGTGTCAACACACAGGACTTGTGTCGACACGCACTCAACGCCATTTGACAAACACTCAACACCAACTGTCTGCAACAGAAATGTCGAGACAAGAAGCTGCTGTGTCGACACACAGGACTTGTGTCGACACATACAACATAAGCAGTGTCGAGAAGCAGAAGTATGACTGTGTCGACACTTGGAGTAATTGTGTCGACACCATGAAGACTTGTGTCGACACTTAGTCTATATGTGTCGACACATGTGAAGCAGTCTGCTGAGTGTTGTATGCTGAGTTGAAAAGACATTGAAGAACCTGGTGATGTGACTGGTGACTTGACAGTTGTCATAACTAGCCGGTCTGACACGTGTCAAGACTGTTAGAAGTTTGTTATGAACCGGATCAGCCGGTAACCATGAAGCAAGCTCTATATAAGAGACAGATTGGAAATGACAACAAAAAATAGAACAACAACGTGAGGAATCTATAAGAAGAATTTTGACAGATCAAGGGCTGTCTGCAAGAAAGATTCAGCGTTCTATCTGAATTTAAGGAAGAAGCTGATTGAAGATCATCTTCATCAATAGAGAAGATCCAGCTTATTTTGTTCTAATCAAGAAGCTTTGAAAAGCTAAGTTAGGTTGGATCAGAAGGACCAGTCAATCCAAGAACTGATCAAGAAGACTACATCAATAGAGAAATCTAGCTGGTGAAGTTTTCAGTTACTCTTTACTCACAAATTCTAGTAGGATCTTCTGTTAGATCTGAGATTGTATGCCTAAAATTATATAGGCTGAGGTAGGGCTGTGTGCCTGAGGTAGGACTTGTGGAAAGTCTGAGTTGTAAGCCAAATTATAATGGCTGAGGTAGGGCTGAGGCCTGAGGTAGGATTCTAGAGAAGAATCTTAGGTAGGACTTGTGTTAAGTCTGAGGTATAGGAACCATCTTTGGTTCTGAGATTGTAAGATCTGAGGATCTGAGCCAGTGGAAGGAAGTTAGGCTGAATCCAGTTATCTGCTGGATAGGCAAAGGGGGAAAGTGGATGTACTCATATCTTCGAGAACCACTATAAGTCTGGCGTTTACTATGATGTGTTTATTTTCTGTAGATTGATTAATCTGTGCTTAAAGAAGTCTTATAACTGTTTGCCTAAAAGTTGAAAAGACACAAAAAGATTAGAACCTATTCCCCCCCTCTAGGTTTTTAGGCTCTTGAAATAAAGTCTTTCATGTACATATCGGCTGGGGGCAAGATTCGGGAGGACATTATGACCAAGGCTCACAATAACAGGTACTCGGTGCACCCTGGCATCACCAAGATGATGGCCGACCTGAAGAGGATAATGTACTAGCCGGGCATGAAGAGGGATATCATATACTTTGTGACCCATTGCGAGGCTTGTCAGTTAGTGAAGGCAGAGTGTAAGAGTTCGGCCGGGTTGTTGCAGCCACTTTCGGTGCCGGAGTAGAAGTTCGACGATATTGCCATGGATTTTATACATAGTCTTCCTTGGTCACATGCGGGGAACAAATCGATATGGGTGATCGTCGATCAATTGATGAAGGTGGCTAGATTTCTACTGATCAGGAAGGATGCTTCAGTTGGTGAATTGGTACGGAGGTTCATAGAGCAGTTCGTCTAATACCATGGAGTGTCGAGGACGATAGTGTCCGATCGTGATGGACGATTTACGTCTGAGGAATGGCGGTCAGTCCAGGCTTATTTGGGGACCTGGTTGATATTTAGTACCGCCTTGCACCCTCAGACGGATTGACAAACAGAGCGCACCAATCAGACACTATAGGATTTGTTGCGTCTTTGCATACTGGACCGCGGAGTGCCATTGGAGAGGAAGCTACCTTTGATCGAATTCTCATACAACAATAGCCACCAGTCTAACATCAGCATGGCCCCTTATGAGGCTTTATACGGGCGGAGATGCAGGACTCCTTTGTCTTGGATCCAGGATGAGGATCTGAAGGTACTTGGCTCGGAATTCGTCGAGGATACGGATGCTCAGGTGCGGTTGATTCGAGATAGGATGTTGGAGGTCCAGAGTAGACAAGCCAAGTATTATGATGCTCGTCATCGTCAAGTAGAGTTTCAGGTAGGATACCCGGTGTTTCTAAAGATACGACCGATGCATGGAGTCTCGCGGGTGCATGTTCAGAGGAAGCTTAGTCCGAGGTACAGTGGGCCTTACAGGATCCTGGAACGGATCGGTCCATTGGCTTATAGAATGGAGCTGCTGCCAGAGCTAGTGGGTTTGCATGATGTCTTCCATGTATCCTCCCTCAAGAGAGCTCTACTTCGACTGGAGCAGTAGATTACGACTATAGATGGGCCTATAACCTTTGATCGATCGGTGAACCTGCAGCCGATCCGGATAGACGATATTGGGATACAGGTCTTATGGCACAAGAAGGTTCCGCTGGTCAAGGTCTTGTGGAGGAATCATGGAAAAGAGGAGCACACATGGGAGCCGCAGGACTTGATGTAACAAAGGTACCCAGAACTTTTCACGTCAGGTATTCCCTTTAACCTCTCAGGATGTTATATTTTACTTCTCATACATGACACCCCGTAGGCCTAACCTGAATTTCGAGGATGAAATTATTATTTTTTATGTATTGGGATTTGTAACATCCCTAAGACTCCTAGACCCCTAGGATGGCTTTATCATGATTAGGTCTTGACAAAACCCTAGGAAGCCCGAGAAGACCAAGTGACCTATCTAGGCCCAATGGACCTTCCCTTAACCAATTTTACCCCACCATGGAACCCCTAACCCTAGGAGAGGCCAATGGGCCACCAAGGACCCAATGGGATCAACAAAAGAGGTGAAGTTGACACAAGTCAACCCTAGCCCTAAAAAGGTCAAAGTGCCCTAACTAAGGATCAAGTGACCTCCTAGGTGTAACATCCCATTTCGTGCTAGGCCCCTCGCACGTGTTTTGATCCAAGAGAATTGGCTCAGGTTCGTGAAGAATCGATTTAGATCAGGAAGTTACTTAGAGAAATATCCTTGCTCGGGGCATTGAGTGTGTTGAGTGCACTCAACATCATGGACTGATTGGCATTGAGTGCACTCAACGCCATGGACTGATTGACATTGAGTGCACTCAATGCCATTTTACTTAGAGAAATATCCTGGCTCGGGGCATTGAGTGCACTCAAAGCCATGGACTGATTGGCTTTGAGTGCGTTGAGTGCACTCAATGCCATTTTACTTAGAGAAGCATCTTGGCTCAGGGAGTTGAGTGCGTCTAGTACACTCAACGCCATGTACTGATTGGCGTTGAGTGCACTCAATGCCATTTTACTTAAAGAAACATCTGGGGTCTTCATTGAGTGCGTTGAGTGCATTCAATGCCATGGACTGATTGGCATTGAGTGTGTTGAGTGCACTCAACGCCATTTCACTTAGAGAAATGAACTGGCTCGGGGCGTTGAGTGCATTGAGTGCACACAATGCCATGGACTGATTGGTGTTGAGTGCGTTGAGTGCTCTCGCGTAATGACCCCATCCATGAAATAACATATAATAGAAGGTCCGGTCGGGGGCCCATACTATATGCCACAAACAGGCGGCGAGATCACAGGTTAATACCAAAATAGGTACGCATCCTAACACAGAGTATACTAGCAGAAGATTTTAACGTTAAACTGAACTTAAACCATGAATGTCTACTATATATAAACAACCGCATTTATATATACTCACGATGGAATGTACAATAAGTACTCAAAAGTTTGGCCTTAAGGCCTTACAGTTACGCTTTACAAGTGTGGATTGCAAACATTGGTGCGCAGGATGGCCACACATGAACATAACAAAAGTCTTTGCTCAGATTTTGAGGGCCAGTAGCAGCAGCAGCAGGGGCTTCAGCCCTCTATTTCCCGCCCGGATCTCCAGCACCTGCATAGGGACAGCCCACCACAACGGTGGCAAGTAAGGCAACGGTCAGCATTCAGCTGACCAATTTATAATGACCCTACCCCTTACCCGGGGCAGTGGTACACCTTCCCTGTAGGCATAGAATTTCACAAGCAGATATATTACGCATTGTGCCCTTACACACAAGCAATACATCACAAATGCCGGCCACACGGCCCGACGCTCCGTGTACTCAGGGCATATTCTTCGTGTACCAGAAATACATGGGTCCCACCACCGTTTAAGGTCCGAAACCAAACGGTAAATTGAGCAATTAGTCTTAATATAGCGCAGGCCTAATACTCTCATTATGCCACCGATGAAAGCACAATGCCTTGACGCTCCCTTGTCAATCCGACATAATGCAGGTACGGATCAACCACCCCCTGTTGCTCAAGTCATCATGCCATCGTCGAATATCGAAGTACTCATGGCCAATTTACAGGCGTGGGTCGGTTTCACTTTTCCTGTTCGACACTAAGCATTTTTAAGAGCACACAACTCACAAGAGCCACAATGTCCTCCAAGGACTGGCTTCATAATCCAAAAAGGGGAGTAAATGCCAATGTCCCTCACGATCGCTTGACAGGTTCAGCAGAACTCTCTTTCTGCACCCAAACTCAACCAAAACCCAGCAGCATCCTACAGTGCTATAAACATGGTCTTTCATAGCCTTCAGCACAAGAATCACGAGGGCATTTTCCTAGAATTCCACTCCATTACTTCCTGTTACTACCATTCACAGGCATAACCCATTGACTCTACAACATACACGTTTATACGCGGAGTCTTCTCTAGTGCGCAAATGAAACATCACCAATCCAGACCAACCTGTCCAAATGGGCATCACACATCATGCTTATTCCGTACTACACATTTCCGGATCTATATGTAAGACTGGGGATTTCAAGAATCAACCTTAGGAAATCCCTCAAAAGACACCCTTTGGTGGGGGAAATCCATGCACATGCCAAAGAAGGACTTCACATGTTCAAGGATGAAAGATCATTACCCTTAATGATCTCTTTGGAGCCATGGAAATCTAGCCGGTTGGAAAGCACCGCAGCGGCCTTGCCTCCACAAATCTGGCCTGAGATCTCGATTCGGAACTCTGAAGCTCCACCGGTGGCCGGATCCTCTTCTCGTCCTCCTTCCTTGCTCTCTTTTCTCTCTACTCTTTTAGAAAGAGGATGGCCAAGATTGAATGATAGATCTCTCTCAAATCCTTGACTTAACACATCAGGGAGAAGCTTGGGCCATTGGATCCCAGATGAAGGAAATGAATGACCACAATTCACCCTGAAAATTCTATTTTTGGGCTGACACGGCGTGCGACACGCCCGTGTCACAGGCCGTGTACCTTAAGCAGCAAATAAACTGACTTATCCCGATCGGGATACGGCCATGTGACACGCCCATGTCATAGGCCAGGTGCCCTGACACGGATTTGGACACATTAGTGTCTAGCTCGTGTCCACTAGGCCTCATTGCCCTGGCCAAATCCAGAGAAGGACACGGCCATGCGACACGCCCATGTCACAGGCCGTGTGCCCAACTCGACTTGCCTCTAGAGGGGCATCAAGTGCATTTCATCTAGTGCTCGAGACAATACAGAGCAGGACATGGCTTGGGACACGCCCGTATCCCAGGCCATGTGCCTCACTCGAGACACACTCGAGAGCCACTCGAGGCCGCCCTGCTCCACACTCGAGTACTCAGAGTAGGACACAACCTTGGACACACCTGTATCACATGCCGTGTGCCTCACTCGAGACACACTCGAGAGTCACTCGAGATCCACTCGAGTACACAGAGCAAGACACGGCTTGTGACATGCCCGTGTCCCAGGCCGTGTTGCCCAGCCTAAACATAATTTTGGAATTTGGGGTGTGACAACCCTCCCCTCCTTACAAGAAATTTCATCCCGAAATTTAGATTAAGTATGGAAACTAGCAATCAAGATGTTATAACTTCACAATAGTTTGATACAACTTGACACACACTATACAACAGTTTACACAAAAAAATCGGGAAACTTAGCTCGCATGGTCTGCACTCGCTCCCATATTAGCTCCTCACGACCACAGTTGTCCCATCGGACTTTGACCATCCCGATTATCTTGTTCCGCAACTATTTATCGGCTCTATCCTTGATCCATATGGGCCTAACCTTTGTCGTTAGCCCAAATTCGACCAGTACACGATCGTTTGCAATCACTTGAGCTGGATCTTTCACGGCTTTTCGAAGTACTAATATGTGGAACATATCATGTAATCCAGTCAATTCTGCCGAAAGAGCTAGCCGATAGTCAGCTTCCCTAACTCGCTCCACCACTTCAAACGGACCAAGATATCTCAGACTTAACATTTTCAAATGCCGAATCCTGGACACACCTTTGAAGGGCTTGATCTTCAAATATACCCAATCGCCCACCGCGAACTCCACGTTCCGGTGCTTGGCGTTATAGTACTTTTTTTTATCGATCCTAGGCTATCACTAGCCTCTCCCGAATAGAGCGTATCGTCGAGTTAGCTTCTTTTACTTCTTGACGCTTATAAAGCTTGGATTCGCCTGCTTCTGCCCAAGCTAACGGAGTACGATATTTCCGACCATAGAAAGCTTCAAACGGTGCCATATCGATACTCACTTGGTAGCTATTATTGTAGCCAAACTCTGCCATATATAGATGATATTCCCATCTTTTTCCAAAATCCAAGGCGCACATTCGGAGCATGTCCTCCATCGTTCTGTTGGTCCTCTCAGTTTGGCCATCAGTTTGGGGATGAAAGGCCGTACTGAACGCTAACTTTTTACCCAACAATTGATGGATTAGCCTCCAATCATTTGACATGAAGCGCCCATCACAGTCACTTACGATGCTATGGGGAACACTGTGCAATCGTACAATCTGCTCAATATAAAATTTTGCCAAGATTTCCACTAAAACGTCCCTCTTATTCGGAAGGAAGTGAGCCACTTTAGTCAACCGGTCTAGATTAACCAAACTGAATAATTCCCGCATTGAGATCTCAGCAAACCGTGCACGAAATCCATCGAAATGTCATCAAACATCCATTTCAAAAAAGGTAACGACTTTAAGAAACCTCCAGGCTTTTGGCATTCTGCTTTCACCATTGCACATATTTGACATTTAGCCACATAATGTGCGATGTCTTTTTTTAACCCTGGCCACCAGAATAACTTTTTCATGTCCTTGTACATCTTTGTGCTCCCTGGGTGAATTGAGTATTTTGTAAAGTGAGCCTCATACATCAATTCTTCCCTCAACTTACCCATACTTGGGACGCATAAACAACCCTCTTTCCTCAATAGACCGTCATCCCAAGAGAATTGGCCATCTGACCCATCCTTTGCATAGGGTTGGAGACTTTCATCAAGTAATTTTGTTCGCCGCACCCTGTCCTCAAGGTCATACCGTACCTCCGTCTAGTTCAAGCATGCATTGGCCGTGGAATCCTTGTCAACACAAGAAATCTCTAACGCTTCGGATTCCTGATCAGACGCTCATCATGCATCCGTAACTAATTTGCCCTTACCAGATTCCTATTACTCAAGGCATCTGTGACCACGTTTCCCTTCCCGGGAGTATAATGAATATCAAAGGTGCAGTCCTCGAGGAACTCCATCCACCTTCATTATCGCGTATGAAGATCCTTCTGATCAAACAGGTACTTTAGGCTCTTATGATCTGTAAAGATATCCACTTTTACACCATATAAATAGTGCAACCATAGTTTAAGTGCAAAGATCACTGCCGCCAACTCCAACTCGTGGACGGGATAATTCCTCTCATGCACTTTCAACCGGCATGATCCATAAGCAATCACCTTTCCAAACTACAGAAGAATGTAACCTAAGCCGCTCCCTGAAGTGTCACTATAAATCACATAGCCGTCTGTACCACATGGCGATGTTAGCACATGCGTCGTGGTCAAATGACTCATTAGCTCTTCAAAAGCTCGCGCGCACTCCAGCGTCCAAAGGAACTTTTGATCCTTCCTCATTAGTGTGGGAAGAGGCAAAGCGATCTGTGAGAAGTTTTACACAAAATGTCTATAGTAGCCTGCCAGTCCAAGGAAACTCCTGACTTCGACCACAGAAGACAACACTGGCCACTCTGGTATGGCACTTATCATTGACAGATCCACCACAATGCCCTCTCCACTTACCACCTGGCCAAGAAAAGCCACTGACGACAGCCAAAACTCACACTTTGAGAACTTGGCATAGAGCTTATTTCTCCGCAGAGTATGCAACACCAACCGTAAATGGTTCACATGATCAGCTTCAGATTGAGAGTACACTAAGATATCATTAATGAATACTATCACAAAAATTTCCAAGTACTCTCGGAATGTTCGGTGCATTAGATCCATGAACACCGATGGCGCATTACATAGCCCAAACGACATTAGTTAATTCATAATGACCGTAGAGTGTTCCAAATGCTGTCTTGGGAATTTCACCTTCCCGAATCCTCAATTGGTAATATCCAGATTTTAAATCAAATATAGAATAGACGGTTGATTCCACTAGCTGATCTAACAAGTCATCTATCCGTGGAATCAGATACTTGTTTTTCTCTGTCAGCTTATTCAATTAACAATAATCAATACACAACCGCAAAATACTGTCCTTCTTTTTCACAAAAAGAACAGGTGCGCTCCAAGGTGACATACTTGGGCGTATATAACCGTGTTCCAGCAACTCTTGCAATTGATCTTTCAATTCAGCCATTTCCTTTGGCGCTACGCGATATGGCGAGTGGGCCACAGGTTTTGCACCTAGCACCAGCTCAATAGTGAATTCGATCTCCCGCTGGGGTGGTAACCCAGGAAGATCCTTAGGAAACACATCAGCAAAATTCGATACAATCGGCACATCACTCACACTGGCCTTTACCTCAACAACCTGAATAAGCGTGAAGAATTACTCCGCGCCCTTCCGAACAGCATTGATGACTTGGGGAGCAGACATCAAGGTCCCGCCTACTCCTCGCATACAGGCGAACTTAGTCTCAAGCTCGGTATTCTGGCCTAGTGTGATCTCCTTTGAATTGCAATCAATAAAGTCACACTGCTCCGAGAGCCAGTCCATACCAAAGATCACATCAAATTCCGATATTGGTAGCACAGATACGTTCAAGACGAAATCTCGACCTCCTATTTGAACTTCTACGTCGCAAGCCTTATCCGCAAGCATCACACATCCATTCAGTAATAACACCTTTACGCTATCTGTCGTCACATGACCAGGTACTCCAATTCGAGCTACGAAGTCCTTAGACAGAAATGAATATGAAGCACCATTATTAAACTGTGCTCTCGCGGGATTGTTCCGAATCAGGAAAAATCCTAAGACAAACACATCATACACAAGCTACACAAAAGATATGAAATATGAAAAACAACCAATATCTTAAATTGTACCCGTGACGACGTCACTTTGCTTTATGGCCTCCTGCTGGCCAAGATTGTAAACTCAGGGCTGCGCCTAGGATGTAGAGGACTCAACCACTCACTACAAGAAAACAACCTTTTAGTGACAAAAATTTTGGTCACAAAATAGTGCGGTTTGGTAACTAAAGACATTTAATAACAAAATTTGATCAGTCACAAAGTGGTTGCAAAATAGGCATCACAAAATGTACTTAGCAACAAATAAAAATTTCGTCACTAAATGTATATTTATAGTGACAGTTAATTTTCGTCACTAAATGTACTATTTCAGTGACCATTAATTTTCGTCACTAAATGTACTTTTTTGTGACAACTAGTTTTGTCACTAAATATATATTATTAGTGATAATTATTTTTGTGACTAAATGTACAATTATTAGGGTTTTTTTGTCACTAAATATATTTAGTGATCAAACTTATTAAGTCACTGCTTGTGCAATGCAATAATGACTTTTATTTACTAAAATTATTATTTCATCATTAAATACAACAATAAATAAAATATTCATTTGCTAAAAAAATTCATGAAAGAAAAGAGAATGTTTCTTTTAAATTTATTAATAAAAAAGTGGGAAGGCAATGAAGCAGGAAAAAGAAGATTATACCATTGCATAAGCCACTAAAAACAAAATAATGAATCAATCATAACTAAGAGTTTGTCGCATCTTTTTCGCTCAGGTGAATTTGGGCAAAAATGCCACCTTCATAGAATGTCTGTTTGGCATGACAACAGTTATGATCGCCATCAAAAAAGAAAGCTTAGTTTTGAACATAAAAGTAGATGAAGTTTCTTAGATGAGGTCGTGCGTTCACAAGTTCATAACCACCGTGTTTGCGACGACCACCGCCATGCCAACCTAGCCTAAATAAGATCCAAAATTTATCACTAAATCAACTCAGGGATAACAAAGAGTCTCAAAAGACAAACACCAAGAGCAAGAACATAGCAAAGATCCTTACCCCGAAAAATATGGGCCATCAACTCCATGCATATCCCTTGTCATAAGCTCCTGAGTTGGAACCTGCCTCCCCATATCCTGATAGTAGAAAAAACATCTCAAAATCAGTCAAATTATGATTTAAAAAAAATGTTGTATTGGACTTAACTAGTAGTGTATAATCATCATCATAAAATAGCTTATCTATCAAAATCCAAGCACAAACGTAAATATTAGCAATCTTACTGATAGTTATAAGACTTGAGAAAATAGGCTCTTGAATGAGACCCTGTTCAATGATGTTGTACCTGCATGAAAAATAATAAAAGCGGTCAGATAACCATTTGTAGTCTTTTAATCAACAAACTGTGTAAGTAAAATATTATCTGGGTGCATAAAACGCAATCATTTCTTAAATCCTTGTGAGAGCTTTCTAAGTAAAGATACATTTTACCTGCCAGTAGCAAAAGAATGTTTGCTCCAAGGGACCAACCAACAACATACATTTTACACTTAGGATAACATGTTGACACACATTTAAAAACACTTCACCAAGATCTTCCATGAATGATGCTGAAAAGAACTATAAAAAATATCAGAGAAAAAAAGAAGAGGCGTTGATTTTCATTATAACAAAGCAGTGGTTATATGGATTTGCAAAGTAATTGGTTATATTTGATTTCAATTTGGATTCTTCCTATAAATAATTTTTCAAAGTATGTGTTATAGTAATAACAGAGGAGTTGATTTTTATTACCGATGAACAAAGCAGTGGTTATGTGGATTTACCTAGAAAATGACTTTAGTTTATTTTCAATTTGGATGCTTCCTATAAATCCATTTTTAGAGTTAGAAATGGTCTTGCCATTGAATGTTGGAGGTATGTAATGACCAATCTGCATGTTTACGTAAATGTTAGATATCAAATTAATCTTGAGAAGTCAATTCTGCAACCTGTTTTACTGAGTATAAACATAATGCAGATCAAACCAATGACCAGCATCCGCTAGCCCATCAGCGTTCACTGCTATATCATCAGCTGAATCCTCTAGGCCATCAACTATGCATGTGTCAATGAATTCAATGATCACATATTTTTGACTAATCTCTGAAGACTTGGAGGAACTATGATTCTTTAATCACTCGACATACATGTTAAAAATCAAATTATATAGACAACGAAATCAAATCCTGTATCCAAAAACATATAGATCTTGCAAAATTCAGATAATAATTTCTTATTTGATTCAGATCAAACTGCAAATCAATTAATGTAAAAAAATTGAGAAACAGTGCAAAATTGAGAGTACGCGGTGAAGAAAGTCGCATTCAGAATAAGTAGGAAGTTTTGAATATTCATTGAGATTTCTTGCTTCGTGTAAAGAGAGAGAGGGAGAGAGAGAGATTTAGGGAGAGGAATGTAGATAGTGAGGGAGAGAGATAGAGAGAGGTACCTTTCAGGGCTCCGATGAAATGAGCGGAGTAGTGAGTGAATACGATATTGGCCCCTGAGACCTTGCTTCACGGAGACTCTCAGGTTGGCATAGTTCTCCTTGTTTTACTCTCTAAGAAGAGCATCTGCGAGGGAGATTTGAGGTTATAGAGGCTGGTACTTGCGAAGAAAAGGAGGCATTCATGAGAGGTTGGGGAGGAGAGTGACGGAGCCATCGCGCAGTCGGGAAAGATTAGGGAGAGAACTGGGATTAAAATGTCGTGAGATTTGCTAGGGTTTGAAAATAAATGGTCGGGAATTGTTTAATGGTTGGGGGAGAGATGGGGGAGGCAGAAATCACGTTGGAGGGCGGATAGTTGTCCCCAGAATTGGCGGCGGTAGTTGTCCCCGGTAGTGGTGAACTACGACGGCGAGGTACCATCACTGTGAAGGACGACGAGGGTGGAAGATCTGTGACGAGATTAGATCTGGTGCGGGCTTAGAAATGTGATGGGCAGAGAAATGAGATGTGTGTGGGGGACTGTTAGGGTACGATGTGCGGAAGCGGGAAGGGATTAACTGTAGGGAAGTGGAAAGTTTAGGGCTCGGGAAATGAAAGAATGAAAGCATAGGCACGATTAAAGGAAGAAATGAAACAAAAAGTGGCGGGTTCTGAAATAAAATATTTTTAATTGTAATTTGTTTCTTTGTAACTATTGTATTTTTATTACTAAATAGTCCTATTTAGTGACTTAATCTAATTTGATTACTAAAAAATAATTTTTTGTGACGTAATATTATTTTGGTCACTAAAAAATAATTTTAGTGCCTGAAAATTTATTTTAGTCACTAATTAATTGAAAAATATCATTTAGTGACCAATCTCTACTTTCGCAACAAAAAGTGTACTTTTATTGATGAAAAATATTTCATCACAAATATTTCGTCACTAAAAGCTTGTTTTGTTGTAGTGACTGCCTTTCCCTTTTAAGCATAAGACGCTCCCGTGTTCTTTTCCACCTTTGTTGGACCAAGCCGACAGTTACGGGCTATATGCCCCACTCTTCCACACGTAAAGTAGGTACGAGACTCTTTCCTCGAAGTTGCCCCCGATGCAACTAGAGCAGAAGCCTGTCCAGTTGATTTGGATCTCTTCTCCCATCTCTTTTGGTACTTCAATTTTCCAGGACGGTGTGCTTTGAACTTTGGCTTTGTCATAGCCAAGTCCCTTTTTCCTTGCACCCATTTCATATCCTTCTCTAGCGCACAAGCAGTATTGACCAATGCCTGAAATCCTCAGTTCATCAAACTCGAGAGCAGGAATCTCAACTCCTCCCGCAACCCTTCGTAGAACCTATTAGTTTTCCATTGTTCATCAGCGAAGATAGACCCCACATAACGGCCAAACCTTTTAAACTCATGCAAGTAAGTATCAACACTACTTTCTCCTTGCGTTAGACGTTGGAACTCATTCTCCATGGAGATATGTTGTGGCACTGGTAGGTGCTTCGCCAAGAATAGTCGCGAGAACTCCTCAATCGAGACTTGTGTTAACTGCCTTCCCGTTAAGTGATGTAACTCTATCTCGTCCCACCACAACCGATCCTCTCCTTCTAACAAGAAGGTAGCCAAGGTGGCCTTCTGATCTTCCTCCGTCCTTATTGCCATCAATATACACATGACGCGTGACAACCAATCCTCCGTCTGTGCTAGGGTTCCCACACCCGTAAATGTCGGAGGATTGAAGCTCATAAAATGTTTCAATTGCCTCTCAGCTGCTCGAGGATCAAAAAACTCAATAGGTTCGGGCCTTAGCTCAACCTGTTCTGGCACCAATGCCGGATACGCCTGTCTAGTAGGCTGTGCATGAATCATGGCAAATAGCGCCTCAACAACTGAGCGGACTTTTTTCGCAGAAGGAGGAGCTATAGGCACCTCAGCTTGTGCCTCACTCTCATCAGAATGCTGGGGCTTAGACTGCCTAGCACCACGACGAGTCACCTATAGGTGAACATGACACACATTAGCAACATAGAACAAGCAATCACAACAAAATAAAAACACGCAGGTTCCTTAAAAAAGTTTATTTGCATTACTTAGTGGACATTCAAGACTTCATTAATGTTAAAGCGGGTCACACTTATACGTGCTCGCCACCCCACAAAAGAATTCGACCATGAATTCGAAAGAGGAAGACCGAGGCAAGCTGATACCAAAATGTAACGACCTCATTCGTTAAATAATATATAATAGAAGGTCCGGCCGAGGCCCCACACTATATTCCACAAACAGACGGCGAGGTCACAGGTTAATACCAAAACAGGTATGCATCCTAACATAGAGCATACTATCATAAGATTTTAACGTTAAACTGAACTCAAACCATGAATGTCCACTATATATAAACAACCACATTTATATATACTCGCAAAGGAATGTACAACAAATATTCAAGATGTTGGGTCCGACGTTCCTTCACTTGACCCGTGGTGCTTTGCTACTTATTTAAGAAATTAAGTAGCGCTCTCTCCAATAGTCCGGGCTTTTGGTGTAGTTGGGTATACGCTTGATCCTTCAATTGGTATCAGAAGAGGTCACGGGTTCAAGACCGGGGGGGGGGGGGGCGCTATTAAATCCTGATTTTTCCCTTCTACCTGGGTGGGTCTGGCGGGTCAGACAAATCGTGGACATGTGGAAACCCCACCTCTGAGCCATGTGGGCCATGTGGTAACCCCACCTCTGAGCCGACGGGTTGTGCTGGACGTCGGGGGGGGGGGGGGGATTGTTGGGTCCGGCGTTCCTTCACTTGACCCGTGACGCTTTGCTACTTATTTAATAAATTAAGTAGCGCCCTCTCCAACAGTCCGGGCTTTTGGTGCAGTTTGGTATGCGCTTGATCCTTCACAAGAGTTTGGACTTAAGGCCTTACAGTTATGCTTTACAAGTGTGGATTACAAATATCCGCGCGTAGGCCGGCCATACATAAACATAATAAAAGTCTTTGCTCAGCCTTCGAGGGCTAGCAGTAGTAGCAGCAGCAGAAGCAGGGGCTTCAACCCTCTATTTCCCCCCCGGCTCTCCAACACCTGTACAGGGACAGCCCACCACAACGGTGGTAAATAAGGCAACAGTCAGCATTCAGCTGACCAATTTATAATGACCCTACCCCTTACCCGGGGCAGTGGTACACCTTCCCTGCAGGCATATCATTTCACAAGCAGATATATTATGCATTGTGCCCTTACATACAAGCAATACATCACAAATACCTACCACACGGCCCGATGCTCCATGCACTCAGGGCATATTCTTGGTGTACCGGAAATACCAGGGTCCCACCACCATTCAATGTCCGAAACCCAACGGTAAATTGAGCAATTAGTCTTAATGGCGCGCATGCCTAATACTCTCATTATGCCACCAAAGAAAGCCCAATGCCTTGGCGCTCCCTTATAAAGCTGACATAACGCAGGTACGGATCAACCACCCCCCATTGATCAAGTCGCCATGCCATCATCGAATACCGAAGTACTCTTGGCCAATTTACAGGTGCGGGTCAGTTACACCTTTCCTGTTCGGCACTAAGCCTTTTTAAGAGCACACAGCTCACAAGAGCCACACTGTCCTCCAAGGATTGCCTTAAAAATCCAAAAAGGGGAGTTAATGCCAGCATCCCTCACGATCGCTTGACGGGTTCAACAGAACTCTCTTTCTACACCCAAATTCAACCCAAACCCTGCAGCAGCCTGCAGCGTCAGAAACCTGGTCTTTTATAGCATTTAGCACAAGAATCATGAGGGTATTTTCCTAAAATTCCAATCCAATACTTCCTGTTACTACCCTTCACAGGCACAACCCATCGACTCCACAACATACATGTTTATACGCGGAGTCTTCTCCGGTGCGCAAATGAAACATCACCAATCCAGACCAATCTGTCCAGATGGGCTTCACACAGCATGCCTATTCCATACTACACATTTCCAGATCTATATGCAAGACTGGGGATTTCAAGAATCAACCTAAGGAAATCCCTCAAAAGCACCCTTTGGTGGGGGAAATCCAAGTACATGCTAAAGAAGGACTTCACATGTCCAAGGAAGAAAGATCGTTACCCTTGATGATCTCTTTGGAGCCATGGAAATCTAGCCAGTTGGAAAGTACTGCAGCGGCCTTGCCTCCACAAATATGGCCTCGGATCTCGATTCGGAACTCTGAAGCTCCACCGGTAGCCAGATCCTCTTCTCCTCCTCCTTCCTTGCTCTTCATTTTCTCTACTCCTTTAGAAAGAGGATTGCCAAGATTGAATGATAGATCTCTCTCAAATCCTTGACTTAACACAGCAAGGAGAAGCTTGGGCCATTGGATCCCAAATGAAGGAAATGAACAGCCACAATTCACCCTGAAAACTCTATTTTTGGTCTGACACGGCTTGTGACATGCCCGTGTAACAGGCCGTGTACCTTAAGCGGTACACAAACTGACTTATCTCGAATAGGACATGGCCATGTGACATGCATGTGTCACAAGACAGGTGCCCTGACAATGCTTTGGACACGCCCGTGTCTAGCTCGTGTCCCCCAAGCCTCATTGCCCTGGCCAAATCTAGAGAAGGACACGACCATGTGACATGCCCGTATCACAGGCCATATGCCCAACTCGACTTGCCTCTCGAGGGGCGTCAAGTGCATTTCGTCGATTGCTCGAGATAATACAAAGCAGGACACGGCTTGGGACATGCCTGTGTCCCAGGCCGCGTGCCTCACTTGAGACACACTCGAGAGCCAATCGAGGCCGCCCTGCTCCACACTCAAATACTCAGAGTAGGACACAACCTTGGACACGCTCGTGTCACAGGCCGTGTGCCTTAATCAATACACACTCGAGATTCACTCGAGATCCACTCGAGTACACAGAGCAGGATACGGCTTGGGACACGCCCGTGTCCCACGCCGTGTTGCCCAGCCTAAACTCAATTTTGGGATTTGGGGTGTTACAACTCGATGCCATTTTACTTAAAGAAACATCTTGGCTCGGGGTGTTGAGTGGGTTGAGTGCACTCAACTCCTTGGACTGATTGACATTGAGTGCGTTGAGTGCACTCAATGCCATTTTACTTAGAAAGATTTTGGGGAGCATCGTGAGAGTCGACTGCACCCCGTGTTCGCCGAACTTAGCCAGCAATTCTTCGAATGGAGTGAATTCGTTGAGCTCAGCATACAGTTTGTCGAACAGATCAAGTGCTGAACTGGGTTC
Source organism: Platanthera zijinensis (assembly GCA_039513925.1). NCBI lineage: Eukaryota > Viridiplantae > Streptophyta > Magnoliopsida > Asparagales > Orchidaceae > Platanthera > Platanthera zijinensis. The sequence goes on along the minus strand of CM077096.1, from coordinate 101,163,215 downwards.
AAAGTTCGTCGAACGGAGTTCAACGAACGGAGAAAGTTTGCTGAACCAGGTTTTGGCTTCGTCAAACGGGGCAAATTCGTAGAGCGGAGTTTGACGAATAGAGCAAATTTGTCGAGCGGAGTTCGAAAAATATAGCCAATTCGTCGAGCGGAGTTTGATGAATAAGCAAATTTTTCGAGCGGAGTTCGATGAATAGGGAAAATTTGTCAAACTTAGTCTTTGGAATTAGTGATTTTGAGGAGAGAGAAAGCTTGGGCTTAATGGCCATTATGGCCATTGAGGCTCCATAACCCCTGCTTTTATGGGGCTTTTACTCCTCTAAGGGAGAGGAGAAGTTTTTGTAGAGGTTTCCGACCTTTGGGGTGGCTCAACCCCATTAATTTGGTTGAAACCGAAAAGAATGAGTTAATGGTCGTTAATGAAATTTAATAATATTTGGGAGTTACAAGACTCCTCTCCCAAATTCCTTCTTTAAGGACCTTCACCAGAGCAAGGGCAAGCGTTTCTCCCGATTACTTTTCAAATCCATTGATGTTTGTGTAGAAGTTGCAGAGAAGCAAAAGTTTGGTGTCCGGAAATGGTGAGGAGGCAAAGTACACGTATTGAGGCCGCAAACCAGGTCCTCCTCTACTCCTTCTTCGTGGGCTAGATCATAGGATTCATTAGAGATGAGAATCAGGCTCAATTGTGCACGATCTAGTGGAACTTTTCCACTGGTTTTTCCGCAAAAATGAAGTGTCGGGTTTGCCGGAATCCCCCGTCTCGGGAAGCCAAACCACCTTAAGCCGATAGCCCTCACCTTAACGGAGGTGGTGGTGGTTGGTCGGGGAGGTGGCTAGGTGGCCGGCAAATGGACTTGGAATATGCTCTAGGTTGGTGTAATCACGGCCTTTGGCTGGAGGAAGAAGATGATGCAAGGGCCATACGATTATGCTTTAAGATTTGTGCAATGATAATATATTAATTCATTTTATTTCATTTTCTATCACAGTTATTAGGATGTTTTAAATTAATTATTAAAAATACTTAGGTTCCCCTACAGTAAAAGTGGTCTATATGAAAGTTGTAGCCCTATGAGTCTAGTTTATTTTAAAATTAGTTTGAGCCAATTTGGAGTTCAGGTCAGACCTCAACACTCATTTTGGTGAAGTATATACTTAGGGTTGTACAGAGATTGTTTGGGGTGCCTCCATCAACCTGACCTCCAAATGACTTGAAATTTGTAGCATGAGTCATTCATATCTAGATCTATAACATATTCTTAAATGGTAATTTTTGGAAAACATTTCCCTATAATTTTTGAAATAATTATTAAATCTTGTATGATTTAATTAGAGGGTCTAAAGACCTCTAAACCCACCAAAATTTTGGTGGCTGTCTCTTAGGGTCAAATTATGACTCTGATACAAATCTCAGACCAATTGGGTTTGAATTGAATAGGTTTTAGAGAGGCCAAAGTATGCCCCTTAAGGATAAATTAGGGCAAAAGGGTACTTGGGGTATGAAGGGGCCAACCCTCACCCAAATAGGATGGGACTCTGGACAGAGCATTAAGTTCAGTTAAAACTCCTTCACTTGGAGTTTGGGGTGGAATAGGGTGGATTTGCCCTAGGACCCTAGTTCAAACCCTAAGGTTGAACTTTGGGGGTTAGTGAAGGAATGGGGTGATATGTCCTTGTATGGACTTGGTGTTTAGTCCATGTGATCTTAGGTTGGTGAAATGCCCTAGGAAGGAATTTGGTGATATTTAGACTTAAGCACACAACTTAAACTAATTAGGGATAGTTTAGGCCTATACCTTTTATGAAAATATTGAAGGGTCATATGATCTTGGATTTTCATGAGATTTTTGTAGGAGTAATTTTATAATGTTATTGACCCTGAAATTTATTATAGGATTTTTAGAAAACAGTAGCCCTTACTTGTAGTTATAACCTTCAACTTGCCCCATGTGATGATTTTGAAGTAACCATGGTTAAATTAACTTAGAATGTTATGGAACTTTGTCAATGACGATTAAAAATCATTTAGATGCACTAGTAAATTATTTGGGCATTTCCTCTTAGTACTTCATGTTTAAAGTGAACCAGTGCACCATATTTTGGTAAATAGATAATAAATATTATATCTTACTGAAAAATTATGTTACATGACCAGAGAATCTTTTGGGGCATAATAAAGCCTAGAAAATTATTACATATTATTTTGATGAGTTTATAAGAATGTTCCTTCACAAGTGCACTTTAATGGAATTATTTAAAGTCTTTTTATACATGGCTCACTGACCTTGGAATTGTATGAAACTTAGTCAATAGTGTTTTATGATCATTATAAGGCTCTGGAAATTTTTATATAATTTTTGGACTATGATTTATGGTACTCCCTTCATTAACTCTAATTATTTGAATTACCTTGATTTAATTATTTAGAGGTTATCAAATTTATAAAAAACTGTGAAATTTGTTATTCACTGATATATTGCTATCAAATAGTGTTCAAAATTTTTGGGTGTCCATAAATTAAGGAAATCTAGTACATCATGTTCAAAATTACCGATGGCCTAACTTTTGGGAAAATCTAATAAATGTCAAATTAATTAGAAAGATTACAAGTTTCTGGATTTAGGCTAAATGTGTCATGATAGACCTACAATAATTATCTTAGGGATTTTGGATGAACATTTGGAGTACCTCCTGTCATGTACATCATCTAACATAGGTTTATCTGTATATAGTAAAACTGTGAGAATTGTGATAACATGTGGAATGGACATAGGGAGATGGGGTTAATAGTTTACTGATCATGTTAAAGTGAAAAAGAAAAAGAGAGCCTCATTAGGATTCATGATGAGGAGAGTGTTGGGTTGACTAGTTTTTAAAGGTGCTCGGGATCAACGAAAGATCGTCTTTCTTGTGGAGAGAGAGAGAGAGAGTCAAAATACCCTAGGGTTAGATCCAGTATAATATTAAAACGGATCGGGAATTGGGTAATAAACAATAATAGTAAGTGCCTCATGAAATGGAATGATGGGCTTCAGCTACCATCATAGTTCCTAGTGCTCTATGAGAGCCCTTCATCTGGAATGCCTTGGGCAGTCCGAGGTTAACGTAAGTCGTAAGTCTAATGAATTACAAGAGTAATTAACAATACTCTAGGATTACACTTACACTCACACTCCTCGGTGTTGTGGGAGTTAGGTTGGGTCTCACGAGCGATTGGCTCAGTGGTTTTGGTGATGGGCTGGTTAGCCCGGCGAGCCGGTGGCTTGGTAGATATTTGTGATGGATGGGTTAGTCTAAGGATCTTTGGCTTGGTGGAAAATATATTAATGTTGCATGTGCATGAGATATACGGTGGTGGGTCTTCGGTATTGGAGAGTCGTCGCACCGACACCAATACGTTGACTCAGCAGGTGTGGTATAACACTTAGCCAAATGAAGTCTAGTGTGATAACTGGCAAGAGTACGCAAGAGCTCCGCTTAGTGCACCAGTGTTGTAGGGTACGACAGGTCTGACTGGTAGTGCTGATACCAGTTTATAGGTGGGCGAGGCCTAACCCACTGCTTTCATTTGCCACTACGCTGGTATCCTGGGAGGTTAGGTTCCAGAAAGGGGGAACTAAAGGTCTGTGTACACAGAGTCGGGTGTGTGAGTTGCACTGGCATGTTCTCATCATAGCATACCTGCATGACATAGCATAGTCATTTCATATAACCCTTGACACCTATTATATAAATTGGAATGAGACTTTTTATACAATAGGCCTTGCAAAACAACCCCTTGGTCTATAGGTTTGTATGGGCATTCCTATAGGTCATGGTTACTTACTTAGTTTACCTTCTTGTACTTTTACTTGCTCACTTTGTTCATGTGTATTCTCATACTGCTTGCCTACTACTGCTTACTTATACTTGCTCTATTTATGAACTCATGACAGATTAATTCAGCCGCCACCTATTTACTTTTGTTACTCTCCACCTTAATTACCTTTCCTTTCCTTCTCCCTGCTCGGTGCCTAGGAGCCATGGGGGAGGGGTGGTTGATGATAGGACTTAGTCTTTCAGACTAACGGTCGTTGACCAAATCATTTTAGGGGATCGTGGAGCCGAACCAGGAGATGTAGCCCCAGAGGTTTGTGCGCTTGGAGATAGGACAGTCTAGCATGGGAGTTCAGCGAGCAGGTATAGTGAGTCCCGACCATTAGTAGTTACTATAGATTTGCTTCCGGGTTGAGTGACTTGTAGTGAGGATCATGATGTATCGGTCAAGAGCCCTCTTTAGTACTTTGCTTTATCTTTACTAGGGACTCTACCTTCGTGGAGATTTATTTTATTTCATGTGATTTCTGGTGGACTTGTATTTGAGTTTACTTTACTCTTTATACTTACACTTCTCTTCTGCGATCAGTATAGATGACATGATCGACATTTTGTAGTGACGACCTTCCAAGGTGTGTTGGTGTCACCGCAAAGCGGTGGTTCTGGGCATAAGACCCCGGTGGTATAAAAAAGGGGTCTTATATGGATGATCCCTTAGATGTATGACAGCAACTCGTAATATGACCTCTTCTCTTTGAACAACTTCATCTTGTTGCTGAGTCTCTTATTCTAGTTATTTTTGTGCAAGTTCTTCTTCAATAATGTTGATTCCATCTTGTGTACTCTGTCTTACTAGAACTGAGTCTTCTATTGATAGCTCCTTTAGCTTCAAGTCGTCTGCTATTGTGCTTGATGTACCTATCTTATCATTATAATACATAGAACTTTCATCAAATACAACATGAACAGACTCCTCTATAACTTGATCCCTCAAGTTGTAGACCATATAGGCCATATTGTGGTTACTATAACCAACAAATATGCCTTCATAGGACTTTTCAGCAAACTTAGTTAAGTATATTTTACCATTATTAAGGATAAAACACCAACATCCAACGATTCTGAAGTAGGCCAAGTTTCGTTTTCTGCCCTTCAATAGTTCATAAGGAGTCTTATTCAGGCTTTTGTTGATTGAAGCTCAATTAAGAACACGACAAGTTGTGTTTATAGCTTCAGCTAAGAAATATTCTGGGAGAGAAGAATCACTCAGCATGGTTCTTCCAACTTCAATGAGAGTCCTGTTCATTCTCTCAGCAATCCCATTTTGCTGGGATGTTCTTGGAGAGGAAAACTCTTGCTAAATCCCAAGTTCTTCACAAAATTTTGTCATGCAATTAGATTGAAACTCGGTTCCATGATCTCTTCGGATTCTGACCACAGAACTGTTCAATTCATATTGTATTTGTTTGACAAATGTCTTGAAGAAAACAGGAGTTTCAGACTTTTTCCTTAAAAAGAAAATCCAAGTAAATCTGGAATAGTCATCAACAACCATAAAGGTATAGACTTTCCTTCCTAGAATATGAACTGGCATAGGACCGAACAAGTCCATTTGCAAGAGGTATAAATACCTCACAGAGTCTTTGGTTTCAATGCTTTTAAATGAAGTTTTGGTCTTCTTGCCTTTTTGGCATGCTGAGCAAATGCTTTCCTTAGAGCATTTAATGTTAGGACCATTCCTAACTAGCTATTTCCTTAATAGCTTGCCTATGGTCTTATTATTAAAATGAGCTATCCTCTTGTGCCATTTAACACAGTGTGTGACTTTCTCATTTGCAACTAGATATATGGGAGAGTCTGAATTTAGATAAAGAAAATTTAAATAGTACACATTCCCACACCTAGTGCCTATCAAGATGACCTCTTGATCACTTGAAATTTTTATGAGAATCTCATCCTTGTGGAATGAAATGCCATAGCCAAGATCACAAAGTTGGCTTATGCTCATAAGGTTGTATTGCAACCCTTCCACATAAGCTACTTTAGTGAAAGTGACTAAGCCATTTAAGATCTTACCATAACCTATGGTAATCCCTTTGTAAGCTCCACCAAAGATCACCTTTGGTCCATTATTCACTGGAATAAACTCCCTCAAATTGCTCTTTGTTCCAATCATGTGTCTGGAACATCCACTATCCAAGTACCAGATGAGCCTATTTCTAGTGCATGGACATTTCATCAAAATAAGATTTATTTATCCTTAGGAACCCAAATTGTCTTGGGTCCTAGGTGCTTGTTAGCTGGGGATCCATTGAGACCACTTGAAAATTTCTTAGCTGGGTATATTTTCTGGCCATGAGACACTGTGTGATTGAACCAACAGTCCAGGGCAAAGTGTCCAATCTTTCCACAACACCAACACTCATATCTATTGCATCTCCTCTTTGGAGGAACACTAGTAACTTTATACTGACATTCCTTAGGATAAGAATCAACACACTTGACAATTGCATTTTGACTAGGAGCAAAATTGTTGTTTTGCCTCTCAGTCACAACAGTCCTCTTTGGAACAAGCACATTATGAATAGTTTTTCTATTCACATATGAGTTTGGTCCTATTAGTCCAGACTTTTGGATTTCTTTTCCCTTAGACTGAAACACAGGTTGTGGCATGACTGGACCCTTTTGTACTGTCAGTTTTTTTCCTCTCCTTCTCTTAGGTTTAACATTACCAAGTCCACTTCCATGAGTTCCTAAGAAGGTATCTATAATAGGGAGCACAGTCTTAGGTTTGGAAAACAACTGAACAAGACTTTTCTCATTCTGGAGTTTAAGTTCTAACTACTGAATGGTTGCTTCTTTTTGTTTTAGCAACATGATTTGATCATCAGTGATCTTAGTTTGCTTGGCTAACTTTGAACTTTGAAAACCAATCTTCTGAGTTGCCATCTCATGATGGTACTCAAGACCTCTTAGTGATGCAATCTAGCTGGTTTGTTCTTTGACAAGCTTTTTTCTCTTTACAGGAGCCTCTAGTAGTTTTCCAAACTTAACTGTGAGCTGCTGTAGAGTCTAAGAGTTGGACTCATGTCTATAAAAATTTGATCTACATGTGTCTGACTTATCCCCTATCTCATAAATAGAAGTTGTTGAACAAATGGAATTGTCAAAGATAACCTGAGTATCCTGACATTCATCAATTTTTGTTTTTGGGTTATCAGACAGTGCCATCAAGTTAACCTCCATATCAATATTAGAGTCACCTTGGAGTGATGAATTTGTGGAGTTATTGCCCTTATATATGGCCTCTCTGATGAATTCCTCTTCACAGGAAAATAGTCCAATGTGTGCATGTTCTTCTTCTGATTGAGTTGAATCAGTATCAAAATCATATAATGTCTTTGGCTTATTTGCCATTAGACCCTTTTCTGATTTCTTGTCTTTATATAACTTCTTTTCCTTAGACTTCCTATTCTCCTTTCTTTTACTGGACAGTCAGCAATGATATGTCCAGGCCTGTTACAACAATAACAAATAATGTCAGTTTTAATTTGTTTGTTTTGGTTTGAATCATACCTGACCATATGTTTATTTCTGTGTTTATCTTTATTTTTGCTGGAACTTGGTCCAGATGATGTCTTCTTATTCCATTACTTCCTTCTTCTCATCATCTTTTTGAATTTCTTGGTGAACATTTCCAATTCTCCATCTAACAATTCTTCTGATGAAGAACTAGTCCTAGTGCTGACTGTATATTCATCCCTTCTTGGTGATGATGGAATTTCTCTTCTAGCCTTCTTTGATGTGTAGGCTTTGAAAGCCATAGATCTAGTTTGATTTGAACTTCTGGCAGATTCATCTTGAGCTTTTTTTAAAATTTAAATGAAGCTCATGTGACAACAGTTTCCCATACAAATCCTTGGGTAACATGTCCCTCAGATTGCCCATTTCTTTACAACATAAATATATATGTCTCATTCTTTATTTAGGGATCTCAGAAACTTGTCATTAAGCTCATAGTTTGAGAATTATCTGCCATAATTCTTTAATTCATTGACTATTCTTAAAAATTTTTCATAACAAGGTTTTATATAATCAGTCTTCCCTTGCCTGAATGCCTCATACTGCTGGTTGAGTAGAGACTTTCTGTCAACTCTGACTTCTACTGTGCCATACATATAGACTATTAGAGTGTCCCATATATCCTTGGATGTTTTATAGTGTACTAAGTTCTTAAACGTTGAATTATCTATTGCATTGACAACTATGTTTTGTGCTTTTTTATCCATGGTGGCAAGAACCACCTCATCCTTTGTCATCTCAGAAAGTTTCTTAGGGGTTTGCAAATTTGCATATAAGACAAATACTTTCATGGGAATATATGGTACTTCTTGTATAGTGACCAAGATTCGTGGATCTGATGCCTCCATAAACACTCTCACCCTTTGCTTCCAAATAGCAAAGTTATCCTTTGTATATGTAGGAAGCTTCGTAGAACTGAGTTCTCTGTGAGATTCTGAAGCCATTAAATATGATATGTTTCAACCACCCTTAGGATCTTTTTCTGACTGTTAGGTATTTCTTTGAATAACCTCTCTCTGATACCACTTAAAAGATAAATCTATGGGTAGTTAATAACCTTGAGGGGGGTGGGGGGGGGGGATAAATAGTTGTCTTTTAAAGTTCTTAGTCACTTATTTTAAATGTTCAACAGATATTTGAAAAATAAACTTCTACAAGAACACATCACAAGCAATTCACAGAACACAACACAAACAATCCACATAGCATAGAGAATTTAAAGTGGTTCCCTTATCTAGGTTACATCCACTTCCCCCTTCTTCCTCACTAATAATGTGCTATATAAGGTTATATCTCCTCCTTTTCAACTCAGATCAGTGATCTTATAGGCTCAGTTTCTATTAAGAAACCTACAAATCAGACCCACGGGTCCTACCTCAGAGATTCACCCAATCTCCTACCTCATGTCCCTCAAGAACCCTACCTCAGACTTTACAACTCTTACACCTAAGTGATCCCACACAAATCACTTACATCAGGTCCCTCAAGAACCCTATCTCAGCCTTTATAATATAGGCTTACAACTCAGTGATCCCATACAAATCACCTACCTCAGCCTTTATAAATAAAGCTTACAACTCAGAAAATTTATCTCCTACCCACTCAAATCTCAAAGAGATCTTACAAAATTAAGAGGTAAATAAATTCAAAAAACAACAATTCTGTGATCTGACTTATCTGAGAATTCAGATTCTTCAATTCAGTAACAAAGGATTGATTCTTAATAATTAGGCTGGCTAAAATGATTCTTCACTGTATCTACAAATTCTTTATGTTGATCTGCTTGATTTCCTTGAAGAACTTATAGAACAGATCCACCTTAATCCTCTGATAAACATGTTGAAAGGATCAGATGAATTTCTTGAAGACCTGTGTCTTCCTTCTTCTTCTTGGAGTTGTCGCCCTCCTCTTATATAGAAGAAATTAGAATGAGAGAGTTGATTCGTTGAATGACTCCTTTCGATTGTCTAATCCATACTATTCTGTGTAGACAACCCGTCAATTTATAGCCTTCTCGGGTTACTGGCTTCTTATTGATGACGTCATCATTACGCCTTCATACTTCAAGTTCCCCTTCAAATAGTTTCTGATGAGATATCATATTACTGTAGCTGACATGACACTCAGACTTGACTTGACACTCAGGTGTGTTGACTCTGTTCATCTTCAGGATCAAAAGTGACGAGAAGTCCAAAGTATCTCGACACAATATTACTTAGTGTTCTTAGAAGGTGTCGAGATATCTTAGCAGTCTCGACACAATATTACTTAGTGTTCTTAGAAGGTGTCGAGACATCTTAGCAGTCTCGACACAGTATTACTTAGTAGAATTTTTCAGTCTGAACTTGAAGGTGTTGAGACAGTTGACTTGTCTTGACACAACTGTCGACTGTGTCGACATCCTTAAATCTTCACTGTGTCGAGACAGGTGAATTGTCTCGACACTACTGTTTGTAAGACCCCCCTCCCGGAACACAACACACGGCATGAGGGGAGTCTTATGCCCGAAATAGCCGCCTTGTGGTAGCACTAACACATGGGTTAGCCTTTACCATAAGACGCCTATTCCGCCGGCTACAATCCATATCACAACAACTATGCCAACCCAACCATAATAGAAAAGTAAAAGCAGTTCAGTTCACAGCTAAGTTAAAGTCCAAAAGTAGCGGAAGATAACAAGCACAACAGGCTTGTACAAAAGAAACAAGAGTCTAGAAATGTTTTGCCAAACGGCTACATGAAAACACTCACTACTGTCACTGACGGTGCCGATGGCACCACCACCTCAGGTCCTATCATCCGGGCCTGGCTGTCCTGCTGCATAGTCCGTTGCCGCTCTACCTGCGGGGTTTCCTCCTAAAAAGGAAGACGTAGCAACCGTTAGTCATAAGACTAAGTGGCTTCACATCCGCTCCCCCGGCGACTCCTCGGCACCGGGCGGAGAAAGGAACACAGGTACAATATATATACATAAGCAAGTAAACAAGCAGGTGACAGTAAATATGGTGAAGTATAAACTACGCTACACAACTAGCAGTTCTACAAATATCAATAATATATGACAGCAGGTATAATTAATCAGAATAGTAACCTAACTTATAAGAGTGCCCATACAAACTTATAAGTTAAGGATCGGCTTAACAGTAAAGTAACTCATCGTATAAGAGTGCCCATACAAACTTATATGATGAGGATCTTGTGTATGCAATGAATGACATGAAATGAATGTTATGCTATGACCGAATCATGCGCACGCACATGCAAGTTGCTATGTCGACACAGACTTGAAGTTCCCACTTTTCGAGCAGGTAGCTAACCTCTCAGGCGTCGTCCGTCGTGGCCAGACGGCGACAGTGGAGCGGGTGTCTCCACTACTAGGTGGTATCACACTACCTATCCTAGGCCCCCGTACGCCTCAACGCTAAGAACACAACAGCGGAGCTCACATGCGTACTACGACTCAGAAGGGGTCTTGGGTAGATGTGCACCAAGAACACAGCCCAACCTGGCCTTTGATTTCGAACCGGATGGAACCTCGGAAACGCACGAGGTGCAAGCCCAACCGTTCTCATGGCGCGGAGGAGATCTCGGGTTATGGACACCAAGTATCTAACCCTACCACCCAAGGTCTACCCATTGGCTCCCATCGGTGTGACGACTGGCGAACCCGTAGACCTGCCACAACCATTATCTCAATATCGCGACACGATGAATCGTCGCTCATCACATGCCCCAAAACAACTCACTCGATGCTACCCGTAGGGAGACTTCAACTCTAAGCATCGGTTGTTAATAAACCCCTTGGGCTCGGATTACGGTTACAAAATACTCTTCACATAGTGTTCATCATGTTCACGCCCACCTATTCAATGAGTTCACCTCAACACTACGCATAATAGATATGCTCAACACCAAATTGTATAAATATATCCTATACCAATCCCAACTCCTAATATCTAGCCTCCCCATCCAATCCATTTCTCTACCATTGCATGATTATTCCTTATTACACAACCAAATGAGAAACCATGCTAAATTATAGTAACAACAACATTATAGATATATGGGAGCAAGATAACAAATGAGCAAATCACAATCATTGCAAGAGTGCTAGCATTATACATTAACAAGTGCATTAACATAGGATAGTCCAATACTAAAACTGGGATTCCCGGAGCTACAGGGATCCGATCACAATGCACAATCCCTCGTTGGAAAGGTATTCGCGAGGGCTACGACTTTTGTGTTGAGTCGATCGCCCAGATCTGGTCGCAACATACCAGAAATTCAACTCGAATACGTACAGGAAACAGTTTCCTGTACAGGAATTTTCCCGACGCAGCGGGCTCGAACCAGCTTTCCCGTGGCTACAGGTATCGCATGGAAACGAGCAACCACTCGTTGGAAAGGTAATTTCAAGGGCTACGACTTTTGTGTTGAGTCGTTCACCCAGATCTGGCCAGAACACCTCCGAAATTGGCCACGAAGGTCGCCGCGTGCAGAAATCAGATTTCTGCACGCATCTTAAGGCGAGATGACCGGCATCCGTTCATCTTCTTCCTTGCAACGACCTCGCATAAACTTCTCCAGAAATCACATCCAACCTTATTTCTCCTTTCAAGCCAAACCCTCAACGAAAACCCCTCTCATCTCCACTTTGAATGATGAGAAGGTTGAGGGAGACTAAGCCTAGAAAACCTAGGCATGGCTTATCCTAAGAACTCTCCTCCTCACCATCAAGACTCTATGGAGTCGATGTCTCTCCTAACATAACTATAGATCTAGCACCAAGGGAGAGGGGAGGAAGCTCACCTCAAGTCCAGCGGTACCACCATGGCCGGCCATGAGCCTCGCACTCCTTCGCGGCGGCATTGTTTTTCCCTTGACGGTGTCGGCGTTTTGATTCCTCCAAAGATGGCTCCGGCAAGCTCTTCCTCCTCCTCCAGCCAAGAACTCTCTCAGGAATTTCGGGGCAGAAGAAAGGGGAATGAATGCTAGGGTTTCCAACTTTTTCCTTTTTATACATCGCAGACACGGGTAGGCACACGGCCGTGTTCCTACCCGTGTTCAGGTGACACGGCCGTGTTGCCTGCCGTGTCTAGGGCCGTGTTCATCCCAGAACAACTTTCTGCCAGGTCAGGGTTGCGGCACACGGGTAGAGACACGGCCGTGTCTCGACCCGTGTCCTCGGCACACGGGTAGGGACACGCCGTGTCCCAATACCCGTGTACCTCTCTGACTGGAAGCCTATTTTTATGAGGCACACGGGTATGGACACGGCCGTGTCCATACCCGTGTCAGCCAGAAATGTCATTTTGCCTTATTTTCCTCATTTCCCGTACGTTCGCACCTGTTCCCCCACACCCCCATTGGGCTCACCACAGCCCCCTAGACTCAAACACGCAATCAAGGGGCCTAGCGCGAATTGGGACGTTACAAATCCTATAAACAAAATAAAAGATTTCGTCCCCGAAATCAGGGTAAGGCTATGGGAGTGAAACACATAAAAGGGAACTATGCTTTCAAATAAAATTTTTACCTGGGGTAAATAATTCCGGGTAGCGCTCTTGCATCAAATCCCTTGGCTCCCATGTGCACTCTTCCTTCCCATGATTAGACCATAGCACTTTCACCAAGGGAACACTTTTGCGACGCAAGGTTCTTGTCTCGTTATCAACGATCCACACCGGCTCCAGTCGCACAGACCTATCAGACGCCACGGCACCATCCGCCGTGGGGATATACTGTTCAGGCCGCAGCAAAGCCTTCCGAAGCGACGATACATGGAACACGTCGTGAAGGTTCTCCAGCTCCGGTGGTAACTCCAATCGATAGGCCAGATGGCCGATCCTTTCCACTACGACATAGGGCCCGACATACCTTGGGCTGAGCTTCTTGACTCCACGTACCCGCGACACTCCGTGCATCGGTCGAATCTTCAGGAACACCTTATCACCCACTTGAAACTACACCATACGGTGCCTTGCGTTGTAATATTTCGCCTGTCGGCTTTGAGCCTCTAGCATTCGATCCCGGATCAACCTAACCACCGCGTCCGTGTCATCAATATACTCATTTCCCAATGTCTTCGGATCTTCGTCTTGCACCCAGGACAAGGGTGTTCTACACCTCCTTCCATACAAAGCTTCATGAGGTGCCATTCCAATACTGGCTTGATGACTGTTATTATAAGAGAACTCCACGAGAGGTAAGAGCCTCTCCCATGGTTCTCCTTTATCTAGCACACACAACCTCAATAGGTCCTCCAATGTTCGGATGGTTCGTTCAGATTGCCCGTCCGTTTGTGGGTGAAAGGCTGTGCTAAAGGCGAGGCGCGAGCCCAAATAAGCCTGTACAGCCCTCCATTCTCTTGAAGTAAACCGACCATCCCGGTCGGAGATGATCGTCTTTGGCACACCATGGTACCGCACAAATTGTTCCACAAAGAGACGCACTAAGACGCCCACTTGCGCCTCCTTCTTCATTGGGATAAATCGGGCTACCTTGGTCATCCGGTCAACTATCACCCACACAGAATCATTCCCCGAGCGCGAGCGAGGTAACCCGTGGACGAAGTCCATGGAGATGTCCTCAAATTTCCATTCGGGGATGGGCAACGACTGTAGCATTCCACCGGGGCTTCTACACTCCGCCTTCACCATTTGGCAGGCCACACAATGAGTAACAAAGTACTTGACATCCCTCTTCATGCCCGGCCAACACATTGTTTTTCTCAAATCGGTGTACATCTTCGCGATCCCCGGGTGCACCGAGTACTTGGAGCAATGGGCCTCCTTTAGAATATCCTCCTGAATGTTGTCACCTTCGGGGATGTAAAGCCGGCCACGAAAATGGACGAGGCCGTCTTTTAGGGAGTATTCTTCCGTAGTCCCATCCTCCATTGACTTGAAAGCCGGGGTTAAAGCCGCATCCTTCTTTTGTTCCATACGGATCCGGTCTCGTATGTTGCAAACTATACTCATCGCGGCCAAATATTCTGTATACTCTTCCGGTTGATTCTTAAAGACCAAAGTGATTTCCATCTCTTGTAGTGTTCGGATTAACTCCATCCTCATCAAGCGGGATTCCGTGCTCATTCCCGGTGCCTTTCGGCTCAAGGCATCAGCTACGGAATTAACCTTCCCGGGGTGGTAGTTCAAGGTGAATTCATAGTCGCACAGGAACTCCAACCACCGCCGCTGTCTCAAGTTTAACTCCTTTTGGGTGTGAACGTACTTCAGATTTTTGTGATCCGAGTAGATCTCGCAGTGGACGCCATATAAATAATGCCTCCACATCTTCAAGGCGAATACCACCGCTCCCAACTCTAGATCATGCACCGGGTAGTTGGCTTCATGCTTCTTCAACTGTCTTGAAGCATAAGCGATCACATGCCCATTCTGCATCAACACAGCTCCCATCCCTTGATACGACGCATCCGTGTAAACTTGAAAGCCCTCCTTCCCAGATGGAAGAGCTAGGATGGGTGCAGTCGTCAATCTGTCCTTCAACTCTTGGAATGCAGCTTCGCACTGGGGTGTCCATTCAAACGGCACACCCTTCTTGGTCAGCGTAGTAAGGGGAAGGGCGATCTTCGAGAAGCCTTTCACGAACTTGCGATAGTACCCGGCAAGTCCAAGAAAGCTCCGTATGTCGGCCACTGACTTCAATGGCGACCACTCCTTCACGGCCCGCACCTTGGCCGGATCTACAGCTAGCCCCGCCCCACTAATCACATGGCCCAAGAACACGACCTCTCGAAGCCAAAACTCGCATTTGCTGAACTTGGCAAACAAAGTGTGCTCCTTTAGTTTCCTCAGCACTAAAGTTAGATGTTCGGCGTGTTCTGCTTCAGTCTTGGAGTAGACTAGGATATCGTCGATGAACACGATGACAAAGATGTCCGAATAAGGGCTGAACACCTTGTTCATCAAGCTCATAAAGGCGGAAGGGGCGTTTGTGAGCCCAAACGGCATCACGGTGAATTCATACAAACCATATCTCGAACTGAACGCCGTCTTCTGAATGTCATCTTCTTGTATCCTCAGCTGATAATATCCCGAACGCAGGTCTAACTTGGAGAACCAATATGATCCCACCAATTGATCAAACAATTCATCAATGCGCGGTAGGGGGTAGGTGTTCCGCACCGTTAACCGGTTCAACTCTCGATAGTCAATACATAACCGCAAAGTGCCATCCTTCTTTTTGACGAACAAAACGGGCGCTCCTCAAGGCGAAGAGCTTGGGAGAACGAACCCTGCTTCCACCAATTCCTGAAGCTGGACTCTAAACTCTGCAAGTTCCTTCAGAGCCATTCGGTATGGAGCTCGCGAGACGGGCTTGGCACCCGGAATTAGCTTGATTTGGAAGTCCACTTCCCTATGCGGGGGTAGTCCCGACAATTTCTCGGGGAATACCTCGGGAAATTCTCGCACCACCCGCACATTCTTGACTTCTAGTGTCAATTTCTTCAACTCGAAGCAAATTACATAGACCTCGTCCCCTTCCATATGGGATTTCATAACTTGGATTGAAGACAATAATTTACGGGGTGCGAATTTAATACCTTGGAAGATGACTTCCGAGTCTCCATGCCTCAACATAACTTGCTTCTCCGCACAATTGATCCTGGCGTGGTGCCAGTTCAACCACCTCATGCCCAGGATGAGATCGAACTCCGGGATTCTTAACACTGTAGCCGGAGTTTCAAAGAACTTTCCTCCAATAAGGGTGTCGAAGTCGCAACTTGCTGCCGACGTCATCTCAGAGCCGTCCGGAAGGCGCACCCTTTGAGTAGTGCCCGTGAAGTGTTGCACTCCCTCCAAGTCCTTCACGAAGTCCGCCGAAATGAACGAGTGAGACGCACCCGTGTCAAATAACGTATAGGCGGGCCTCCCGCTAACCATGACAGTGCCTAGGTTCCAAAAAGGTAATCACCGTTCAAAATTGCGCGTAACATTTGTATCGTAAATCTAACAAGTCATATAATATTAATAAATTTTGCACGTACCGGTGATGACTTCCTGCGGATTTCTCTCCTGAGTCATATCCAATGCGAATACATGCTCCCGCGTATGTCCTTGATTTCTCCCTGGTGGTCCTCTTCCTCGGCCACGCATGTGCCCTCGCCCCCGTGGAGCTACTGGAGGGGGAGCAATAGGAGCATCCCCGACCAGTCGCGGGCAAACTCGCCGGACATGCCCCGGTTGGTTACACTCGAAACATATCACCTCACGTCGGCCCCCAGGTTGTTGATAATGTTGCTGCTGCGGTGGTGGAGGTAATTGCGGAATCGGGTACTCCACCCGATAGTTCCGGTTGACCCACCGACCGCCTCTGTGGTTTCCCCTTCCTCTGCCATGATCATTCCGCCTTCTATTACTAGGGCCGACTTCAATTACTCCTTCCGCAGGTCTCTTGCCACATCCCATGTGGTCCGCCTCCAGTCTCTTTGCCATGTCGATGATTTCTGCCAGGCTTCCATCGGCTATAAACAAAAGGGCCTGCCTCAGGGGGTCCCTTAATCCTTTGTAGAAGCGCTTCGCGTAGCCTCTATCGTCCAAATCATAGGAATCAGCAAACCTAGCGAGGTGTTGGAACTCCCTCTGGTACTCCGTTACCGATTTCGATCCCTGCTTCAGCTGCAGAAATTTTTCTTCAAGTCCATCCCGAGCAGAAGAAGGGATGAAGTGATCCAGAAAAGCCTCGGTGAACTCGTTCCAACTGATGTCCGTATACAACCGCCCTTGGAAGGTGGAGCCCATGAGGGACTTCCACCACCTTTTGGCGTGCAGCTCTAGCAGCGTCACTACCAATGTCACCGCCATGCTGTTCGGACATCTTATGATAGCCATCAATTCCTGCACGGTATCAAGCCATTCCTCGGTGCACACCGGCGATTCTGTCCCAAGATAGGCAGGAGGGGACAGGGCACGGAAGGTGCTCAACCAGTTGGAGCCTGGCGCTTGTTGTTGCACCAGAGCTTGCTGGGCTTTAAATGCATCCAATATGGCTGACAGCGTTTGTCCCAGTTCCGATTGTTGGAATTGTGAAGGGACGGAAGGGGTAGGAGTGCCCCCAACCGGCTCCACCTGCGCTGGGACCTATACGCAAGGTACAAACTGGGGTCAGGTTGGCTAAAACTAATGTCAAAGTTGGACAACTTAGTGTGAATTACATATGGGCACACCACTGCTTCCGCTAAGTCGGTTTGTCCCCAAACCGACTAATCGAACGGGAGTGGCCCATTGCTACCTGACTGCTGTAGGTGAAGATCGGCTAAGTCTGATACCATTTGTAAGACCCCCCTCCCGGAACACAACACACGGCACGAGGGGAGTCTTATGCCCGAAATAGCCGCCTTGTGGTAGCACTAACACACGGGTTAGCCTTTACCATAAGACGCCTATTCCGCCGGCTACAATCCATATCACAACAACTATGCCAACCCAACCATAATAGAAAAGTAAAAGCAGTTCAGTTCACAGCTAAGTTAAAGTCCAAAAGTAGCGGAAGATAACAAGCACAACAGGCTTGTACAAAAGAAACAAGAGTCTAGAAATGTTTTGCCAAACGGCTACATGAAAACACTCACTACTGTCACTGACGGTGCCGATGGCACCACCACCTCAGGTCCTATCATCCGGGCCTGGCTGTCCTGCTGCATAGTCCGTTGCCGCTCTACCTGCGGGGTTTCCTCCTAAAAAGGAAGACGTAGCAACCGTTAGTCATAAGACTAAGTGGCTTCACATCCGCTCCCCGGCGACTCCTCGGCACCGGGCGGAGAAAGGAACACAGGTACAATATATATACATAAGCAAGTAAACAAGCAGGTGACAGTAAATATGGTGAAGTATAAACTACGCTACACAACTAGCAGTTCTACAAATATCAATAATATATGACAGCAGGTATAATTAATCAGAATAGTAACCTAACTTATAAGAGTGCCCATACAAACTTATAAGTTAAGGATCGGCTTAACAGTAAAGTAACTCATCGTATAAGAGTGCCCATACAAACTTATACGATGAGGATCTTGTGTATGCAATGAATGACATGAAATGAATGTTATGCTATGACCGAATCATGTGACGCACATGCAAGTTGCTATGTCGACACAGACTTGAAGTTCCCACTTTTCGAGCAGGTAGCTAACCTCTCAGGCGTCCGTCGTGGCCAGACGGCGACAGTGGAGCGGGTGTCTCCACTACTAGGTGGTATCACACTACCTATCCTAGGCCCCCGTACGCCTCAACGCTAAGAACACAACAGCGGAGCTCACATGCGTACTACGGCTCAGAAGGGGTCTTGGGTAGATGTGCACCAAGAACACAGCCCAACCTGGCCTTTGATTTCGAACTGGATGGAACCTCGGAAACGCACGAGGTGCAAGCCCAACCGTTCTCATGGCGCGGAGGAGATCTCGGGTTATGGACACCAAGTATCTAACCCTACCGCCCAAGGTCTACCCATTGGCTCCCATCGGTGTGACGACTGGCGAACCCGTAGACCTGCCACAACCATTATCTCAATATTGCGACACGATGAATCGTCGCTCATCACATGCCCCAAAACAACTCACTCGATGCTACCCGTAGGGAGACTTCAACTCTAAGCATCGGTTGTTAATAAACCCCTTGGGCTCGGATTACGGTTACAAAATACTCTTCACATAGTGTTCATCATGTTCACGCCCACCTATTCAATGAGTTCACCTCAACACTACGCATAATAGATATGCTCAACACCAAATTGTATAAATATATCCTATACCAATCCCAACTCCTAATATCTAGCCTCCCCATCCAATCCATTTCTCTACCATTGCATGATTATTCCTTATTACACAACCAAATGAGAAACCATGCTAAATTATAGTAACAACAATATTATAGATATATGAGAGCAAGATAACAAATGAGCAAATCACAATCATTGCAAGAGTACTAGCATTATACATTAACAAGTGCATTAACATAGGATAGTCCAATACTAAAACTGGGATTCCCGGAGCTACAGGGATCCGATCACAATGCACAACCCCTCGTTGGAAAGGTATTCGCGAGGGCTACGACTTTCGTGTTGAGTCGATCGCCCAGATCTGGTCGCAACATACCAGAAATTCAACTCGAATACGTACAGGAAACAGTTTCCTGTACAGGAATTTTCCCGATGCAGCGGGCTCGAACCAGCTTTCCCGTGGCTACAGGTATCGCATGGAAACGAGCAACCACTCGTTGGAAAGGTAATTTCAAGGGCTACGACTTTCGTGTTGAGTCGTTCACCCAGATCTGGCCAGAACACCTCCGAAATTGGCCACGAAGGTCGCCGCGTGCAGAAATCAGATTTCTGCACGCATCTTAAGGCGGAGATGAACGGCATCCGTTCATCTTCTTCCTTGCAACGACCTCGCATAAACTTCTCCAGAAATCACATCCAACCTTATTTCTCCTTTCAAGCCAAACCCTCAACGAAAACCCCTCTCATCTCCACTTTGAATGATGAGAAGGTTGAGGGAGACTAAGCCTAGAAAACCTAGGCATGGCTTATCCTAAGAACTCTCCTCCTCACCATCAAGACTCTATGGAGTCGATGTCTCTCCTAACATAACTATAGATCTAGCACCAAGGGAGAGGGGAGGAAGCTTACCTCAAGTCCAGCGGTACCACCATGGCCGGCCATGAGCCTCGCACTCCTTCGCGGCGGCATTGTTTTTCCCTTGACGGTGGCGGCGTTTTGATTCCTCCAAAGATGGCTCCGGCAAGCTCTTCCTCCTCCTCCAGCCAAGAACTCTCTCAGGAATTTCGGGGTAGAAGAAAGGGGAATGAATGCTAGGGTTTCCAACTTTTTCCTTTTTATACATCGCAGACACGGGTAGGCACACGGCCGTGTTCCTACCCGTGTTCAGGTGACACGGCCGTGTTGCCTGCCGTGTCTAGGGCCGTGTTCATCCCAGAACAACTTTCTGCCGGGTCAGGGTTGCGGCACACGGGTAGAGACACGGCCGTGTCTCGACCCGTGTCCTCGGCACACGGGTAGGGACACGCCGTGTCCCAATACCCGTGTACCTCTCTGACTGGAAGCCTATTTTTATGAGGCACACGGGTATGGACACGGCCGTGTCCATACCCGTGTCAGCCAGAAATGTCATTTTGCCTTGTTTTCCTCATTTCCCGTACGTTCGCACCTGTTCCCCCACACCCCCATTGGGCTCACCACAGCCCCCTAGACTCAAACACGCAATCAAGGGGCCTAGCGCGAATTGGGACGTTACACTGTTTGCCAGTGTATACACTTGATTTAATTCTTCACTGTGTCGAAACAGTTTAATTGTATCGACACTTCAGTCTGACGGGTGTCGACATCTTTAAGTCTACACTTCAGTCTTTATTGTGTCGAGACAGTTATATTGTCTCGACACTATTATCTTAAAGTGTAGATATATCGTACTTGTCTCGACACAGCTGTCTTAATCTTCAAAGTATCGAGATAACTGACTTGTCTCGACACTGCTCCTACAAAGGTGTCGACATAGTTGAAGTGTGTCGACACTTTTATACTTAGCCATTTCTCTACACTGCAACTTGCTAGGCATTGACTGTCCTGACTTCACTCAGCACGTTTAGCTATATGGCGTTGAGTGAACTGGCTTCACTCAACGCCTGTGGACTTAGTCAATTTTCTTCAGGAATTGCTTTGATGTTTGGCGTTGAGTGAGTTTGCTTCACTCGACTCTTTTGGACTTAAGCAATTTTCTTCTTTTTCAGTCAGCTTTTTTGGGTCCATCTATCGATGTTACTTGGACCACCTATCCAATCAATATGACATAGACTAACCTGCATGCATGAACTAAAACATACATCAAATACAAACTTGTGTATATCATCGAGTTGAAAGGGCTTCTTCAAATCAAGTACATTGTTTCCAATGTACCCAACAACACGCTGCTCTGAAAGCTAGTCCATACTAAAGATCACATCAAACTCTGATATCTATAGCACAAATGCTTCCAATCCGAAATCCAGACTTCCTATTCGCACCTCCACATGACAAGACCTATCTGCACGCATCGCGCATCTGTTAGGTAACAACACCTTTAATCTATCTATCGCAATAATAGTATGCACTCTGATGCACGGTACGAAGTCCTCAGATAGAAATGAATGCTAAGCACCAGTGACGAACAGTGCTCTTGTCGAACAGTCCCGAATAAGGACGAAGCCTAATTCAAACAAATCATACACAAGCAACGTACAAGGTACTAAGTATGGAAAGCAGTAAAAATTATATCTTAACTCATACCTGTTACGACGCCACTTTGTTTTATGGCATCCTGTTTGCTAGATTATAGACTCGGGGTTACGCTTGAGATGTAGTTGAATCCACCACTGCTTTTCCTTTTTCAGCATAAGTCGCACCCGTTTTTTTTCCGCCTTCGGAGGGCCACTCTGACATTCTCGGGCCATATGTCCCACCTTGCCACATGTGTAACATGTGAGCGTACCTCTCCCAGATATTGCTCCAAATGTATGTGAAGAAGGAGCCGGTGAAAACGTTTTAAACTTCTTATTCCACAGTCGATACCGAGAATTTGAAGAACTAAGTACCTTGAACTCTGGCTTCTTCCCTGCTAAGTCATTATTACGCTGAACGCGCTTCATATCTAGTTTGAAGGAATAGGATGTATTGACCAAGGTAAGAAACCCTTGCGTCATCGGTCCTGAGAGAAGCAACTGCAAGTCATCCCTTTACCCTTCATAAAACCAATTTGTTTTCCATTCCTTGTATAAAAATGTAAAGCCTGCATACCTTCCCAATCTCGTAAACTCGTGCAAGTAGTCATCCACCGAACTCTCACCTTGAGTTAGCCTTTGAAATTGGATTTCCATTGCAATCCGCTATGCAAATGGAATGTATCTCGCCAGAAAACACCTTGAGAACTCCTCCATTGAGATCTCGATCAACGACCAACCAGCAAACTAGTGCAGCTCTAGTTCATCCAACCATAGCCTCGCCTCACCATCTAACAAGAAGGTAGCCACATTGACATTCTACCGCTCCTCCATTTCAGTTGCCGCCAGGACTCTCATTACTCTCCAGAGCTAATCTTGGGCTAGTGTCTGGGTTCCACTACCCACAAACATAGGAGGATTGAAACTCATAATGTGTTTCAATTGCCTCTCCGTCGCTCGCTTTACTGACACTTGCTCAACGACCACATGTCTCATCGCTACATGCTCAAATATGCCAACCAATTCCTTGACCACAACAGGGGTAGGAGGTTGTCTCTGAAAGACTTTGTTTCAAGAGCCTAAACACCTAGGGGGGGGGGTGAATAGGTTCTAATCTTTTAAAGTCCTTTTTAGGCAAACAGTTAGATAATTATTCAACACAGATTAATCAAATCATAGAACATAAACACATCACAGCAAACACCAGATCTATAGTGGTTCCCCAAGATATGGGTACAGCCACTTTCCCCCTTTGCCTATCCAGTAGATAACTGGATTCAGCCTAACTTCCTTCAACTAGCTCAGATCCCCAGATCTTATAATCTCAGAACGAAAATGGTTCCTACAGCTCAGACTTAACAAGTCCTACCTCAGATTCTTCCCCAAAATCCTACCTCAGGCCTCTGCCCTACCTCAGCCTTTATAACTAGGCTTACAACTCAGACTTTCCACATTTCCTACACCTCAGGCTAACAGCCCTACCTCAGCCTTTATAATTTCAGGCTTACAACTAAGATCTGATAATAGATCTTACAAGAAATAGAATGTAATAAGAAACAAACAAATTCACCAGCTAGATTCCTCTATTGGTGTAGCCTTCTTGATCAGTTCTTAACTCAACTGATCCTTCTAATCCAGCCTGACTTAGTTTCTCAAAGCTTCTTGATAGAACAAAATAAGGTGGATCTTCTTGCTGTTGAAGTTGATCTTTAGTCAGCTTCTTCCTTAAATTTAGATTGGAATCTGAATCTTTCTTGCAAAACAATTTTGAATCTGTTTCTCTTCACAAAATTCTCTTTTTTCCTTTTTCTCTACTACTTCTGTAGTTTCTAATCTGTCTCTTATATAGAGTTTGCTTCATGATTACCGGCTGATCCTATTTCTAACAAACTACTGACAGATATGAAGATGTGTCAGACCGGTTGGATATGACAGCTGTCAAGTCACCAGACATGTTAGTAGATACGTCAGAGTCATTCCAACTCAGTACAAATCACTCAGCAGGCTGCTTCATATGTGTCGACACATATTGGCCAAGTGTCGACACAAGTATTCATGGTGTCGACACAATACTCCAAGTGTCAAAACAGACATACTTCTGCTTCTCGATACATCTTCTGTTGAATGTGTCGACACTAGTCCTGTGTGTCGACACAAATGCTTCCGGTGTCGATACAGATGTTGCTGGCAGATGGCATTGAGTATGTGTCGACACAATTCCTGTGTGTCGAAACAGCTGCTTTTGGTCTCGATATAGCTGTTGTCGACAGACGACATTAAATGAATGTCGATAGTGTTGAAAGTATCTAGACGGAGTTGAGTGTGTGTCGACACAAGTCCTGTGTGTCGACACAATTACTTCTGGTGTTGACAAAACTCCTGGCTCAGGTGTCGACACAAATTTGAGTGTCGACACAGCTTCTTCAGAAGTGTCGACTTAGCTTGAGTGTCGACACAACTTCTTCATAAGAGTTGACACAACTTGAGTGTCGACACAATACCTTCATAAGTGTCGACACTTCTTCAGAGTGTCGACACAAGTTCTTCATAAGTGTCGACACAGCTTCTGGGTGTCGACACAGCTTATTCACAAGTGTCGACACTTGTACTTAGAAAATTTTCTTCAAATGCTTAAACCTACACAATGTAACTCAAACATATATTAAAAATAAATTGATGCATATCATTGACTAAGATGAGGCTTCTCTAAATCTGGTACACATTTTTCAATGTACCCAACAATCTCCCCCTATTTGGAGAAGTTATAACCCTTAGTCAAAGACATACATCTCTCATAATAAAACAGAAATAGAAATATATAAACATTCAATTTACAGCAGGTAAACACATAATTATTATAAACAACAAAGAAATTAAAACTTAACTGATTTCATTTAATTTTTAGAAAGAAAAACAATGTCATGTTTACAAGGATTTCTTTCTAGATCAAAACACAAAATGTTATATTGTTCTAATACATAAGCCTATCTATCCTGTTATTGACAAGGCTCCTTAATGATAATTCCTTTGCCAATCTTGATCTTTTCCTGTACAGAAGGTTCAGCATCTTCAGCAGGCTTCTTCCCTTTCATGGCTTTCTTCTTTAGTTCTTCAGCCTTAATTTTCTGCCTTTCAAAATAGTGGAATGGCTTTGGGAAGTACTTGCTTGGCTCCTGAGCATTAGCAGGTAGCTTCTAGACTAAGCTCTTCTTTTATGTTGAAGAATGGCTTCTTGTCCAGCTTGGTATTTATTCCATTCCTGTTCTGAATACCATTTACCCCTGTCATGGGTTTTATCCTTTACAACTTTTCAGGCAGTAAGTATAATGTTTCTAAAAGTTGGGCTCCACTTCTCAAAGTCTGGCTTCAGCTCATCCCTCTCTTTGAATCTCTTCTTGGATAGTTGAGCTTCCTTCTGAGCATCTAATGCAGCTCCTGACATCTCTACTTTTTCTAGAATTACATTTTGTGCCTCTTGTGGAGGACTATACATTTTTTGCACTTCTTCTTGAACCATTTAAAAGTCTACAGGGGGGGGGGTAGATCACCTGAGCAACTTCAGGCTGATCTCCTTCAAGATAGGCAGGTTGTATCCCAGATTCTGCTACATTATCATCATCACTAAGAGGATTACATTGAAAGTGAGAGGATAAGATACTTACTACTCTAGATGTAACGTCCCAATTCGCGCTAGGCCCCTCGCACGAGTTTTAAGTCAAGAGACTTGACTCGGGCTCGGGGCGCACTGGCAAAAGGTGTTAGTGCGTTGGATGGAGTGTAGGGTTGGGTGATATCCAACGAATCGAAAGGGAATGGCCTAAGGGAAAATCGTCGAGAATACCTGGTGATTCTCGCCGATCGTCGAGTATCGATGAGAATACTCAACGCTCTCAACGCCAGATTTCCGATGGGAATGGCCTAAGGGAAAATTGTCGAGAATACCTGGTGATTCTCGCTGATCGTCGAGTATTGATGAGAATACTCAACGCTCTCAATGCCGGATTTCCGATAGGAATTGCCGAAGGGAAAATCGTCGAGAATGCCTGGTGATTCTCGCCGATCGTCGAGTATCGATGAGAATACTCAACACTCTCAACGCCAGATTTCCGATAAGTTAGGCTAAGGGAAAATTGTCGGGTATCATTGTTGATACCCGACGAATTCGTCGAGAATGCCTGACGATTCTCGCCAATCATCGAGAATGACAGATGATTCCCGCCGAATTTGACTTGTGCGTTTTCTTCGCCCAGGCAGATTTGCTGGCTTGCACAGGCGGACCGAACCGGGCTTCGGGATTCATACTGGATGATTCCTTGGACCGAGTCACTTCAATATGACCCATTATGAGCGGTCCAATGGGGCGTTGACACGTGGAAGAAGATGTAGCCTAATACATCGGCTTATAAAGGGACGTTAAAGCCAGACCCTAGCCTTATGCTGATCAACCCTTGCCGTCATCGTTGATCTCGCGAACCGTCGGAGCCGAGGGAAGTCGGAGCTCTTGGAGGCAGCTTTCTATCAATCTCTCTCTCTCTCTCTCTTTCCTTTGCCGTGAAGAACAAGCACCAAGCAAGGGATGCCGCAAAGAAGAACGACTAGATCCATGGCCGGGAATGTTGGTACCGCCGGAAACAAGGTGAGCTTCCTCCCCTCTCCCTTGGTGCTAGATCTGTAGTTATATTCTAGGAGAGATATCGACTCCATAGAGTCTTGATGATGAGGAGGAGTTTTCTTAGGGAAAGCCATGCCTAGGTTGATTTCTAGGCTTTAGTCTTCTTCAACCTCTTCATCATTCAAAGTGAAGATGAGAGAGTGATTCGTGGAGAAGTACGGCTTTGTGAGGGTGAATAAGGGAGGACGAAGTTTCTGGAGAAGTTTTTGGGAGATCGGTGCAAGGAGGAAGATGAACGGATGCCGTTCATCTCACCTTAAGATGCGTGCAAAAATCTGATTTCTGCATGCAGCGATCTTTGCCACAAGTTTTGGAGGAGT
Organism: Platanthera zijinensis; assembly: GCA_039513925.1. NCBI lineage: Eukaryota > Viridiplantae > Streptophyta > Magnoliopsida > Asparagales > Orchidaceae > Platanthera > Platanthera zijinensis. The sequence continues at coordinate 101,136,586 of CM077096.1, read as the reverse complement.
TCTGTTCATATCTGGGTTTTGACTCAACATAAAAGTTGTAGCCCTCGAAAATACCTTTCCAACGAGTGGTTGCACGTTTCCAGGTGATACCTATAGCCACAGAAAAGTCTATTCGAGTCTGCTGCGATTGGGGGAAAATTATGTCCAGGAATTCTGTATTTTGTACGCAGCAGACTTCGAGTCGAATTTCTGGTGTGATGCGACTAGATCTGGGTTTTTTACTCAACATGAAAGTAATAGCCCTCGCGAATACCTTTCCAACGAGTGGTTGAGCGTTTATAGAGGATTCCTGTAGCTCTGGGAATTCCAGTTTTTGTGGCAGGATATACAATAATAATGCTCATGTTAACTCATGGTTAAGTGTACTCTTGTGAAAGTATGATGTGGAATTTATATCCTTTGGCTCCCTTAATCATGATGCTATAATTAAACTTATGAATGTTGTGATTAACATTGGTAGCCATCTAGGTTAATGGTGATGTGAATCGAGATAGGATGGCTAGTGATCGATGGAGGTTGAGCCTGGTTGTAGAATATAGCTATCATGTGATGAATTGAGGTGATCGACTGAATAGATAGTTGTGATTGTGATGAACTTTATTGGGAGTGTATTTTGTAACCGTGATCTGAGCCTAATGGGCTTTGTTGATAACCAATGCTTAAATATGTAGTCTCCCTATGGGTAGCATCGAGTGAGTTGTGATGGCGCATGTGGTGTGCGATGACTCGATGTGTCGCGATACTGAGATAATGAATGTGGCAGGTCTACGGGCTCGCCAGTCGTCACACCGATGGGAGCCAATAGTTAGACCTTGGGCGGTAGGGCTAGACACTTGGTGTCCATAACCCAAGGTCTCCTCCGCGCCATGGGAACGGTTGGGCTTGCGCCTCGTGCGATTCCGAGGTTCCTTCTGATTCGAAATCAAAGGCTAGGTTGGGCTGTGTTCTTGGTACACATCTACCCAAGACCCCTTCTGAGCCGTAGTACGCATGTGAGCTCCGCTGTTGTGTTCTTAGCGTTGAGGCGTACCGAGGCCTAGGACAGGTAGTGTGGATACCACTTAGTAGTGGAGACGCCCGCTCCACTGTCACCGTCTGGCCACGACGGTTGACGCCTGAGAGGTTAGCTACCTGCTCGAAAAGTGGGAACTTCAAGTCTGTGTCGACATAGCAACTTGCATGTGTGTGAACATGGGTCGGTCATTGCATAGCATTCATACCATACCATTCATATCATGCACAAGATCCTTATCGTATAAGTTTGTATGGGCACTCATATACAATGAGTTACTTTTCTGTTAAGCCGAACCTTAACATATAAGTTTGTATGGGCACTCTAATAAGTTAAGTTACTGTTCCTATTGTAGATTACCTGCTGATTAATTATTTGATTTAATAGAACTGCTAGCTTACTTCGTAGAGATATTAATATTACCAGTTCCTTGTCACCTGCTTGATTACTCCTATTATATATATACATATTGTACTTGTTTCCTTTCTCCGCCCGATGCCGAGGAGTCGCCGGGGGAGCGGATGTGAAGCTACTTAGTCTTTATGACTAACGGTTGCTACGCCTTCCATTTTAGGAGGAAACCCCGCAGATAGGCCAGCAGCAGGACATCCAGGCCCAGACGACAGGACCTGAGGTGACGGTACCGTCGAAACCGTCCGTGACAGTTGTGAGTGTTTTGTTGTAGCCTTCTTGGCAAACAGTTTTTAGACTCTGATATTTTAGAAGCTCGTTATGCTTCTTATTTTCCGCTTCGTTTTGGCTTTAAAACAATGTGTGAATTGACTTTCTTTTTATCTTATGATTGGGTTGGCACAGTACATTGATATTGGTTGTAGCCGGCGGAATAGGCGTCTTGTAGTACAGACTAACCTATGTGTTAGTGCTACCGCAAGGCGGCTACTCTGGGCATAAGACTCCCCTCGTGCCGTATTTTGTGTTCCGGGAGGGGGGTCTTTCAAATGGTATCAGATTGTCGCGATCCTCACCTAAAGAAGTCATTTAACAATGGGCCACTCCCGTTCGACTAGTCAGCTTGGGGACAAACTGACTTAGCAGAAGCAGTGGTGGGCCCATATGTAATTCGCACTAAGTTTGTCCAACTTTGACCTTAGTTTTAGCCAACCTGACCCTAGTTCATACCTTATGCGTAGGTCCCAGCGCAGGTGGAGCCGGTTAGGGGTACTCCTACCCCTTCCGTTCCTTCACAATTCCAACAGTCAGAGCTGGGGCAAACACTGTCAGCAATATTAGATTCTTTTAGAGCCCAACAAGCTCCCGTGCAGCAACAAGCTCCGAGCTCCAACTGGTTGAGCACCTTCCGTGCCCTGTCCCCTCCTGCTTACCTAGGGACAGAGTCGGCGGTGCGCACCGAAGAGTGGATTGATACCATTGAAGAGCTGATGGCCGGTATAAGATGCCCGAGCAATATGGCAGTGACCTTGGTGGTGACGTTGTTGGAGCTGCACGCCAAACGATGGTGGAAGTCCCTCATGGGTTCCACCTTTCGAGGGCGAGTGTACACAGACATTAGTTGGAGTGAATTCTCGGAAGCTTTCTTGGAACATTTTATCCCCTCTTCCGTACGGGATGGACTTGAGGAGAGATTTCTACAACTGAAGCAGGGATCAAAATGGGTGACGGAATACCAGCAAGAGTTCCAACACCTCGCTAGGTTTGTCGATTCTTATGAGTTGGATGATAGAGGCTATGCGAAGCGCTTTTACAAAGGGTTAAGGGACCCCCTGAGACAGGCCCATTTGTTTATAGCTCACGCTAGCCTGGCAGAAATTATTGACATGACAAAGAGACTAGAGGCAGACCACATGGAAAGTAATAAGAGACCTGCAGAAGGGGTGATGGAAGTCGGCCCCAGTAATAGAAGGAGACATGATCATGGTACAGGAAGAGGAAATCAGAGAGGCGGCCGGTGGTTCAACCGGAACTATAGAATGAAGCACCCAATTCTACACCACCAGCTTTGCCTCCACCACCACAACAGCAACAATTTCAACAACCTGGGGGCCGACGAGACATAGTGTGTTTCGAGTGCAACCAACCGAGGCACGTCTGGCATTTCTGCCCGCGGTTTTTCGCGAATGCTCCTCTTGCTCTCCCTCCAGCAACTCCTCGTGGATGGGGGCATATGCATGGTCGGGGACGGGGACCACCGGGGAGAAATCAGGGACATGCGCGGGAGCAGGTGTTCGCATTGGATATGACCCAAGCGCGGAACCCGCAAGAGGTTATCGCAGGTACGTACTGAGTTTATTAATAGTGCTCGGACATGTTTCTTTTTATGATACATGGAACATGCACATCCCTATCTAGTGGTTATATCTTGATATTTTAGTCACCGTCATGGTTAGTGGGAGCCCTGCTTATGCGTTATTTGATACGGGCGCATCTCACACGTTCATTTCGATGGACTTCGTGAAAGACTTAGAGAGGGTGCACCATTTCACTGGCACTATGCAAAGGGTGCGTCTCCCGGATGGATCCGAGATGACGTCGTCTGCCAGCTGTGACTTCGACACGCTCATAGGAGGGAAGTTCTTTGAAACTGCAGCGACAGTATTGAAGATTCTGGAGTTCGACCTCATTTTGGGCATGCATTGGTTGGACTGGCACTACGCCAGAATTAATTGTGCGGAGAAGCAAGTTACCTTGAGGCATGGAGACTCGGAAGTCGTCTTCCAAGGTATTAGATTCACACCTCATAAACTGTTATCTTCAATTCAGGTTATGAAATCTCATATGGAGGGGGAGGAAGTCTATGTAATTTATTTCGAGTTGAAGAAGATGGCATTAGATGTCAAAGATGTGCGGGTGGTGCAGGATTTCCCCGAGGTATTCCCCGAGAAATTGTCGGGACTACCCCCGCATAGGGAGGTGGATTTCCAAATCATGCTAGTTCCGGGTGGCAAGCCCGTTTCACGGGCTCCTTACCGAATGGCTCCGAAGGAACTTGCGGAGTTTAGAGTCCAACTTCAGGAGTTGGTGGAAGCAAGCTTTGTTCACCCAAGTTCGTCACCTTGGGGAGCTCCTGTTTTGTTCGTTAAGAAGAAGGACGGCACCCTACGTTTGTTCATAGATTATCGAGAATTGAACCGGTTAACGGTGCGGAACACCTACCCTATACCCCGCATCGATGAACTATTTGATCAGTTGGTGGGATCACATTGGTTCTCCAAGTTGGACCTGCGGTAGGGGTATTATCAGCTGAGAATACAAGAGGACGATATTCAGAAAACAGCGTTTAGCTTGAGATACGTCCTATATGAGTTCACTGTGATGCCATTCGGGCTCACGAATGCCCCTTCAGCCTTTATGAGTTTGATGAACAAGGTGTTCGGCCCCTTTTTGGACACCTTTGTCATCGTATTCATCGATGACATTCTGGTCTACTCCAAGATAGAAGAGGAGCACGCCGTGTAACACCCCAAAAAGGCCCAAAAGACTCAACTTGAAAATTGAGTAGCAGGTCAGGTTACACGGCCTGGGACACGGGCGTGTCCCAGGGCGTGTCGGGTGACACGGCCAGGGACACGGGCGTGTCCCAGGGCGTGTTCTATTTATTTTGCAACATTGGCCTATTCCGGGCAGAGCCGGACACGGCCTTGAACACGGCCGGGAACACGGGCGTGTCAGGCTGGACACGGGCGTGTCAGCTGCCGTGTTCCGACCCGTGTTCTGGTTGCAGCTCGATGGAGCAGGAGACACGGGCGTGTCTCAGGTTTGACACGGGCGTGTCAGGTCCGACACGGGCGTGTCGATGACCCGTGTGGTTCAGTCGGTTCAAGCTGTGTGCACCGCTGAAGGGGTACACGGCCTGTGACACGGGCGTGTCACAGGCCGTGTCGGCCAAAAAGTGAAATTTTGGGGTGATCTTGGCCGTTCAGTTTCCTCTCTTTTGATCCAAAGGCTCAGATGGTTTCTTGGACTGAATAAGTCGTGAGAGAAGGATCTTCATTCTTCTTTTATTCTTAAGGAAGAGAGAAAGAGAGAGGAAGAGAGGAAGAAGGAGGAGGAGACCAAGCCACCGGCGAAGCTCCCGTGGTCCGATTCGCGATCCGAAGCCGGCGTTGTGACGGCAAGGCTGCTGCGGTTCTTTCTCACCGGCTAGTTTGCGATGGCACCGAAGAGATCGACAAGGGTAACGATCTCCCTCCTTGGACATGTGAAGTCCTTCTTTTCTGCATTGCATAGGGAAAGCCCTTCCCCGCGAGTGTGCGGTGGGTTGTGGTGTCCCTTGGGGTAGATATGTGAAGTCCCCCTTGTTAGAGGCCGGAATTGGAGTACGGCTCTAGGCATGCTGTGTGAAGCCCATCTGGATGGAATCTGGATTGGTGATGCTTGTTTGCATATCGGAGAAGGCTCCGTGATAATGGCTTGTGATGCCTTGTTCCTACCTGTTGCTTGGTGCGGCAGGAAGTACTGGACGATGTCCAGGAAATGAAGAGGGTTGGCGGCAACTCTTGTGGCCGTGCGTTGCCACTTTGTGAGTAGTTGAGCCGTTGGGCTGCAACTCGTTGAAAAGGCTGTGTGCCGAACAGGAAAGGTGAAACCGACCCGCGCCTATAAAATGCCATGGATACTTCCGTATTCGAGGTGGCTCGGCGACTTGAGCAACGGGGGGTGGCTGATCCGTACCTGCGTTAGGTCCGTCCGACTTGGAAGCCTGGTATAGGTTTTGTTGGAGCGCCTAATGCGAGTCTTAGGCCCGCGCGCCGGAAAGACTAGAAATGCTCAAATACCGTGTAGACGGTGGTGTTGACCCTGGTATTCCGGTACACCGAAAATGTGCCCTGAGTGCACGGACTGTCGGGCCGGGCGGCCGATGGTTGTGATGGCTTGAATGTGCCTGCGCGCACATAGTTGCTATTGTTGATGCCATGCTTGCAGGGAAAGAATGCTCATGCCCCGAGAAAGGGGTAGGATTGTTATAATTGGGTCAGCTGAATGCTGACCGTTGCATTGTTTGCCACCGGTTGGGTGGAATTGTTCCCGTGCAGGTGCTGGAGAGCCAAGTGGTAAGTGATGGGCGGGAGAGCCCTACTGCTGTTGCTGCTGCTGCTGCGGCTAGCCTGGAAGGCTAAGCCATTGTTTTGTTTTCTCTTTTACTCATGTATGGCCGGCCTGCGCGCCGAGGTTTGTAAAACATGATGTATGTTCAGAGGAATTGTAAGGCCTTAAGGCCAAACTCTTGTGGTTGTGTACATTCCATGGTTTATATATAAATGTGGGTTTATATATTGGACATTCCGGTTAAGAGTTCAAAGCTGTAACTTAAAGCTTCCGCTAGAATGCTCTGAGTTAGGATTCGTATTTGGTTTGGTACTCTCCTGTGACCTCACCGTCTGTTTGTGGCATATAGTGTGGGGCCCCGGCCGGACCTTCTACTATACGTCATTTAACGGATGGGGTCGTTACATTTTGGTATCAGCTTTTCGTCGGTCTTCCTCTTTCGAATTCGTGGTCGAATTCTTTTGTGGGGTGGCGAGCACGTGTTTGTGCGACCTGCTGTAACGCTAATGAACTCTGGAATGTCCAAAGGAATGTCTTGGTCCGTTTGAGGTGGTGGAGCGTGTTGGGGAGGCTGCTTATCGACTAGCACTGTCAGCGGACTTGGGTGGATTACATGATGTGTTTCACATCTCAGTCCTTCGTAAGGCGGTAAAGGATCCAGCTTAAGTCGTGGAGGCTGATCGGGTACCGGTCGAGTATGGGCTAACGACGAGGGTTAGACCCATTCGGATCGAGGATCGAGCCGAGAAGCAGTTGCGAAACAAGGTGATCGGGATGGTCAAGGTCCGATGGGACAATTGTGGCCGTGAAGAGCTAACATGGGAGCGAGAGCAGACCATGCGAGCCGAGTTTCCCGAGTTATTTGTATAACTGTAGACCGTGTACTTTTTGTTATAACATGCTTATAGCATTGCTGGTTTTCTTTCCTTACCGTGCAAATTTCGGGACGAAATTTTGATAAGGGGGAGAGGGTTGTAACACCCCAAAAAGGCCCAAAAGACTCAACTTGAAAATTGAGTAGCAGGTCAGGTTACACGGCCTGGGACACGGGCGTGTCCCAGGGCGTGTCGGGTGACACGGCCAGGGACACGGGCGTGTCCCAGGGCGTGTTCTATTTATTTTGCAACATTGGCCTATTCCGGGCAGAGCCGGACACGGCCTTGAACACGGCCGGGAACACGGGCGTGTCAGGCTGGACACGGGCGTGTCAGCTGCCGTGTTCCGACCCGTGTTCTGGTTGCAGCTCGATGGAGCAGGAGACACGGGCGTGTCTCAGGTTTGACACGGGCGTGTCAGGTCCGACACGGGCGTGTCGATGACCCGTGTGGTTCAGTCGGTTCAAGCTGTGTGCACCGCTGAAGGGGTACACGGCCTGTGACACGGGCGTGTCACAGGCCGTGTCGGCCAAAAAGTGAAATTTTGGGGTGATCTTGGCCGTTCAGTTTCCTCTCTTTTGATCCAAAGGCTCAGATGGTTTCTTGGACTGAATAAGTCGTGAGAGAAGGATCTTCATTCTTCTTTTATTCTTAAGGAAGAGAGAAAGAGAGAGGAAGAGAGGAAGAAGGAGGAGGAGACCAAGCCACCGGCGAAGCTCCCGTGGTCCGATTCGCGATCCGAAGCCGGCGTTGTGACGGCAAGGCTGCTGCGGTTCTTTCTCACCGGCTAGTTTGCGATGGCACCGAAGAGATCGACAAGGGTAACGATCTCCCTCCTTGGACATGTGAAGTCCTTCTTTTCTGCATTGCATAGGGAAAGCCCTTCCCCGCGAGTGTGCGGTGGGTTGTGGTGTCCCTTGGGGTAGATATGTGAAGTCCCCCTTGTTAGAGGCCGGAATTGGAGTACGGCTCTAGGCATGCTGTGTGAAGCCCATCTGGATGGAATCTGGATTGGTGATGCTTGTTTGCATATCGGAGAAGGCTCCGTGATAATGGCTTGTGATGCCTTGTTCCTACCTGTTGCTTGGTGCGGCAGGAAGTACTGGACGATGTCCAGGAAATGAAGAGGGTTGGCGGCAACTCTTGTGGCCGTGCGTTGCCACTTTGTGAGTAGTTGAGCCGTTGGGCTGCAACTCGTTGAAAAGGCTGTGTGCCGAACAGGAAAGGTGAAACCGACCCGCGCCTATAAAATGCCATGGATACTTCCGTATTCGAGGTGGCTCGGCGACTTGAGCAACGGGGGGTGGCTGATCCGTACCTGCGTTAGGTCCGTCCGACTTGGAAGCCTGGTATAGGTTTTGTTGGAGCGCCTAATGAGAGTCTTAGGCCCGCGCGCCGGAAAGACTAGAAATGCTCAAATACCGTGTAGACGGTGGTGTTGACCCTGGTATTCCGGTACACCGAAAATGTGCCCTGAGTGCACGGACTGTCGGGCCGGGCGGCCGATGGTTGTGATGGCTTGAATGTGCCTGCGCGCACATAGTTGCTATTGTTGATGCCATGCTTGCAGGGAAAGAATGCTCATGCCCCGAGAAAGGGGTAGGATTGTTATAATTGGGTCAGCTGAATGCTGACCGTTGCATTGTTTGCCACCGGTTGGGTGGAATTGTTCCCGTGCAGGTGCTGGAGAGCCAAGTGGTAAGTGATGGGCGGGAGAGCCCTACTGCTGTTGCTGCTGCTGCTGCGGCTAGCCTGGAAGGCTAAGCCATTGTTTTGTTTTCTCTTTTACTCATGTATGGCCGGCCTGCGCGCCGAGGTTTGTAAAACATGATGTATGTTCAGAGGAATTGTAAGGCCTTAAGGCCAAACTCTTGTGGTTGTGTACATTCCATGGTTTATATATAAATGTGGGTTTATATATTGGACATTCCGGTTAAGAGTTCAAAGCTGTAACTTAAAGCTTCCGCTAGAATGCTCTGAGTTAGGATTCGTATTTGGTTTGGTACTCTCCTGTGACCTCACCGTCTGTTTGTGGCATATAGTGTGGGGCCCCGGCCGGACCTTCTACTATACGTCATTTAACGGATGGGGTCGTTACACGCCGAACATCTAGCCTTAGTACTGGAGAAGTTAAAGGAACACGCTTTATGTGCCAAGTTCAGCAAATGCGAGTTTTGGCTCCAAGAGGTTGCCTTCTTGGGCCATATGATTAGTGGGACTGGGCTAGCGGTGGATCCGGCCAAGGTGCGGGCCATGAAGGAATGGTCGCCATTGAAGTCGGCGGCCGACGTACGGAGCTTTCTTGGACTTGCCGGGTACTATCGCAAGTTTGTGAAAGGCTTCTCGAAGGCCGCCCTTCCCCTTACCACACTGACGAAGAAAGGTGTGCCGTACGAATGGACACCCCAGTGCGAAGCCGCGTTCCAAGAGTTGAAGAACCGACTCATGACCGCACCCATCCAAGCCCTCCCATCGGGGAAGGAAGGCTTTCAAGTTTACACGGATGCGTCGTACCAAGGGATGGGAGCCGTGTTGATGCAGAATGGGCACGTGATTGCTTATGCTTCAAGACAGTTGAAGAAGCATGAAGCCAACTATCCGGTGCATGATTTGGAGTTGGGAGCGGTGGTGTTCGCCCTGAAGATTTGGAGACACTATCTGTATGGCATCCACTGCGAGATCTTCTCGGATCATAAGAACTTAAAGTATGTCCATACTCAAAAGGAGTTGAATTTGAGACAACGGCGGTGGTTGGAGTTTTTGTGTGACTACGAATTCACCTTGAACTACCACCCCGGAAAAGTAAATTCCGTAGCTGATGCCTTGAGTCGAAAAGTACCGGGATCGAGCACGGAGTCCCGTTTGATGACTATGGAGTTAGTCCGGATACTTAGGGAGATGGAGATCACGTTGGTATTTAAGGATCAACCGGAAGAGTATACGGAATACTTGGCCGCGATGAGTATAGTTTCCAACATTCGGGACCAGATTCGGATGGAGCAGAAGGAGGATGTGGCTCTAATTCCGGTTTTTAAGTCAATTTAGGATGGGACGACGGAAGAGTACTTCTTAAAAGACGGCCTCGTCCATTTTCGTTGACGGCTTTATATCCCCGAAGGTGGCAATATTCGAGAGGATATCCTAAAGGAGGCTCATTGCTCCCAATATTCAGTACATCCTGGGATCGCAAAAATGTACACCGATTTGTGGAAGATGATATGTTGGCCGGGCATGAAGAGGGATGTCAAGTATTTTGTTACGCATTGTGTGGCTTGACAAATGGTGAAGGCAGAGTGCAGAAGTCCCGGTGGAATGTTACAGTCATTGCCCATCCCAGAATGGAAGTTCGAGGATATCTCCATGGACTTCGTCCACGGATTACCTCGCTCGCGCTCGGGAAATGATTCGGTGTGGGTGATTGTCGATCGCTTGACAAAAGTAGCCCGGTTTATCGCAATGAAGAAGGAGGCGCATGTGGATGTTTTGGTGCGCCTATTCGTAGAACAGTTTGTGCGGTATCATGGAGTGCCGAAGACGATCGTCTCTGACCGAGATGGCCGGTTTACGTCAAGAGAATGGAGGGCTGTATAGGCTTACTTGGGCTCGGGTCTCACTTTCAGCACAGCTTTTCATCCTCAGACGGACGGGCAATCTGAACGGACCATTCGAACATTGGAGGACCTGTTGAGATTGTGTGTGATAGATAGGGGGGAGCCGTGGGAAAGACTCTTGCCCTTAGTGGAATTCTCCTATAACAACAGCCATCAAGCTAGCATTGGTATGACACCCCATGAAGCTCTATACGGAAGGGGGTGTAGGACCCCCTTGTCCTGGGTGCAAGACGAAGACCCGAAGGCATTGGCCATAGAGTATATTGATAATACTGATGCGGTAGTCAGATTGATACGGGATCGTATGCTTGAGGCTCAGAGTCGGCAAGCAAGGTTATATAACGTGAAACACCAGATCGTGGAATTTCAAGTGGGTGACAGGGTGTTTTTGAAAATCCGGCCGATGCATGGAGTATCACGAGTACGAGGCGTGAAGAAGCTAAGCCCAAGGTACGTTGGACCTTATGTCATCGTGGAAAGGATTGGCCCATTGGCCTACCGGTTAGAGTTGCCACCAGAACTGGGGAACCTCCACGACGTGTTCCATGTATCATCTCTCCGGAAAGCATTGATGCGGCCCGACCAATACACCCCCATAATTGATGGTGCTGTGGCGTCTGATAGGTCTGTGTGATTTGAGCTGGTGCGGATCGTTGACAACGAGGTGAGAGCTCTGCGCCGTAAAAGTGTGCCTCTGGTAAAGGTGCTATGGTCTAATCATGGGAAGGAATAATTTACTTGGGAGACGGTGGACTTAATGCGGAAGCGCTACCCGGATCTGTTCTCCCATGGTAACATTTTATATAGCACATATTATTTTGTACTTGCATCCCCACAGCCCTAGCCTGATTTCGGGTACGAAATCTTTTATTTTGTTTATAGGATTTGTAACGTCCCAATTCGCGCTAGGCCCCTCGCACGAGTTTTGAGTCAAGAGACTTGACTCGGGCTCGGGGCGCACTAGCAAAAGGTGTCAAGTGCGTTGGATGGAGTGTAGGGTTGGGTGATATCCAACGGATCGAAAGGGAATGGCCTAAGGGAAAATCGTCGAGAATACCTGGTGATTCTCGCCGATCGTCGAGTATCGATGAGATTACTCAACGCTCTCAACGCCAGATTTCCGATGGGAATGGCCTAATGGAAAATCGTCGAGAATACCTGGTGATTCTCGCCGATCGTCGAGTACCGATGAGAATACTCAACGCTCTAACCGCCGGATTTTTGATAGGAATTGCCGAAGGGAAAATCGTCGAGAATGCCTGGTGATTCTCGCCGATCGTCGAGTATCGATGAGAATACTCAACGCTCTCAACGCCAGATTTCTGATAAGTTAGGCTAAGGGAAAATCGTCGGGTATCATTGTTGATACCCGACGAATTCGTCGAGAATGCCTGACGATTCTCGCCGATCGTCGAGAATGACAGATGATTCCCACCGAATTTGACTTGTGCGTTTTCTTCGCCCAGGTAGATTCGCTGGCTTGCACAGGCGGACCGAACCGGGCTTCGGGATTCGTGCTGGTTGATTCCTTGGACCGGGTCACTTTAATATGACCCATTATGAGCGGTCCAATGGGGTGTTGACACATGGCAGAAGATGTAACCTAATACATCGGCTTATAAAGGGACGTTAAAGCCAAACCCTAGCCTTGCGCCGATCAACCCTTGCCGTCATCGTGGATCTCGCGAACCATCGGAGCCGAGGGAAGTCGGAGCTCTTTGAGGCGGCCTTCTATCGATCTCTCTCTCTCTCTCTCTCTCTCTCTCTCTCTCTCTCTCTCTCTCTTTCCTTTGCCGTGAAGAACAAGCACCAAGAAAGGGATGCCGCAAAGAAGAACGACTAGATACATGGCCGGGAATGTTGGTACCGCCGGAAACGAGGTGAGCTTCCTCCCCTCTCCCTTGGTGCTAGATCTGTAGTTATATTCTAGGAGAGATATCGACTCCATAGAGTCTTGATGGTGAGGAGGAGTTTTCTTAGGGAAAGCCATTCCTAGGTTGATTTCTAGGCTTTAGTCTTCTTAAACCTCTTCATCATTCAAAGTGAAGATGAGAGAGTGATTCGTGGAGAAGTACGGCTTTGTGAGGGTGAATAAGCGAGGACGAAGTTTCTGGAGAATTTTTTGGGAGATTGGTGCAAGGAGGAAGATGAACGGATGCCGTTCATCTCACCTTAAGATGCGTGCAGAAATCTGATTTCTGCACGCAGTGATCTTCGCCGCCAGTTTCGGAGGAGTTCTCTTCATATCTGGGTTTTCGACTCAACATAAAAGTCATAGCCCTCGAAAATACCTTTCCAATGAGTGGTTGCACGTCTCCAGGCGATACCTGTAGCCACAAAAAAGTCCGTTCGAGTCTGCTGCGATTGGGGGAAAATTATGACCAGGAAATCTGTATTCTGTACGCAGCAGACTTCGAGTCGAATTTCTAGTGTGATGTGACTAGATCTGGGTTTTTTACTCAACATAAAAGTCATAGCCCTCGCGAATACCTTTCCAACGAGGGGTCAACGTTTATAGAGGATTCCTGTAGCTCTGGGAATTCCAGTTTTGGTGGCAGGCTATACAATAATAATGCTCATGTTAACTCATGGTTAAGTGTACTCTTGTGAAAGTATGATGTGCAATTTATATCCTTTGGCTCCCTTAATCATGATGCTATAATTAAACTTATGAATGTTGTGCTTAACATTGGTAGCCATCTAGGTTAATGGTGATGTGAATCGAGATAGGATGGCTAGTGATCAATGGAGGTTGAGCTTGGTTGTAGAATATAGCTATCATGTGATGAATTGAGGTGATCGACTGAATAGATAGTTGTGATTATGATGAACTTTATTGGGAGAGTATTTTGTAACCGTGATCCGAGCCTAATGGGTTTTGTTGATAACTGATGCTTAGAGATGTAGTCTCCCTACGGGTAGCATCGAGTGAGTTGTGATGGCGCATGTGGTGTGCGACGACTCGATGTGTCGCGATACTGAGATAATGAATGTGGCAGGTCTACGGGCTCGCCAGTCGTCACACCGATGGGAGCCAATAGTTAGACCTTGGGCGCTAGACACTTGGTGTCCATAACCCGAGGTCTCCTCCGCTCCATGGGAACGGTTGGGCTTGCGCCTCGTGCGATTCCGAGGTTCCTTCCGATTCGAAATCAAAGGCCAGGTTGGTTACATATCTTCCCAAGACCCCTTCTGAGCCGTAGTACGCATGTGAGCTCCGCTGTTGTGTTCTTAGCGTTGAGGCGTACAGAGGCCTAGGATAGGTAGTGTGGATACCACCTAGTAGTGGAGACGCCCGCTCCACTGTAACCGTCTGGCCACGATGGTTGATGCCTGAGAGGTTAGCTACCTGCTCGAAAAGTGGGAACTTCAAGTCTGTGTCGACATAGCAACTTGCATGTGTGTGAACATGGGTCGGTCATTGCATAACATTCATACCATACCATTCATATCATGCACAAGATCCTTATCGTATAAGTTTGTATGGGCACTCTTATACGATGAGTTACTTTTCTGTTAAGCCAAACCTTAACTTATAAGTTTGTATGGGCACTCTTATAAGTTAAGTTACTGTTCCTGTTGTAGATTCCGTGCTGATTAATTATTTGATTTAATAGAACTTCTAGCTTACTTCGTAGAGATATTAATCTTACCAGTTCCTTGTCACCTGCTTGATTACTCCTATTATATATATACATATTGTACTTGTTTCCTTTCTCTGCCCGGTGCCGAGGAGTCGTCGGGGGAGCGGATGTGAAGCCACTTAGTCTTTATGACTAACAGTTGCTACGTCTGCCATTTTAGGAGGAAACCCCGCAGATAGGCCAGCAGCAGGACATCCAGGCCCGGACGACAGAAACTGAGGTGACGGTACCGTCGATACCGTCCATGACAGTTGTGAGTGTTTTGTTGTAGCCTTCTTGGCAAACATTTTTTAGACTCTGATATTTTAGAAGCTCGTTATGCTTCTTATTTTCCGCTTCGTTTTGGACTTAAAATAATGTGTGAATTGACATTCTTTTTATCTTATGATTGGGTTGGCACAGTACATTGATATTTGTTGTAGCCGGCAGAATAGGCGTCTTGTAGTACAGACTAACTCGTGTGTTAGTGCTACCGCAAGGCGGCTACTCTGGGCATAAGACTCCCCTCGTGCTGTGTTTTGTGTTCCGGGAGGGGGGTCTTACACTAGACGGCGGGTGAATAGAGCATTCAAAAATTAAGGAGACTCTAAACACTTCTCTTAGAGCTATTTGCGGAATATAAAAATAAGAGCTTTAAATCTAAAGCCTAACTGAGTGCAGTGAATAACAGAGAAGCTCACTGAATTTTCAGTCGAACTTTTATCCTAACACAGCAACCAGCAACCTAGTTAAAAACTATCACAACCACAGACCAATGATTAAAATAAGAAACAGACAACACAAGAGCTTTATAGTAGTTCCCCAATTGGGTACATCCACTCTTCTACCACCCTCGTAGGAATCCACTACATGTTTTTGATCAGGTGCCCTGCCACTAGTAGATCTGCTTCAGGTAGATCTAAAGACCCTTCAGGCTTTTTATCAGGTGCCTAAAAACCAACAAACAGGTTTTTGATCAGGTGCCTTGCCACCAATGGTTCACTTTTGAAGGGAGTAATAACCCTTTTACAGGAGGTTGAAAGAGAGAATTAAGATGTCTTCTCTGTATTCAGGGAAGCTAGTGGATGGCTCTGAATATATCAAAGCTCCCCCTGGCTTAGAGAATATCCAGGAAGAAGCTTTTCTTCAGGGTGTAGGATCTCCAAATTGCTTGAGAAGACTTTTTGAAGCAGCCTTGAAAAAGACTCTAGATTTTGAGTGAATGTTCTTCTTCAGCTGCTATAGCAATCTGGGAGAGTTTGCAGCAATGAATGTTCAACAATCTGGAGGATCTTCTTCTTGAAAGCTTGAGCTCTGAGTGTTTATTTTCCTGAAGACAGGATGAACTCAGGAAGAAGAAGAGCCTTTCTTTTCTCTTGAGATGTCTTGTTCTATGTCTGCTGTGAGTTGGTATGTGTTATGCTCTGTATGCTGGGTTGTGAAAGAGTGATCTTTTATCTTCAGCCAACTGCACTGATAATATAGAAACTTCTCTTCTTTTTCAAAAAGAAACCTCTACCCCTGCACACGAAAAACTTTCCAAATAATAGAATAAAGCAAAATAAGGAAACCTGCACCTGCAATCTTTTCTGTCATTCCCAAAAAGGAATTAAGGATATTAAAAATATCCTTTCAATTTTAATTTACAAATTGGCACAGAAAACAAAGCCTAACAGCTATATTATAGCTGTAGAAAAGCACGATTTCCACTAATAAAACAAATGGCTTTATTCTATCAAATCTCTCAATTAATGCAAAAGGGATATTGCAAATAAGCAAAAGAATATAAGCATTAAATTGAGCAGAATATACTGAATAAAATATGTATTAAATAAGAGGAAATAAACCAAAGATAAAATGAAATGACTATAGATAAAAGCAGACAGAAAATGTTGACCAGAGATCGAAGATCATCGATCTGAACAAACAGATCGTCGAACTGAAGAAAAACTATCTTCACAGAAATCGTCGACCAAGGCTACATGATCGTCGATCTGAATAAGCAGATCGTCGACCCACTTCAGAGTTCATATAACTCTGATATCGTCGATCATCAATCGAAGATCGTCGAGCGCCAATCGACTATCGTTGATCACAATTCTACTTAACCATTTTCATTTTAATTCAATCTCAACTAATCTAACCTAAGGGTAGACTAACCTTTAGTCTAACCATTGACCATAGATAATTCTTGGGTCAATTAAGCCTAATTGAGATGACATGGCCCAAATCAAAACTAGGGAACCAACAATCTCCCCCTATTTGGGTGATGTAACTCAAAAAGCAAATCTAATACAAGTATATAAGAATAAATAACAACAAATAGATAAATCATCAAACAGATTTAAATAAACTAGATAATCAACACAAATGTCACAATTGCTTATCAACAGAGTCTGAAGGAGGAATGGAAGTAGCAGGAGAGAAAGTGATTTTCCTTCTAGGATCACATGCATCCTTCTTTGATAACTTCAAGTCTTGCTCTCCAATAATCTTCAGTTCTCCAGCTTTGGGTAGAACAGCTTCAGGATGTTTTTCCATATACTTTGAAGCATCAAAAACTTCTGAACTGACTTGGAACCTATCCAATTCTTTCTTTCTGTATTTTGACATAGTAGTAATTCATGTGATGTCTTTACCTTCAGCTTTAGCTTTCCTGATTTGAACAGCTCCCACCAATTCTAAAAGTCTAGCCATTTTGAAGTTAGGATCAAGCTCTTGACTTTCATAAGTGTTTACATCATCTGGATTCAATGGATTTACAGCCTTTAATTTTACTGATTGAGTTAAAAAACTCTTACTTTGCTCTTGAGATGGCTTGACATTTGAATCTTTTGGCTCTTGAATCATAAGACTAGATGGAGGAGAAAACTCAGCATACTTCTTGCTTGATTTGTAAGAGTAAGTAACTCTTTTTCCTTTGACATCTACTGTCTTGACCTGAGCAGATTTTTCTTTTGAAGGAGACAATTTTTCTTTGGGAGGAGACCTAGGAGCTGGAGGAGGAGAGAAAGTTGGTTGTTGATATACAACTTCCTTTACTTGCTCTCTTTGACTTTTTGAATGCCTAGTCTGCCTCTGATCATGAGACCTGCTGGGAGGAGGCTGCCTTCCCTTCCTTTGATAGATGTATGGTTGATTTGGTCTGGTAGAAGGAGCAGAAGATCTGGAAGAAACATTTCCTGAAGCACCAACATAGGGAGGAGGAGGAGGAGGACCTCTCTGTATCCCCTTGGGAGGAGGAGAGTTCTTCTTGCTCTTCTTCCTTGCTTTCTGATATTTTTTAGAAAACAACATCCAGGGCTCAAAGCTTTTGGATTTACGATTAATCCCTTTCAAAATATAGTATGGAATATCATGATCTTGGTTAGGAGGTGCTGGAGCTATGGCCTTCCTTTTATTTTTAGTAGTCCTTTTCTTTTTCTTATAACCTTCTGAATCATTAGAATCTTCGTCCTCATCCTCAGAATGTGAGGAATGAGGTTTGGTTTTCAGATCATCAATGTCTTTTAGCAAAGCTTCCTTTTGTTCTTTAGCTTTCAGAAGAGCCTTTTCTCTTTCTTCTTCTAATATATCTTGAGCCAAGATAAAATCCAAATCTGGACCTGGGGTGTCATCCCAAAGAGTAGAGGGCTCAGGTGAAACAACAACCGCACTTTCTGAAACAATTTCTGGGGTAGCTGGCATAGCTTCAACTGGTCTAGCAGCTTCAAGATTTTTCTCAACAATAATATCTGAAGATCTCACTGTAGTCCACTTAAGTTCCAAGAAGGAGGTAATCACTCCTTCTAGATATCTGGTAATGATAGGAGTGGAAATCTCCTCAATAAAAAATTTGAAGGTAAAGGCTGCTTCAGCTATAGCTATAGAAATAATAAAACTGTCCAAAATCGGAAGGCCCATTGGTCTCTGATAGCACAAAATGTCCTGAAGGGGATCAAATGTAAAAGGGGAGGACTGACAGATATAATGATCTCCACTGGATGAGAGTGAAGACTCATCATCTGAATCTAGAAAAGCATCTAGTTCATCTTTAAGAACTACTGGAGCATCTGTATCTACAACTATCCTCTGTACAGAATCTGGAATGAAAACATCTGGAACTGCATCTGAAAACTTTTCTAACTCTAATGCTGCTGGAGATTGCTCAACTGGATCATTAGAAAGAGCCCAAGCAGAACCTGAAGCATCTTCATTGAACATCTCCCCCTGCCTGGGTTAAGTGGGAACTAAACCCAGGCCCCTAGATGAAGAAAGGGCTGAGAGGGCAGTGAAGGAAGCAACAAGTGATGAGATGGAGTTAGCAAGGGGGGCAATGGCTCCAGCTATCATTATTTTGATTGATGGAGTAATGAGGTCTAGGATATTGGCAATGAATTCTGGTGTAATTTGAAATGATGGAGGAATGATAGAAGGGGCATTATCAGAATTGATGATCTTCTGAACTGGGGTTTCATCAATTGGGGAATTATGATGACATGGATGAACATTTGTGGGTGATTGATGATTTGAAGTAGCTGGGGAGTGATGAGGAGATGGAGTAAGCAGATTGAACATAGAATCTATGTTGAAATTTGGTATCTCAGCTAGATGAGCTGGAGTTTGAGAAGCAGATTGTGATGGATGGTTCACAGGAGAAGAATGAATTTCAATGGAGGTGGATGGAAATGAGGATAAAGCAGGAATTTCTTCACTAGGGTGGGAAATGGCTTCAGGAGCCCTTGTGCCCTCAGATGTTGTAGGGGCAGACCCAGCCTTTGAAGGTTTCTGGATGGTCCTTTTCCACTTAACAAACAGAGAAGAATCAATTCTCTTTCTATCATTGATTGCTGTAGGAGTAGAGCCTAACAGCTGGGAAGCTTTCTTGGATAGAAAGAACTAAATCAGCCTACCTTCAGTCACCTCTTTCTTGTTGTTCTTCTTCCTGAGCAATTCAAATAACAATCAAGCCTAGTTGATTGTTTTCTTATTCAGTAATGCTGACATCAAGGCAAATTATTGCCTGTTAATGTTGTCATGGGCTGAATGCTTTCCAAGCAACACTTTTCCAACCAAATCAGCCAAGAACTTAAAACCAACAGATAGATTTAATTTTAAGAGCTTAGATGGAATGCCTTCTGCATGTCCCATCTCTATCAACATCCTACAATACTCAGCAATATCTTGCTCATACACATCAGATCCATTCTTTAACTCAAAGATTTCAGTCAGAATTTCGGGAGTAAGAATTACCTCCACACCGTTGATGGTTCCTATCATCGCTTTGTCATCTAAAGAAGATGTATAAATCCATTCCTTTATTTCTGATAGGTGGAGTTTGATTTTTGTAGACATGAGTTTCTTGAGGCCTTGATCATCACATAGCTGCAGCATTTCTCGGAAAACTTGTTCGCAGTCACTGAACGAATCAAAATCAACACTGAAACCGACATCGAACTTCATCACGGACAGGGTTGTAGAGGAAATCGCCAAGGAATCAATGAGTGAAATCGCAAGAAGAGAGAGGGAGAAAGCACGTGACGAGAGCTTGAAATAGTTCTGGAAGCAGAATATGAAAAGGCGAGCTCCGTCGATAATCTTCAGACCTAAATAGATGATCATTTAAAAATAAACTAGAATCGTCGATCTCTGAATGAAGATCAGGAGAATCGGTCGTCGATCGATTTTCGAAGCAGAGTCATCGATCGTCGATCGACGATTCCTGTCTCTAAAAGCAGAGAGTTGTCGTAGACCAAGGGTCGACGAATTAGCTCAACCTGTTCGACGATCTTCGAACACCGTTCGATGATCTCAGAATAGATTTTAACTTAGCAGATTTTTACACTTTGTCTGATCCATTAATCATGCCTAGTTGATTCAAAAAGAATAGATGTTTCTGTTCATCTAAGGGCTTCTTAAATATATCACTTCTCTGAAGATATGTGGGTATAAACTCGAGATTTATTTTATTCTTGTCAACACAGTCTCTAAGAAAATGGTGTCTAATGTGTATGTGCTTAGTTCTAGAATGGTGCACAGGATTTTGTCCTATGGAAATAGCACTGGTACTGTCACACATAATTTTGGTGTTTGTGTATGTGTACCCATAATCCAATAGTTGATTTTGAATCCACAGTATCTGTGAACAGCAACTAGCAGCTGCTATATATTCAGCCTCTACAGTTGAAGTTGAAACAGAAGACTGCTTCTTGCAAAACCAAGAGACTAATCTATCACCTAGGAACTGACAAGTCCCATAGGTGCTCTTCCTGTCAACTCTACAGCCAACATCGTCAGCATTTGAGTATCCAATCAAGTCAAATTCTGATTCAGCTGGGTACCAAAGTCCTAAATTTGGGCATCCCTTCAAGTATCTTAAGATTCTCTTAAGAAGAGTTAAGTGAGATTCCTTGGGGTTGACCTGAAATATAGCACAGAGGCATGTGGCAAATATTATATCAGGCCTACTTGCAGTTTGATATAATAGGGAACCAACAATGGCCCTATAATATTTCTGATCAACAGACTTTCCCTTATCATCAGAATCAATAACTACATTAGTA